>CAWUFW010002810.1:1200000-1800000 GCA_963921515.1 Calotriton arnoldi | reverse complement strand
TTGCTCTGTGGATTCCTTACACACCTCCGTCAATGGGGAAACATTTGTTAACACCAATGTGAAAGGAGTAGCATATGGAGGAAGGTCTAAAATGGGGAGACAGAATTTTATATGTGCACCCATTTGTGAGGGCAAAATGTTCCTGTTCCTTCCTGACAAGGATTCATTTGAGTCCATGGTAGTTTGCAGAGGGGCAGAAAAAATGGACCTTGTATTTATTATCTGGGGTTTTTGTTAAGCTTTATGTGCTGTGAACGTTATTCCACTGTTTCAAAGCACAGTGAAAAACAGTTTACATTTTTACCCAATTTAATGATATGCAAAGTATCATATTATTTAAACTCATAATCTGTAGAAAACTCAAATGTTAGTGTTTAGTGCTTGGAAAGCCAATTTAACATAGAAGGCATGGGGGCGTGGCTTGAGCCGCCACCAAGATGGCCGCACCCGGCTGAGGCTCCGTGTATCGGACGGAACCTTTTTACATGCCGGAGCCGCTCTTTTGTTACCCGGGAGATGTGGACTGTCGGCCTTTGAGGAGCTAGCGCGGGGGCTCAGGTAGCGTTTTTTTTTTTACAAATTCAAGCTACCTATCGCCCTGTTCCTGCCGCGCTGTGCTCCCCTCAGAAGTATCAGTGGCGCCCGCCATTTTGTTTTCGTCCGGACGCTGCTTTGTTCTCTGGATTTGCCTGCGTCGCTGGAGGTGCGGCGCGGGTGCTTTCTGCAATTTTTGGCTCTCAGTGGTTTGTGCCTTTTTCCTGCAGTTTTCCCCTTGTGCTGCATATGGAGGATGATGCAGCTTGAATAGGGTTTTCTGCCTTCAAAGTGCCTTAACACCTGAGGAATTCCTTTTTCTTTGGCTTTACTCAACGGTGAGAGGATTCTTATGCTTATGTCATGTCGCACCTCTGAAACTGCATCTTCTAAGTATATTTGTGCTGCCTGAGTGACCAGTTCTTCAATCTTGCAGGCCTGCATACTCTGGGACAAGTTGTCATGCTACTTACGCTCTTTACATCAACTTGCTGATATATATTACTGTATGGAGGCTGCCACTATTTCTAGATAGTGGGTATTAATCTGTTCTTAGTTTGGGTGCGAGTAGGTTTTGACGTCCCGCTCCATATGTGGTGAGGCGACGACTGGAGGAGTCTCTTTACTCCTGCTTTTAATTGCCTCTTACTGGTGTTTTGTTTAACTTATGTACGTTGATTATCTTCTTTATATTACAATATATCATCACATACACCCGTATGGATCCTGCTTCCTCTTTTGGTCAGAAAACTACTTCTTCAAGTATGTCTTCTCTTCGCAAGGACTCTAATCCTGCTGCCCCTCCTAAACGTCAAAAGAAGGAACCTAACTCGCCTACCAAGTCTCCACTACCCATCACCCTGGAAGATCTTATGGAAGAGATAAAGCTGATTAAACCTTTTGTTATTGAAACCAATGCCACCCTTCAGAGGCTGGATGAAAAATGGTCGAACTTGGATTCAAGAGTGTCGGCAGTGGAACAAAAGATTAGCGATACCCAAGATGTGATCCCTCAGGTTGCGGCCATGTCTAAAGAGATTGCTCTCCTCAAAATGCAAACGGAGGACTTAGAAAATCGTAATAGACGCAACAATCTTCGAATTTATGGCATTCCTGAGGGTGAGGAAGGGTCTCACATGCTCGCCTTCTTAAAAATTTACATTCCCAAAATTGTTGGTCTCAAGGATGGTACTAATCTTAATCTGCAGCGTGCTCACCGCATTGGTCGTAAAACAGGAGGTTCATCTTCTTCATCGTCAGTCAATCGTCCCAGTGGGATAATTGTATTATTTTTGGAATATACTGACTTGTTAATGGTCCTTTCAGCAGCAAAACAAAGAAAGCAGATGTTATGGTCTGGTCACAAAGTTTTCTTCTCCCAGGATGTTGCCCGCGCTACTGCTGCTCGTCGCAAGGAATTTCTTTCTCTTCGACCGGCTCTTCGCTCCATGAACGCCAGATACGGCTTGGTACATCCTTGCTTCTTCAAAGTTACATATAAGGAGAGGTCCTACTCCTTTGATCGTCCTGAAGATCTAAGACAATTTATTTCTCGCCATAAAGGGGATGAGATGGACTTTGGTGGGACTTGATCAACTTTGCCATTTCTGCTTTGTCTTATGTTCTAGGAGGTCATTTTTTCTACTCCACTGTTCTGAATATATTGATCGTCTTTCACTGTCGTTGGTTTTGGTTTGCTGCTGTTGTTCCTCTTAGATTAATGTGGCTTGTTTTTCATCTAAGTTGGCCATCTCATATTATTGTTTCTTCTCGCCTCTCTCCACAGATGTCCTCTCCTCCTGTTCATAGCCATTCCCCAGATGTTTCCCTCTTCCCTGCCCTTCCACCTTCATCCTAAAGTTCACGGTTACCCTTATGTATGGTAAGTGTTTAGTACTCCTTCACTTACCCTTGTTTCTGTTGCTTGCCTGTTTTATGTTTACTGATTTAGGTTTGATTTGTAGTTAATCTCTCCTCTTGCATCATCTCTTATCGGCTCCTCGTTTTCATATTTATTTTTCCTAGCTATTAGTTCCGGCTGTTCTCGGCTGTCCTGGCTGGCTTGGCCGTTTGTTTTTCCTCTGCGGCTTCCCGCTTCCTCATATTATTTTCTTTACTCTGCATCTTTACTCTGCTTTTCTTGACTGAAGCCCCCCGGCTTCTTGTCCATCTTTCTTTGTTTATCAATTACTTCCTCTACCTTTTCTCTCTCTCCTTTTTTTCCTTATGGTTTTCTTTTTATTCTTTCTCCGTTGTCCTCTGACCCTGCATTTTCTTTTCCCTTCAGCGCATCCTTGTTATCTATTCACATCCCCCTCTATCTTCTATTCTGTTATCATTTTACTACTCATTTCTCTCATTGCTCTCCATTATTTATTCTTTGGCACACTGCATTACAAGTTTTTATGTGTTTATCCTACAGTTATACCAATTATAATTTATTTCAGCTGCTGCTGCTAAAAGTTAACTTTTGCTTATCTTGTTGCTTAATGTTTTTTCTCTCTGGTTATTATGACTGATAATGTTCGCATTGTTTCATGGAATGTCAAGGGATTACGCAACCCTGTTAAGAAACAGAGGGTTCTCACTCATTTGTCCAGGCTGCAATGTAAAATAGCAATGCTCCAGGAGACTCATCTCACTGAAAGCGAGATTAATTCTCTTAAAAGGCAATGGGTTGGCCATGTTTTTTGCTCTCCGTCTAAAGATAGAAACAATGGAGTGATTACTTTATTCCATAAATCTCTTTCTCTTGTTGTGGAGGGGGAGGAGAGGGATGTTGATGGCAGATGGCTCCTTTTACATCTTAATATAAATGGTTCCCCTGTCTCCCTTCTTAACATTTATGGTCCTACTGGCGTTGACGTACAATTTTGGAAAGATATGTCACACACCCTTCTTTTATGTCCTGACACCAATTTACTAGTGAGTGGGGATTGTAATCAGGTCATGGACCCTTTCACGGATAGGAAGTCCAACGCTAGGTACATTCCCAACAAAATGCAAAAAACCTTTATGACTACAATTCATTCGAGGGGTTTGGTTGATTCATGGAGAATATCTCATCCGGACACGTTAGAATACACTTTCTATTCTCCTACCCACAAATCTTACTCTAGAATAGATTATATTTTTTTGAGTCCTCATCTCCTTCCTAACCTACTCCATGCCGATATTGGGTCCATTCTTATTTCAGATCATGCCCCAGTTTTGATTAGTTTGGATCTCCCTTCTGCACCCTCCAAGTCACGCAGATGGCACTTCAATAATTATTTACTCAAGGATCACAAGTTTTTAGAGCGATTTAAAGAGTTTTTGCCAGAGTTCTTCCTTAGGAACGCTTCTCCGGATATTCCTTTCCCCACTAATTGGGATGCCTTCAAGGCAACAGCCAGAGGTTTCATTATTGACTATGTTGCGGCTAAAAAGAAACAGTGTAGGAATGATTCCGCCTCTTTGTTAGCCTCTATTAAACGTCTCGAACACACCTACTTCACTTCCAATAATGAGGATACCTTAAAAAAGTTAATTCAAGCTAAGTTGTCTTTTAATAAGAAATCAACTGAGGAGGCTTCTGGCACCCTACTCAAAGTTAATTCTAAATTCTATGGGGGTCGCAACAGAGCTGGTAAACTACTGGCAAATTATTTAAAGGTGAAATCTCAGCGTTCTAAGGTAGTTAAAATTATTGATAATGGTGGTGTTGAACATTTCAAAGACGACGAAATATTAAATTGTTTCACAGACTTTTACAAGATGCTATACACTCCAGAATCCTCTCCTTCCGAAGAGGAATTGGATTCTTTTTTAAAGCACTTCCTCCACGTCCCTCCTCGCTTCCTGATTGCTCTGTATTAGAAGGGGATCTTTCCCTCTCTGAACTTAAGTCCGCCCTAGACCAATTACCAAAGGATAAATCCCCTGGGCCGGACGGCTTCACTGCCGAATTTTATTCTTGTTTCTCTCAATTTTTACTTCCACACCTTTTATCTTTATTTCAATATTTTTTGTCTTGTAAAGAGGCTCGTGGTTCTTTTCTCGAAGCTCTGATTTGTTTAATTCCTAAGAAAGGCAAGGATCCTTCTTCTTGTGCTAATTATCGCCCTATTTCTTTAATTAATTTAGATTGTAAGATTTTCGCTAAGGTCCTTGCTCTTCGTATTAATAACGTCATTCCCGATTTAATTGGTTATGAGCAAACAGGCTTTGTCAAGGGCAGAACAATTGCAGACAATTCTAGAACCTTTTTGAACATCATACATCTTGCTTCCAAAAGCTCCACCCCGTTCGCAGCTATCACCCTAGATGCGGAGAAAGCTTTCGACCGCGTTCATTGGCTTTTTATGATGCGTGCTCTTAAGTGGCATGGATTCGGCCCTGTTATTGTATCCCTTATTAGTTTGCTGTATTCCTCCCCTACCACTTCGGTCTTTGTAAATGGTTTTCAATCTCCTTATTTTACTCTTCAACGAGGCACTCGTCAAGGCTGTCCTCTGTCTCCTTTGCTTTTCATTCTGTCTCTTGAGCCTTTTCTTCACTCCCTTAGGAACTCTCCTGCCTTTCGAGGTTTTACTCATAAATCTATTGAAGTCAAGTTCACTGCTTATGCCGACGATATTCTGCTATATATGTCTGATCCTTCTACCTCTTTACCCGCCTTTATTGATCTTTTGTCTTCGTATGCCGCCATCTCTGGATATAAATTAAATTTTTCCAAGTCTGAAATTCTTCCATTAAATAAATATTGTCTTAGAAGTATGTTTGAAGGGACGGACTTTAAATGGAACACTAGCTGCATTACTTGTCTAGGGATAAAATATTCCTCTTCAATTGCTAAGACAGTTCAACTTAACTTGGATGATGTTTTATCAAAAATTTCTGATATGGCAGAGAAATGGTCCCCTTTATTTCTGTCCTGGTGGGGCAGGTTGGATGCCTCCAAGATGATGATGCTTCCAGTAATTAATTTTTACCTTTCCATGTTATCGGTACGACTTCCTTTAAAAAAATTTAAGAAGCTTAATAGTATCCTGAGTAAATTTCTCTGGAATAATCGGAAAGCTCGCATCTCTCTTTCTGCTTTGTCTGCTCCTAAAGATAGGGGTGGAGTTAATTTCCCTAATTTTCGCCAATATCATTCTTCATTCCTAATTCGACAAGCTTTGCCATATCTTTCCTCCTCAGCTGACCCTCCCCAATCAGTATGGTATAAATTGGAAGAATCTGTTATTCATCCATTTCCCTTCTCCTCGTTAGCCAACCTTGTTCACCCTTCTCGCTCGTTCAAATCTCCTACTATCCCATATCTTATTTCTACTCTTTATCCGATTTTTACTAAATCGCGTTCTCCACTGCAGCTATTTTTGGATTCCTCTATTTGGCATAATAAATCTATTAAAATTTCTAATCGTACTATTTTCTGGAAGGATTGGATTATTAAAGGGATTATACAGGTTAAACACTTAATGCATAATAAGCAGCTTTTATCTTTCCAGGAATTCCAATCTAAATATAATTTACCCGTCACGTCTCTTTCTAAGTTTGACTCTTTGAGACTGATCGTGACTCAACAGCTTTCTCTTCTCTCTGATATTTCCTCCTCTTCACTTCACTCTTCTATTCAACCGTTACCTACTTCCCCTTGTGTCCGGGCCTCTCATATTTACAAATACCTCTTTTTTTCTCTACCTATTCGTTCCAAAAGTAAGATTGAAATTTTATGGGAGACAGACTTGCAACATACTTTTTCTATACATGCATGGAATTCCATTTGGGCTCGGTTACATCACACTTCATATGACACACAATTGATGGACGGAATGCAGAACAAATCAAAACATTCACCCCCAGTCAAGAGATCTGGGTTAAATCCATCAATCTTTTGCTCACCATGCCACCCCAGTTTAGACCTGGCCATATGCAAATCAGTCTTGACCCTGTGCCTCATGGGAACAGTCCAGCCCGAACTGCCAAGCCAGGTCCTCCCCGGACCGAAAACAAGCAACCTAGGACCGGTTTCGGGGTTTCACCCCTCTTCAGCCAGGATAGCTTGATTCCAGTGGCACAGTGAGCCCAGGACCCACGTCTGGGCATACCTGGCGCACTTAGGGCGAGAAAGCAAAAGACACACAATTGATGGACGTAATGCAGAACAAATCAAAACATTCACCCCCAGTCAAGGGATCTGGGTTAAATCCATCATTCTTTTGCTCAACATACCACCAGACGTGGGTCCCATGCTCTCCATGCCACTGGAGTCAAGCTATCCTGGCTGATGAAGGCTGAAAGCCCGAAACCGGTCATAGGATGCTTGTTTCCAGTCCAGGGAGGACCTGGCCTGGCAGTTCGGGCTGGACTGTTCCCATTGGGCACAGGGTAAAGACTGATTTGCATTGGCTAGATCCAAACTGGAATGGCATGGTGAGCAAAAAAACGATGGATTTAGGCCCAGATCTCTGTACTGGGGTGAATGTACGACATTGTTCTGCATTCTGTCCATCAATTGTTGTTTTTGCATACATCACACTTCATGCAATGCCAGTACCACTCAAACACTTTATTAATTTTATCAGAGACTATTTTTAACCCCATTAGCTGTTTCTAAATTCAGCCCTGCCTCATCTCCTAATTGTTGGTCCTGTAAAAATACTCCTGGCACGTATCTTCATTCCTTTTTTCTCTGCCCCAACATTTCCATTTTTTGGACAAAAATATGCAAGTCACTTGCCTCTATTTGCTCCACTAATTTCCCTTTTGACATTCACTCCTTATTTTTGGGTAGTAATTCTATACGCTGGTTGAGTGCTCATAAACTTTGCTCATTTATAGATGTATCCATTGCCATTGCCTTTCAGGTTATAACCTCGAACTGGAAAGACGCCTCCAAAGTCTCCTTTTCCGCCTGGTGGAAACTTTTATGTCATCATCACAGGCTAGATAGAGCTTTTGTAACCACCTCTCAACAGCTTATTCGTAAAGAGGCCTTTTGGTCTCCTCTCACTAATTATATTTCCTCCTCTGCATTGCATGCCAAGGACAGTAACTTTGTCTTTCAGCCGCCGTGAGTGCTGCGCTTAGTCTTTTCTTTTTCTTTTCTTATAATGTTCATACTCTATGACTGTTTATTGCTAATTGCGTTTTTGTTCTATTAGTCATTGGAAAGTTTTACTATTTTATATGCTTGGATTGCTGATACCTTTCTCTTCTATCTCCTTTCCTCCTTACCTTTTTCTCCCCCTTTTTCTCTCTTCTTTCCTCCTTTCTCCCCCTTTTCTTTTCTCCTCCTTTCTTTTCTCTCTTTTCTGTTCTTGAATTTCAAAAGCAAAAATGCTAATTTTATTATGGTACTATTTTATTACGGTACTCTATGACTTTATCTCTCTTCTATTATTGGCTTTTAATTTCGTAATTCTATGATGTTTTAGGTTTTTTACCATTTGATTCTCACTTTTATTCCTCATTATCATATGTATTTGTACTTTATGCTCTTTATTATATTGCTGTACCATGTTTTCTCTATCTATTTTAATAAAGCTTTCTAAACTCTAACATAGAAGGCATGTTTGTAGACCACATGTACACAACTGAGCAGTCTATTATTGCTATTGACAGATAATTGGTATTTATTGCTAATCAAGTTAATGTTACTCATCTTAGTTTGATCTCACAAGGATGAAAGACTGATTGGACCCACTGAGATTTAAGCCTGCGACCATGAGGTCACACACAAACCCCTGGAGTGGATGCATTATTCCACTGAGCCACTACCCCTGCCTAGGTGTGAAAAAATGTGGTATTCATTATCCATTTATCACATAACTGGGAACATGTGAACATTGGATACTTATGGGGTGGAGCTTTCTTTTCAAGGGTACATTTTTGAAAAGTAGTTTCTCTAATTGCCCCTAACTAAATATAACACCTAACTAAATACAAAATGTATTTTCCTTTGATAGCCACTTGGGGCCAGATTTACTTTAATTGAGAATAGCAATTTCCTAATTGTGATTATCTCTGAATCGTAATTAGGAAATCGCTATCCCTAATGTATGAATCTTTGACTTCTAAAATAGGAATTACTAGTGGGTTGCAACTCAATCTACCTCATGAATGAGGTAGGTCGCAATGTGCGACCCATTAGGAATGACAGCCATCACAGAGATGGTGTCCTGCTCCTGCTGTAGTCTGCAGACCACCATGATTGCTTTTCAATAAAGAATATTTTTTTTTAAACACAGCCCATTTAAAAAAAGAAAATGAAACTTTTATGTTTCCTTTTTTAGGAGTAGACTGTGGGACAACTATCTGCTTTTAAATTTGTTTTTTTTACATTCTCAAGCGGGAAGGGGTCACCACTACTTTTGAATTAGTGGTAATATTTTGATGTTTTGCGACCAGAATTCAGTTGGAAAACACTAATATATACTAATGGGAACCGGTATTTGGAAGGGACACCCTAACCATGGCCCTTCCAAATACCGAATCGTAAATGCAAATTGCAATTCGGTAAAAGTTACTGAATTTCAATTTGCATTTTGATCATCAAAATAAGATGTCATGCTGTGCAAATGGCCCAATTCTGCAAATCAGGCCATTTGTAACCTCAAAAAGCTTTGTACATCTGGCCCTTTGTTCCCAATACCTTTACATAAAGAGTACTGAGGGTAAGATTTAATTGCAGGTCCAGAATGATTCTCCTAACTAGCAAATGAGTGGCTGTAAATATTTTAAGTGATAAGGTATTTCAATGGGTTCATGCACCATTTTCCCAGACCACAAATCCTCACAAAGTAGGAAAATACTAATAACCCAGTTGAAAGTCTGATGGAAAACCAACACATGTCAGATTCAAGCAGAGTCATTCTTTCTGCTGTGAAGGAATTGTTATTCCTTCACTGCGTGAACAGGCTGTGAGAAATACGGATCAATACTACCCATCTAATTAAAATGAATGGGGTGGATATTGGCTGTGGTACAGGAGAATTCATTCTCAGCATTCACAGTTGCAATGTGCCTAGATTGTGACTCCTGTGTCTTGAAGGATCAGTGGTTGTAATGCCACAAAAAATGGTGCATTCTGAATGGTCTTTGGGTAGGAGGTGGGAGCATGCTATGGTCCTTGAGCATGAGGCCTAATGCTGAGACCTAAAGATGTCCATAGTCTGGAAATGCAAAGTGTAGCCCCAGACCTTTGGTCGTGTGCGCCCCTCTCCCACTCCCCTGCTCCTGCCTAGATCCTCACTGAGTGGGACTGCATTAGAGTCCCCACAGCTGCCAGTTCAGTCCCACTGCCAGGAGGTCCATCTGGTTGGATTTCAGACTCTTTCTATTAATCAATGGGGGGAGAATGAATCACTGTTGTCAGTAAGCCGTCTCTGGAAGATTGTCTGGGAGACCCTCAACCACACTTTCACAGTTTGTGGTGAATTATCTCCGCTGATGTGGTTTGGTGGCTAGTGTCATCATTGGGTCTGTCACTTGAGTGTTCTGTTCTCAAAGTGACTCTACTATCCTCCACCAGGAGGAAGACTGTCTTGGTTATGATAGCAGTGAGAGATTAAAATTATCTCCTATTCTGCGCCTGAAAATTTATTTAACAGAGTGAACCAGGATAGAGATAAGGTTAAATGAAAGATTCGGTGTTGAGTGGGTAAGTCACCGGTCAACAACACCTGGTGGTCGGGTTGACTTGTTTCAACCATGAATTACCCCTACGGGCCATTTAGCCTTCACCAGGACCAAAAAAGTAGAGGTTCTGAAGTTTTAAGCACTCCACATACAGTGTAGGTAGTTATATTCACTCACCACTCTTCGTCATTGAGCACATTCTGCTCATGACTAGCTGGTGTTATAGGCGCAGACTTTGGCCAATTACTGTAAGGGAATCAGGAAAAACAAATAACAGCAATTATCTTAGTATAATATTATTGTGAGCTGATTCCCATTACACCCAGTGTGACAGATATAAAAATTGTGACATGTGATATTAATAATGATAAAATAATTAAAATTCACAAATAGTGGCATGTACATAATTTAGCATCTGTGGCTGATAGTAAGATAAGACAGCATGAAAAATAACAAACAAAGCTATTGCACTTGAGGAGGTGACGCTAAGGTGACCTTATCCTAACATTTTTTATATGGCATAGATCTCATTGCTGTTTGTGATAGTGAATGACTTTCTGCGGTATGTTCAATGCTCCAATGAGCTTTATATTTACTGTTAAGAAATGTATGTACTTAAAAAAAAAAGTAATCATGAGGAAGTGATTACCTTTATAAAGAGGTTCTCATTGCCGCATGGGCTATCAAAGGATTTTTTCACCTGTGGGCATTTAATTTATTTATTTAACTCATCCCTGCTAAATGGGTTTAATTTTGCTGGGTTTAACGTTTGTCTGGTTTACTTGTCATTGGCCTGCTTTCTGTATTTATTTTTGGGTGTTTCATCCTCGCTTGCTCCCCCACCTGATCCTGCCATTTTTCCTGAACCCTTCACTGTTCCCACTCCTCGCCCTCCCGCCTCCCTGACAGCCCCTCCCACCTCCCAGGGCTACCTTATGGAGGCCACTGCACGGCTCCAGTGAGTGGCTCCTGACCTTTGAACGTGTGCGCTGCCCTCCCATTCATGCCGAGCTCCTCGCTGACTGGGACTGCTTTCGAGTTCCCACAGCCACCATTTCGGTCCCACTGCCATGAGGTCTGCCTGGTTAGGCTTCAGACTCTTTAACCTGTGCACATTTAATTTATTTGTTCAACTCTTCCCTGCTTAGTGGGTTTAATTTTGCTGGGTTTAATTTTGCCTGGTTTACTTGCCATTGGCCCCCTTCCTGGGTTTATTTTTTGGGTTATTCATCCTTGCTTGCTTCCCTGCCCATTCCAGTAATTTTTATCATCATCTTTGCTGTTCCCTCTCCTCACCCTCCGGGACAGCCCCTCCCACCTCCCAGGGCTACTTATGGAGGCCGTTGTGCAGCCACACGGCTTGTGTGCCGAAGACATGCTAAAGGAAAACACGACGGCACCTGTCTGCACCTGGAAGGCGCCCAGCGCCAGGACCCCTTGGCCCTCCCACCACTCACGTATACAACACGAATGAGCTCTTGAACCTGAATCCCGGACTCCGAAACAACAGCTGCTTTACTTCCTCACCACGATCTACCAAAGGACCCTTCACCTGTCGATTCTGCCGCCTCTCCTGCAACACAACCTGCGATGAATCATGCACCACGAACAGCCAAGAATGGCACAGAACTGCTCAAATGCATCCTGATCAATGTGCGCTTTCTCTGCAAACAAGCAATGGAATTCTGGAACACAATCACCACCCTCTCCCCTGATGTGGCCTTCATCACCAAAGTGTGGCTCAACCCCTCCTCCAACCCGACATCGCCACCGCCTATCCCGACGGCTACAAGATGATGCACAGGGACTGCATCAAGAAACACAGCGGTTGCCTCACCATCATCTTGAAGGAATCATCCAATGCACCACCACAAATGACGACCTAATGCCTTTCAACTTCCAACTACAGACCAATGCCAAGACCACTATAGGAGGCACCCTCGCTTACAGACCCCCGATGCCATCCATTCCTCACAAGAACTCTGCAACACCCTCTTGGACCACTTCCACAGCAAGATTGCCACCATCTACAACAACTTCAACCTCCAACCCACCACCCTCAACCTTGCCAACCTCAACCAACCAGCTAACACCAGCCAAATGATCTCCACCATCATGTCATCCATCCATTTTGGGGCGGCACCGACTTCTGCCCCCACAATCTCTTAAACCTCTGAACCAACCCAATCAGTACAGAACTCACAAGCATCCTCAACACCTCCATCTCCACAGCAACATTCCTGGATAGATAGAAACACGCAGAGGTCAGAACCCTCCTAAAGAAACCCTCTGCCGACCCCAGTAACCTAACAAATTACTGACTGATCTCCTCGCTCTCCTATCCAGTAAAAGTACTTGAGAAGATCATCAACCAACAGCTCACCAAATACCTGGAACAAAAACACCTACTCGACCCCTCACAATCAAAATTCCGGGCCTACCACAGCACCGAAACCATGCTAATTGCTGCCACAGATGACATTAGAACCCTCCTCTACCACGGAGAATCAGTGGCCCTGATCCACCTCGACCTCTGTGCTGCATTCAATACTGTCTCCCACCACACCCTCATCAACAGACTCCACAACATCAGCATACAGCAAAACGCCCTCAAGTTAATTGCATTGTTTCTCACAGGATTCACACAGAGCATCCGAATGCCCCACTTTACTTTCTCCCCCAAGGACATCATATGTGGCGTATCCCAAGGATCATCCCTCAGCCCCACCCTGTCCAACATCTACATGACCCCCCTCGCAAATATCACCAGCTCCCATGGACTCAACCTAATCTCCTATGCAGTTGACACCCAACTCATCATCTCTCTCACCGAGAACCCCGCCAACTTCAAGATCAGCTGTTGTAATGCCATGACCTACTTTGCCAATTCAATGAGAGACAACTGCCTAAAACTCAACTCCAAAAAAACAGAAGCATTGATCTTCGGGAAAAACACCTACATATGGGACCACAGCTGGTGGCCAAAAGAGATCAGACCAAATTCCATATGGACAGACCATGCACGCAACCTGGGCATCATCCTCAACAGCGAACTGAACATGAAATGACAAGTCAACGCAGTTGCATCCTCCTGCTTCTACACCTTTTGCATGGTCTGCAGAATTTTCAGATGAATCTCAATCAACACCAGAAAGACCATCACGCAGGCCCTTGTCATCAGCCACCTCGACTACGGCAGCACCCTCTACACCGGAATTCCCATCCAACACCTCAGAAAACTCCAGACCATACAGGACACCACAGCCAGACTTATCCTGGACCTCCCCAATCAGACCCAACTCACTCCCCACCTCAGAAACTTCCAGTAGCTCCCCATCCAGGAAAGATGCCAGTTCAAGTTCCTCATGAACGCATACAAAGCGCTACACGATCAAGGACCCTCCTACATCAACCATCAACTGAACTTCCCCCTGCCTGCAAGACACCTGCACTCCACCTCACTTGCCCCCGCACACATAGCCCGCATCCGCCATAGCCACAGTGGGGGCCACTCCTTCTCCTACATCTCCACCAAGTCCCAGAATCACCTGACCCTCCACCTCCAAACAGCACCCCCCCGGGAGGCTCTTCGACTGAAACATGGCACCCTCAGCTCCCAGATACGTCTAGGGTTGACAGTGTTGTGCTATACAAATGCTGATTGATTGATTGATCAGAAATTGACCACTTACACTCTGCCTTTTGTTAGTCATGACGTTGGTGGTCTACTACAATTATATCCTTTACAAATAAGGAGAAATAGCAAAAACTAGCAAGATGTGCACTGTGACTGGCAAAAGTTAATTGTGAATTGCAGTGCACAACTGTAAATTTCAAATCAATATTTTGCATTCAGAACTTAATGGTGCTGACTTTGTAAATGCAAAGATTTGTGTGAAACTGGCCCTACAAAGATTAATATATAAGACATAATATATAGGGCCATATTACAAGCCTAGAGGAAGATGTCAAATGAGGCATTAACAAATGGTTGTTTGTGATATTGATATTTTTAATTCTGAGCAAGTATGGACCGGAGTTTTTCCACAGGCACATAGGCAATTCCTGACAAAATATGTGTGGGGCACAAAGGTCCATATTTGCTGTACAGCTCAGGATGGGAGAGCACACATGTTTTTACCATTCAGTAAAAACTAAATCTCATGACATCCCTGTTGGAATTCGGGTTACTGGTTGGATGGGGTGTGAGCCCTGGTCAATCAGCAACCACAATCGTAGTCAGGCTGAGGCACAAGCATACCCCAAATTAACCTGTGCTCAACCCCTTAGTTGCTTGACACAGAGCAGCCAGGCTTAACTTAGGGGCAATGTGTAAAGTATTTGTGCAACACTTCAATCAATAAAACAGTGAAAATTAAAAGATACCAAACCAGGTTAGAAAAACTGAGCTTAATCTAAAAAACAAGACCAAAATGAAAAAAATCCAATCAGTAGAACCTTAGTTATGAATTTTGAAAGAATGAACTGCAATATAGCACCTCAAATCATAAAGTGTCAACAGCGGCTATCTGGTCATGCTGGACCGGGTCAAAGTCAAAAGCTCAGGTCGATAGCGATGGAGTGCTGGTTGGATACAGGCCCAGATTAGTCCAACTGAAGTTTTACCTTCTCAGGTTTTGTTCCAAGAGCCCCGTTCGCATTGGAGAGGGTTGCCGGGAGCAAGGAGAGCCTGTGGGTGGTGGTCACTGTGGCGCGAAGAGCAGGCCGGACATCGCAGATGGGTGGGCTTTAGCTTTGTGTTGGCGGTCACACGTGGGCTGTCAATGCTGCTGTGCAAAGAGATGGGCTGGTAGTGACTTGCGCTGATTTCCAAAATGAGCAGGGCAGTTCCAGTAAGATTGGGCCCGTTCACAGTCGTGAAGAGCCTAAAAGATTGATTTCAAGAGCTTGAGAGCCAAACCAAGGATCCAGGATGTGAGAGGCACCAGTGAGGTGTCAGGAACTTGCTGAAGATGGTCCAAGAGCTGTTGAGGAGCCTTTTAAATCCCTGCGGCTCAGATCAGGAGGCCAGCAGACTAGCCTTTTGAGTCACGCTGGTTTCAAGATGAAGTTGCATGTCCAGTTCTTCTTCCCCAGGCAAGAGGGCAGCAGGAAGCAGGTCAGCACAGCAGGGCAGCAGTTCTTTATAGAGCAGCAGTCCAGCAGAATGGCTGCCCTGCTAGCAGCACAGCAGTCCTCTTCCTGGTAGAGTATCCACAGGTCCAGAAGTGTACTGAAGAGTTGGTGTCTGAGCTACTTCTTTTATCCACAGTCGTGCCTTTGAAGTGAGGAGAAACTTCCAGAGGCATGCCTTTGAAGTGCACGGATGCCCTTTGTGTGGAATCAGAACACAGCCTATTCAAGTGTAAGTGGGACTGTGCCCAGCTACTCCCTCCCTTCCTGCCAATGATGGCCCATCCAGTCACGCCTAAGCTCCCGTTGTGTGTGGCTGTCTAGGAGGAATACACAAAGTCCATCTGTCAGCTACACCCAGTCATGTGACTCAGAGACAGGCTGCAGGCACCAAATAGCTAAGGCAAGAAAATGGCAACTTTCTAAAAGTGGCATTTTCAGAATTGTAATTTAAAATCTGATTTCACCATAAACTAGGATTTAAATTAGTATTCCAGAGATACCAAACATGAACCATTTATCTCTGCTCATTTTGAAATTACACTTGTAAAATGTAATAAGGCAACTCCAATGTTACCCTATGGAAGAGATAGGCCTTCTAGTAGTGAAAAAAAGAGTTTAAAACCTTTTCCCCACCAGTACATGTAAAACTTAAAAGTACATGTCCAACTTTTTAAATACACTGCACCCTGCCTTCGGGGTGGCCAGGGCCTACCCCAGAGGTGACCTATATGCTGCAGACCCACTAGTAGCATCTAATTTACAGGCCTTGGGCACATGTAGTGCTACTTTATTTAGAAGGAAATTAAGTATGCCAATTGACTATAAGCCAATTCTACATGATCTAAGGAGAGAGCACACGCACTTTAGGACTGGTTAGCAGTGGTAAAGTGCACAGAGTCCTGTGGAGTGCTAGGGCAAAACATTTGGGGGAGACTCTGCAAAAAGGGCCAGGTCTCCCAATCCCCCATTTGTTACTGTATATTTCAGAAGAGCGAGGTAAATTGCATTGTGGTAAACCAAACCCACAAGATGGGGTAAGTTTCCCCCCAAGGCAAACTTATATATTCTGATATTTTCAAGCAACTGAATTGAAGTCCGTAATGTATACCATTAACACACGGAACCCAATATGATTTCACAATTTTTTTGCATCAAAATACACTGATTTGCTAATCGGTATTGGTGTCATTTTCCATTGCAATAAAGCAATGTCTATGAAAGAGCAAAACAAAATGCGAGTTATTTTAACCTTTTGTACATCTCTGAATCTTGTTTTTTTCCAGCCGTACTAAAGAATCGTTTTCTTGATGTTTCAATATTAAAATGAAAAGTGCCTCATCTAAATTTTCAGTGAGGCTCGTAAACTTTTAAAATATGTGTACATTTTGGAAAGTAGGTAGTTTTAACATTGGTGTTTTTTAAAGAATCCTCTGAAGGTTCATTTGTCACTCTCCTTTGTGACTCTCCTGTCATTAGATTCAAGATACAATATTCTCCCACTTTTCTTTTCCTTCAAACATAAACACAACTATGCATAACAACTAAAAAATTGCAGTAATTTGTAAGAAAAAGCAGATCACTGTGTTTACGGTTTAATTACATCTAACAAAATACTCTACAAGAAAAATATTTGAACAAAGTGGCAGCAAGAGAAAGGCACCATATTTCTCCTGCTGGTCTCTTCTTCCCTGAAATGAGGGGGCGCAGCAGCACCTCTAGCACCCCTACTTCCAGAACCACTGCTGGTCCACCACAGTTTTTCAGGACTGTGCCTATTCTCAAGGGTAGAGAGGCGGCATATGTAATTTCTACAACCATCTCTGTAAAACTCCAGACCTAGCCATTTTATCACTCCAGCTTAAATATTCCATTCGGTCAAATGCAGTGCTCTTCTCCTGCACTTCATGCTACAATCTAAGTTCTGGCAAATTCATCATTTTCATCTATTCTGATCATTAAGCCATATCTCTCGAAGAGCTTACATTCTACACTTTAAGAAACCAAAACATATGGAAAGGATTATCACAGGCAAGTAGCTTGTCTGGTGTCTAATTAGGCCCCCTGCATGCTCCAAAGAGCTTACAGGCCTGCACTCAAACTTTCATCTATTGGTAGCTATGGTAAACCGCCATTGGGAGCTCTCTCTGCGTCAGTGCTGGCAAGGTTCTCACAGTCATTCCTACAGAGTCAGGTACTTCATGGGATAAGCCAGAATCCTTTGTTCCAAAAAGAGTCTCCTTAAAGGAAGGCACATTTCACAATTACCATCTTTAGAAACACCTTCTAACTGATCAAATGTTTATCACCAATTCCTAACTAAATGTGCATCCCGAGATCTACTAGATCATGCAGAAGGACAGAAATCACAAACAAGGTAAAAGTGAAAACTATTATGCCAAAACCAATGGCTGATAGAGGCTGGCCAGAAGGCCCTCTCTATGTATCTTTCTTTCCAGAATATGAGCTCTGACATAAACTTAAACTGTCTCTCAACCAGAACTGAAAAAGCACAGTCATTCCCTAGCCAATCTAAAAGGAAACTGCACTCCTAAGTAAATAAATCTTAGTTTTTAGTCGATCCAGAAATAATGATCGCTCAATGAGTTAAGTTGTTGCTGCTGACCTCAGTGGGTATCCTTTCCCTTCTGCAGAGGCCAATAAATTGAGTGCTATTAAAGTGGGTGAAGGAAACACCCATTATTTGGGCTTGGAAAGTCAGCATCAAAGTAATTGCAGAGAAGTTTAAGTCATGGCCGAGAATCGCCCAGGGCCCTAACCATCTAAGGGGCCCTCTGAAAAAATTATTGGGACAGTCAAAAGACATTCTTTCTCTCCTCTTTCTTTTTCTCTGTCAACCTCTCTCTGCAAACCTCCATCTTTGACTCTGTCACTCTCTACTTACCCGTACCTCACCACGCTATACCTTTCTATTCACCTCTCTTTCTCTGTCACCTATCTGTTGCTCTATTATCTCTCTCTCCCTTCCATGCTCACTGCCATGTTGGGTAAGTGCATAGAAGCAGAACTTTACATGAGTGGGCTAGTAGGACTCCACTTCAGTGCCACAGATAAAAAAGGTGCAGTCACAACAATGGATTCACAAAACACCATTATATGTAGCAAACAAATCAAGAGAGACCATAGTCCTCTGTGTGTCAATGAGGGTGTGCTAGGTGAGCACCTCCAGGTCACAGGATAAGCCCAGGACCCTACTCATTTCAAGGGACAGGCTTAGGCTTCTGTGCACAATATGATCCTGGGGCCAAAAGTCAATTGTCAGGATAGCAATTACACGCAGTCAGCACTCAGTGCAAGGGAACAACTGTACACCATGCAGGCGACATTTCTGTCCCACTACTACCTATTTTTACATTTGCATGAACTACCGAAGCTCCCTACAGCTACTCTCTCTACCCCACCTCTGTGTATATCACCTCTTTTCTTTTCTCTACCCCACTTCTCTCTACTTATCTCTCATGAGCTTGCCTTTGTCTCTACCATTCCCTGTGCCTACCCCTACATCCCTACCTCAATGCCCCTATCTCTGTGTCAGCTCTCACTACCTCATCCCCCTCTCTGCATCACAGTATCTTCCATCTTTCCTCCCTAGACTTCACCCCTCTCTCTATGTTATCCCTTTTTATCTCACCTCTCTGTTTCTCTCTCCATCTCTTTATATCTCATCTTTATCCCTATCAACTCTCTCTCTCTACCTCAACTCTATCTACCTAATTTGTCTTTTAATCGCCTCTTTCTAGCCTGCTTCTTTCTCTCAATACCTAATTTCTCAATTTACCTCTCCATTTTTTCTCCACTTCCCCTCGCTTTATACCTGCTCACTATATCTTAACTCTCTAACTAACTTATTACTTTGTTACTACCTCTCTTTCTCTGTGTCTTTCTTCTATCATTGACTTCGCTCTTTCATTTCTATCTGTACTGCACACCACTGTCATTTAAAGCAGAACCTTTGACTTTGCCTATACTGTATTTTTCACTTTGACAGTACTGTGCCCCTTTCGCTATATTCTTTACTGAAAAATGTTCCTCGGCATCTCGTTTTTTAAACATTCACACCGATTAGAAAATAAAGCCTTCGTTTCTTCTATACCTAGACTCTCGCTCTCTTTCAGTGGAAACGCGGTGTGCATTTTATGGAAATTATTAAATTGCTTAGCATGACAGCGATAAGTCAAAACACACATGAAAAGGGAAGCAAGCGCCGTGAATTCCAAGCAACATGTCTTGCGTGCCATTAGTTTCTTTCATACAGTAAACATCTGCTGCAAACCGCACAAGTTGGACTACAAAGAATTGTGAAGAAACGTGTTTGCTGCAAATCTATTGCCTTCTTATTTTGTTCGAGACACCAAAGAGCCATTCATACCAAGGTCACTTACTGTTAAAAAATTGATAAAATAAAACTTATTATTGAGCAGGTGAAGCAAGTAGAACAGTCACGATAAACGTTTTAAAAATGTTGTCGTGGTAAGCCATAATTTCTGTATGGAACTGTAATATAATATGTTAGGTAGGAGAAATCATTTGGAGAGGACTTTGTTATTACATTACTACATTACATTAAATTACTATTACATTAAGTGTTTCCGATTATTGTTAAAGATGCTTTATTTAAGAAAATCAAGAAAAGCAATACAAGAATAAAGTGGTATATGACAACTCGAGCATTATGAATTCAACAGATAGAAAGCAGTGAACAACATACCAAAACATATAAGACTTAATAAATTAATAAATACAATCAATGGAAAATATAATGCTTAAAATCAGAGAATCTGAACATGTATAAAACTAGCATTTTTTATTTTCTAAGAGTAAAAAAAGAAAGATGAAGAAAAAGAAAAGAAGGAGAAAAGAAGAAAATAGGAAAGTTAGTTAAGAGGTATATAATAGCATAACGTAGCAACCATCTTTTAATACCAAAAACACCCAAACAGACTGCTAGATACCTCATGAGGGATCAAAAGTGGTACTGACAAGTCTAGAAGAAGTAACACTTTTGGATAGGTATGAAGTGAGCAGAAGCCATAACACATCTCTTTTAATCAAAAGTGGGAGTGTAGTAGCGAAAGCTCTATCTAACCTGTGGTGATGGCAGAGTAAATTCTACCAAGCTTTAAAAGTTATTTTTGAAGTGTCTTTCAATTAGATGTGTTAATTTGTCAAACAAGGGCTATCAAAAAATTTCCCAATTGTCCTTTGAGAGTGTCATAAAGGGGACTAACCACCTAAGAAAAGTGGAACAGTGTTAAATGTAATATCTGTAGATAGAATATTATTCATCTTATCCCAAATAAGTAACCAAAAGTTTCTAACACGAGGATAATCAAAAACATATGAAAAATATCGCTATTTTCTTGTGCACATGACCAGCAGTTAGTGTCTGTGATAAGTTGAGACCTATGAAGTTGAATGGGAGTATAATACATTCTATTATAGAAATAAAATAATGTTTGAGTGGTAGCAGCAGAGCGAGAAGTAATGTGTATCTTAGCCCAAATTGCTTTCCAAGTGTCCAGAGAAAATTCTTGAATAAAGTCCGACTCCTATTGTAATTCAATCTTGGATTTTGGTCTATTCTCATGAGGAAAACATAAAAGTTTGTATATGACGGATGCTTTTGCTTGTGAAGAAAAATTGATAGAGGAAGAGAGAGGTGAAGGGTTGTCTGATGAAGAAGAGGATTGTGAGAGGAGCTGAAGAATAGGCTTAAGAAGCTGATATTGAACCGCATGGTAAGAGGAGATGCCAAATTTAAGTTTTATGTCTTTAAACTCTAAAAGGGAATTGTTTGAAATTATATGGGCAATAATTATTATACCTTTCTCATTCCATTCTTTCCAAAAAAGAGCTTAATTATTTTATTTAATATGCTTATTATACCATATAGGAGTTCGCATAACATTTTCTAATGGGGAATTGGATTTAAGAAATAGAGGTGTGGCAATAGAGAGCGAATGTGAGAGTAGGGGGTGAAAAGAAAGCCCTAGGAGCTTGGGAAATGAGGACTGTCTCCGGAAGTGAAAACGGAGCAACTTGTGCATGCTCCAATTGACCCCTAACTGTAATTACATCCAGGGGAGGAGTGGAGAAAGAGGGCCATACTTGCTTAAGGGTAAAAGCAGAATGATATTGTCTGAGATTGGGGAAATTTACCCCTCCGTTATCCTTAGACTGTTGAAGTTTTAATAGAGAAATTCTTGACTTACGTTTATTCCATAAAACGATATAAGTAAACAATTAATAGACTTAAAAAATATGAGAGGAAGTTTAACAGGAAGCATGGACAAACAGAAAATGATTATTGGTATCATCACCATTTTGATCGCAGCTAATCTTCCCCATAAGGATAAATAAAGAGGAGACCAATTACTTGACATACTTGAAATTTTTAATTTGACCTGGTCTCAATTTATTTGAATGGTTTCTTTAATATATTAGAATAAAGGATTCACAAACATTTGATAGACTTTGAAGTCCAAGTGAAACCAGTGTCTTTGAAAATTTCGGGGAGACAATACTTATTTAAGGCAGTACCTCTGATTTCTCTATGTTAAGCTTGTATGCAGATATTAAGGAATACTCATTTAAGAGAGAAAAAAAAGCAGGAAGCATAGTTTGTGGATCTGACATTTATAGCAGAATATCATCCACATACGCAGTGAATTTCACTTCCATATGTTTAATTTGTATCCGGAAAAAGCCGGAGATCTACGGATTTTCTCTAAGAAAGGTTTCAAAGATAAAATATAAAAAGAGGGTATGAAGGGCATCCTTGTCTAGTTCCTTGAAAAAGAGGACAATATGAGGATTGTTTGCCATTAACAAATATTGAAGTGGAGGATTGAGAGTATAAAAGATGACTATATCTGAGAACTTGTGGACTAAAACCATGCCATTTCAAAGCACCAAACATAAAATCCCAGTTAAACCGATCAAAAGCTTTTACAGCATCTAAAGTTATGGCAGCATAAGGGATAGTAGACTTAAATCAGATCAAACACAAGGAGATGATGGCCGGAGCGCTGAAACTTTTCAGACACTCACCCCCAGTCACAGATCTGGGTTGAAGTCCTCATCATTCTTTAGCTCACTTTGCCACCCCAGAGGAGCAGGGTCAAGACTGATTTGCATATGGCTGAGTCTGAACTGGGGTGGCAAAAAGGTGTTTGGGGGCCCCCAGCAGGGCCCCCTTGTGTATGCGGCCTCCAATTGGGGGCCCATAGGTGCCCCCTGTTGATCCCTGCACCTCGTGGCAGGCACCTTGGGGTGCCTGCCACGGGGTGCAGGGATGAACAACACATACCACTTTCCTATGGGAGCATGTATTATGGCTGGTAATGCATGCTCCCATAGAGAAATGTCGGACTGCGACCGAACAGGGTTCAGTTGCATCCTAATGAGGTGGGCAGGACCGTTGACCGAAGGTCGGTCGGTCCCGTTTATGAAACGGTGTCGGGCAGGAGCAAGTCCGTAGACATCATAATCGCCCCCTTTGTGTAACAAATAAAAAATCTATTCTGGAATATGAAAGATGTGCAGCAGAAAAATATGTGAATTCTAAAGCATCTGGATGAGCTATTTTCCATACATCAATTAATCATCTAGAAGAGATAACCCTCTGGAAGGATTTTTGCATTTTAATAGGAATATATCTAACCATAGACTGAAAAAGGGATCCATTCATTGATTACAATCCCCCCCTATTATAAAATTATCCAAGGGACAAGCAGATAAAAGGGAAGAAAAACAATCCCAAAATTGGGAATCCACCCCTGTAGGACTGTAAATATTACAGAGCGAGAAAAGGATATCATTTAGTTTAATATTAAATCATATCCATCTACCAGCATCATCCTTTGTTTCATTGGTGGGCAGCTGAAATAAATGTAAGGAAGGAAATTGAAAGGCGAGAAAAAGGATAAAGAAGAGAAAAGGAATAATAGGGAGTGAAAATAGCTCCCTGGTGTGGAAAAAATTAAAGGGATGACAAAAGCCAAAAGACTTTAGTCATAGTCATCACTAAAGAAGAGAGAAAAAAGGATATTGGTATGGAGAGGGAGAATGGGACTGGTAGATGTCCAGCCTGAATAAGGAAAACCAAGGAAGAAAATAGATACAGAACAAATAATGTCAGGAAGAACGACTTGATAAAAACAAGAGAAAATACTACCACATCCAAAATAACAAAGAACACCGGTCAAACTTACCATACAGGAAAAATAATGATACAACAATGACATAAAGTGAGAACTGAAAATGGACGAACACCAACGAACACTACAACATTCTATAACGGACTAGAGGCAATATGGGACCTGTAAAGAAACAACAAAAATAATAAGAGTTACGAGATTATGCAGAGAACAGGTCAAGTTTTGCTAAGTTCCATTTCTTCTCCCTTGTGTGCATGTATGAAGAACTTAAGGTCCTTTGGATCCTTGAATGTGGTTGTTTTATCCTTAGAAGTGACCTTAAAAAAACAAGGGTGAATGAGCCCATATTGTGCAATCATAGATCTTAATACTGGTCTCAAGTCCAAGAATTCTTTCCGCCTATTGGCAATGGCCCTAGACACATCTTGAGTGAAAAAAACCTTATGTCCCGACCAGAGCATCTGTTAACGGTGTTTGGCCATTGTGAGGACTTCGATAAGATCTGAGAATTTGTAAAAACAAAGCAATAATCTCTCTGGGTCTGTTAGAGTTTGCAGACGGGGAAGATCCTGTCCAATGAGCCCTCTGGATATTCAACTCGACCGAGGATTTTTACCCAACAATTTTCGGGATATGCAGCTTTAGGAATTTAATCATATCCTGCCCCTCTGAGCCTTCCGGAATACCATAAATATGCAGGCTGTTGCGACGCTTAAAATTTTCTAAATCTTCAGCCAGTTTCTTCAGCTGTGTAACTTCCTTGGTCAGATATGACACCTTAGCAGCAACATCTTGTGTGCTGCTGTCCCGCCTCTCTACCTCAGTAAGCCTTAAATCAAGAATGGAACACTTTTCCTCAATCCTCTGCAAGGATGCACTTGCCTCTGTCATAAAGGGTCTCATATTCCTTAACTCCAACAATGTCCTCCAATGTCAAAGGTAATGGGGATTTCATAGGTGAGAAGGATCTTTCTTCATCCTTTTATTAGCACCACCTCCAGACTCTTTACGTACATTGACAGTTGACACAGAAGAGGCCAAAGTCTTGGAGGAATGTGCAGTGTGCATTATGAAATCGCACCTTAGTGGTAGAGCTTCACCTTTACAAAATTATAAAATCCAATAGCTAAGAAACAACCAACAAATATCAATTTTCAGAAGAAAAAAACAGCAACCATAGAATACAAGCTGGCCCAGGGTCAAATCAAGCCATAACCCAGTGTCCATCAGTGATTGAAGCAATGCAAAATCAGTAAATAAGATGATAGCAAAGTACTCCTCAAGAAAAGAACAGTTTGTGCCATACAAACATTATGAGTGCAGTTAGACTGAAAAAGTTACAAGAAAATAAGGTACAGTCCGAGGACTGCTCAAAATGGCAGCTACAGCACCTGACGGGACCAGCAGCAAAAGTGGAAAAAAACTGGTAAAAAGACCAAATTCAGGTCTGAAAATTTACCCCACCGCTCCCCGTCACGTCCGAGATCGAATTCTGCAAGCTGAAACTTCCTGACCACGAGTAAAACGTTCCACAGCTCCCGCGGAGGAAAACTAGCCAGCGTCCATCTTGTCTCGCTGCCGTTGTGAGCTCTGTATTTCCGAATTATAACGAGTGCCAAAACCTACGACTGCCCAGGAGCAAGACCTTCATGATCAATAGAGATATGCTCAAAAATCTCTTTTGGCACTTTATATTTTTTTCATGGACACTGCAAAATCAAAGTTTTCATCTGTGCAACATGTACTAGCATGAATTGTAAAATATTGCAGAAGTGTTTGTACATGAGCAAAAACTATTGGAGCAGCAGCTAATGAGAAACTGTGGTAATACATCCATTGGCAGATACTTTGAATTCACGGTGGACATGAAAAACAATACAAAATGACAAAGGTGGCTCTTAATTATGTGGCAGTGTGCAAACTGTGGTACTAAAACGTACAAACAAAGCAAATTGCACATGTTTACCTTATGTGCACCTTTTCCTGATATGGCCCAAATGTTTTAGCGTATAACATGCGCTACTGTATTTTATCTTCAAAGCATCACATTTTTATTAGTAGAATCCATACAAACTGAGCTATCCCCTATGTAGGAATGGAGAGCACAGATTCTAGTCCTCCTCAGGGGTTGTTTGGCTGTTTTCCTTTTCCTTTTGAATTGGGGGCAGAGGGGTGAATGTGCAAGCATCTTTTATGGCTGCAGGTTAGTCATTGGTATAGGAAGGAAGCCATGGTAAAAATTTGTCTTTTTTAGCCAAATTTGAGGTTTGCAGGGGATTCTGGGTAAGAAAAAAAACATTAGCTGATCCACGCAAACCACACCTCCCAGGACTCACCCTGGTGTCTAGTTGTCAGAAATGCCTGGGCTTGGTAGGTTTCCCTAGATGGCTGCCGAGCCCGGGACCAAAAACACATGTGCCTCCCCTTGCAAAAGCATGTCTTTTGCAATAGATAATTTTGATGTCTCCACAATACATTTTTGGCCCTGCCCTATCGCGGGCACTTGGGCCACCCACATAAGTCAGGTAGCATTTCTATTGAGAGACCTGGCGGAACGCTGGGTGGTAGGTTATTTGTGGCGGCCCAATGATCCTACAACTCTCTCACACAGAAATGTGAGGAAAATGTGACTTTTTATCTAAATTTGAGGTTTGAAGGGCATTTTGATTAAGAAAACATTGGCAGATCCATGCAGGCCACACCTCCCTGGACACACACAGGTGTCTAGTTTTCAGAAATGTTTAGGTTTGGTAGATTTTCCTAGATGGTCTCCAAGCCCAGGACCAAAAATGCATGTGTCCCCTTTGAAAACCTAGTCATTTTGTAATAGTTACGTTTGATGTCCCCATAATGTTTCGGGCCCTTCCCTGTCGTGGGCACTTGGTCCACCCACACAAGTGAGGTAGCATTTTTATAGGGGGACCTGGGGGAACCAAGTGCCAGTCTAAACGCACCGCCAGCCAAGCACCAGTCCACACACACCACTATCACTTTTTTTTAACAAATAAGAAAGCACAAACCAAGGAGATGAAAAGCCAACTATGATTACAAAAACAACAGGTCTAAAAAAATACATCAAACAACCGCCAAACGTGAAACTGAACAAAAAATATAAAATGATACAGACCAGTCAGTTCACTTTTACTCTCACGGGTGCCCCCAAAACTTCAGTTGTGTGTGGTTCGATTTAAAACATGTAGGCACACATAGCCCACTATTAGAAGGACACTCAGGGCAGTACGTATGACTCTCCTTTCACACACCTTTTCTGACACAGACTATACATTTCCTACAGGAAAAGTTTTTGGGGTGTGGGAGGAATGTAATCAAGAAAGTGGCAGTCTTTCAATTTAGCCGCATCCTGCACCACTCCAACTCTAGGAACACTTGCCTGCTCCACTAACAAGAGACTTGAGAACAGACCTTGATACAACAAAAGCATTGAAGGTTCCCAAATGAAACAAATGGACTGACAAATTCTTAAACCAAATGTATGACTTATGAACAGCACTGTAAGGCTCCAGTCTCTGATCTACTCTATCTACACCACCCATGTGCTTAGTGTAGTCTAAAATGCACACAGGTTTGAACACTTTAGCAACCTTACCCCCAAAACATTCACAGGTGAAGTATTTTCATCATGAATGGTTGTTAGCATGTGGACATCACTCCTGTCTGAAAATTTCACTGCTTGAGGTTCATCACTACACATGGCACAGCACTGTCCCCTCTGATGTTTTGTTTACATACAAGCACTTTAGGGTAACCTTTACGGTTAGAGCGGATTGTGCCATATGCAACAGTGGCCACTTTGAACAATTCCTTGAACAATTGCACAACAGTGTAGACTACAAGAAAATAGAGTATTTGTTTAAAAGTCCTCTGCCAAGTTCCCACAGAATTTTCTCACTGACTCCAAAAGTAAATAGACAACCAGGGGGGCCAATAGAAGAATCCCTACTAGTGTACACCCTGAAATTATCGACATAT
The DNA here is from genome assembly GCA_963921515.1 of Calotriton arnoldi. NCBI lineage: Eukaryota > Metazoa > Chordata > Amphibia > Caudata > Salamandridae > Calotriton > Calotriton arnoldi. Next base: position 1,772,536 of record CAWUFW010002810.1, on the reverse strand, counting down.
CCAGTACCACTCTCAGACATCATATAAATCTTAATTCAATAATGTGCCCTCTTGCTAGGACTGTACTGCCTAAAAACCAAATGACCCTTGAACAGGACCATAGACTCATTCACAGCTATTTCCTTCCCTGGGACTAAGATCTCTAAAAAACAATGCTGAAGCATTCTCAACAAAAGGCAGCATCCAAAGCAGAAGCAAATGCCGATCATGACTCATTTTTGCAGGAAATATAGCAGTTGCCATTGAGGGACTAGTAGAACAATATAAAGAAAGGGATGGCTTCCTTATCAATCCCATCAATAAAGTTAATTCCCAGAGCTTCTTCACCTCATCCACATTTGTGGGAGTCCACTGTGTAACTCTAGAGTGGGGCTTAAATCTGGCACTGTTGTCCCTCAAGTACTGTTCAGCATACAAATTAGTCTTTCCAACAATCTCATCCAAAAATACATTGTCCATAAAAAATGGAAAAATGTATAGGCAAAAGGTAGTATTTACCACTAAAGGCAGGCAACACAGGCTGCACAATGTTTGGGGCAACCCAGAGTTCAGCACTTCCAATCGGAAGTCTTCCAGCGCCATGCTGCATTCCAGATTCCTCTTGCTGAACTATCAACATTTCAGTGTCCACCTGTAAAATAGGTGCTTCCTCCACACTGATGGCTGCTTCATCATCAGATGATTCCTCTCGGACAGAAAATTCACTGCCATCATCTTGGACTTCCTCTTCTGCCTCAGACGCAGAGTCGGTCTCAGAACCATGGTCAGAGGAAGATTCAAAAAGAAAACCATCAGCCTGCTGAGTGGTCAATCTGCGGTTAGCCATAATCCTTACTAATAAAAGTAGCACAACAAATAAGCCAACAATAACTAACACTGTGTAAAATAAGTAATGAACAAAGTGTGGATTTATCTAAAAGAAAGTAAAACTACTGGCATATAGAAATCTGGAGGGAAAAGTAAATCAATACAAAGCACACAAAGAACTATATATTCTTTTCTCCCAAAAAAGTCCAAAACATCACTCAGTGGTGGGTTCTTTTTGTTACAGATGAAATGGACCATGGCTTCACATCTTTGCTTAAAGTATCTACAAACATTTTCAAGATCATTGGAACACAATTCACCAGGAGCCTTGAAGTTAATCCGTGCAGTGTTTGCATTAGCTTGCCTGAGAAACTCATGAAGATCATCCCAAGCATACTCTGCACAGCTCAAAGTGACAAACCAGGTACGTGCACCTAGATTACGTAACATACACTTTAGCTCACCACGGCGATGGAACCAATAATCATTCATACTATGTTGGCAAGCCATGATATTCATCAAATTACTCTTTACCATGTACTCTTTCCACAAAATCTCTCACAGTAATATCATTAAACCGTGTCCCTCTTCTCATGACACGGACCACAGCATAAGATAGCATTGACAGATCACTTTCAAATAAAAGGTGGAAAATGTATGGAATGTTTTGCCTAATACGCAGATCTTCAGAATATAATCTATCAGATCTATATTCTGATGCAGGACTCTGTACTGGACGTTCATCGTATTGACCACCTTCTCCTCTAGGGAACAAAATTGGAAAACACTGTGCTTCTAAGATCTTTTCCCACACACATATGGTTCTCCTTTTGCTTGCTTTATTTGGTACAATTCTAAAGCATTACCCATGATGTTTCTTGAATGTAGAGGATGAATGCTGTAATGTTTATATATTGCTTCTGTTCTACCTAAATCAACTTTTTGAAACTGAGCAGAAGCAGCTGAGGTGGAACTTCCTGTTGTAACACAGGTAACATGTTACTCTACATCAACATCCTTGTTACTCTACATCAACATCCTTGTAGAATTAATTTTCTATTTTGAGATATTGTAAAGCTTTCTTTACCCTATCGATGCTTACAAGTTCCTGCCAATTTGTTTTGTCTTTAGTAGGCACTCTATTTACTAGAACCACTAGTGGTTCTTCTGCTTCTCGATCTACACCTATAGTTTCAATATTCTCCTTCATATTCAAAGGCAAATACATAACCTTACCTTTTAGACTTTATAGTAATTCAGTAGGAGGTAGTTTCTTATTTTTGGTCTCCATTCTAACAAATTCTTGGAATGGATGCCCTGTCTGTATGAGAATACTCCCATAGCCGCTGAGGTTTTGAAGCTCAAGAGGAATTGGAAAAACTTCCAATTTAATATGAACACCTCTAGCAGGCATTTTATCATCCACTTTGTGAATACAATATTTAAAAACAATCTGCCTCATGCACAAATTAGGTTGATCTTCAGCTATCAAGAAAAGACCCAGCTTAAACCACTGTACTAGATCACTCTCTTCTGCTTTTCTACAAATATCAACTTTTTGGGTTTGTGATCTGTATTGAGCTTGCCTACAACAAACACAGACTTTGCCAGGAATTTCTGCAATTATTGTTGCAAATGTATCAATTTCCTATTTAAAATTTTCTAATACTGTGCTTTTTAAAAAAAATATTTTTATTGGGCGTAAAAATAGCAGACATTATAGCCAAGGTACATGAAGCAGACAAATGTACCCAATCTCATATTAAAATAGACAATAAATAGGACAAATTCATAATTCATTTGTACACGATAAATATGATACACAAGATATACAAAAAGGAGAAAGATTAAACCTGTACAATATCCAGTCTCATATCTAAAACGTACAGTAATAAAAACGCAAATTCATATCCCATTTTTCATGATGTACAATACCAGAATTCTAGATAGCAGCACTCTAATAACCTGTAACCCCTAACTTTAATGACCTATGGGATTCCTGCCCACATCTTTGAAGAGGGGTACTTCATAATTAGTTTGATTCTACACCCTAAACTCTCTCCTGGGGACTAGCCTTCTTTATATAGTATCATTTGTTTGCGTGGTCGTAACGTAGCCCTCCCAGGTCAGCGCAAATCTCCGCAATGCCCCGATCCTCTTCGCGTAAGCCTCTTCAAATTTGTAGGTCCGATCCAGCTTAAGTAGCCACTGACCCAATGTAGGGATTTTCTGAGATCTTCAATTCTGTAATATTAAAGATCTGGCTACCGCTATGGCTAGGAAAACAAAAAATTGCCTATGTATTGAGAACTGGCCAACTACATAAGAAAAGCCAAATAAAGCCAACGATGCGCCTGGTAGGATATCTATTGGCAGACATTTACTAATAAACCTAAATACCTCCTTCCAAAAGTATTGTAATCTCGGGCAAGTGAAAAAAGTATGTAGCCAATCACCCGCCTCCGGCAGGTTGCAACTAAAACAGTCATTCGGGGTTGTGGGAAACCATTTATGTAGTCTGGAGGGAGTGTAATAAGCCACCCATCTAGAAAGAAAGGACATTCTTTTGAAGTTGGCCGCCCTCAGAGCCCTATGGCCAAGCTCACAGACTCGTTGCCATTCCTGGATATTGAACCAGCAATTGGTTTCCTGAGCAATTTTTGGGAGCATTGTTTCAACGAGGCTCTTATTCATATCCTGCCACAGTAACCTATACCAACTGCCAATACCAGTCAAATTTACGTCAAAGGCTGCTTTTAAAATTAATCTGGCTCTCTCATTGATTCCTCTATAGTTAGTCACGAGAAAGCATGTAATCCGTCTGAAGCTTAACCAAAAATCACGGCTCTGAGGTTCAGATTGTTTTGCGAAAGCCTACCACGTTATCAAATTACTGCCATTGTAAAAGTCACCTAACTTAAGAAAACCTAGCATATTATATGGCTGAATCCCCTTTTGCGAGAGCTTAAGACCCCATAGCTCACAGTCACAAAGAGAGGAATATGCATGGCATGTTGGAATCTTATAGTTTTTATTGAATCGCTGCATACGGCTTAAGAGTGTATTCACGACCATATATCTTGTCGTTTTTGGTAGCTTTGCAGTGCGCAGTAATGCTGGTAACTTAATTGTACTCTCTATTATAAAACCAAATAAAAAATTATCAAAATTGAAATAGGGGCCATTAGCTGAGTTGTTAAGCTGAGTAGCGCAGCTTGGTAATATGTAGCTAAATGAGGTAATGCAAGACCCCCCTGTTCTACATCCAATTGTAAAATGGATAGCTTAATCCAAGGTTTTTTCTTAGCCCAAACAAACTCCGAATCACCTTGTCTACTTCATTAAAATACGAGATTGGTACCTTTAGAGGACATTTTCTAATACTGTGCTTGTATTATACATTTCACAGTTGATCTCCACAACCATCTCATTCACTTCAGTTGGATCTTCATGCCCAAAGTATGTCATCTTAATATCATCTATAACATAACTGACTTCAGAATGACTACCTTTTAATAACGCACCATTTAGTTTCCGAAGCTGGAGAGCTGGACTTTTCACTAAATACAATCTACTTACTAGGTTACGCATTTTAGTGTGGTGCACAGACAGCATCCGTATATGATGGAAAGTACTGTCCTGTTAGACTTGGCATCTTTGGCGCGGTTTCCCCAGACTTTTAGCCTCTACCTCCTGTATTTTTGATGCTGTGCTGGATTTCGTTTTTGCTGGCTTAGATGCTTTGGGCACTTTGTCACTGCTGATCAGTGTCAAAGTGCAAGTGCTCACTGTGTAAATTGTTGTTACAATTGATTCTCCCTGATTGGCATATTTGATTTTCTGGTAAGCCCCTAGTAAAGTGAACTGAAGTGTGCCAGGGCCTGTAAATCAAATGCTACTAGTGGGCATGCAGCACTGATTGTGCCACCCACATGAGTAGCTCTGAAAAGGTAACTCAGGCCTGCCACTGCAGTGTCTGTGTGCAGTTGTTAACTGCCATGTCAACTTGGCACGTGCAACCACTTGCCAGGCCCTAACCTTCCCTTTTTTCCTGCATGTAAGGCACCCCTATGGTAGGCCCAAGGTACCCCCCTGGGTAGGGTGCAGTGTATGTGAAAGGTAGGACATGTACTGGTGTGTGTGACATGTCCTGATAGTGAAATACTGCCAATTTCGTTTTTCACTATTGAAAGGCTATCTTGCCCCATTGGATAGAATGGGAGTTTTTTTTTATAACATCTTATAAATATAACTTCCCATTGGGACAAGATGGAGAAATAAAGTTTAGGCTCTTTGAACTCAGTATTTAATAACACATCTTTTAGTAAAGATGGTTTTTAAATTGTGTGATTGAAAGTGCCACTTTTAGAAAGTATAAAGAAAAGGTACGTAACATTGCGCACCCATCCGTCGCACTGCTGAATTCAGGAATTTTTCCTCACGGTCAATCGTTCTTTATAGTAATCCAGTTTTATTTAAGGGTGGGCAAAGCACTACGCTACGCTCGCGTAGTTTGCGAAGTTTGCGCTACTTCGCACTACGCGAATTGCACGTAGCACAGTGCAAACACGCGTAGCGTAGCAGTCATTTTTTGCTTGCTCGCGGTCCTCAATGTCAAGTTGGCGACTGCGAGCAAGCAAAATGACATCCCGGCGAGACTTTTTCGTTCGCGATCAGCAACATCAAGTTGCCGATCGCGAGAGTGGAAAATAAACCTCCCGGCGAGATTCTCAACGCGGGGAGGTCAGGTTTCTCATTGCGAGTGGTCGCGTTTGCTCGCGACCGCCGCGATGAGAAACTACCAGTCCGCGTTGAGAAAGCTGCCGCCGAGTAAAAATCTACTCGAGCGGCAGTAAAAGACAGCTCGCACTGTGCAAGATGCCGTTTTCAATGATTGCACAGTGCGGACAAGCATCCGGCACTGTGCAATCATCGCGAACAGCGCACTACGCAGTTCGCGTAGTGCTACGCGTAGATCGCGTAGTGCAAAGTGCACTTCGCGTAGCTTCGCGTAGCGCTACTTCGTGAACTACGCCCACCCTTAGTTTTATTCAAAAGTAAACCAATAATGACTCAACCAACTATGTAAGTCCAGTTTCACTCGATACTCTAAAAAACTTAATCATGTGACCCTCATCAACCCCACCACCCCTCAATCACCAATTTACTTAAAAAACACCCGTGCATGAAAACAAAACTAATAAACTCCACCCGACAGTGTATAGTTTTGTTTTCATGCACGGGTGGTTTTTAACATAGTTGGTTGAGTCATTTTTTTATTTGTTTCAGTAACCCCTGACGAAGAGCCAGTGTGCTCGAAATGCATTGGGTGAAACGTTTTGAGTCATTTCTCCATGGTTGTTTTGCATACACGTGCCGCTGTTAAAAGTCTGGATGGACGACAGGAGGCATTTGAAAATGTCAAATAAAACATCAATGTGGAACTACGCTGTCTCTGAAGTGATTATAAAGCATGGATTAATTCTTTGAATGAAGCATGGATATCATTATTGGTTTACTTTTGAATAAAACTGGATTACTATAAAGAACGATTGACCGTGAGGAAAAATTCCTGAATTCAGCAGTGCGACGGATGGGTGTGCAATGTTACGTACCTTTTCATTATACTTTGTATTGAGCTGTGACTTGGGACGGTTCACAGAATCTGTTCGCACGCAATAAGATGGTTGTGATATTATCGTATGAACATATTTAAGGGAAGGTGTGCATTCTTATATCTTTTGTTTCTTACTTTTAGAAAGTAGGCATTTTCTTGTTTAACCATTCCGTGTGCCTCTGCCTGTTTGTGTATTGACTGTCTGGTTTTGGAGTGACAGGGGCTGGGGATGTGCATTCACTGTAGACAGCCACTGGGGGGGTTGAGGTGTGCCTGGCTCTTCCTGGATGACTCAGAGCTGGGCTGTATAGACCCTGGCTGAATTTAGAGCAGTGGGAGGAGATTTCCTTGCACCTGACTAGCGCCTGTGTCCCTTGCACAATGCTGCCTCCACCCCCTGCGGTCATGCTGCACCAGTGAGGACAGAACTGGTTTGGACTGGGCTCAGAGACCCTTGCACAAAGAGAACAAAGACATTTTGAGGTATAAGTATTACACCTGAAACCCCAGATTTTTAGACTACTTCTGGATCAAGAGGAACCTTTGCCAAGGAGAAGAGCTGGAGAAACTGAGGGGAAGTACTGCCCTTGCTGTGTGCTGTCTGGGGTTGACCTGCAGTTACTGTTTCTGCCAAGGAAAGGAGAAGGACTTTGCTGTGTGCTGTGTCCCTCTGCTTGAGGAAGATCTCCAAGAGCTTGAGTAGAGCTTGCATCCTGTTCTGAAGTCTCAGGAACACAAAGACTTCACCCCCAGCTCCCCTGAACTTCCAGGCTGGGAGTTCTGACCTGCCAAGAGGTGCCTGTGACTGTGTTAGGCCTCTGGAGGTTGTTCCTGCTGTTGGGAGCTGGAAAAGCAACGCAACTAAAAGAAAATCGATGCATCGCTCTTTTTGCAGCAGTTTTCCTGATGCAGCACCGTGGTGCAAGAAGAATCGCCATGCATCGCCGCGCCGCTGCCGAAACTGACGCAGCACCTGTCGCCGTTGCAAGAACCAACGCATCGAGGGATCGCGGCTGAAGAAAGCAATGTAGCGCCGCTCGACGCCGCCACATCGATCGCGACACATCCCAGATTTCCACGCATAGTACCTCTGTCGCAACTTTTCCCCGACGCATCACCCGCGGACCAGAACCGTTTTGTCATTTTGGTATTGTTGAGTTTAGATAAAGATATTTTATTTTTCTAAACTGGTGTGGTGTCCATTTGTGGAGTTATCACTGTATTACTGTGTGTTCTGAGTACAAATACTTTACACATTGCCTTTCGGATAGTGCTGTCTGTTCGTGCCAAGCTACCCAGGGGGTGAGCAGGGGTTATCTAAAGTATGTATCCCCCTTACCTTGACTAGAAGCAAGGGTCCCTATTTGGACAAAGGTACCTACTTCTGCCAACTAGAGACCCCCATTTCTAACATTTCCTCAAATCTGTTCTGATAAGCAAACTAATGAATGTCCTTGAAAGTTTGTCAGTCTCCTAACTCGACAAAGATCAAGGGATTGCAGTAGTTTCTCCTTTTATTCCACGCTTCCTCTGCTTTATTTGCTTAAGAAGAGTCTAAGTTTGTCAATAGACTGTTGTCTTATGTTGCACAGTTTTCTACAGTTCCATTCAAAAATGGGTTGTTGCGGATGTTGACCTAAAACTTCATTGGTTATTTGTTCTTCTACATTGCTAAGCACTAATTTTCTTTCTCAATTGGAGTACCTTAATTCATTTCATTCACGAGCATCTCTGTCAGTTCCAACAGTAACTCATTTTCCTGTAAATAGCTTTCCTCATAAAAAAATGCCTCACTACGGGAAATGTGTTTCCACTCTCCCTGGAAAATACTGCAAAAGTTTGTTTTATAAACTTGAACCTTCTACAAACGTTTTTATGTGAATTAACCAATGTATCTAAACATCTCATTCTCTTCAAAATGATAATAATTACTTTTATCTTTAATATGAAGGCCTCTCTGCTCCTTATAACGCTTTGACACTACTCATCTATGGAAGAACGTCTGACGAAGTTCTTCTAATTTCCTCTTCTTGAATCTGTCTGCTTGGACTGTTCTTTTTCTAACGTTATCTTGTTTTGAAAGACAATATGAATTTTTCTTAGATGTTGACAGATCTTCTTACTACTTACATCGGTAGAAGAAAGTTTACATGATGTTATAATTTTTTTTATAAAAGACTAGGTGCTCTTTATTGATTTCAATCTGTTTTACTGTCTTTTCCTTCCTGTGGTTCTGTTCCATGGTTGGAGACTTGTTTATAAATGCTTTGTTTTCTGTTGCTGTTTTTCTTATCCTTTGTTGGCATCTTTAAGTTGTCTCCTGATATATCTTAAACGAATAATGGATTGTGTACAAGGTCTCCGAGACACTCTAGGCCCTGTGCTCTCACATTTTAATGGAGTGCAGATTCAGCTTTGTAAAGTTTGATTTAAAAGTAAACCTTTCTAATACAATTCTATAAAAAGTGAATGGGTCACTTCTATTACAACATTAACTCTCTACTAATAGGTCTGAGGAGGTTAAAGGCTGTGTGTAAACGACTTAGTGAGTAATTCAGCCCTGTACAAAAGTGTCTCCTCTAAGAAAATATGGTGTATTAATGGGTTTTCACACATAAAGGTCTCTACTGACACCTCTGAACAGAGTAATTGTAATTGTAATTGCATTTATATAGTGCTTACTACCCCTGACACAAGGTTTTACACAACCACTACACACACTGATAGCATATTGAAACTAGGTATGAGATGTAGGTATGGAGAGGTGTGGTGCAGCGGGCAGGGCAGCTGACTTCGGAGCACAGGGTTCACAGTTCGATCCCCGGCTACAGCGGCAGCTCAGCTCAGCACCATGTGACTCTGGGCAATAGCTCACTTAATTTCCACTCCGGCCCCCAGCGCCTTGAGACCCGTAAGGGTGAGTAGCTGCGCTATGTAAAAACGGACTTACTTACAGGTAAACATACTGCAGTAGATTTTAATGAGTGACTCCTTCTCATACATGTCAATACAGCGTGAATGGTTCAGTTTTATAAGAACACACCATCTCTGCTGACAGCTCTTTACAAGGTAAACGGTGGGTGTGAAAGGCTTTGCTAATGAAGCCATCTGTCTCTACAAATCTTTTCTCAGAGTCAACAGGGTGGATGAGTCAGTTCAAAAATAGTAACCTCTATGCTGACACCACTGGCAAAGTATAAAGAGTCTCTGTAAAAGTGTTCATAGAAACACCAGGCCTTCTGTTATCAAATTTATGAAAGTGGACACTCTGTATGGTAGAGTTTGATGAAAGAGTGTTTTTTTCTAATAATTGTATATAGGGTAAATGTTTCATTTTTATAATAACATGGCCTCTCTGCTAAGACCTCTCCACATGATAAATGCTGGGTGTAAATTGCTTAGTGAGAAACCCACTCCTCTACAAAGACCTTTTCTCTGAGTAAACCACATGTATGACTGGATTTAGAAAGAGAACCTTCTCTAGTGAGAGCTTTGAACAGAACATATTTTAACAGGGTGCAGGTTAAATAAGGAGAAATTTGATAAAGCCCTGTTTTTAACTCACATAATTCTAAACAGCATAAATGCTTAGGTTTATTGACAACATGCACTCGCTATAAAATACGTCTGTATAGGGTGAAAGATGAGTGATAAAGAGCGTAGTAAGGAAGTCATGCCTGTGCAAGCATCTTTTCTGTGAGTGAGCTGCATATATGATTCAATTCAGTTAGAGCACACATCCAGTGTCAAAACAGTGATGTATGGGTGTAAAGATCTTTATTGAGAAAGTAAGCTCTCTGCACATACCTTTCTTTCAGTAAACAGGGTTAATAGTGGGATTTGGGAAAAAAACATCCTCTACACTAACACATCACTACAAAGTTAAGACTGTATGTAGATGGTATAACAGAATCATTATATCCTCTTTTGTCCCATTATAACAGGGTACACAATTGCTACAGAACATTTGCATACTTAGCTCCTTATCATAGTACTCAATATATGGAGAATACTTCACTTTTATGATGACATGCCCTCTCAGGTAACATCACTCCTCAAGATGAAGGCTGGGTGTGAAAGGCTTTACTGAGAAAGTAATCCCTGTCTAAAGATGTTTAAATATGGTGTTAAGGTTCAGTACAGTAAGACCATCCCCTCTAATGAGTTCTCTGAACTGAATAGACAGTTTGTGTAAAAGGATTACGAGCAAAAACTAGGCATTGTGCTAGTACATTTCAACATGCTATGCATTCTATATGGTACAGTTTCATAAAACAGTGATCCTATCTCGTACTACTCTATAACAGAAACCCCTCTAGTGACACTTCAGCAGAGAGCTAATTCTCTGTGTAGAAGAACTTGGAGAACTAGTACCTGCTGTGATATATGGATTAATAAACAACAATCGCTCTACTGATACCTCTGAAAAGTGTTAAGTGTTGTCTAGAAGAAACACTAGGCCTTGTATTATCACATTTTAAGATGGTGCAGATTCTGTATGTTACACTTTGATGAAAGAGTGGCTCCTTTTGCTATAGCTGTATTCATGGTAAATGATTCTTTTTATGAAAACATGACCTCTCTCTGGTGACATTTCTCTTCAAGATGGAGGATGGTTGTGAAAGGCCTTACTGAGAAATTCGTTCCTCTGTAAAGATGTTATGTTTGAGTGAATAGGGTGTTTGGTTCACTATAGTAAAACCACCCTCTCTAGTGATCCCTCTGAATAGAACAATTAATCTGTGCAGATGTATTACGACACAAACTAAGCTGTGTGCTAGTACATTTCAACATGCTACACATTCTGTATGGTAGAGTTTCATAAACCAGTGATTCTATTTCATATTACTCTTTAGCAACAGCCCCTCTAGTGACATCTCAGCATAGAGCTAATGGTCTGTGTAGAACTTAGGAAACTAGTACCTGTTGTCTTATATGGCTTTACAAACAGCAAGCTGTCTAATGATCTCTCTGAACAGAGTAAAGTGTTGTGTAGAAGGTCTCAGAGAAACTCTGGGCCCTGTGCTATCACATATGAATAGAGTGCAGATTAACCATAGTAAAGTTTGATGTAAAAGTAAACCTTTCTAATACAATTCTATACAGAGTGAATGGCTGACTTCTACCACAACATCCCCTCTCCACTAATAGGTGTAAAAACCTTTAGTGAGGAAGTAAGCTCTCTGCAAACAACTTTCTTTCAGTAAACATGGTTAATAATATGGTTTGCAAAATACAGCTTCTACAGTAACACATCGCTACAAACCTAAGACTCTGTGTACATTGTATAATGGAACCACTATGCCCTGCTTTGTCTCATTTTAATTGGGTATACAATCTGTACAGTACATTTTCATACATTAGCTCCTTATCTTAGTTCACTATACAGGCTCAATATTTCATTTTTATGACATAACACTTGTCTATTGTGTAAAACCTAAATCTATAGAGTTTTATTGAGAAACTTTCTCCCTTTCAAACAGCTTTTCTATCAGTCAAGATGCTCTATCACTGTGTCTAAGGCATCCACTGTCCAGAATTATATATACTAAGTACAATATTTGGAATATGCATCAAATACTCCTAACTGATATCTAGAGATCAATACAAAAATTTCTCAGTAGCCACCTGTAAACTTACTTAAGGTTCAATATGAATCACTCTTATTGTATATATCACAGTTTATTTCATAAACATTATGAGTTTTCAAAAGCAGCAAACACAGTAAAATAAACACAACCAATAAATACAAAAGTGCAATTACAACCACAAGAACAATATTACTACACAATTTACAAAATTCAGGGGCATATTAGCAAGACCGGCGATGAAATTATCGCTGTTTTAGCGGCAGGAAACTGCCGCTAAAACGGCGATAATGGGCTTGCTAATATGCGTTATATATCCAATAGAAGCCCAGGTTAGATGTCCTGCACATCTAACCTGGGCTCTATTGAATTTTATAACGCATATTAAGCAAGTCCCATTATCGCCGTTTTAGCGGCAGTTTCCTGCCACTAAAACGGCGATAATTTTATCGCCGGTCTTGCTAATATGCCCCTCAGTTCTTATCTATGAGTTCAAAACACTTCAATAGCAAACAGTTTGGCAATCACATTTTAACTATCCAAATTATAAGAACTCCCATAATGAACAAACATTTTGAAACTGGTTTCTAAATATATTATAATATTTAAATATTTAATGACAGACTTCATACTTTAATAACACTATTTTTTAAATTATTTTTAATTACCTGCAAATGAAGCTATATGTTGAAGGTAGCTAATTACACCAATCTCTTTTACTCAAAATTCAAATGACCTCTGCACAGCACAAATCAAAGAGATTACACTTCCTTCACCTCCAAACCACCAAAGGCAATCTAAGGGGTCTGAGGTTATGCAACAGATATATGTATCTGAACCTTGTAACCTTGCAGCGAATCATATCATAGCTTTTTTCGAATTTTGAAGAGGGAATGTCAACCATTAGTTGACCCTAAAATAACCTCAGTCTTGTATTATTCACACACAAATGTATCTCTTCCACACTACATGAACTACAAGTACTACAATCCCCTTTAATATTCTTTATATTAATATTGACAACTTGTGTTTTATTTGTCTTCCTTTATGGTAATTTTAACCAGTTAATGACACATCTACTGTGCTAATACACAATTTCCTCTCTCCCTGTACAATCGAGCTAGCGAGACTCTTGCGAGATCGTAAAAGAGCTCATCGTTGGGTCACTTGGTAAATTTCCATGCAACTCTTGTGAGAGGCTCGCAGGATTGTAGCAGAATTTCAAAACCATCCAGAAGAGAAGCTCATACCGTTTAACCAATAACTGTGCTCCATACAAAGAACAGCTGGTTACAACCTAACCTACTTTTCTAACTGTCACAAACCTACGAATTACACATATATTTTTGCCTCCCTTCCATATTTTTCCCCTCATGTAACTCCATATTGTTCATGAAGCTTACTCGTTTTGCTGAGCACTCCTCTTGCCACTGACGTCTCCATACTGCACCACGGTTCTCCTCTGGATTTTGGGGCACAGCTTCACCCGCTGGACTAGAGAATATGCCTTTTATTGTGGTCTTGACAAAAATCTTGAATTTCCAAACTTGGACATTACTTGAATTGGCCAAGGAGGTATGAAGTGGCATCGATTGTTACCAATTGTTGAGAGCATTTTGGATTGTGAGCACCCAGACCTGATGATAGTTCACTGTGGTGGCAATAACCTAGGCACAATCACAGGGGTTGCTCTTAAATCCAAATGAAAGAGACCTTTTCGCAATTGATGTCTCTCTTTCATCACACGGCCTTTGTATATTCTAATATATGTCAAAGGCAAACATGGCAATAGTCAAAAGAGTTTTGTCCTAACATTGAAAAGTCCAGAAAACATGTTCATAAAGCAATTTCTGAATTTCTTTGTGACCATGGTATTGGCTCTATTTATCATAACAATATCCATTTATATATCCCAGGAGTCTTTAGGTGAGATGAGTGCAATTCACTGCAGAATGAAACAAGATCTTCCTTAATAACATCAAGGAATGCATCCAGTTTTATGTGAAACTGAAAATGACACACTATAAACACAAAGGCTCTTCTCAGAGCCACCCTATTCCTAAATTATGTGATTGTTTTATGTTATAATTCCCTTTTTTTCGGATGCTGACACCTGCGAGTCTCTTGGGAGCTCCAAAATTTTAAATATGTCTCATTGAAGACACTTGTGCCTAGTAGAGTGTGCATAGTAGAGTGCGTAAACACACAAGCCTCTCCATTGAGACCTCTCTTTATTAACATTTTTTTTTTAAATTGTATTTAGTGACCTCCAGAATCACAACCAAAGTATGGCAACAGTTATACATCACAGGAGCCATGACATTAATACTTACACATTCCGTTCAAGAAGAACATATTTTCATCCATATCACATATGAAGAGTTAGAGTACTGGATCTGGACAGATCAACGATATTCTAGCAACAAAAAAAAAAACCATAACACTTAAACGACCCTCCCAACCCTCCCCCTCCCTGGTCGCTGAACATATTCCCTACTATATCAGATCCCCCAGGTCGGACCATGTCTCACAAATATTATGTTTCTCCCACAGTTACGGACTCCGGGTGACTCCCATGCATTGTTGATTCCCCTGAATTAGTGTGTCCCCTCTGTGCCCTCTCAGAGCCTTGCGAGTAGATCCCCCCACCCACGGAAATCTCTGTTATCATAACATTCCAAGCGATCGCATCGTCTTCCAATTTGTCATCCCTCCTGACCCTTTTCATCCGGATCAACTCTGCTACCGCCCACTCCCGCAGATCTTTGGCCCAGCTTGCCACCGTGGGGGATTTCGGACTCATCCATCTAATTGCAACCCTCCGTTTGGCTAGTACCAGCCCCTGCTGCAAAAATTTCCTCGTGAGCTTTTTCCTTTTAGGGCTAGGGAGGAGTCCCAGTAGTATCTCCCGAATGGTGTGGGGTATCTGCCACCCTGTGATCACCTGTAAACTATCCACTACTGACCTCCGATAAACTACCAGATCAGTATAATCCCAAAGCATATGTAGGAAGTGGGCTTCCTTAAAACCACATCTGGGGCAGTGTGCCGGATGATCCGGATATATTTTGTGCAAAACTCGTGGAGTCAGGTGGGTTTGATGCACAATGTTGTACTGTGTAAGTTTAAACCTAGGGTTAGAACTAATTTGCTTGACCCCTGCATGTACCTTCCTCCACTCAGATACCGTTAAGGGCAAGTCCAAAATCGCGTCCCACTTGGCCTGAGCCAAAAGGGGAGAAGCGGGAATATCATCCCTAAGTGCCCGATAGATATGCAAGATTAATCTACGCCCTCCCGTCAAGGTCACAATTGCCTGGAGTGTAGTCAAGATGGGCAGTTCCTGTGGGAACATCAGCCACAACTCGCGGGCTACCGCTGATATTTTCCCGTATTAGAGGTATTGTCCCCTCCCCAGCCCGAATGCGGACTCTGCCTCCTCCCTGGTAAGGAACTGTTTGTTAGAGTATAGGTCCCCATCACACAACATTCCCCCTCCGTCCATCTAGTAACAGACATGTTACAACTTATCTGTTTAAATGGTACCACCGCCCATAGTGGTGCGTCCGGAGCATAAGGTGCCCTTTTCACCACAGTTTTAATTGCTACTTCCCATGTCGTGGCTACATGTCTAATAATGTAGGGAAGCCAATCCGGAACCCTCGACCCCAACATAAAAAGTTCAGGGAGGGGAATTCCCCGATGTGTACCTGACAGTAATTCCTTCTCCCAATTATCGTGGTCATCAAACCACTTCACCGCATGCTGCTGCTGCGCTGCCATATAATAAAGACCCAGTCAAGGCACCTCCAGTCCCCCCTGTTCCCATGTCCTCTGTAATGTGTCCAGTCTCACCCTCTTTCTTTTAGCTCCCCACAGCAGCTCCACCAACAAGCGGTCCAGGCATCGAAAATACACCTGTGGTATTTGATAAAGTGAGTGTTGCATCACATAAAGACAGCATGGAAGAATCACCATTTTGGTAAATGCAACCTTACCCATCAGGGAAAGCGGCAACTCACGCCAAAACACAATTGATTTTTGGATACCCTTCACGCATCTCCCCATATTGCGTTCTAAATAGTCGTCTTCTGTATGCACCAGCCTTATCCCCAAATAGCGCACTTCATCCCTGACCCAGCTCATATTCACCGGGGGCAGTTCACATTCCTCCCGCTCGGTTAGACATCCCATGGGGAAGAGCTTAGACTTCCCTGGGTTAAGCTGTAGTCCCGAAAGCCCCCCCAAAGTTGGTTAATACTTCTAATAGCACGGGGACCGACTCCTCAGGACGTCGAAGATATACCAGCGTATCGTCAACATACATGGACACCACATGCGTAGTATCTCCCAACTGAATGCCCCAATTCTGCATCCGAGTTCGAAGGGTAATCGCCAGAGGTTCCATCGCGAGGGCGAACAGAAGCAGAGACAGGGGGCAGCCCTGTCGGGTACCCCTTCGAAGCTCGAACCTATCAGACACTTGATTACGTAGGCGTGCCCTAGCCGTAGGCCCAGTGTATAATAATTTTATCCAACCTATATACGATTCCCCCAACCCCATCTTACTAAGGACTTCCCACATATAATTCCATTCGAAGGATTCAAAGGCCTGCTGAATATCTAGAAGACATAAGGCCCAATCCTCCTCCCGTTGATGAGGTGCATGCCATACATGCGCAAGTCTACGCAAATTGTATGTGGTGTTTTGCCCCGGAACGAATCCAGCCTGGTCCAGGTGGACCAATCGGACCACATATGGCACGAGACACGCCGAGAACAGGCCACTCAGTATCTTTTCGTCGGTGTTCAGGAGAGAGATGGGTCTGTAAGAGGCAGGAGAAAGAGGGTCTCTATCCGGCTTGGGGATCATAGACACCAACACCTCCATCATGGTGTTAGGGAGTTCCCCCGGGTCAAAGCCTCATTAAATACCTGTAAGACATGATCCACCAGCTGCGGAGCAAATTTTTTATAAAACTCCGCTGGGAGTCCATCACTCCCAGGGCATCTCTCCGACTTCAGCCCTTTAATTACTGTCAGGACTTCATCCTTGGTTATTGGTGCCCCCAGGGCTTCAGCTTCCTCTCCCCCCAGCTTCGGAAGCGTTATCCTGTCTAAAAAATCCTGCATTGCATGCAGCCCGGCTTGAGTGACAGTTGTACAAGTGCGCTTCAGGTGAGCCGCGAATTCCTTAAGAATCGCGTCCTGCGTGTGTCTTATGTTCCCATCGATATTTCTGAGCTGCAGAATGGGTACATGCCCTGTCTCGGTCCTGAGCAGTCGTGCCAAGAGTGCTTCTGTCCTATCCCCTTCCATGTGTAATCTTTATCTATAGGTAGTATATTGATGTTTCTCTAACCTAGACCAGGCCTCAAGTAACTGTCCGCGAACCCGTGTCCATTCGTCCGAGTTCGAAGGCGCCTTATAAAGAGCATCATCCAGGGCTTTCAGTTGGGCTTCCAAGGCCGTAATATCTCTACTAAGCTGGTGTTGGACCCCAGACGTGGTCCGCATACATATCCCCCTAATGACCACCTTCATGGCCTCCCACTCCGTGGACCTACTGGCCGTTGATCCCCAGTTCTCCCTAAAGTAATGGTCCAGAGCCTCCGCAACCACCTGTGCATATGGGGGGTCTGCAAGCGCCTCAGCCCTAAGTTGCCATAATGGAATGGCTGGTCGTCCGGGCCCACTTCTCAAAGTTAACAGCAGCGGAGAATGGTCAGAGATATACTTAGTTAAGTAGGAGACATCCTCCGTATTAGCAGATAGACCCGGGGAGAGGCAACAGTGGTCAATCCGAGTAAACGTGTTAGCAGCAGGCGTGTAACAGGAGAATTCTCGTTTAGTTGGGTGACGCGCCCGCCACTCAACTCGTAACTGCATACCTTGCATTATAGTTGCAAGTGACCTGGACATGCGGCGCTTAGTATTCTCTCTCGGGTGTTCCCTATCTAATTCTGCATTAAAAATACAGTTAAAATCACCAAGAAGGATAAATTCCGCACCCATGTATGGTGTTGCTGCTTTAGGACTGACAGAAAAAAATCTGGACAGTCCAAATTAGGGGCATAAACATTAACAACGCACATTTCCTTACCTTCCCACCTCCCAAACAGGATAACATAGCATCCCTCAGGATCCAAAACATGATGAAGATGTTGGAATGGGACCCCAGGTGCCACCCACACCAATGCCCCTCGGGCAAAACCAGAAAATGAGGTAGCATATAGCTGTCCCCGCCACCTTTTCCGTAGGCTCGCTATCGTGTTCCCCCATATGTGTGTCTCCTGGAGTCCTGCAATAGCTATTCTATACCTTTTTAAAAATGCGTGCACTCTGCGGCGCCTGTCGAGACCTGCCACACCCCTAACATTCCAGGTTATAATCTTCAATCTTTGCACCGACATGCTGGTTTGTAAACGTGCACCCAATATATACCACCCGGTCCGCCGTGCTCCCGACTCCCTGAGCTAGTAGACATGTTAGTGTAGTGTAATCTAACGCGACCAAGGAGAAACCCCCTCAAACACCCCGAAAGAACTGTGAACAAGAAACAACCATGACACCCTCCCCACCCCATGGCCAGTTGCGTACACTCCAATGTATACCATGCGATCCACAAAAGAATTAACACATACCGCCCCACACCACCCCCCTCCCTCCCAAAAAACCATTCAACATTGGTTTATGTAACTGAGGTCGAAATCCCATCCCACCAGAACTGATAACTACAAGATAGTGTTCTTTAAATGCTGTGCAAGAGACCGGCCATGCCGAGGCGCGAGATTGCTCTCAAGCTTCCCAAGCGGGCTCGGGCTCTAATAGGGGCGTTGCTACTCTGGCAGCACCCCATGCTCATACTATAGTTAATAAATAACATGGCTTCCGGCCATGCATCGTAGAAGTCCACCCATGTGATTCTCAATTACAGGACTCCCAAGAATCCCTGCAAGCTATCGGCATATCAGTCTCTTAGTAATCCCACCATACTACAAACACTTAGCAAACTTATCTGTACTGTTTCGCTATCCATTGCCAACCCTCAATGTTCATTCTTGGTTGCTGTCTTGGTCCCCGGATCCAACCACCATATCCGGCGTCTTCTCTATCGAGTCCGGTACAATTTCCATATCCGAAGCGTGCAGCGTGCCATCCATTACGATCCCTCAGGGATGTACGAGCTGAGGCTGCCCCAGAGGAGGCAGTGGAGGGCACCAAGCGCTGCCCCCCTGGAGCCCTAGCATCAAGCCAGTCTCTGACCTCCTCCGCCGAGAAGAAAAACAGCACACGTCCTTCATTCTCCACTCGAAGCTTAGCCGGGAACATAAGACTGTATTTTAAATTCAAGTCTCTTAATCTCCGCTTAATTGCAACAAAGGACTTCCTTTGTCCTTGGACCCTTTGGGTGTAATCAGGGTACACTGAGATTGAATGGCCCTCGAAGAAAAGACGTTGCCCATTACGTGAAAGCTGGAGAAGGAGGTCCCTATCCCTGAAATTAAATAGATTAGCTATTATGGCTCGCGGAGGCGCTCCGGGTCTGGGGGGGGGGCCGCCAGTGCTCTTTGCGCTCTTTCAATACTAAAGAATTTGGACAACTGTTTGGGGGCCATCTTGCGCATGATCCAATCCTCAAGAAATAGACCCACTGAGGGCCCTTCCGCTTTTTCAGGAAATCCAACAAATCTTAAATTCCCCCTACAAGACCTTCCTTCTGAATCTTCTGCCTTGTCATCCAACTTGATGACCTGACATTTTAGTTCCGCTATCCATTGCCAACCCTCAATGTTCATTCTTGGTCGCTGTCTTGGTCCCCGGATCCAACCATCATATCCGGCGTCTTCTCTATCGAGTCCGGTACAATTTCCGAATCCGAAGCGTGCAGCGTGCCATCCTGGAGGACCGTGACATGGCCCAGGCTCAGCATCCGTTTGTGTTGCACCCTACGGGCAGAGGAATTACGATCCCTCAGGGATGTACGAGCTGAGGCTGCCCCAGAGGAGGCAGTGGAGGGCACCAAGCGCTGCCCCCCTGGAGCCCTAGCGTCAAGCCAGTCTCTGGCCTCTTCCGCCGAGAAGAAAAACAGCACACGTCCTTCATTCTCCACTCGAAGCTTAGCCGGGAACATAAGACTGTATTTTAAATTCAAGTCTCTTAATCTCCGCTTAATTGCAACAAAGGACTTCCTTTGTTCTTGGACCCTTTGGGTGTAATCAGGGTACACTGAGATTGAATGGCCCTCGAAGAAAAGACGTTGCCCACTACGTGAAAGCTGGAGAAGGAGGTCCCTATCCCTGAAATTAAATAGATTAGCTAATATGGCTCGCGGAGGCGCTCCGGGTCTGGGGGGGGCCGCCAGTGCTCTATGCGCTCTTTCAATACTAAAGAATTTGGACAACTGTTTGGGGGCCTTCTTGCGCATGATCCAATCCTCAAGAAATAGACCCACTGAGGGCCCTTCCGCTTTTTCAGGAAATCCAACAAATCTTAAATTCCCCTTCCAAGACCTTCCTTCTGAATCTTCTGCCTTGTCATCCAACTTGATGACCTGACGTTTCAGTTCCGCCACCGTGGTACTGAGATTCTTCACTTCCTGTTTCAAGACGTTTGTGTCCTTCTCAGTATTAGTCACTCTGTCTATGACTTTCCGGAGGTCACACCGCAGCAGATTAACGTCTATGGCAACGGCACCGATTTTTCTAACCATATCATCCCTGGTCGACTGGATAGCATGTATGACATCTTTCAATTTAGGGTGGTCCTCTGTATCTCCCTCCGCTGCTCCTTTCCCCATCACGAGATCCCCACCTCCAACATCTGGACCTTGAAGGATAGGCTGGGCATAGTTCGATATCTTATTAGTCTGCGCCTTCGGTGCCTTGTCCTTCCCCATAATGTCCAGCGTGAGGTGCCAGCTATTGTCCAAACAGAGTAGTCTCCTGAGTTTCCCACGCCCAGATACTACAATCCGTTCAGTAGTGACAGTGTCAGACCTACATTAGTCTCCAGGGGGGACACCCAACAAGGATCCCTTATAGGGGCCTGGCTCCTCCGGGTCGTAATCAAGGCCCAGTAACACCACCGTGCTCCGCCTCCACAGGCACACTGATGGACTCCTCACCAATCTGCACGTGATTTCCGGCCACGCCGGGAGGTCTCCTCGGGGCACTAGTCAGCCCAGTCCAGTCTCAACACTCCGAAGCTGCCGTGTGATCCACTGTCCTTGCCACCTCCAGGATTGTCCCTCCCTGGGCCCGTCGCACTCTCACTGCGATCACCTCACTCCGGGCAGTACTTTCATGGGTCTCTTCCCCCACAGGGAAGCACCAATGTCAGCAGCCCGCCAGGCGTAAGTCAGCCGAGTCGCAGGATGCAGCCTTCTCTGTAGGAGTGTCGGCTCATTGCCGGTCGCACTTTGCAGCTGCCTTCCGGTACCTGCCTTGTTTTGCCGGCCGCACTACCACCGTCGGGCCGCCCACGCACCCGTGTCCATCTGTGTAGCGGCCGGGCACGAAAAAAGACCATCCGTCCTTGCAAACCTCCGTACCGCGGTTTCACCGCAATGAGGCCGGAGGTCCCTTCTCGTTCCAGGCAATACAGCTCAGCCGTGTCCCTGCAGGCAAGATGGCGCCGACACCTCACCGGCGTCGAAGCTCCACAGCCGCTTCAAAGGAGGCCCCAGGCGAACGTTCACACTTTCATGATGGCACAGTGTCTCACGGATCTCCGGAGACCCTCTTTAGTTTAAATATGAGCCAGGATAGTGAAGGATCAGAGTTAAGTTCGGGCCGCCGCACGGAGCTCTCCTCAAGCACGTCTACGCAGCCATGCTGCCAAGCTACACCCCCATTGAGACCTCTCTTGAGAGAGATTTTTTTATCTTCCCTTTCCTATTTTTTTAACAATCCTGTGACAGTCTTGCGGGATCGTAAAATGTTTTTGGGGGGATGAATTTATACTTTCCTTCATTATGGAACTATGATTGATAGTCCCCACTATTAGATTTTAGCGAGAAAGGGACCTCTCCACTGAGACATTTCCACAGTATGACAGGAGTGCATTGTAGGGTCTGAAACAAGAATGGGCTCTTCAATGACACCTTTCCCCAGGACAACAACTGTGCATACTAGGCTGTGGAGAGGGACTGCCCTCTCCACTGACACCTCGCCTCAAGGTGACCGGTGTGCATAGTAAGATGTAAAGAGAGACTGCCTCTCCACTGCCTCAAATGTATATGCGAAAGGTAGTATTTACCACTAAAAGCAGGCAACACAGGCTGCACAATGTTTGGGGCAACCCAGAGTTCAGCACTTCCAATGGGAAGCCTTCCAGCTCCATGCTTCATTCCAGATTCCTCTTGCTGAACTATCGACATTTCAGTGTCCTCCTGCAAAATAGGTGCTTCCTCCACACTGATGGCTGCTTCATCATCAGATGATTCCCCTCGGACAGAAAATTCACTGCCATAATCTTGGACTTCCTCTTCTGCCTCAGACGCAGAGTCGGTCTCAGAATCATGGTCAGAGGAAGATTAAAAAAGAAAACCATCAGCCTGCTGAGTGATCAATCTGCGGTTAGCCATAATCCTTACTAATAAAAGTAGCACAACAAATAAGCCAACAATAACTAACACTGTGTAAAATAAGTAATGAACAAAGTGTGGATTTATCAAAAAGAAAGTAAAACTACTGGCATATAGAAATCTGGAGGGAAAAGTAAACCAATACAAAGCACACAAAGACCTATATATTCTTTTCTCCCAAAAAAGTCCACAACATCACTCAGTGGTGGGTTCTTTTTGTTACAGATGAAATGGACCATGGCTTCACATCTTTGCTTAAAGTATCTACAAACATTTGCAAGATCATTGGAACACAATTCACCAGGAGTCTTGAACTTAATCCGTGCACTGTTTGCATTAGCTTGCCTGAGAAACTCATGAAGATCATCTAAAGCATACTCTGCACAGCTCAAAGTAACAAACCAGGTACGTGCACCTAGATTACGTAGCATACACTTTAGCTCACCGCGGCGATGGAACCAATAATCATTCATACTATGTTGGCAAGCCATGATATTCATCAAATTACTCTCTAATACCTCATCTTTACCATGTACTTTTTCCACAAAATCTCTTGCAGTAATATCATTAAACCGTGTCCCTCTTCTCATGACATGGACCACAGCATAAGATATCATTGACAGATCACTTTCAAATAAAAGGTGGAAAATGTATGGAATGTTTTGCCTAATACGCAGATCTTCAGAATATAATCTATCAGATCTATATTCTGATGCAGGACTCTGTTCTGGACATTCATCGTAATGACCACCTTCTCCTCTAGGGAACAAAATTGGAAAACACTGTGCTTCTTAGATCTTTTCCCACACACATACGGTTCTCCTCTTGCTTGCTTTATTTGGTACAATTCTAAAGCATTACCCATGATGTTTCTTGAATGTAGAGGATGAATGCTGTAAAGTTTATATATTGCTTCTGCTTTACCTAAATCAACTTTTGAAACTGAGCAGAAGCAGCTGAGGTGGAACTTCCTGTTGTAACACAGGTAACATGTTACTCTACATCAACATCCTTGTTACTCTATATCAACATCCTTGTAAAATTCATTTTCTAGTTTGAGATATTGTAAAGCTTTCTTTATCCTATCGATGCTTACAAGTTCCTGCCAATTTGTTTTGTCTTTAGTAGGCACTCCATTTACTAGAACCACTAATGGTTCTTCTGCTTCTCGATCTACACCTATAGTTTCAATATTCTCCTTCATCTTCAAAGGCAAATACATAACCTTACCTTTTAGACTTTATAGTAATTCAGTTGGAGGTAGTTTCTTATTTTTGGTCTCCATTTTAACAAATTCTTGGAATGGATGCCCTGTCGGTATGAGAATGCTCTCATAGACGCTGAGGTTTTGAAGCTCAAGAGGAATTGGAAAAACTTCCAATTTATTATGAACACCTCTAGCAGGCATTTTATCATCCAGTTTGTGAATACAATATTTAAAAACAATCTGCTTTATGCACAATTTAAGCTGATCTTCAGCTATCAAGAAAAGACCCAGCTTAAACCACTGTACTAGATCACTCTCTTCTGCTTTTCTACAAATATCAACTTTTTTGGTTTGTGATCTGTATTGAGCTTGCCTACAACAAACACAGAATTTGCCAGGAATTTCTGCAATTATTGTTGCAAATGTATCAATTTCCTATTTAAAATTTCACTGTTGATCTCCACAACCATCTCATTTACTTCAGTTGGATCTTCATGCCTAAAGTATGTCATCTTAATATCATCAGTAACATAACTGACTTCAGAATGACTACCTTTTAATAACGCATCATTTAGTTTCTAAAGCTGGAGAGCTGGACTTTTCACTAAATACAATGAACTTACTAGGTTACGCATTTTAGTGTGGTGCACAGACAGCATCCGTATATGATGGAAAGTACTGTCCTGTTAGACTTGGCATCTTTGGCGCGGTTTCCCCAGACTTTTTGCCTCTACCTCCTGTATTTTTGATGCTGTGCTGGATTTCATTTTTGTTGGCTTAGATGCTTTGGGCACTTTGTCACTGCTGATCAGTGTCAAAGTGCAAGTGCTCACTGTGTAAATTGTTGTTACAATTGATTTCCCTGATTGGCATATTTGATTTACTGGTAAGCCCCTAGTAAAGTGCACTGACGTGTGCCAGGGTCTGTAAATCAAATACTACTAGTGGGCCTGCAGCACTGATTGTGCCACCCACATGAGTAGCTCTGAAAAGGTAACCCAGGCCTGCCACTGCAGTTTCTGTGCGCAGTTGTTAACTGCAATGTCGACTTGGCAAGTGCAACCACTTGCCAGGCCCTAACCGTCCCTTTTTTCTGCATGTAAGGCACCCGTATGGTAGGCCCAAGGTACCCCCCCTGGGCAGGGTGCAGTGTATGTGAAAGGTAGGACATGTACTGGTGTGTGTGACATGTCCTGATAGTGAAATACTGCCAATTTCGTTTTTCACTATTGAAAGGCTATCTTGCCCCATAGGATAGAATGGGAGTATATTTATAACATCTTATAAATATAACTTCCTATTGGGACAAGATAGAGAAATTAAGTTCAGGCTCTCTGAACTCAGTATTTAATAACACATCTTTTAGTAAAGATGCTTTTAAATTGTGTGTTTGAAACTGCCACTTTTAGAAAGTAGGCATTTTCTTGTTTAACCATTCTGTGTGCCTCTGCCTGTTTGTGTATTGACTGTCTGGTTTTGGAGTGACAGGGGCTGGGGATGTGCATTCACCATAGACAGCCACTGGGGGCGTTGAGGTGTGCCTGGCCCTTCCTGGATGACTCAGAGCTGGGCTGAATAGACCCTGGCTGAATTTAGAGTAGTGGGAGGAGATTTCCTTGCACCTGAATAGCGCCTGTGTCCCTTGCACAATGCTGTCTCCACCCCCTGCGGTCATACTGCACCAGTGAGGACAGAACTGGTTTGGACTGGGCTCAGAGACCCTTGCACAAAGAGAACAAAGACATTTTGAGGTATAAGTATTACACCTGAAACCCCAGAATTTTAGACTACTTCTGGAATCAAGAGGAACCTTTGCCAAGGAGAAGAGCTGGAGAAACTGAGGGGAAGTACTGCCCCTTTGCTGTGTGCTGTCGGGGGTTGACCTGCAGTAGCTGTTTCTGCCAAGGAAAGGAGAAGGACTTTGCTGTGTGCTGTGTCCCTCTGCTTGAGGAAGATCTCCAAGAGCTTGAGTAGAGCTTGCATCCTGTTCTGAAGTCTCAGGACACAAAGACTTCACCCCCAGCTCTCCTGAACTTCCTGGGTGGGAGTTCTGACCTGCCAAGAGGTGCCTGTGAAAATCGATGCATCGCTCTTCTTGCAGCAGCTTTCCCGATGCAGCACCGTGGTGCGAGAGGAATCGCCATGCATCGCCGCACCGCTGCCGAAACTGACGCAGCACCTGTTGCCGTTGCAAGAACCAACGCATCGAGGGATCGCAGCTGAAGAAACTGACGCAGCGCCACTCGATGCCGCCACATCAATCGCCGACACATCCCAGATTTCCACGCATCGTACCTCTGTTGCAAGTTTTCCCGACGCATCACCCGCGGACCAGAACCGTTTTGGAATTCACGCATCACTTACCCCTACAGACCAGATTCGACACATCACTTCCCCTGCATGCAGCAGAACTGTCGCAACACCTCCCTGTGGTCTCAGGAACTGACGCATCTCTTTGTTTCTCGACGCTTCCCATTTCTGCGGCTGTTTGGCCTTGTGAATTTTGTCGCAACTACAGGTACTATGTGAGAAATCACGCACCTTACTTTCTATGGACCAAGTTGCTTGAAACCTCTTTAAAGTAATATTCTTAATACTTGTATGTTGGATTTTTGTCATTTTGGTCTTGTTGAGTTTAGATAAAGATACTTTATTTTTCTAAACTGGTGTGGTGTCCATTTGTGGTGTTATCACTGTATTACTGTGTGTTCTGAGTACAAATACTTTACACATTGCCTTTGGGATAGCGCTGTCTGCTCGTGCCAAGCTACCCAGAGGGTGAGCAGGGGTTATCTAAAGTGTGTATCCCCCTTACCCTGACTAGAAGCAAGGGTCCCTATTTGGACAAAGGTACCTACCTCTGCCAACTAGAGACCCCCATTTCTAACATGTCCCAAATCTGTTCTGATAAGCAAACCAATGAATGTCCTTGAAAGTTTGTCAGCCTCCTAACTCGACAAAGATCAAGGGATTGCAGTAGTTTCTCTTTTTGTTCCACGCTTCCTCTGCTGTATTTGCTTAGGAAGAGTCTATGTTTGTCAATAGACTGTTGTCTTATGTTGCACAGTTTTCTACAGTTCCATTAAAAAATGGGTTGTTGCGGATGTTGCCCTAAAACTTCATTGGTTATTTCTTCTTCTACATTTCTAGGCACTAGTTTTTCTTTCTCAATTGGAGTACCTTAATTCATTTCATACGCACGAGCATCTATGTCAGTTCCAACAGTAACTCATTTTCCTGTAAATAGCTTTCCTCATTAAAAAATGCCTCACTACTGGAAGTGTGTTTCCACTCTCCCTGGAAAATACTGCAAAAGTTTGTTTTATAAACTTGAACCTTCTGCAAACATTTTTTTAAGTGAATTAACCAATGTATCTAAACATCTCATTCTCTTCAAAAGGATAATAATTAGCTTTATCTTTAATATGAAGGCCTTCTGCTTTTCACTGTCTTTATGCTCCTTATAACGTTTGACACTACTCTTCCATGGAAGATCGTCTGACGAAGTTCTTCAAATTTCTTCTTCTAAATCTGTCTGCTTGGACTGTTCTTTTTCTAACGTTATCTTGTTTTGAAAGACAATAAGAATTTTTCTTTGATGTTGACAGATCTTCTTACTACTTACATCGGTAGAAGAAAGTTTACATGTTGTTATAATTTTTTTTATAAAAGACTAGGTGCTCTTTATTGATTTCAATCTGTTTTACCGTCTTTTCCTTCCCGTGGCTCTGTTCCGTGGTTGGAGACTTGTTTATAAATGCTTTGTTTTCTGTTGCTGTTTTTGTTCTCCTTTGTTGGCATCTTTAAGTTGTCTCCTGATATCTCTGAAACGAATAAAGGATTGTGTACAAGGTCTCAGAGACACTCTAGGCCTGTGCTCTCACATTTTAATGGAGTGCAGATTCAGCATTGTAAAGTTTGATTTAAAAGTAAACCTTTCTAATACAATTCTATAAAAAATGAATGGATCACTTCTATCACAACATTATCTCTCTACTAATCGGTCTGTAGAGGTTAAAGGCTGGGTGTAAACGCCTTAGTGAGTAATTCAGCCCTGTACAAAAGTGTCTCCTCTAAGAAAATATGTTGTATTAATGGGTTTACACACATGAAAGTCTCTACTGACACCACTGAACAGAGTAATTGTAATTGCATTTATATAGTGCTTGCTACCCCTGACACAAGGTTTTACACAACCACTACACACACTGATAGCATATTAAAACTAGGTACACATACTCCGGTAGATTTTAATGAGATTGACTCCTTTTCATACATGTCTATACGGCATGAATGGTTCAGTTTTATAAGAACACACCATCTCTGCTGACAGCTCTCTTCAGGGTAAATGGTGGGTGTGACAGGCTTTGCTAATGAAGCCATCTGTCTCTACAAATCTTTTCTCAGAGTCAACAGGGTGTATGAGTCAGTTCAAAAATAGTAATCTCTATACTGACACCACTGGCAAAGTGTAAAGAGTCTCTGTAAAAGTGTTCATAGAAACACCAGGCCTCCTGTTATCAAATTTTAAGAAAGTGGACACTCTGTATGGTAGAATTTGATGAAAGAGTGTTTTTTTCTTATAATTGTATATAGGGTAAATGTTTCATTTTTATAATAACATGGCCTCTCTGCTAAGACCTCTCCACATGATAAATGCTGGGTGTAAAATGCTTAGTGAGAAACCCACTGCTCTACAAAGACCTTTTCTCTGAGTAAACCACATGTATGACTGGATTTAGAAAGAGAACCCTCTCTAGTGAGAGCTTTGAACAGAACATATTTTAACAGGGTGCAGGTTAAAGAAGGAGAAATTTGATAAAGCCCTGAGTATAACTCATATAATTCCAAGCAGCATAAATGGTTAGGTTAATTGACAACATGCGCTCGCTACAAAATACGTCTGTATAGGGTGAAAGATGAGGGATAAAGAGTGTAGTAAGGAAGTCATTCCTGTGCAAGCATCTTTTCTGTGAGTGAGCTGCATATATGATTCAATTCAGTTAGAGCACACATCTAGTGTCAAAACAGTGATGTATGGGTGTAAAGATCTTTATTGAGAAAGTAAGCTCTCTGCAAATACCTTTCTTTCAGTAAACAGGGTTAATAGTGGGATTTGGAAAAAAACATCCTCTACACTAACACATCACTACAAAGTTAGGACTGTATGAAGATGGTATAGCAGAACCATTTTGTCCTCTTTTGTCCCATTATAACAGGGTATACAATCGCTACAGAACATTTGCATACTTAGCTCCTTATCTTAGTACTCAATATATGGTGAATACTTCACTTTTATGATGACATGCCCTCTCAGGTAACATCACTCCTCAAGATGAAGGCTGGGTGTAAAAGACTTTACTGAGAAAGTAATCCCTGTCTAAAGATGTTTAAATATGGTGTTTGGTTCACTACAGTAAGACCATCCCCTCTAATGAGTTCTCTGAACAGAATAGACAGTTTGTGTAAAAGGATTATGAGCAAAAACTATGCATTGCGCTAGTACATTTCAACATGCTATACATTCTATATGGTACAGTTTCATAAAACCGTAATCCTATCTCATACTACTCTATAACAGAAGCCCCTCTAGTGACACTTCAGCAGAGAGCTAATTCTCAGTGTAGAAGAACTTGGAGACCTAGTACCTGCTGTGATATATGGATTAACAAACAATAATCTCTCTACTGATACCTCTGAAAAGAGTAAAGTGTTGTCTAGAAGAAACACTAGGCCTTGTATTATCACATTTTAAGATGGTGCAGATTCTGTATGTTACACTTTGATGAAAGAGTGGCTCCTTTTGTTATAGCTGTATACATGGTAAATGATACTTATTTATGAAAACATGACCTCTCTCTGGTGACATTTCTCTTCAAGATGGAGGCTGGTTGTGAAAGGCCTTACTGAGAAATTAATTCCTCTGCAAATATGTTATGTTTGAGTGAATAGGGTGTTTGGTTCACTATAGTAAAACAACCCTTTCTAGTGATCCCTCTGAATAGAACAATTAATCTGTGCAGATGTATTACGACACAAACTAAGCTGTGTGCTAGTACATTTCAACATGCTATACATTCTGTATGGTAGAGTTTCATAAACCAGTGATTCTATTTCATATTACTCTTTAACAACAGCCCCTCTAGTGACATCTCAGCATAGAGCTAATGGTCTGTATAGAACTTAGAAAACTAGTACCATAGCTCCCCGAAACGAAACAGAATACGTCCAATTTCGCAAATCATTGACTTGGCTTTTTAACCAATAACCTGTAAGCCACTTTTCAAACACAGTCTCTGATCTGCTTCAGCGCCGGGAAACCCTTTTTGGGTAGCTGTCGCGCATTATAAATTTAATAAATAAATAGTACCTGTTGTCTTATATGGCTTTACAAACAGCAAGCTCTCTACTGATCTCTCTGAACAGAGTAGAGTGTTGTGTAGAAGGTCTCAGAGAAACTCTGGGCCCTGTGCTATCACATATGAATAGAGTGCAGATTAACCAAAGTAAAGCTTGATGTAAAAGTAAACCTTTCTAATACAATTCTATACAGAGTGAATGGCTGACTTCTACCACAACATCCCCTCTCTACTAATAGGTGTAAAAACCTTTAGTGAGGAAGTAAGCTCTCTGCAAACAACTTTCTTTCAGTAAACAGGGTTAATTAATATGGTTTGCAAAATACAGCTTCTACAGTAACACATTGCTACAAACCTAAGACTCTGTGTACATTGTATAATGGAACCACTATGCCCTGCTTTTTCTTATTTAATTGGGTATACAATCTGTACAGTACATTTTCATACATTAGCTCCTTATTTTAGTACACTATACAGACTCAATATTTCATTTTTATGACAACATTGTCTATTGAGTAAAACGCTAAATTCTATAAAGTTTTATTGAGAAACTTTCTCCCTTTCAAACAGCTTTTCTATTAGTCAAGATGCTCTATCACTGGGTCTAAGGCATCCACTGTCCAGAATTATATATACTAAGTACAATGTTTGGAATATGCATCAAATACTCCTAACAGATATCTAGAGATCAATACAAAAATTTCTCAGTAGCCACCTATAAACTCACTAAAGGTTCAATATGAATCACTCTTATTTTATATATCACAGTTCATTTCATAAACATTATGAGTTTTCAAAAGCAGCAAACACAGTAAAATAAACACAACTAATAAATACAAAAGTGCAATTACCACCACAAAAACAATATTACTACAAAATTTACAAAATTCAGTTCTTATCTATGAGTTCAAAACACTTCAATAGCAAACAGTTTGGCAGTCACATTTTAACTATCCAAATTATAAGAACTCTCATAATGAACAAACATATTGAAACTGGTTTCTAAATATATTATAATATTTAAATATTTAGTGACAGACTTCATACTTTAATAACACTAAATTTTTTATTATTTTTAATTACCTGCAAATGAAGCTACATGTTGAAGGTAGCTAATTACACCAATCTCTTTTACTCAAAATTCAAATGACCTCTGCACAGCACAAATCAAAGAGATTACACTTCCTTCACCTCCAAACCACCAAAGGCAATCTAAGGGGTCTGAGGTTATGCAACAGATATATGTATCTGAACCTTGTAACCTTGCAGCCAATCATATCATAGCTTTTTTTGAATTTTGTAGAGGGAATGTCAACCATTGGTTGACCCTAAAATAACCTCAGTATTGTATTATTCACACACAAATGTATCTCTTCCACACTGCATGAACTACAAGTACTACAATCCCCTTTAATATTCTTTATATTAATATTGACAACTTGTGTTTTATTTGTCTTCCTTTATGGTAATTTTAACTAGTTAATGACACGTCTACTGTGCTAATACACACTTTCTTCTCTCCCTGTACAATCGAGCTAGCGAGACTCTTGCGAGATCATAAAAGAGCTCATCGTTGGGTCACTTGGTATATTTCCATGCAACTCTTGTGAGAGGCTCACAGGATTGTAGCAGAATTTCAAAAGCATCCAGAAGAGAAGCTCATACTGTTTAACCAGTAACTGTGCTCCATAGAAAGAACAGCTGGTTACAACCTAACCTACTTTTCTAACTGTCACAAACCTACGAATTACACCTATAGTTTTGCCTCCCTCCCATATTTTTTCCCCTCATGTAACTCCATATTGTTCCTGAAGTTTACTCGTTTTGCTGGGCACTCCTCTTGCCACTGACGTCTCCATACTGTACCACGGTTCACCTCTGGATTTTGGGGCACAGCTTCACCCACTGGAGTAGAGAATATGCCACTTATTGTGGTATTGACAAAAATCTTGAATTTCCAAACTTGGACATTACATGGATTGGCCATAGAGGTATGAACTGGTATCGATTGTTATCAATGGTTGAGAGCATTTTGGATTGTGAGCACCCAGACCTGATGATCGTGCACTGTGGTGGCAATAACCTAGGCACAATCACAGGGGTTGCTCTTAAATCCAAATGAAAGAGACCTTTTCGCAATTGATGTCTCTCTTTCATCACACAGCCTTTGTATATTCTAATATATGTCAAAGGCAAACATGGCAATGGTCAAAAGAGTTTTGTCCTATGATTGAGAAGTCCAGCAAACATGTTCATAAAGCAATTTCTGAATTTCTTTGTAACCATGGTATTGGCTCTATTTATCATAACAATATCCATTTATATATCTCAGGAGTCTTTAGGTGAGATGAGTGCAATTCACTGCAGAAGGAAACAGGACCTTCCTTAATAACATCGAGGAATGCATCCAGTTTTATGTGAAACTGAAAATGACACACTATAAACTCAAAGGCTCTTCTCAGAGCCACCCTATTCTTACATTATGTGATTGTTTTATGTTATAATTCCCTTTTTTTGGGATACTGACACCTGCGAGTCTCTTGGGAGCCCCAAAATTTAAAATATGTGTCGTTGATGACACCTGTGCCTAGTAGAGTGTGCATAGTAGAGTGCGTAAACACACAAGCCTCTCCATTGAGACCTCTCTTGAGAGAGATTTTTTTATCTTCCCTTTCCTATTTTTTTAACAATCCTGTGACAGTCTTGCGGGATCGTAAAATGGTTTTTGGGGGATGAATTTATACTTTCCTTCATTATGGAACTATAATTGATAGTCCCCACTAGTAGATTATGGCGAGAAAGCGACCTCTCCACTGAGACCTTTCCAAAATATGGCAGGAGTGCATTGTAGGTTCTGAAGCAAGAATGGGTTCTTCAATGACATCTCTCCCCAGGACAACAACTGTGCATACTAGGCTGTGGAGAGGGACTGCCCTCTCTACTGACACCTCGCCTCAAGGTGACCGGTGTGCATTGTAGGATGTAAAGAGTGACTGCCTCTCCACTGACACCTTTCCCCAGGCTTAGCAGTATGTATTGTAGGGTGCTCTGAGGAACTGACCTCAAAACTGAGAGCTCTCTATTGCATAGCAAGTATGAGAAGTACTGGCTTCTCCGCTGAGACCTTTCCTAGGGCAATAACTATGTATATCAGCGTATTGGAAGGGATTTTCTCCCAGGATGACACACATACGCAACAGGGTATAGGGAAAGATTGTTCTGTCTGCTAAAATCTATTTGTGGGATGACATGAATGTGCAGTATAGTGTGGGCAAGGAGTGGCTTCTCTGCTGAGATTTCTTCCGAAAACAACAGGGATGTGCAGTAAGGTGTGGGAAGAAAGTGACCAGTCTGCTTGGAAATCCCCCCGGTTTGACAGGTGTCTATAGTAGGCTATGAGGAAAAACTGACCTCTCAGCTCATACTGCTTCCCATGCTGACAGGTATGCACAGTAGGGGGTGGGTAGCAACTTGTCCTTTCTGCTGACACATGTGTCTTAGATGATGACTATCTAACAAAGACTACTTGTATCTGGCAATTGTAGACCTTAAAAATTGCTTTTGATCTGGTTGCTAGGGAACTTCTGTAGTCTACAGCAGGGCTAATGGGCATGTGCCCTATTATGCTAAACATCATTGCAAGATTGCATGAGGCCAACTATGCTCCCGTAAGGTGGAGAACCCGGGATGAGCTAACTGATTGTATACCAATTGAGAGAGTCACACTACAAGGGTGTGTCCTGGCCCCCACCTTATTTTCTCTTTACATCAATGAGGTGATGCTTTTTTCAAATTATTGTATTCATGAGTCCCCAAGATTAAATGGAATTGCCATACCGGCTCTTTTGTTTGCTGATGACACTCTTTTAATTTCCTGCACCCCATGGGGCTACAAAATCTTTAAGATAAATGTACTGATTTTTGTGATAAAAGGGGACTAGAGATGAGCACATCTAAAACTAAGTATATGATCTTTAACTCTCACAAATTGTTTAGAGGCAGTTGTAAGATGAAGGGATCTGCAATGCAGACGGTGGGAAGAATTGACTACCTTGGCATTAGATTAGATAAATTGTCTTCTTGTTCAACGCAACTACACAAAAACTGTACCACCTTGTTGCACGGTGCTTCAGCGGCTAGCAAAAAATATAAAATAACCACTCCAAGACATGTCTCGCCAGCATTCGAGATCTACCGTGCTAAAGTCCAGAGTGCAGCCTTGTACCAGGCTGAAATATGGGGATATGGGATAATGAAGGAGTTGTCCGCTAAAGAAAATGCTTTTTATAAATCGTTGTTTAGTCTACCACAAAGCACACCTATAGTCCCTCTATTTTTTGATGTTGAGCTCTAATGAAGAGGTAACATAGCAGCCCTAAGATTACTTTTATTTTGGCTTAGACTGCGGGCAACTTCCAAACTGGAATCCTATAGAAAAGCTTTAATTGAGGTTCTTGATATGGCTAATTTACATACCATTAAATGGTTTTCCATATAAAAGCTAGTTTCCATGCTATATGCATGGATCCTCTTTGGAGTGATCCCTCAGCTATAAATGGAGGAACAGTCAAGGTGGCCTTTTGGCTCCACATAAATTAGCTATACCGTAGAAGTAGTAGATTTGGAAGCCTTACGGCAATTTTTCTTTCCCATAAGAGCACCCCTGCTTTTGAACCTTACATGGACGCAATTACGCCCTATCTAGTCTGAACCTTATATTTTAAAAATTGGATGGGATCTCTACAGGTAGGTTATTTTTTAAGTAAATGGAAGCAGACACCTGATGCTCATGCCCTGGTCCCTCTTGCGTGGACATATTAGAGGATATAGACCACATATTATTTTTCTGCCCCTTGTATAGAGGAGATAGAAGCACCTCGATCAAACCCCTCTGTATTATTTTGGCAATGAGGCATTATCTTGTAGCTTCTAGGATACTACAGACTAATACAGACCCCCACATTGTGTACTCTATGAGTAGATATTTATATGCCTTCTGGAAGATAAGGAAAAGATTGGGGTACTCTTTGTAGTCTAAGTGTTCCAATACACCTTTTAACTCATTCCTTATTAAATAGCGGCATTGTCATTGCATTTTTAAAACTGACTTTAATATCTCCAACTGTCGCAAAGCTGTCTTAGTAAGCATCTTTATGATCCAATGTATAAGTTATTCACTGCGATTGTGACCTTGGATAAATGCATAGGTTAACTCGATTTTTGTGTAGGGCTCAGAATTTATGCAGTATGTTACTCTGTGAGGACCACTGGTTATAGAGTTTTTATCCTTATCTATATTTTTAAAAGCATAATAGCTTTTGGTATCAATTGATGTTTTTCTGTAATTTGAGCACTTTTACACACGATTCGAGATACCTTGAGTTCAGGGTTTATTGTTATATGGAAAATTAAGTGTCTAATGCTACTGGTTCACTTTCAAATATGATTACTACGTGTACAGTATTTATGATACCTACATCTATAGTTTTTAAGATGTTTATTTATGTTTTATAGGGTTCTTACCCCAAAAGAAAGTTTTGAAATGCCTCTCTGTGTAGTAGAATGTGGGGAGAATCTTCCCCCCTCCTGTGACCTATTTCTCGGTTTAGGTGTGCAAATTAGGGAGTGAAAAAAGGGCTTACTTCTCTGCTCACAGCTATCCTGAGGGTAACTGATGTAGAAGTATGGTGTGGGGAGGAAATGACCTCTATGCTGAGAACTCTGGGCCTGATTCAGATTTGGGTAGGACTGGTCCAGTCGCCATTTTTTCAGTGTTTTTCCCACCTGCCGCCTTGGTGGTCCACCCGCTTGATTTAGATTTTGGCTGGTCACTGGAGGGAAGACCGCTGCAGTCCCGCCACCTCCACCAGAATCTTTCTCGTGGTTTCATGGGGTCAGAGGCAGGCGCCTCTGTTGGAGGAAGTCCCGCCAAGATTCCAGCCATCCAGGTTACAATGTGCCTTTCCATCAAGGCAGCTGTGGCGAGGAAACCTCCAAACTCGAGTTGGCAGAATGAAAGAAAAAAGAGATGAAAACCAACCTTCTTTCAGGGTCCCACCACTGATTCCCTCTTGAACACCATTGTCCAGATCCATCCTGTGCTGCTGCTAATTGACCACAATGCTCAGTCACCCCGTTGTGGCCGGGCTCTGAGGTAGGCTTTTGCGGTGGGTGTCGGTGTACATTCAATAGTGTATGTTTTTGGTGTGTAATGTTATATGTAAAAATATACAAAAAGAACAAATGAAGGACGGAATGCTGAACAAATCATACATTCACCCCCAGTCACAGATCTGGGTTTAATCCATCGTTTTGTACTCACAATGCCACCCCAGGTTGGACCCAGCCATATGCAAATCAGTCTGGACCCTGCTCCCCATAGGTACAGTCCAGCCCGAAGTTTCAGGCCAGGTCCTCCCTAGACCGTAAACATGCATCCTGGGACCGGTTTCGGGGTATAACCCCTCATCCGCCAGGCTAGCTTGAATCCAGTGGCACAGTGAGCACGGGACCCACGTCTGGGCATACCCTTCCCACCTAGAGCGCCAAAGCAAAAAGAACAAATGATGGACAGAATGCTGAACAAATCATACATTCACCCCCCAGTCACAGATCTGGGTTTAATCCATCGTTTTTTTACTCACAATGCCACTCCAGTTTGGACCCAACCATATGCAAATCAGTCTTGACCCTCAGCCCAAAATGCTAGGCCAAGTATTCCCTGGACCGGAAACAAGCATCCTGGGACCGGTATTGGGGTATGACCCCCTCATCCGCCAGGCTAGCTTGTATCCAGTGGCACAGTGAGCACGGGACCCACGACTGGGCATACCCTTCCCACTCAGAGAGACAAAAGCAAAAAGAACAAATGATGGACGGAATGCTGAACAAATCAATCATTCACCCCCTGTCACAGATCTGGGTTTAATTCATTATTATGCACAGCATATGTGGAAATATAGGCAGTACACATTACCTACATATACTTATTGACAGATTCACAACATATATATGCATTGAGCTAATAATAAGTAGTACTTACCTATCTCCACACCACCATGGCCTCACTCCATCAGGACACTGCTGCCAGGACATCGCCAGCACAACAGGAGCATCTAAATCTGCTTGGCGGAAACCTGTCGGCATGATGGCGACGGAGTACTGTTAGCGAGCATAGAAGACCGTGGTGACTGCGGTCTTCTGTCTATAGCTGCAATATCTAAATACGGTTGACAGACTGCCATCAGCTCAATGGAGTACTTGGGACTGCCACTGCAGTGATATGACA
Organism: Calotriton arnoldi; assembly: GCA_963921515.1. NCBI lineage: Eukaryota > Metazoa > Chordata > Amphibia > Caudata > Salamandridae > Calotriton > Calotriton arnoldi. The sequence goes on along the minus strand of CAWUFW010002810.1, from coordinate 1,735,082 downwards.
GTAATACTGCCAAGATCTAAATCAGGCCCTCTGTCTTGGATGACAATCATAGAGAGCAGGGTATACAGAGAGACTGCCCTGTGAGCTCAGATCACTCCCCAGAATAACACATCTGCTTAGTAGGCTGTTTGTAGAGACTGCTCTCTCTACTCATACCTCTCTTCATGGTGTTGAATGTGCATAGCAGGGTATAGAAATGGAGTATACTCTCTGCTGAGAACGATGTCTTGGGCGAGTGGTGTGGATAGTTGAATCTGGGGACACACTCACCTCTCCCTCAGACCTCTACCCATGGGGACAGGCATGCGTAGTAGGGTGTGCACAGGGACAGACTTCTCCAGTGAGACTTTTCTCCGGAGTGACAAACATATATACTAACATGTGCAAAAGGACTGCCCTCTCCACCAGCTGACAGCAGTGCGTAGTAGAATATGGGGATGCACTGGCCTCTGTGCCAAGACTTCTCTCTTGTATGAGAGCTCTCTATACTACAGTGTGGACAAGGACTGATCTCTCTACTGACACCTCACTCTTGCATGACAAGTCAGCATAGTAGGGTATTCAAATAATTGGCTTCTCCATTAACACGTCTCTCTGGCATAAAAGATGTGCATCGTACCGTATACATACATATCACGGGCAGCTCCTCCGCTAAGGCAGAGGAGCGTGGCAGCACTGCTCACACAGCAGAAACAAATAAAAATATAATGATAATAACTTTGTTATTATCATTTTATTTTTCTTTGCTATAGGGCTGGGTTAGGGTGCTGTGGGGCTGGGGTCACAGGGGGAGAAGTGGTTTGCACACTCCAAGCGGGCATGACTGTTTAGCTGGCTGTCATGGGCCGGCCAAAGAGTCATGCGCACTTTGCATCTTCCCCACCAGGCTGTAATGCGCAACCTGATGAGGAACATGCACTGCAACAAACCATGGCGCTCAGACCAATCACAATGCTGCATTGCAGCATTGTCATTGGCTATGGGGAGCTTGGGTGCTTCCTGATTTGGACCTCACAAAGAAGAGCGGCAACCCGACGGAGAGACGGCGACTGTTTAAAAGGTAAGTGGGTTTTTTTCTTTTCTTTTTTTTTCAAAACCCCACCTCCATTCCCTGCCAGCCACCACTGATACATATACAGGCAAGAGTACTTGTGCAGTGCCCGAAGATGGTACTGCCAGTTTCAGTCAACATTCCAGTACTGTAATAATATTTAAAACTAAAATAACTAGCAAGCAACAAAAATCACTAGTAACTTTAAACTTGTTTTATTACAATAAAATAATCTAACAACATTACAAAACTACAACTATATTAACAAACCATATTAACAACTGTAAAACAAACAATATAACAAACTTCACTCAATTAAAATATGTTCTAACTCTGATTGGCAGACAAACGAAGCTTTAGACCCTGAAAGAAAAATGTATATGTAACTTGCAAACTTTGAAATAAAGAATTCAGCAGAGTGACCAAGAAACAGTACAGCACGACCACTACTGGTATGTAGACACATTTAAGATCAACCCATCCACAGACATTTCCAGTACTCAGATGACTTCCTTTTCTGAAATAGTCTACACTATCCACTTGTGCATACACTACCACCTCAAGTGCTGTCCAGTCAGGCTACTACCAATCCGATCATTTTAAAGAAGGCAGTATTTGTCTCCTTCTATAAGCAAATTATGTGTTCTTGTGAGGCAACTACACCTTTCAGGATAAGTTTCACAGGACATAAATACTCAACTGAGCTATAGTTTTTTTCAACACAGTTATTCTTTCCTGCTTCTTCAAAAGTAAAAATGTTTTGTTTTTCTCCTCCATAGATTTGTCACATGGTAGTTTTCTTTTCAGCAGTCTCTGTTTTCCATTTTCCTCCTACAAAAAGAGAAAATAATCAAAGAATTAAAAGATACATACTGAACAACAAATGATAACAGTGATTCATCACTATATTTTATAAACATTTATAAATGTTTCATCAACAATTACAAACCTATATCTAGTGCACCACTAAATGTTTATTCCTTTCTCCTGAAACATTCCACAGCCTCAGCCAGTGCACTTTTTAAAAAGATAAATTTAACTATAGCTTCAAATCTGAGGTTGAGCTACCTACAAACATGTGCAAGATCAATACAACACAATTAACCAGGAGTGTTATAATTCATACCTGCCATGTTTAAATTAGCTGGCCTGAGAAACTCATCAAGATCATCCAAAAAACATACTATACTTAGTTCAAAGTGACAAAGCAGGTGAATGCACCTACATTGCACAACATACACTTTAACTATCACCACCTCTATATAAGGCAAAAGCTGGTACCATAAAGGTTTACTGAGTAACACATTACTCTTGGCACACCTTTGCTAACAGTGAGGCCGGTGTTTCACCGTACAGACAGCAATAGCTCCACTGAAACCTCCGATAAGGGTAAAGGATGTGTATGTTAGAGTTTAAGAAAACACTACACCTTGTTTTAACACACTCCAGATTCTTTGTTTGAAAAACACTGCTTTCTTTACTTACATCTGTATACAAGGTGAGCACTTAATTTTTTTACACGACATGTAATCCCTGCTGAAATCTCTCTACATTACAATGTCCACTTCTAAAAAACTATACTGAGAAACCTACACCTCTACAAGCAGCTATTCACTCAGTAAACATGGTGTAAAAAACATCGATAAACAGTAGGTTATGATAATGAGGATAAACTAATATATTTATCTGCTCTGAAATGCTACCATTCCTCTATCCGGAAAGCGCAGAATTCTCTTATTGCTGCTTCTATTTCCGAAGCAGCTAATAAGTCATATGAACATTTTAAAATTGTAAAAAAAAATCTTTCTTCCTCTGTTACAGAAATTGCTCCTACTCCCACAATGGATCTCTGTCAAGACCTCTCAAATATTTTATGAGAAGGTCCATAACCTTGTTAACCAATTTTCTGCTTCCACTTCTTCTGACGCGGCCACCCCTGTTTATGAGTTTTTACCCATTTCCTTGGCTGATTCAGCGATGGAATTAGTAAGGTGTAAATCTGGATCGCCATTAGATCCCTGCCCTCCTGCCTTCTTAAGCTAGTGGCCAAGGTGGTGAATCCTATTCTAAATATGCTGATCAATAAACCACTGGAATTGGGTGAGGTTCCACTTTGTTGGAAACATGCACTGCTGGTCCCACTGCTTAAGAAGCCGTCAGCAGATCCTAAGGTTCTTAGCAACTTTAGACCCATTTCTGTTCTCCCCATGGTAGCTACACTCTTAGAGGAAAGAGTCAATAAAAAGCTGTCTCATTTTTTAGAATCTAATTCCCTTTAGTATGATTCTCAATCGGGATTTCGCTTGGGCTAAAGCACCAAGTCCACTCTGCTAGAAGTATCAGAATTCATCAAGGAAAAATTAGATCAGGGCTTTCCTGTGTTGCTCATGCTGCTGGATTTGACTTCCGCTTTTGACACCATTTCCCATGTCACCTTACTTGATAGAATTGAAAGAATTGGTGTCAGAGGTCAAGCTCGGCATTGGTTGAAATTTTTTCTATCAGATCATTCCCAAGCACTTTTTCTTCCTCCTTTCACCTCCTCTTCCAGACTTCTGGTATGTGGCATCCCCTAGGGCTCAGCACTTATCCCTACTCTTTTTAATATCTATCTGGAGCCTCTTGCCAAATTGGTGGAAACTTGGGGGGTGCGGGTGATCTCATATGCGGATGACACCCAGCTCTTTTTCGCTTTCCAGGAACATACGCCTTCATCTCAGAGTATTTTTAAGCAGTGTTTGAAAGAGGTGGTAACTTGGATGGAGGAAGGCTATCTTAAACGGAATTCAGATAAAATGGAGGTTCTTTTCTTTGCCACTAAGCTTGTCCTGGATGCTACTTTGGGGTGGCCTCCTGAATTAGGTCCCCCCAACCCTTACTTCAATGGCCAGAAACCTAGGAATAAAATCTGATTTGCATCTTTATTTTGAACCTCAAATCAGATCTCTCTCTCTGCCTCCTGTTTTGCTACCCTGAGATCCCTTAGAAGAATGATCCTGAAGAAAAGTGGTTGTTCACACTTTGGTCGCAGCTAAATTGGACTATGCCAACAGTCTCTATTTAGGCCTTCCAACCTTCCTTCTACAACGGCTTCAATTAATCCAGAATTCTGCCGCTCACCTCATTCTGAAGATCACCTCTAATTTATCTATCTCTTCATTGGCTTCTCTTGATTAAAAGAATCCAATTTAAGGCACTCACTTTAGTTTTTAGAGCCTACAACCACATTGGCCCTCTATATCTTAGGAGGAGACTGAGGCCCTATTTTCAGCCCAGAGCCTTGAGGTCCAATAATTTGAAACTTCTTTATGTTCCTCGCATTTGTAAAGCCAGATGAGGTGGTCGTTCCTTTACATATCTGGCCTCCAAATTGTGGAACTCTCTGCCGCTCAGTCTCCGCTGCAGCCCTTCGTAATCAGTTTTTAGAAGCAATCTCAAAACTTCCCTGTTCGATACATCTCTTATGGCCATGTAATTGTTCTCTTCTCTTCTCTCATGTGCTGTCCGCTAGCACCGGGACACCTCTGCGGAGGTAGCTGTGCACTTTACAAATGTCATGAATTGAATTCCTACTGAGACTTCTCAACAAAGTACATAAACTATCATTTTAATTATCTGAAGTTGAAGCTGTTTCTTAAATGCAACTGAAGACATCAGCCTCTTTTACTTCCAAATAAAATCACCTCTGCTGAGCACAAGTCAAAGAGACTTGCTTCTCCTCCAAACCACCAAGCGCAGTTTCATCTCTCTGTGGTTGTGCAGCTAATCACATCACAGCATTTCTTCTGCCATGTAGTGGCAATGTTAACTATTGGTTGACCTTAATATATCCTGGTCCTTTTTTTCTACTTCTCCCAATATGATCTCTCAAGACTCTTGCAGCATCATAAAGCACCTCGTGGCAGACTCTGTAATTTTTCATGCGGGTCTCACGAGACTCGCGCGGGATCGCAAGAGCCTCATGCGGCAAGCTTCACTCCCTGAAGCTTGCAAAGTACTCTTGCAAGACTCTCGCGGGATTGCATCAGAATTTCAAACTCACCGAATAGCATACCCCTTTACAAAACTAACACTCTTTAATCAATAACTATTTCATGTAATAACTACTTATTATAACGTTTATTGGGATATTGACACCTACGGGGCTGTTGTGAGTGGGAGCACCCAAACAGCTGCCTCCATTCATACATTTATCTGACTTCCACGAGACTCTTGCAAACTAATAAACCGGGGGGCATATTATCAAGGGCTCTATCGCCGCTTTAGCGGGACTTTTTCCCGCTAAAGCGGCGATAATTCAAACGCCCTATTAGCAAGCTGTCGCTAACTGCTTTTAGCGACAGCTTCTAGGCGATAGCGACCGGGTTTGGTGCCGCTTTGCATGCCAGCGATATTTATCGCTAATGGCATGCAAAGTAGGCGTTCCCAACCTAAAAGCGACTGGAAACAGTCGCTAAGGTCGCTATCGCCTATTAGCGAGGCAGGGGAGGTGATTAACGAACCAGCGCTAAACACGTTTAGCGCTGGTTTGTTAACACCTGGTCTAAACCTGACTTAGCCATGTAATCCAATGGGAGGTGGATTACATGGCTAAATCCCCTCGCCCTATCGCCAAGCTAACACTGGTCACAGTGTGAATATCGCTTGTTTTCAAGCGATATTCACACTGTTCTCAGGGTTTCTATCGCTTTGGAGATAAGCGTTGCTGATAGCACGCTATCTCCGCGATAGAAACCTGCGATAGCCGGCGATAATTATCCTAGCGCTAACTGCGCTTAGCGATAATTATCGCCGGTTATTGCTAATAGGCACCCTAGTATATAAAAAAAGACTGTAAACTGGACAGACTTGTTTCATCACTCAGACTGCTAGGTGTTCAGAGAAAGAGTGGGGAGGGGCTGAGCCTTGTGCTGAAACCTCTCTCTTGGAGAACAGGTGTGCGTATTAGAGTGTGTAGAGGGGCTGGCTTCTACAATGAGACCTCTCTCTGGGATGATGCATGTGCGTAATATATTGTTGGGAGAGACTGGCCTCTCACATGACGGCATTCTCCAGGGCAGAGGGTGTATTTAGTAGGGTGTGGGGATGCACTAACCTCTGCACTAACACCCCTCCACAGGGTGATAAACATGCATAGTCGTGTGTGGGGAAGAACTACCCTCTCCGCTGAGGCCTCTCTCTTGTGTGATGGGTATGCATAGTAGGGTGTATGGGGGGCCTAGCCTCTCCACTGAGACCCCTCTCTTGATGATAGATGAGTGTAGTAGGATGTGGGGAGGGACTGATCTCTCCAATGAGACCTCTCTCTTGGATGACAGAAGTGGGTACTATGGTTTGGGGAGGGACTTACCACTTCTCTGCGACCGAAGGGTGTGTACAGTAGGGTGTGGGGAAAGACTGACCTCTCTGCTGGGACCTCTCCCCAAATTTACAGGTGTGCATTGTAGGGTGTAGAGAGGGATTGGCCATTCATGTAAGGCCTCTCTCTTGAATGATGTGTGTGCATAGTAGGGTGATTGGAGGGATTAGTCTCTCCACTGGGACCTCTGTCTCAGATGATGGGTGTGCATAGAAGGGTGTGGAGAGAGGCTAGCCTCTCCTCTGAGGCCTCTCTCTGGGATAACAGGTGTGCATAGTAGGGTGTGCGGAGGGACTAGCCTCTCTGCTGAGACCTTTGTCTCAGATGATGCATGTGCATGGTAGGATATGTGGTGGTACTGGCCTTTCCACTGGCAACCCTCTCTTGGATGACAGGTGTTTTTTAATAGGGTGTGGGAAGAGCCTGGCTTCTCCACTGAGGCCCCCTCTCTTGGATCACAAGTGTGTATAGTAATGTTTGGGGAGGGGAAGAGCTAGCTTCTCCATTGAGGCCTCTCTCTTAGATGATGGCTGTGCATACAAAGCTGAAGAGAGGCGCTAGCCTCTCCACTAACACCTTTCTCTAGGATGACTGGTGTGTGTAGTAAAGTATGTAGAGAGACAAACCTCTCCACTGAGACGTCTCTGCAATCACAGATGTGCGTAATAGGCTTTGGGTAGGAACCATGTTCTCCACTGACAGCTATCCCCTGAGCACCAACTGTATTAGAAGGGCGTTGCTTGAACCTCTTCCCAAGGTGATGGGCATGAAAACTAAGTTGTCATAAACAACTACCATCTCCACTAAGACTGCTTTATACAGTGGCAAGAGTGCATACAAGAGTATATTCAGAAATCGCCTACTCCTTTCTACTTTTCATGATCCTGCGAGAGTCCCACAAGATGGCAATTTCTTTTATAAAGAAATAATATTTTATTCATCACAGTACTTATATCTCACACACCTCCTCTCAATAACTAGGGTGTCAAGATGCATTTCTCCTACTAGAGTGTTTTGAGAACACACAGACTCCTTTTTTACTTTCCAAAGTCCCGCTAGAGTCCTGCAAGATTGTACAGTTATTTCCATCTCAGTACTTATGCCTTACAGACCTCCTCTCAATATCTAGGGGGGGGAGGATGCCTTTCTCCTGCCCCCTTATATACCTTTTTTACTTGATTTCCACAACACCTGCAATTTTTCACAGTAAACAGTAATGGCAGCCATTTAATTTCTCAACTTCCTAAAGTCAGCCAATCAGTGTGCTTGCTCTCACAGGACTCACAGGGCTATCTTGATTGAGTGGGAGTAAAAAGGTTTATGGGAAAAAATGGGCCTCTAGACCAATCACAGGGCTCCATTTTTAAATTTGCCCACTCGCGGGACCCTCGCCAGCCTCTCGTTGACGAAACCATCCTGGATATCTATCTTTCTTTGGACCTTAATTTCTCAACAACTACTTGACGGATTTACACCAAATCACAAAAAGCACAATCTGCGAAGCAAGATCTATCTTTCTGCCAAATTTGGTGTAATTCCGTTCAGCAGTTTTTGCTATAGCCTTGTCTAAGGAAGTTTATGGGGACTTTGTGTTTTGGGACCCCTCTTGTTTCTCGGCCCCCCACTTGATGGATCACCTGGAAATATTCCATGCACAAACTAGTCAAAAAGTAGTACCTTTTGTGGAAAGTTTTGTGGAGATTTGTCAAATGGAGCCAATGTTATTAGCAACACAAAAAATGATTTTCCTATGGCACAGCTGACCAAACTATAACTACCTAGTGGCGACCACCACTGTGTTATATACACACACACACATGTATATATATATATATATATATATATATATATATATATATATATATATATATATAATACAAAAAGAGTTGCCTCTAGGTGGGATGCACTCCCAGGTGGAAATTACGCCAAAGCAAGGGCACACGCCATGAACAAAGTCCCTTTCTGGTTTACCTGCCAGACGCGTTTCGGGCCAACGCCCTCTTCAGTGGCAGACCATGTGACGTGCCGGCATGCGGCTACTACCAGTAAATCCCCATAATAATAACGCTCAGGTGAACCACCTGAAGCAATGCTTCCTGGGACTGGTGGTTCAGTAAAACCCAAGTGGGTCGCCGCCGGCACTCACATTCAAAAATGTCTTTAAAAGGATTGCCGATGTTCGCGCCGGCACCCCTGCATATAACAGGCACCTCCTGTTCCACAATTAGCTGCCCCAATAAAGCAGCCGCGGACCGGCAAGTGTTTCGCGGTGGTGCAATCCCGCGTCCAGGCAGGCCGCTGTACAAAATACAAAAAGAGTTGCCTCTAGGTGGGATGCACTCCCAGGTGGAAATTACGCCAAAGCAAGGGCACACGCCATGAACAAAGTCCCTTTCTGGTTTACCTGCCAGACGCGTTTCGGGCCAACGCCCTCTTCAGTGGCAGACCATGTGACGTGCCGGCATGCGGCAACCACCAGTAAATCCCCATAATAATAACGCTCAGGTGAACCACCTGAAGCAATGCTTCCTGGGACTGGTGGTTCAGTAAAACCCAAGTGGGTCGCCGCCGGCACTCGCATTCAAAAATGTCTTTAAAAGGATTGCTGATGTTCGCGCCGGCACCCCTGCATATAACAGGCACCTCCTGTTCCACAATTAGCTGCCCCAATAAAGCAGCCACGGACCCGCAAGTGTTTTGCGGTGGTGCAATCCCGCGACCAGGCAGGCCGCTGTACAAAATACAAAAAGAGTTGCCTCTAGGTGGGATGCACTCCCAGGTGGAAATTACGCCAAAGCAAGGGCACACGCCATGAACAAAGTCCCTTTCTGGTTTACCTGCCAGACGCGTTTCGGGCCAACGCCCTCTTCAGTGGCAGACCATGTGACGTGCCGGCATGCGGCAACCACCAGTAAATCCCCATAATAATAACGCTCAGGTGAACCACCTGAAGCAATGCTTCCTGGGACTGGTGGTTCAGTAAAACCCAAGTGGGTCGCCGCCGGCACTCACATTCAAAAATGTCTTTAAAAGGATTGCCGATGTTCGCGCCGGCACCCCTGCATATAACAGGCACCTCCTGTTCCACAATTAGCTGCCCCAATAAAGCAGCCGCGGACCCGCAAGTGTTTCGCGGTGGTGCAATCCCGCGACCAGGCAGGCCGCTGTACAAAATACAAAAAGAGTTGCCTCTAGGTGGGATGCACTCCCAGGTGGAAATTACGCCAAAGCAAGGGCACACGCCATGAACAAAGTCCCTTTCTGGTTTACCTGCCAGACGCGTTTCGGGCCAACGCCCTCTTCAGTGGCAGACCATGTGACGTGCCGGCATGCGGCAACCACCAGTAAATCCCCATAATAATAACGCTCAGGTGAACCACCTGAAGCAATGTTTCCTGGGACTGGTGGTTCAGTAAAACCCAAGTGGGTCGCCGCCGGCACTCACATTCAAAAATGTCTTTAAAAGGATTGCCGATGTTCGCGCTGGCACCCCTGCATATAACAGGCACCTCCTGTTCCACAATTAGCTGCCCCAATAAAGCAGCCGCGGACCACGCAAGTGTTTCGCGGTGGTGCAATCCCGCGACCAGGCAGGCCGCTGTACAAAATACAAAAAGAGTTGCCTCTAGGTGGGATGCACTCCCAGGTGGAAATTACGCCAAAGCAAGGGCACACGCCATGAACAAAGTCCCTTTCTGGTTTACCTGCCAGACGCGTTTCGGGCCAACGCCCTCTTGAGTTATTACGGGGATTTACTGGTGGTTGCTGCACGCCGGCACGTCACATGGTCTGCCACTGAAGAGGGCGTTGGCCCGAAACGCGTCTGGCAGGAAACTAGAAAAGGACTTTGTTCATGGCGTGTGCCCTTGCTTTGGCGTATTTTCCACCTGGGAGTGCATCCCACCTAGAGGCAACTCTTTTTATATTTTGTACAGCGGCCTGCCTGGTCGCGGTATTGCACCACCGCGAAACACTTGCGGGTCCGCGGCTGCTTTATTGGGGCGATACAAAAGGGGATGATGGACGGAACGTTTGAGCCAATCAAACACTCACCCCCAGTCAACTGATCTGGGTTTAATCCATCATCATTCTTTAGCTCACTCCACCACCCCAGTTCAGACATGGCCATATGCAAATCAGTCTGACCCTGTGCCTCATGGGAACAGTCCAGCCCGAACTGCCAAGCCATGTCTTCCCTGGACCGGAAACAAGCATCCTAGGACCGGTTTCTGGCATTCCAGCCGTCATCAGCCAGGCTTGCTTGAATCCAGTGGCAAAGTGAGCAAGGGACCCACGTCTGGGCATACCCCCGCCAACTTAGGGCGAACAAAGCGATACAAAGGGGATGATGGACGGAACGTTTGAGCCAATCAAACACTCACCCCCAGTCAACTGATCTGGGTTTAATCCATCATCATTCTTTAGCTCACTCCACCACCCCAGTTCAGACATGGCCATATGCAAATCAGTCTGACCCTGTGCCTCATGGGAACAGTCCAGCCCGAACTGCCAAGCCATGTCTTCCCTGGACCGGAAACAAGCATCCTAGGACCGGTTTCTGGCATTCCAGCCGTCATCAGCCAGGCTTGCTTGAATCCAGTGGCAAAGTGAGCAAGGGACCCACGTCTGGGCATACCCCCGCCAACTTAGGGCGAACAAAGCGATACAAAAGGGGATGATGGACGGAACGTTTGAGCCAATCAAACACTCACCCCCAGTCAACTGATCTGGGTTTAATCCATCATCATTCTTTAGCTCACTCCACCACCCCAGTTCAGACATGGCCATATGCAAATCAGTCTGACCCTGTGCCTCATGGGAACAGTCCAGCCCGAACTGCCAAGCCATGTCTTCCCTGGACCGGAAACAAGCATCCTAGGACCGGTTTCTGGCATTCCAGCCGTCATCAGCCAGGCTTGCTTGAATCCAGTGGCAAAGTGAGCAAGGGACCCACGTCTGGGCATACCCCCGCCAACTTAGGGCGAACAAAGCGATACAAAAGGGGATGATGGACGGAACGTTTGAGCCAATCAAACACTCACCCCCAGTCAACTGATCTGGGTTTAATCCATCATCATTCTTTAGCTCACTCCACCACCCCAGTTCAGACATGGCCATATGCTTTATTGGGGCAGCTAACTGTGGAACAGGAGGTGCCTGTTATATGCAGGGGTGCCGGCGCGAACATCGGCAATCCTTTAAGACATTTTTGAATGTGAGTGCCGGCAGCGACCCATTTGGGTTTTACTGAACCACCAGTCACAGGAAGCATAGCTTCAGGTGGTTCACCTGAGCATAATTATTATGGGGATTTACTGGTGGTTGCCGCACGCCGGCACGTCACATGGTCTGCAACTGAAGAGGGCGTTGGCCTGAAACACGTCTGGCAGGAAACTAGAAAAGGACTTTGTTCATGGCGTGTGCCCTTGCTTTGGCGTATTTTCCACCTGGGAGTGCATCCCACCTAGAGGCAACTCTTTTTGTATATTATATATATATATATATATATATATATATATATATATATATATATATATATATATAACAACAGACCTCTCTCTTATATATATATATATATTACCTACTGGTGGTCGCCAGTAGGTAGTTATAGTTAGGACCTTGTTTCTATTCAAAAAGCGCTTTTTCTTTTGCCAATATCTTTGGCGCTGTTTGACGAATTTTCGTGGAATTTTCAAAACTAATGACCAGCTCAGGTCAGCTCCTGTCTTGAAAGTTTTGGGGTGATTCGTCAAGCGGGGGCTTAGAAAAAAGGGGGGTCCCAAAACGCGTTTTCCCATGTTAATTTCCATGAGAAACTTTAGACAAAGCTACAGCCCGAACTGCAGAAGGGAATTACACCAAATTTGGCAAAAAGGTAGGTCTTGGTTCAGAAAGCGTGCTTTTTTTTTTTAAATGGTGTAAATCCGGTCAGTAGTTCCTGAGAAATTAAAAAATTAAAATATTGATATCTGAGCACCGAGGAGGATTCGCGAACCCTCCTGAGCACGAGCTTCACTCTGATTGGCTGCCAACACTCCAAACCAGAATGTGTTGGCAGCCATCTTGTTACTCGGTACCGAGTCACAAGAAAAAGGATAAAAAAAAGTTAAAAGTGAAGACAAGGGGGCAGGGTAGAAACACCCTGACCCCCTAGGCCTGCTCAGGGGGTCCCACTAGGACCCCCAGGGCCAAAAAAAGCATTTTTTTTTTAAATAAAGTGGCCGAATTCACGCTGGGTGCGCGAATCTGGCCAAATTTAGATTTTTTAAAATGAAGAACGGGCTTTGTTTTCTATAAGAGCCCGGGTGGGCCAGGTCCCAGGGGCAATGCCGAATTAATTAGCAGGAGCTCGTGGGGGCCCCCCCAAGCCCCGGGGACCACCACCTCCCTGGGGCTACATGATTTAAATGCGGGGGGCCACGTGGCACCCCCGCAGCCCCGGGGACCACCACCTCCCCAGGGCTATTTCTAAAAACAAAGTGTGGGGAAGCTTGAGCCCCCCCACACTGCCCCGGGGACCACCACCTCCCCGGGGCACTGTTTATTTAAATGCGGGGGTCTGATGCAGACCCCTGGGCCCCGGGGACCACCACCTCCCCGGGGCTATCTTCACGCTGGGAGGGGGGCTGCATGGCCCCCCTCCTGGAGCCCTCGATGGCCCTGGGGACCGCCACCCCCCAGGGCCGGCTCCTGCAATGTCCTGGGGTGCCCACCCCCGGGACATTGCCGTTTGCTATGGCAGGGTGGGAGCATGGCTCCCGCCCTGCCATAGCAAACACTGCTTTGCTTCATGGAAGCAAGAGCAGGAAACCTGCTCTCACTTCCAAGAAGCAAAGCAGAATTGCTTTTGGGCAAGGGGAGCTGCATGTTAGCAGCTCCCCTTGCCCAAAAGCAATGCCGGCTCTCGCAGGAGGCGGGGAGCCGGCAGGGACCGTGGGGGCATTGGGGGTCCCCAACGTATGGCCAGGCCCCGGGGGATGGGGTCCCCGGGGCCAAAATTGGCCTCAGGAGGGGGCCACGCGCCCCCCCACAAAATTTTAAAAATAAAGAAAGGCTGGCCAGGCCCCGGGGGATGGGGTCCCCGGGGCCAAAGAGAGGCCTAGTGAAGGGGGGTCACGCGGCCCCCCTTCCAAAAAGATATATAAAAAATAAATGGCCAAGCCCCAGGGGATGGGGTCCCCGGAGCCGAAAATGGCCTAGGGAAAGGGGGCCATGCGGCCCCCCTTCCCGACAAATAATTAAAAAAATATAAAATAAACGAGGCCATGCCCCGAAATCGGCCTCGGGTGGGGGCCGCGCGGCCCCCTTCCTGTTCTAAAATGGGTCAGGCCCTGGGGGATGGGGTCCCCAGGGCCAAAAAAAAATTAAAAGGGGGTCCACACATCCCCCCTTCTAAAAATGCAAAAAGAAAAGAAAACCCGGCATCTCGCCGGAGGCCCTGCCCCCTCCCTGCACCACTCTGTAAACAAGCCCCCTGGCGCGTTCTGGGTTGGGGGATTAAGTCCCCTTTATTCCTGAGGGTCCCTGGGGACTAACTAGCCCACCATGTACCTCCAGTAAGCCCCACACAGTGGGATTGCTGAGAGGTGGTCCGAGGCCACGTCCCATTTTACACCACTCTGCAAACGCGCCTCTTGGCGCACTGCTGGTGGGGCGATGCGGTCCTCTTGTGTCCTGAGGACCTCAGGACACAAGTGGACTTCATCCTCCGAGCAGCAGTGCGCCAGGGGGCGTGTTTGCAGAGTGCTGTAAAAAGGGGGCGTGGCCTCGGACCACTCTGAACAATCCAGCTGTGTGGGGCTTATTGGAGGTACCTGGTGGGCTAGTTGGCCCCCAGGGACCCTCAGGAGGCAAGGGGACTTTATCCCCCAACCAAGAGCATGCCAGGAGCCGCGTTTGCAGAGTGGTGGACAAAGGGGGTGTGGCCTGTGTCCACCTATTAGCACTCCCACCATTTGGGGCATACTGGAGGTATCAGGTAGGCTAGTTGGCCCCTAAGGACCCCCAGCAGTGAAGGGGACTTTAATCCCCATCCAAGAGCGCGCCAGGTGGTGCGTGTGCAGAGTGGTGGGGAAAGGGGGCATGGCCTGCTATGACAACTTAGCAATCCCGCTGTGTGGGACTTACTGTAGGTAATAGGAGAGGTAGTTGTCCTTGGGGGCCAACTACCTCTCCTATTACCTCCAAAAAGTCCCATACAGTGGGATTGTTAAGAGGTCTTCGGAGGCCACCCCCCCTTTCTCCACCACTCTGCAAACGCGCCTCCTGGCACAGTACTGGTTGGGAAATGAAGTCCACTTTACTCCTGAGGGACTTTGGGGGCCAAGAAGCCCTCCTGGTACCCCCTGTAAGTCCTACACAGTGGAATTCCTGAGCGCTGGTCGGAGGCCCAGACCCTTTCTGCACCACTCACCTATTGGCGTTGTAAATGTAAAAGATTTTTACTAATGTTTTTTGGGTAGAGTGGATGTACGTTGTGTGTAGTGGAATTATGTGGTATGTTGTGCAGTGAAATTATGTGAATAGAAAGTATGTGGTATTTAGTTTATTGGAATTATGTGGAGTGGGATTATGTGTTTTGGAGAGTAATTATGTGGTATTGTAGTCGGTGTTGTGGAGTGGTAACCTCAGGTTTAGTCTTCCTCGTTTCCATGGAAGCTAAACTATAAATTCAATGAGACACAAAAAAAGGATCCTCTGAGGAGCACTTCTGGACCTAGTTGGAGGTATTAGCAGGGCCACTGGAATTATGTGACTGTTCGGCTTCACCAATTTTCACATACTTAAACATTTTCCACATTTGCCAAATATTCCATCATCCAGTGCCTAATCTGCAGATTTGAATTTAAAAAAGCCTTGTTTCTAGCTCAAACGGCTTAAATGTAGCCCAAAAATGCAACGTCATGTGTTACTGCGTGGTGAAAGGCCCTTTGCAAAGCTGGAATGGTCATGTGTTACTTATTGCTAAATGTGGGTGGTAAATTGGTACTAATGGTGCACAAACCTCTCTTCTTTCTGTGCCTGTCTTGCCTCTTTCTGCATTTCTCTTGCTTCTTTCTGCACCTTTCTTCCTTTTTCTACACCTCACTGTCTTCTTTCTGCAGTTCACTTGCCTCTTGCTGCACTTCTATTGCCCCTTTCTGCACCTCACTTGCCTCTTTCAGCACCTCTGTTGCTTGTTTCTGCAGATCTCTTGCCTCTTTCTGCACCTCTCTTGCCTCTTTCTGCACCTCTCTTGCCTCTTTCTGCAACTCACTTGCCTCTTTCTGTACTTCTCTTGCTTCTTTCTACACCTCTCTTGCCTCTTTCTGCTCATCTCTTGCCTCTTTGCGCATTTCTCTTGCCTATTTCTGCACTTCCCTTGCCTCTTTCTGTACCTCTCTTGCCTCTTTCTGCACCTCACTTGCCTCTTTCTGCACCTCACTCTCTTCCTTCTGCACCTCTCTTGCCTCTTTCTGCACTTCTCTTGCTGCTTTCTGCACTTCTCGAGCCTCATTCTGTACCCCTCTTGCCTCTTTCAGCACCTCAAGTGCCTCTTTCTACACTTCTCTTGCATCTTTCTACACTTATCTTGCCTCTTTCTATACCTCCCTTGCCTCTTTCTGCACCTCACTTGCCACTTTCTGCTCTTCTCGTTCCTCTTTCTGAACCTCACTTTCTTCTTTCTGCACCTCTCTTGCCTCTTTCTGCACCTCACTTGCTTCTTTCTGCATCTCTCTTGCATCTTTCTGTACCTCTATTGCCTCTTTCTGCAACTCTGTTGCTTCTTTCTGCACTCCTCTTGCCTCTTTCTGCACCCTTCTTGTCTCTTTCAGCACCTCTGTTGCTTCTTTCTGCACTTCTTTTCCTTCTTTCTGCACCCCTCTTGCCTCTTTCTGTACCCCTCGTGACTCTCTGTGCACCTCTCCTACCTCTTTCTGCACCCCTCTTGCCTCTTTCTGCACCTCTGTTGGTTCTTTCTGCACTGCTCTTGCTTCTTTCTGCACCTCTTTTGCAAATTTCTGTATCCCTCTTACCTCTTTCTGCACCCCTCTTCCCTCTTTCTGTACCATTCTTGCCTGTTTCGGCACCTCTGTTGCCTCTTTCTGCACCTCACTTGCCTCTTACTGCACTTCTCTTGCTTCTTTCCACACCTCTGTTGCTTCTTTCAGCAATTCTTTTGCCTCTTTCTGCACTTCTCTTGCTTATTTCTGCACCTCTCTTGCATGTTTCTGCACCTCTGTTGCCTCTTTCTGCACCTCTGTTGCCTCTTTCTGCACATTTCCTGCCTCTTTCTGCACCTCTCTTGCCTCTTTCTGTACCTCTGTTGCTTCTTTCTGCACTTCTCTTGCTCTTTCTGCACCCTTCGCGCCTCTTTCAGCACCTCTGTTGCTTCTATCTGCACTTCTCTTCCTTCTTTCTGCACCCCTCCTGCCTCTTTCTGTACCTCTCTTGCCAATTTGTGCATCTCTCCTACCTCTTTCTGCACCCCTCTTGCCTCTTTTTGCACCTCTGTTAGTTCTTTCTGCACTGCCCTTGCTTCTTTCTGCACCTCTTTTGCAAATTTATGCATCCCTCATGCCTCTTTCTGCACCCCTCTTCCCTCTTCCCTATTTCTCTACCTCTCTTGCTTCTTTCTGCACTTCTCTTGCTTCTTCCTGCACTGCTCTTGCTTCTTTCTGCACCTCTCTTGCATATTCCTGTATCCCTCTTACCTCTTTCTGCACCACTGTTCCCTCTTTCTGTACCTTTCTTGCCTGTTTCTGCACCCCTCTTGCCTCTTTTGGCACCTCTGTTGCTTCTTTCTGCACTTCTCTTGCCTCTTTCTGCACCCCCCTTGCCTCTTTAAGCACCTGTTGCTTCTTTCTGCACTTCTCTTGCTTCTTTCACTGAAAAAACTACAGGTTTCAGGGACGTTATAGTTAGTTGGACATTTCACTCGTACAAAACCAGAGAAATTCAGCCGTTATAGTTAGTTTAGCTAACTATAACTCGCGACCCTGCAATGCACTGCTGATGACGTCACATATTACATCATTCATGACATGGTCAGTGACATCACTGATGACATCACTGATGACATCACTGATGACATAATTGATGACATCACCCACGTGATAATCTGATGCACCTCCTCACACCCTAATATAACCTTTGATACACCCACTCTAAAATACAGACTACCATTTTCGAAACCATAGACACACCAATACTAGTTACTACATACCCACTCACTGATTCCTAGGTCTACACACACATCCACTCATTCACCCATACAGTCACTCATACATGCAGTCACTCATCAATACAGCACTATCATTTGCACTCATACACCTATACAGACACTCACACACCGCCGCTCATCCATAGAGTTACTCACACATCTAGTCAGTCATGCAAAGAATCAATCACACTCCCATTTACTCACCTATACAGTTATACACACACACTTCACTTATTCATACAGATACTAATACATACTTACTCTCTTATACAATCACTACACTGATACAAGCACACACTCATCCATACAGCCACTCTCACAATCACTCACTCTCACATATAGTCATTTATATACTCCAACTCTCACATATACTGCCTTTCACATATGTAGTTACTCACTCATGTACCACTGAGACATCCATTCACTCACCAACATACCCATACACATACTCACCCACCCATACAGCCCTGCACAGATGCACTCTTGAACCCATACACCCAGGGAATCACCCACTCACACATCGATGCACAGTCACACACCCCCCACCCACCCACACAGACACTCAGTCACCCATACAGATACTCAGACAACCAATCAATAACCCATATAGACACTCATGTAGCTACTCACCAACCCATGCAGCCGCTTACACACCAACTGACAGGCTGATACAGACATTCACACAGTTTAGTCACTAACCCATACATTCAGTAAGACACGTTTAATCACTCACTTATACGGTCAGTCACGCACCTACTAAATCATCCGTTCAGACACTTATACACCCACTCATTCTTCAATACACCTTGGCATATATATATATAAAACATATTTAAACTTTACAGAAACACAGAGTCACTGGATGATGTCATCAGTGATGTCATCAGTGATGTCATTTGAGATGTCATCAGTGATGTCATCAGTGATGTCTCCTGTTACCTCCAGTAAGTCCCACACAGCGCAATTGCTTAGAGGTCTTCAGAAGGCTATGCCCCCTTTCTCCACCACTCTGCAAACACGCCTTCTGGCACACTGATGGTTGGGGGATGTAGTCCCCTTGGCTCCAGAGGGACTGTGGGGGCCAACTAGCCCTCCTGTTACCTCCAGTAAGGCCAATACAGTGGGATTCCTGAGAGGTCTTCGGAGGTGCCATCCCCTTTCTCCACCACTCTGCAAATGCATCTACTGGTGCACTGATGGTTGGGGGATGAAGTCCCCATGGCTCCAGAGGGTCCTTGGGGGCCAATTACCCCTCCTGTTACCTCCAGTAGGACCCACACAGCTGGATTTCTGAGAGGTTGTCAGAAGCCATACCCCATTTCTCCACCACTGAGCAAACGCGCCTCCTAGTGCACTATTGGTTGGGGGAAGAAGTCCACTTTAGTCCTAAGGCCCTCAAGAACCAAGGGGACTTCGTCCCCAACCATGAATGCCCCAGGAGACACGTTTGCAGAGTGGTGTAGAAAAGGGGCATGGCCTGGTCTCCAGCGAGGTGCCGGTCTTTTTTTAGGGAAGGGGGCTGCGAAGCCCCTTCCTGTGGGCCGATTTTGGCCCTGGGCAACCCA
The DNA here is from genome assembly GCA_963921515.1 of Calotriton arnoldi. Lineage (NCBI taxonomy): Eukaryota > Metazoa > Chordata > Amphibia > Caudata > Salamandridae > Calotriton > Calotriton arnoldi. Next base: position 1,715,904 of record CAWUFW010002810.1, on the reverse strand, counting down.
TCCCCCAGGGCCAGCCCTTTATGAAATGGGGAGGGGGGCCCCCCTCCACAGGCCAATTTCAGCCTCGGGGTTCCAATCCCCTGGGGCCCAGCCTTTCTTTTTTTATTCATTTTTTAATTATTAAAGGGAGGGGGCCGCGCTGCCTTCTCCTGTGCTTATTATGGTCCCAGGAACCCCATCCCCCAAGGCCTGGCCACAATACTGGGTGCCCTGTTCTCACCCAGGGCACCCAGTTTTTCAAGTTGGGGACCGCAGTGGGAGCCAGAATGCCCCCATGGTCCCTGCCAGCTCCCCACCTCCTGCTGGAGCCAGCATTGCTTTTAGACAGAGTGATATGCTGACATGTAGCTCCCTCTGTCCAGAAGCAATTTTGCTCCGCTTATAGTAAGCAAGAGCAATTTCTCCTTTCGTTTACTAGAAGCGGAGCAGAGTTTACTATGGCTTGGCGGGAGTGGTGCTCCTGCCAAGCCATAGCAAACTGCAATGTCCCGGGGAAAGGCACCCAGGGACATTGCAGGAGCCAGCCCTGGTGGATGGCAGTCCCTAGGGCCATTTATGGCTCCAGGAGGGGGGCCCTGTGTTCCCCCTCCTTTCTTATTTTAGGGCCTGCCCCGGGGAGGTGGCAGTCTCTGGGGCTGAGAACAGCCCTGGAGGAGGGGCCACAAGGCCCCCCTCCCATTTTAGAGTTTGGCCCCGGGGAGGTGGTTGTCCCCGGGCAGAAGGGGTCCGCAAGGCCCCCCATATTATTGCAATTAGCCCCAGCATGGTGGCGGCCTCCAGGGTCAGGGGTTCCATGAGGCCCCCCATATTATTGCAATTTGACCCGGTGGGGGTCCCCAGGGCAAAGTGCTCTGGGGAGGTGGCGGTCCCTGGGCTTTTATTTATGATATGCCCCCGAGACCTCGCCCAACCGGGTGTTATTTAAAAGCAAGTGCAGGAGCCGGCATTTGTTTTTTTGCAGCAAATTCACGAATATCGTGATTTTGCAGCAAAATTGTTTTAAAAAAAAATGCTTTTAAGCCGTGGTGGGGTCCCAGTAGGACCCCAAGACCATGGCTTGAGGGCCAGGGTATTCCTACCCTGCACCCTTTTTTTTATTTTCTCTTGTTTGGGACTCGGTGAAGCCAAGTCCCAAGATGGCTGCCAAAACTTCCTGGTTGAAGTGTTTTATATATATATATATATATTACCTACTGGCGGTCGCCAGTAGGTAGTTATAGTTAGGACCTAGTTTCCATAGGAAAAGCGTTTTTTGATTTGCCAATATCTTTGGCGCCGTTTGATGAATCTTCACGAAATTTTCAAAACTAATGGTCCGCTTAGGTCAGCTCCTGTCTTGAAAGTCTCGGGGTGATTTGTCAAGCGGGGGCCGAGAAAAAAGGGGGGTCCCAAAACGCATTTTCTCCATGTTCATTTTCATAGGAACTTTTGTCGCAGCTACAGCCTGAACTGCTGAACGGAATTACACCAAATTTGGCAGAGAGGTAGCTCTTGGTCCAGAGTGCACACTTTGCTTTAAATGGTGTAAATCCGTTTAGTAATTACTGAGAAATTTAAAAATAAAAAATATCGATATCTGGTTACCGAGGAGGATCAGCGAACACTCCCAATACCGAGCTTCATTTTGATTGGCTGTCAACACTCGAAACCACGAAGTGTTGGCAGCCATCTTGTGACTCAGTAAAACTGAGTCACAAGAAAAAAGGGAACAAAATGATAACAAAAAAAGAAAAGGGGCAGGGTAGAAACACCCTGATCCCCTAGGCCTGGTCAGGGGGTCCTACAGGGACCCCAGGGCCTCAAAAAGCATTTTTTTTAAACAAATCGGCGAATCCTGCCGAAAATAAAAAAAAACTTTTAGATTTTGAAGCTCACAGACTTAAACCCCTGCACTCAGACCTGATTCTTTCTGTTGTTGTTAAATTAATACCATGTACATGTCTTATTTACAGCATTCCAAAGCAAACGCTGATGCATTTTTGGCCCGCTGAATAAAAATACAGTGCTTGTGTAGTGCTTACTGTCGTCGCGTGTGTTTTGAGGAGCTATAAGTAACAGGTGTTATTGATACCCAACTTAACGGCAATACTTTGAAACAACTTGAAAGGGCGAGTGTTTGATCAGCCCCTCCGTGAACAAGCGTGAGAACTGCGAATGTTACACATATCCCAGGAGCAGGCGCTTTATCCCGCAAAGCTGTTTTACCAACAGCAGGAAGATCTGGTGGACTCAGTGAGAGTTGGGCTGTGAACGCCCTAATGCGTGTGTTTTGAGTCCTTTACATGTGTACCAGAGGGAAGTCCTCAGCACAGTTTGGAGTGCCCGATGACACAGAAGGGAAGAGAAACAACACTACTTCCACTGTTCTCTGCAGGATAAAAGGCCTGCTGGGATTTGAACCCGTGACTCACGAGTCACACGCACTCTCCTCAGTAGGCGCTCAACACACTTTGCAACCTAACCGTGCTTCAACCACATGCCCTGCAGTTTTATGGACATCTCAGCAACAGCTGAATTACCCACTGAGCTATCTTCCTGGGACTGGAACCTGCAACACGCAGGCAAATCTCTGAAGCAACATTTTGGTCCACTGCGCGATTTTTTTTTATTGAGACTCATGGAGCCCGGGTTACTTTCAGAGCCATGCAGCAGCCAAATTATTTCAGTATTTTAATAAGACCAGGGTTGGAAATTGTGTTCGAGTAGTCTCCATCTCTTACACACATGCGCGGTCCCCGCTGCAGGGACATTAGCCAACCGAGCTATCTCGCTGAAGTGTAAGTCGATGGCCTTCCTGTTACTATATACGGGACTCAACAACAGGTGCAATGATCTGCTGAGTTATCTGGTTAGATTTAAACCGGTTGATGGTAAGCATATCCCTGCAGCAGAGAGGTGCACCAATTACGGTGTGTTACAGGCTGTGGTGTCCGTGGCGTAGGCGCCACAGTAATGACTTTGAACAGTCATTTGACGGCCTGACAGGGATATTAACCTGTGGTCTGCAGTATTAAGACACTGATGCAGAAGGAACGTTAACCCACTGATTTTATAGAGCTTGTCAGTTACACACATTGCCGGGAATAAATAAATAATAATATCGTGGCATTTGTAAAGAGCAAAGGGGTCTCAAGGCGTTGGGGGCCGTCGGGAAGATTAAGCGAGCTATTGCCCAGAGTCACATGGTGCTAGGCTGAGTTGCCACTGGGGATCATCGAATCGTTAGCCCCATGTTCAGGAGTCAGCCGCCCTGGCTGCTGCGCCTCACATCTCCCTGCTGCAGCAAGGTTGTTACAACAATGTCCTATTTTGTGCAGATTGGAACCTGTGTGCATTACATATAGGTCGCCGTAGCCAGGGTTGGATTGGGATCACAAATCGGCCCAGGCACACCAAAAAAAGTGGCCCACATTTGCGTATTGCCTTTCTGCAACACACTGCTTCAGTGAAGTTTTATGAAAAGAAAGGGGGTGGGGGGCATGCTTTATTAACTTCACTTAGATAAAAAAAAATGCACAGATTAGTTCACACTGCTGAGCCACACATGAATGCAAGTGTGACCACGTCTGCTCAGGCCCCCTGCCCCCGCTCAATCCGCATACATTAATGGGCCGGCCCAGTGAGAGAAAGGGAGTGATACCACCACCCATCTGCCTCTAGAGAGGCCACTCAGGCACCCACTGGGCCACTGGTGGCCTCTTAACAGCACAGACAGCCCCCAGGCTGCCTAAAAAAGAAGCCCACAGCTATAACTCGGCTAACGGCCCTTTGGCCATTTCCCGAGTGCCTGCGTTACCAATCCGACCCTGGCTGTAGCAGGTGCTTTAACCCGCCGGGCTGATTGATTCAGATCCTGCAGCTGTGACCGACGGATTACGCAAGTATGTGTTTTATTCCATTCTGGAAGCGGTGGCTCACCAATTACCCGTGACTCCGCAGAAGCAGCCTTGACCCGCCGAGCTGTCCGTGAAGCCTGTCTCGGATATCCCAGGGGAATCTTATCCAGGGTGCTGAAGGGTCTTACATCTCTGAATTAGTTGTAACTCAATCATCTGTGCCGCGCTGCGGTGAAACGCAGCCGCTGGTAATTGAAAATGTTGTCATGATCTGTAATCCCCATGCGCGGGATGTCAATAGGGTGCGTGCCAGGTAACCCGAGCCCGCGCGCCCGCCCATTAAAGATTGAGCGGGAAGCCGGGGCGCGAGGACGCGCCTGTACCAAGCACCTGCGAACAAACGCGCAGCCCCGGCATGTGTCCGTAATTAGTGTGATGAGGTGCAAAGGGATATCCTGGGAGAGGAGCGCCTCGTGCTGCTTCTCGGGTGACCCTAGTAGCACTAGCAGTCTGGCGAGGTAACTCACTGTGTCAATGCGCCTGCTGCGGAGCTGTGTGTGGAACCTGCGGGTCACAAGTTCACCCTCAGGTAGATAGCAGGATGGATTGACGCACCTGATGCAGAGGTGCTGGTCTATGTAACCTGAAGAGTACAGGTTTCAAACCCAGCAAGATAGCTCAGTGGATCAATGCACCTTTCGCATAGAGCTGTATTGCCTACAGAGAGGGTAACTAGAATTATGACGGTCCTTGAATTATGAATGCCTGCGGTGGTTTCAGCCTAATGATGGATTCGCTGATCTTGTGACATAATCCACCATTTGCTGCCTAATTTGCAGATTTTAACAAAAACAATTTCCAGTTCAAAAATATCAAAAGTTACTGAAAAAGTTTCCCATATCATGGGTCAGCACTGTGGCATAACCGTTGCAAAGGGTAAATGGACACGCTAAGATGGCTGTATTCAAGTGTTAAACTGGCAGAGATGAGTTAAATGTTGCCCTTCCTGTAGTCACCTTTTAAAATGACCAAACAGCAAAAGAATCCTGCCACGGAAAGTGCCCCATTTATTGTCACGCAGGTTAGTCAACTCTGCAGACGTAGTGTGTCTTTCATTGCAACATAATCCAGGTGGCCACGTCTAGAGGCCAACAGGTTCAATTCTAGCAAAGTAGTTCAGTGTCATCTGCCTCAGACATGTGTGCAAGTGTAGGTAACCGTATACCTCAGTGGATTAATGCACCTATTGCAGAAGGACGTCCATTTCCAGTTCTAGTCAGATAATACTGTATATGAATGCGCCTAGTGAAGAGAACTGTGTGTAACCTGCAGACCACAGATTTCACTGCCAGTGACATTCTTCTGTGGGTTCATGCACCTTTTGTGGAGAGAAAAACACTGTGCAACCTGGTGGTTACAGGGTTAAACACTAGTAAAATAATTTAGCTGGTTAAAGCGCCTACAAGTTAAGGACTCCAAGGGCATTGACAGTTCGTGGGCTTAAAGCATCAGTTGTAGACAAGCTTGTGCAACCTGCAGCTCACCGATTTCATAAAATATCCCAGTGCGTTAATTCACCTGCTGCAAAAAGATGGATTTAACCTGCACTTCACAAATTTCAAACTCTGTGTACCCATGGAAGAGACATTTGCGTGTCCTGCTAGTCACGTGGCCGAGTCTCAGTTCCATGGTTCAGCTGGTGAATACACTTCCTGCCAATCTCTGTTTCCAACTTCAAGGTTAACGTGTTGATTGCCAGCAAACGTTTATTGGGTTTATGAAATTTTGCTGACATGTTTATAGCCTGCTGATTAAAGGTACCATGCCAAGTGAAAGGCCTCAGTGGGCTAATGCAAAAATGTGTTATATTAATTATTATTGTAAATTAATGTTATACATTTATTTTGAATGCAGGACAAAAGAAAATAAATGCCACAGCACTTTCATCCTAACTTTAAACCAAATCGTTAATTAATTTAAATACATTAAATTTGAATAAAAATATTTTTCTGAAGTTTAAATTAAAAAAAAATCCCTCATAAAGAAAGACAAATTGCATTAATAATTATTGATATTGACATTGATGTGTATAATTAATTAAAAATAGTGTCATTATTTTTTAACCACATATTATATTTGTTTATATATTCAACCAAGGGTGTTACCTATTTTATAATTAAATCATAAATATGTTTTATTTTTAGATTTTTGCAAGCGTTAAATTATATTTAATTATGTATTAAACTATTTTAAATAATTTAATTTATTTTCTGTGGGTTGTATTTTAAGTCCTCACTTCTTTTATTTTCTATGGGAGGGTGTTCCAGTATCAGTGGTTGACCATGTGTTGTGCTGGACTTACTACTCTTTCTTTTTGTCAGTAGTAACTTACACGTTTAAATTTGACCCATCTCATTTTTCATGGGATTGAGATGGCTCCTGTAAATGTAAATTACTTAATAGAGTAAGTTACCTCAGTGAATAGCCCCGGAAATGTTACTGAAGTGCAGATCCGCACCAAAATTGTAAGTTTGCAATCCAGTCGCTCTTTTGGGTAGTGTTCAGTCACAAGCACTATGGGCAAGATTCACAAAGGTTTAGCATCATGTTGCGTTACTTTTTTAACGCACACCCGACGCTAAACCTGTTTGGGGAGTCACAAACCAACGCACATTTGTATTTGTGTTGGTTTGTATGAAAAAGTAACGCAAAGCAGCGTGAAACGCTGATTTGCATTACTTTGCGTCAAGGGGCATTACATTGGTGGTACATGGGCGTTCCCATGCAACCACCCATGCTTTTTGACGCTAAACACTATCAACTAACATTAGTAGACAAGGTTTAGCTCCAAAAATTAAAGCTGCGGGAAAGCAGGCGTTAAAAGGAGAAATGTTTTCATTTCTCCTTGCTTTTCCAACTTTGCATGTGTGCTGCACTGTACAGCACACATACAAAGTAGGAAAAGGTTTAAAACTTGTCTAGCCATACTACTTTGTACAGGAAGGGTATGTAGAAAAAAGGGAGTGACCCCACTAACCAAGAGACAGGGTACAGAAAGTACAGATAAAGAGAAACTCTCTTGGAACTGATAGGATTTACCACATATCATTCACTCTCACTCAAATCTTTTAGAGCCATACATTACTTCAAGTATCTCACATAACCCAAATTGTGGGCCCCAAAAAACAACTACAAACACATTAATGAACAACTCTATAAATGTATAAAAATAAAATTTTATTAAAAAAGATTATTTCTAAAAACATATCAAAATGCAATGATGTGATACAGAATCGCAGTTAAAAATTACAAATTACAGTACACAGGAGACAGTAGAACATGTGAAGAACATTCAAATCATCATATAATGGTTACTTCAAGCGAATCAATCAATTTCAAAACGATCCATCGATAAAATATAGAGATTGGATATGGAAAGTTCTGTGAATATAACCAAAGAGAACTCAAAAGGGCGTCGACGCGTTTCGGTGTCAATAGATTATTCAGAAACCACCTTCATCAGAACTAGAATGATAACTGTCTTTCTTAATGTTTAATTTCTGGTGCAAATTCACGTAACCTAGTTAAAACACAAATATAAAATCACAATCATGTATCTATACACAAATTTGGAAAAACATCTTTCTAATCCAAGAGTTGGATCAATACAGAAAAATCGTGATATATCCGCTAAACAAGACCAATACATGCACAAATGTGATTGCATAATTGTTTAATGAGGGTCCATAGTTTAATCTACCACCCATCCGTATATACACTTATACCACGCAGACATTACATCACTCATGCTCACAATCAAACCAAAACATTTTATCGCAGCGACTACTCTACAGGAGTATATTAGGGGTTATATTAGCAAGAAACTCGTTAAAATTATCGCCGCTTTAGCGGCAGGAAACTGCCGCTAAAACGGCGATAATGGGCTTGCTAATATGCGTTATGGAATACCAATAGAAGCCCAGGTTAGATGTCCTGCACATCTAACCTGGGCTTCTATTGGAATTCTATAACGCATATTAGCAAGCTCATTATCGCCGCTTTAGCGGCAGTTTCCTGCCGCTAAAACGGCGATAATTTTAACGTGGGTCTTGCTAATATGCCCCTAAGTCTCCAGTCGTAAGGACACAGGGAACTCCTCCCATATTGGTCCTCTTGGGCTTAACACATATATCCAAGAATATAAAATAGCCATAGCACCCACCTGTGTGGTAAGTGTGAAATGGGCTGTTGTTCTCCAATTCAGTAAGGAGAAACGATGATAATGTTAAAAGTATATATAAAAAGGACCTTAGGTTCCTAGAATTCCTAGAGAGAAAATTTAATACATATTATAATATGTGGTATATTCAAAACTCAATCTTAAATTCGGTCATGTCACATCATGCTACTTCACCTATCGTTTACGGTATCTTTCAGTAAAGGAAGGAACAACCTTATCCTAATCCTTAATTCTCGAATGACATTTAATGGGTCGTAAACCTCACATCCTGGTTAAATCCCCTGTGATATCAGTGGGATACTAAAAGGGAAACACAAATAAAAATAATTGTAAAATGTTTGTACTAACTACATGTACTACATGTACTTCCCTTTAAAAACCAGTTACATAACCGGGCGGTACACCTACCTTTCATCTACAAGAATCTCTTAAAGATTTATTCCGTGTTCTTCACAGAATTCTGAAGGACGAAGTATATTTATAAAAGCGATGGGCGCTGAATGCTCTCTGTTTTATTTGGGCAATCTAAAATAAAATAAAATATATTTATAATTCATTTGCGGGTCATATTCCCCATTCATTTAAATCGCCCTGTTAAGTGTCCTTTTCCATTCTCCTTTTCATACTTATTATATAAAGACCAAAATGGTCCAGTACTTCTCAAGTGAAGAAATGAGAGCCAGACCTATAACTCATTTCAAAAATATCAATGCTTAAATGAAAACAAATCGCACAACCCTTTCTAAAAAGATCGGGATTTTAACTCCTGCCCCCTTAGTCCCATGGTTAATCTACCAGTCCTACAATCATCCGGTAATCGTTTTCTTACCTCAATCGGATATATCAGGCAGCGCGTCTTCCTCTATACCGGTTCTATTGTCACCGGACTTGAAAAGACAGCCCATGGTTTCACCGGCTTTTTAAAGGGAGCTTCAAGACGCACATGATGCTCTATCTTTGTGTCAAGTACGTGCGACTTAAAACGCAGAGGACGTTTTCCTCCTTAAAGCGGCCAGGGCTTTTCCTACTTAAAACGGCAACCCACTGCTCGGTCTCCATGCAGACCCCATAACAACCACCGGACCGCTAATGTTCAGTGGCCTACAGAACGTGCTGAAAGGAGACCACCAGGGTGAATATCGCCCCTAGTCAGTTAAACACGATAATATTACCCCCTCAGAAAAAATATATATAGGGGAAGATCTGATGGGGGCATTATCTAAATAAAATATATATTTATGTGTCCCATCACACATTATTCTACACATATCATTAATAATCAAAAAATGACCTCCCTAGGTATATTTATGAGCATACTCACAAATGAAGATATAAAACTATAAACTATGTGGCACAAATAGCTTCTAGATGTGTGGAGGACCACTGAGCCGAAAGTCGGACCAGGCCGGTACTGGCCCCACTTCTAGTCCCAGTGCGCCACAACACATCCAGGAAATCAATCTATGCCATGCACCTCAATGCTAGCCTGTGCTGTTTCTCTAATAAATTGCATCAGTTTATCCTATAAGTCTCATCCAATCTTCTTTCGTATTTAGGCCTGTTCTAATAGTGTCCAGAATAGAGATGTACCACTGTTCGCGGTTTTTCGCTTGATCGTGAGGTCGCCACCTCTTTTATTACCATTAATTTTCTCTATGATGAACCACCTGGAATCAGTACATGTGTGGCCAGCTCTCTTAAAGTGGGCTACTAGAGGAGCATTCTCCTTGTTATTTTTTATAGGCAACTTATGTTCTAGTAGGCGAATGCGCAATTCTCTCGCTGTTTCTCCTACATAGCCCAAATTGCACGGGCACAAGAGAATATATAGACTAGATTATTACTCCTACAGTTGTTAAAATCTCTGGACACCAAGGTATGTTTATTGTAGGTCATACTCTTGCCTACTATACATGGATCGCAGATCATGCAGTTATTGCAATTGTAGTTGCCTATTACTTTCGTGCCCATTAATGTGCATTGACCTATTTGCGGTGTTTCACGGTACGTATGTACTAGTTCTTTCCGTAAATTATTGTTACGTCTAAACGCAAACAGTGGTCTATCTAAGGTCATAGATTCGTTATCATTAAGGATACTCCAGTTAGAGTTGATAATATTTTTTATTTTATTACTTACGCCAGAAAATTGGCTTACAAACACTATTTTATTCTCATTGTTTTTCACTTGCTTTCTAGTGTTAGTATTGGCTAGCATGCTATCGCGGTCATAGAACCTGGCACGTTTATAAGAATGTGTTATGAGTTTTTTAGGGTAACCCCTATCCTTCAATTTAGTTTTTAAAATATCAGAATGCCTATAAAAATCATCTAGTGAGGAACAGTTCCTTCGAAGCTGAAGGAACTGTCCAAAAGGAATGTTATCCTTCTGCGCCTTGGGATGGTAGCTTGAGTAATGTAATAAAGTGTTTTTATCTGTTGGTTTTGAAAAAAGTTCTACCTCAAGGTTGCCACCAACATCCTTTATACTTAAATCTAAGAAGTTTACGACCCCATTACTGCATTGGGAGGTGAATCTTAAATTCACGTCTCCCAAATTTAGCCAACCTAAAAATTCATTTAACAGGTCAGCTGTGCCTTCCCAAATGAACAAAATATAATCTATGAATCTACTCCATTTAGTCACATTTTCAAAAAAAGGAGCAGATGCATTGAAGATGTGTTTGTCCTCAAATTGCCCCACATAGACGCATGCCAAACTAGGGGCACAGGTCGCCCCCATGCTGGTCCCCTTACATTGGAGATATAAGTCATCTTTAAAAAGAAACAGATTGTTTTTAAGCACCAAAGTGGCACATGCCATGATGAAATCGGCATGGGCACCTCTGCAATCCGCAGGCCCCAGGATGCTTCTAATCACATCTAGTGTGGCATCCTGGGGTATGTTGGTGTAGAGTGCCTCAATGTCAAGTGTGACAAGCAATTGAGTACGATTATTAAAACTACAACCTTCAATAATGCTGATCATATGTGTAGAATCCTTAATGTATGATTTTTGAACTTGTACAAGAGGTCTAAGGAAACTATCAACGTATTTGCTGAGTGGTTCTAATGAAGAATTAATAAAACTAACAATCGGTCTGAAAGGTGGACTTTTAGCATTTTTGTGAATTTTGGGAAGACCATATATAGCAGGAATAATAGCTTTGTCACTATATAGAAACCTATGTTCACTGTCTGAGATCCAATCATTACTTTTGGCTGATGATAGTAGTTTGATTATCTCTTTGTGGAGAGTAGCCCAGTAACTAAAAGGTACTTTTTTATAATGTTCCTCCACACTTAGGAGGTCCATCAACCTCTTTTCATAATCTGGGGTGTCAAAAATTACTTCCCCACCCCCCTTATCGGCGGGCTTAATGGTTATATTAAAATCATTCTTTAGATCATTGATAGCTTTTTTATGTTGTCTACTTATATTGTGAGAAATAGGTGGTCCGTGGTCCCAGATATTTCGGATTTTGGATTCAACTACCTGTTCGAAAATATCAATTTTTCTATCGAGCTGAGATATATGTGGGGTAAAGGTCGATTTAGGTTTAAGTCCAGAAATGTTGGTTTCCTCTATATATTCTTTATTTTCAAAAAATCGTTTTAATCTAATTTTCCGAAAAAATGATTTAAGATCCTTTTCTAACATAAATGTATTAACTTGTGTCGAGGGCGCAAAACTAAAACCTTTTTTTAAGACTTCTAATTCAGTGCTGTCAAGGATCCTAGTTGATAAATTGATAATGGGGAATCTATTAGAGGTTACCTCCAGTACTTTTGGTTCCTTGTTTGGATGTACTCCTCTGGAGGTTGATGCCTTACAAATTGTGCTCTCCCATATCCTCGATTTGTTCTTAAACCCCTCCTCGGGCGTTGTTCTAAAAAAGAGGAGGGGGGCAGAGTAGAGGAGGCAGACGTTCCAGGACCATATTCCCGGTTCTGGTAATTACTACCCTGATCTATTCTCATATTACTCTCCTCATCACTCCCTGATCCCGATGACTCAGAGAAGGTGATCCGTTTTCTACCTCCTCTATTGTACATGGGTCTTTGTTGGTATGACCTATCCCACCCCTGTTCTCTTTTTTGCTGGTAGTAGTCCTTCCCTAGGTATGGGTAATTGAGTTCTACACTGTATTTATTGATGTCTTTCCTAAGTTTAATAGTTTTTTTATTGATCAAATAATCTTTGTAATCCTCAATTTCAGTTTCAAATTCTTCCAATTTTTTCTTCGCCTCCTCCAGGGACGTATTATTTCTGATTTCCTGTTCTAACTGTTCAATCTCCTGCTTTTCCAGGATAATAATCTCCTGTGCAGTCTCAATAATAAGAAGGATCCAATCCCTACTGCATCTATTCGCAATGTGGGTCCAGGTTTCTAGAAACGTTCTATTCTCAATGAACAAGCCGGGTTCATTTTTAATTTGTAACCCTATGGGGATAACACCCGCTTTGACATATTCAATTAGGAACTCAGCATGCATTTCGGTTCTTACAAGTTTCCTTTTCAGATTTAAGACCTTGCCCCATTTATCATTATTGCTGGAAAGTAAAGTGACTTTAGTACCACTTTTCGTGTTCATATTTATAATTTTATTGAACTGATCCTCACTGAATCCAAATGTTTTAAATGGATCCATATTATCAGTAGGTTGAATGCAACTCTCTTACACTGATAAGGGTATATAGCACAAGATCTTCTGAAGGAAGATCCTACTCCCCAACCAACCGGTTGTACCAAAGGTATGTAGAAAAAGGGAGTGACCCCACTAACCAAGAGACAGGGTACAGAACGTACAGATAAAGAGAAACTCTCTTGGAACTGATAGGATTTACCACATATCATTCACTCTCACTCAAATCTTTTAGAGCCATACATTACTTCAAGGATCTCACATAACTCAAATTGTGGGCCCCAAAAAACAACTACAAACACATTAATGAACAACTCTATAAATTTATCAAAATACAATTTTATTAAAAAAGATTATTTCTAAAAATATATAAAAATGCAATGATGTGATACAGAATCGCAGTTAAAAATTCCAAATTACAGTACACAGGAGACAGTAGAACATGTGAAGAACATTCAAATCATCATATAATGGTTACTTCAAGCGAATCAATCAATTTCAAAACGATCCATCGATAAAATATAGAGATTGGATATGGAAAGTTCTGTGAATATAACCAAAGAGAACTCAAAAGGGCGTTGACGCGTTTCGGTGGCAATAGATTATTCAGAAACCACCTTCATCAGGACTAGAATGACAACTGTCTCTCTTAATGTTTAATTTCTGGTGCAAATTCACGTAACCTAGTTAAAACACAAATATAAAATCACAATCATGTATCTATACACAAATTTGGAAAAACATCTTTCTAATCCAAGAGTCGGATCAATACAGAAAAATCTTGATATATCCGCTAAACAAGACCAATACATGCACAAATGTGATTGCATAATTGTTTAATGAGGGTCCATAGTTTAATCTACCACCCATCCGTATATACACTTATACCACGCAGCCATTACATCACTCATGCTCACAATCAAACCAAAACATTTTATCGCAGCGACTACTCTACAGGAGTATATTAAGTCTCCAGTCGTAAGGACACAGGGAACTCCTCCCATATTGGTCCTCTTGGGCTTAACACATATATCCAAGGATATTAATATATCAAAGAAAGCCCCATATTTTTCGCTAGTATTAGAATATAAAATAGCCATAGCACCCACCTGTGTGGTAAGTGTGAAATGGGCTGTTGTTCTCCAATTCAGTAAGGAGAAACGATGATAATGTTAAAAGTATATATAAAATGGACCTTAGGTTCCTAGAATTCCTAGAGAGAAAATTTAATACATATTATAATATGTGGTATATTCAAAACTCAATCTTAAATTCGGTCATGTCACATCATGCTACTTCACCTACCGTTTACGGTATCTTTCAGTAAAGGAAGGAACAACCTTATCCTAATCCTTAATTCTCGAATGACATTTAATGGGTCGTAAACCTCACATCCTGGTTAAATCCCCTGTGATATCAGTGGGATACTAAAAGGGAAACACAAATAAAAATATTTGTAAAATGTTCGTACTAACTACATGTACTTCCCTTTAAAAACCAGTTACATAACCGGGCGGTACACCTACCTTTAATCTACAAGAATCTCTTAAAGATTTATTCCGTGTTCTTCACAGAATTCTGAAGGACGAAGTATATTTATAAAAGCGATGGGCGCTGAATACTCTCTGTTTTATTTGGGCAATCTAAAATAAAATAAAATATATTTATAATTCATTTGCGGGTCATATTCCCCATTCATTTAAATCGCCCTGTTAAGTGTCCTTTTCCATTCTCCTTTTCATACTTATTATATAAAGACCAAAATGGTCCAGTACTTCTCAAGTGAAGAAATGAGAGCCAGACCTATAACTCATTTAAAAAATATCAATGCTTAAATGAAAACAAATCGCACAACCCTTTCTAAAAAGATCGGGATATTAACTCCTGCCCCCTTAGTCCCATGGTTAATCTACCAGTCCTACAATCATCCGGTAATCGTTTTCTTTCCTCAATCGGATATATCAGGCAGCGCGTCCTCCTCTATACCGGTTCTATCGTCACCGGACTTGAAAAGACAGCCCATGGCTTCACCGGCTTTTTAAAGGGAGCTTCATTAACTAGACACACATGATGCTCTATCTTTGCGTCAAGTACGTGCGACTTAAAACGCTGAGGACGTTTTCCTCCTTAAAGCGGCCAGGGCTTTTCCTACTTAAAACGGCAACCCACTGCTCGGTCTCCATGCAGACCCCATAACAACCACCGGACCGCTAATGTTCAGTGGCCTACAGAACGTGCTGGAAGGAGACCACCAGGGTGAATATTGCCCCTAGTCAGTTAAACACGATAATATTACCCCCTCAGAAAAAATATATATAGGGGAAGATCTGATGGGGGCTGTATCTGAATAAAATATATATATATGTGTCCCATCACACATTATTCTACACATAATATTAATAATCAAAAAATGACCTCCCTAGGTATATTTATGAGCATACTCACAAATGAAGATATAAAACTATAAACTATGTGGCACAAATACCTTCTAGATGTGTGGAGGACCACTGAGCCGAAAGTCGGACCAGGCCTGGACTGGCCCCACTTCTAGTCCCAGTGCGCCACAACACATCCAGTAAATCAATCTAGGCCATGCACCTCAATGCTAGCCTGTGCTGTTTCTCTAATAAATTGCATCAGTTTATCCTATAAGTCTCATCCAATCTTCTTTCGTATTTAGGCCTGTTCTAATAGTGTCCAGAATAGAGATGTACCACTGTTCGCGGTTTTTTCGCTTGATCGTGAGGTCGCCACCTCTTTTATTACCCTTAATTTTCTCTATGATGAACCACCTGAAATCAGTACATGTGTGGCCAGCTCTCTTAAAGTGGGCTACCAGAGGAGCATTCTCCTTGTTATTTTTTATAGCCGACTTATGTTCTAGTAGGCGAATGCGCAATTCTCTCACTGTTTCTCCTACATAGCCCAAATTGCACGGGCACAAGAGTATATACACTAGATTTTTACTCCTACAGTTGTTAAAATCTCTGGACACCAAGGTATGTTTATTGTAGGTCATACTCTTGCCTACTATAAATTGATCGCAGATCATGCAGTTATTGCAATTGTAGTTGCATATTACTTTCGTGCCCATTAATGTGCATTGACCTATTTGCGGTGTTTCACGGTACGTATGTACTAGTTCTTTCCGTAAATTATTGTTACGTCTAGACGCAAAAAGTGGTCTATCTAAGGTCATAGATTCGTTATCATTAAGGATACTCCAGTTAGAGTTGATAATATTTTTTATTTTATTACTTACGCCAGAAAATTGGCTTACAAACACTATTTTATTCTCATTGTTTTTCACTTGCTTTCTAGTGTTAGTATTGGCTAGCATGCTATCGCGGTCATAGAACGTGGCACGTTTATAAGAATGTGTTATGAGTTTTTTAGGGTAACCCCTATCCTTCAATTTGGTTTTTAAAATATCAGAATGCCTATAAAAATCATCTAGTGAGGAACAGTTCCTTCGAAGCCGAAGGAACTGTCCAAAAGGAATGTTATCCTTCTGCGCCTTGGGATGGTAGCTTGAGTAATGTAATAAAGTGTTTTTATCTGTTGGTTTGGAAAAAAGTTCTACCTCAAGGTTGCCACCAACATCCTTTATACTTAAATCTAAGACGTTTACGACCCTATTACTGTATTGTGAGGTGAATCTTAAATTCACGTCTCCCAAATTTAGCCAATCTAAAAATTCATTTAGGAGGTCAGCTGTGCCTTCCCAAATGAACAAAATATCATCTATGAATCTACTCCATTTAGTCACATTTTCAAAAAAGGAGCAGATTCATTGAAGATGTGTTTGTCCTCAAATTGCCCCACATAGAGGCATGCCAAACTAGGGGCACACGTCGCCTCCATGCTGGTCCCCTTACATTGGAGATATAAGTTATCTTTAAAAAGAAACAGATTGTTTTTAAGCACCAAAGTGGCACATGCCATGATGAAATCGGCATGGGCACCTCTGCATTCCATGCAGGCCCCAGGATGCTTCTAATCACATCTAGTGTGGCATCCTGGGGTATGTTGGTGTAGAGTGCCTCAATGTCAAGTGTGACAAGCAATTGAGTACGATTATTAAAACTACAACCTTCAATAATGCTGATCATATGTGTAGAATCCTTAATGTAAGATTTTTGAACTTGTACAAGAGGTCTAAGGAAACTATCAACGTATTTGCTGAGTGGTTCTAATGAAGAATTAATACAACTAACAATCGGTCTGAAAGGTGGAATTTTAGCATTTTTGTGAATTTTGGGCAGACCATATATAGCAGGAATAATAGCTTTGTCACTATATAGAAACCTATATTCACTGTCTGAGATCCAATCATTACTTTTGGCTGATGATAGTAGTTTGGTTATCTCTTTGTGGAGAGTAGCCCAGTAACTAAAAGGTACTTTTTTATGAAATGAAATTTGTACTTGTAAAGCGCACCTATACCCCCAAAGGGGTGTCCAGGCGCTGTATGCATACCGCTGTGGAACCCTTCCTGGCTTTTCCCTGTGAAATGTCCACTCCTGGGCACCCCCAGGGTGAAGCCAGGCATCCCAGCGCTGTTGGGGCCGTTGTGGAGATTAAGCAAGCTATTGCCCAGAGTTGCAGAGTGGGACCCATGATTAGAATAGGCACTGAGGCGAGAATTATCAGGTTCGAGGAAATTGAGCCCAAGACCCGCCGAGGCGGGAATTGAACTCTGGTCCCGGGCCAGATCTCTGAATCAGGGTCTGCCGCTCTAACCATTGAGCCACACTTCTCCACCTTATAATGTTCCTCCACACTTAGGAGGTCCATCAACCTCTTTTCATAATCTGGGGTGTCAAAAATGACTACCCCACTCCCCTTATCGGCGGGCTTAATGGTTATATTAAAATCATTCTTTAGATCATTGATAGCTTTTTTATGTTGTCTACTTATATTGTGAGAAATCGGTGGTCCGTGGTCCCAGATATTTCGGATTTTGGATTCATCTACCTGTTCGAAAATATAAATTTTTCTATCGAGCTGAGATATATGTGGGGTAAAGGTCGCTTTAGGTTTAAGTCCAGAAATGTTGGTTTCCTCTATATATTCTTTATTTTCAAAAAATCGTTTTAATGTAATTATTCGAAAAAATGATTTAAGATCCTTTTCTAACATAAATTTATTAACTTGTGTCTAGGGCGCAAAACTAAAACCTTTTTCTAAGACTTCTAATTCAGTGCTGTCAAGGATCCTAGTTGATAAATTGATAATGGGGAATCTATTAGAGGTTACCTCCAGTACGTCTGGTTCCTTGTTTGGATGTACTCCTCTGGAGGTTGATGCCTTACAAATTGTGCTCTCCCATATCCTCGATTTGTTCTTAAACCCCTCCTCGGGCGTTGTTCTACAAAAGAGGAGGGGGGCCGAGTAGAGGAGGCAGACGTTCCAAGACCATATTCCCGGTTCTGGTAATTACTACCCTGATCTATTCTCATATTACTCTCCTCATCACTCACTGATCCCGATGACTCAGAGAAGGTGATCCGTTTTCTACCTCCTCTATTGTACATGGGTCTTTGTTGGTATGACCGATCCCACCCCTGTTCTCTTTTTTGCTGGTAGTAGTCCTTCCCTAGGTATGGGTAATTGAGTTCTACACTGTATTTATTGATGTCTTTCCTAAGTTTAATAGTTTTTTTATTGATCAAATAAACTTTGTAACCCTCAATTTCAGTTTCAAATTCTTCCAATTTTTTCTTCGCCTCCTCCAGGGACGTATTATTTCTGATTTCCTGTTCTAACTGTTCAATCTCCTGCTTTTCCAGGATAATAATCTCCTGTGCAGTCTCAATAATAAGAAGGATCCAATCCCTACTGCATCTATTCGCAATGTGGGTCCAGGTTTCTAGAAACTTTCTATTCTCAATGAACAAGCCGGGTTCATTTTTAATTTGTAACCCTATGGGGATAACACCCGCTTTGACATATTCAATTAGGAACTCAGCATGCATTTCGGTTCTTACAAGTTTCTTTTTCAGATTTAAGACCTTACCCCATTTATCATTATTGCTGGAAAGTATAGTGACTTTATTACCACTTTTCGTGTTCATATTTATAATTTTATTGAACTGATCCTCACTGAATCCAAATGTTTTAAATGGATCCATATTATCAGTAGGTTGAATGCAACTCTCTTACACTGATAAGGGTATATAGCACAAGATCTTCTGAAGGAAGATCCTATTCCCCAACCAACCGGTTGTACCAAAGGTATGTAGAAAAAAGGGAGTGACCCAACTAACTAAGAGACAGGGTACAGAAAGTACAGATAAAGAGAAACTCTCTTGGAACTGATAGGATTAACCACATATCATTCACTCTCACTCAAATCTTTTAGAGCCATACATTACTTCAAGGATCTCACATAACCCAAATTGTGGGCCCCAAAAAACAACTACAAACACATTAATGAACAACTCTATAAATTTATAAAAATACAATTTTATTAAAAAAGATTATTTCTAAAAACATATAAAAATGCAATGATGTGATACAGAATCGCAGTTAAAAATTACAAATTACAGTACACAGGAGACAGTAGAACATGTGAAGAACATTCAAATCATCATATAATGGTTACTTCAAGCGAATCAATCAATTTCAAAACGATCCATCGATAAAATATAGAGATTGGATATGGAAAGTTCTGTGAATATAACCAAAGAGAACTCAAAAGGGCGTTGACGCGTTTCGGTGGTAATAGATTATTCAGAAACCACCTTCATCAGGACTAGAATGACAACTGTCTCTCTTAATGTTTAATTTCTGGTGCAAATTCACGTAACCTAGTTAAAACACAAATATAAAATCACAATCATGTATCTATACACAAATTTGGAAAAACATCTTTCTAATCCAAGAGTCGGATCAATACAGAAAAATCTTGATATATCCGCTAAACAAGACCAATACATGCACAAATGTGATTGCATAATTGTTTAATGAGGGTCCATAGTTTAATCTACCATCCATCCGTATATACACTTATACCACGCAGCCATTACATCACTCATGCTCACAATCAAACCAAAACATTTTATCGCAGCGACTACTCTACAGGAGTATATTAAGTCTCCAGTCTTAAGGACACAGGGAACTCCTCCCATATTGGTCCTCTTGGGCTTAACACATATATCCAAGGATATTAATATATCAAAGAAAGTCCCATATTTTCCGCTAGTATTAGAATATAAAATAGCCATAGCACCCACCTGTGTGGTCAGTGTGAAATGGGCTGTTGTTCTCCAATTCAGTAAGGAGAAACGATGATAATGTTAAAAGTATATATAAAAAGGACCTTAGGTTCCTAGAATTCCTAGAGAGAAAATTTAATACATATTATAATATGTGGTATATTCAAAACTCAATCTTAAATTCGGTCATGTCACATCATGCTACTTCACCTACCGTTTACGGTATCTTTCAGTAAAGGAAGGAACAACCTTATCCTAATCCTTAATTCTCGAATGACATTTAATGGGTCGTAAACCTCACATCCTGGTTAAATCCCCTGTGATATCAGTGGGATACTAAAAGGGAAACACAAATAAAAATATTTGTAAAATGTTCGTACTAACTACATGTACTTCCCTTTAACCCCTTCGATGCTCATGACGGAGCGGTTCCGTCATGAGCATCGGTTGGGCTGTGCTTATGACGGAACCGCTCCGTCATGAGCACAGCCCCTGAGGGAAGCGCTGGCGCTCCCCCCCTGGGGCATCGATCTTGCCCCCACAGAGGGGGATGGCAGCGAAAGAGTTTCCGCTGCCACCCCCGGCCCCCCCACGCTTCCCCACGCTTCCCCATGACGTCAGCGCGCACAGCGTGCGCCAACGTCATCTGTAAGCGCTGGACGTGCTGGAAATCATTTCTTTCCAGCGCGTCCAGAGGGAGGGTGAGTGTTTGTTGGTGTGGTGGGGTGGGGGCCCCAAATCTTGATGCCTTGAGGCATCGGGGGAGAGGAAACTATGTTTCCTCTCCCCTGATGTCTCAATGCAGGGCATTCCTGGTGCACGATCGCGCACAGGGATTTTTTTTTTTTTTTTAAATTGTAAGCGACCCCTTGGCCAAGGGTTGCTTTCAGGGGCCATTTAAAAAAAAATGATATTCTACCCCCCTGGGGGCAGATCGGTTTGTGTATTTGGCCAGGGGGGGGCAGAAAACCCCATTAGACACCAGGGAGAGTTTTAAATTTTAAATGGAAGCGACCCCTTGGCCAAGGGTCGCTTCCTTATGGGCCTAAATAATTTTTAAGACTTTTCTGCCCCCTGGGGACAGATCACCTGCATTTTATGGCATTTCTGGCCCGGGGGTGGGGGTAGAATAGCCCACTAGAGCCAGGTATCTAAAAATAAATAAATTGGCCGCTTCCAGGGGACATATATTTTTTTATGTGTATTTGGCCTTTCTGCCCCCATTTGGGTAGTGACATAGCGTGTTATAATGTTGTTTTATTTCTTGTGAATTGCAATTGTAATGCTTTATTTCTCCTTTTTTGTTAGGTCAAGGCTTTTGCTCTTTAGACTGTTCCAGGTTGCGGTTTCGTTACTGTTTGCGTAGTTGCATGTGTTTGGTAAGAGACTTTTTTGTACAATGTAAATGAGTTTTATTTCTCTGCATGAATGTGTTTTTTGCAAATGGTGTAATAATAGCAGTATGTTTGGCTTCTGTTTTTTGAGTGTCAAAAACTTTTTGCATTTGTGCTCGATGTGTATTTTGTTGTATTGTGAGTAATTGGTTTTGTTTTTTTCTTTCTAGTGGGATATCGTTGGTTTTTGCTGTGTCTCTGCAGAGTAGGTGCTGGTGAGTGTAGTTGTCTCTTGTAAGTGAATCGTATAGTTTTTGAGTATATAGATCTTTGTGATAAAGGCACACATTTTTTTACTTACTTGCTTTGCACAGTGTTGGTTGTTGTTGACTTGTTTGTGCAGTCTCCTTTCTTAGTAAGGATAATGGCTAGCCGCAGGATTACTGCTCAGCAGGTTGTTGGTATGCTTTTTGAGTCTTCCTCTGACCATGGTTCAGAGACTGACTCTGCATCTGAGGCAGAGGAGGCAGGGGACGATTCAGGCAGTGAGTTTTCTCTCCACATGGAATCATCGGATGATGAAGCTACTCTCAGTGCGGATGAAGCTACTCTTAGTGCAGATGAAGTGCCTGTGTTAGAGGAGGACATTGATGTGCCGATAGTGCGGCAAGAGGCATCTGGGCTGCAGCCTGTGGCTGCAAGGCTTCCCGTTGGTGTAGTGCGGCAAGAGGCATCTGGGCTGCAGCCTGGGGCTGCAAGGCTTCCTGTTGGTGTAGTGCGGCAAGAGGCATCTGGGCTGCAGCCTGGGGCTGCAAGGCTTCCCGTTGGTCTAGTGTGGCAAGAGGCATCTGGGCTGCAGCCTGGGGCTGCAAGGCTTCCCGTTGAAAGTGCTGACCTCTGGGTTGCCCCAGGCATGGTGCAGCCGGCATTGCCAGACTTTACTGGTGTTCCAGGGTGTAGAGTGAATACTGAAAACTTTTTGGCGATACATTTTTTTCAGTTGTTTATGGACGATGTGTTTTTGGCAGAGATTGTTGAGCAGACTAATTTGTATGCCGAACAGTTTTTGAGGGACAACAGTGCCAGCCTTAAGCCCCACTCTAGAGCTACCCGGTGGACTCCCACAAATTTGGAAGAGATGAAGAAGTTCTTGGGTTTAAATTTTTTGATGGGCTTGCTAAGGAAGCCATCAATGTCTTCATATTGGTCTACTAGTCCCTTGATGGCAACGGCTATATTTCCGGCAGTCATGAGTCGTGATAGGTATTTGCTTCTGCTTCGGATGATGCATTTTGTCGATAATGGTTTAGCGTTGCCACGAGATCACCCTGAATGTGACCGTCTTTTTAAGATTCGGCCTGTCATTGATCACTTTGTTGATCGATTTTCTGAAATCTATGCTCCTGGGAAAGAAATTGCAGTGGATGAGTCTTTGGTGTTGTTCAAGGGCCGCTTGGTTTTTGGCAATACATTCCTAGTAAGAGGGCACGCTATGGAATTAAGCTGTATATGCTGTGTGACAGTAGGACTGGATATGTCTCTAATTTCAGGGTGTACACCGGTAAGGAATCCAGGATTAACCCCCTGGTTGTCCGTCCACTTTTGGAGTGACTGAGAAAATTGTGTGGGAACTTGGTAGAGGATTTTTTAACAAAGGCCACCATTTATATGTAGATAACTTCTACACTGGTGTGCGGTTGTTCAGGGAATTGGCCAAAGTGGCACAATCCGCTCTAACCGTAAAGGTTTCCCAAAAGAACTTGTTTGCCAAAAGCTTGTGCGGGGACAGTGCAGTGCGTTGCGTTGCGAGGAGCTTCTAGCTGTGAAGTTTGTAGACAGGAGAGATGTCTACATGCTGACTACCATCCATGATGAAAGCACTGCACCTGTGACTGTTTGGGGTCACATTGCTGAAGTGCGCAAACCTGTGTGCATTTTAGACTATAATAGGCACATGGGTGGTGTTGACAGAGTAGATCAGAGGTTCGAACCTTACGCTGCTCTTCGTAAGGCTTACATTTGGTATAAGAAGTTGGCTATCCATCTTTTCCACTTGGCAACCTTTAATGCTTTTGTTGTGTTCCAGGATTCTTGTCCTGAGTCAAAGATGACTTTTGTTAAGTTTCAGGAGTCTGTAATAGGCAGCCTTGTTTTAGTGGAACAGGCAAGTGTTCCTAGAGTTGGAGTGGTGCTAGATTGAAAGATCGCCACTTTCCTGATCACATTCCTCCCACACCCTCAAAAGACTTTCCCAGTAGGAGATGTAGAGTCTGTTGGCGAAGAGGTATGCGGAAGGAGACTCGTATGTACTGCCCCGAGTGTCCTTCTAACCCTGGGCTGTGTGTGCCTGCTTGTTTTAGAATGTACCACACGCAAAATAATTTTTGGGAGCATCCATGAGTGGTAAAGTGAACTGCCTGGCCTCTATTGTTTAATATTTTTTGTTCAGTTTCAAGGTTGGCATTTGTGTAGTGTATTTAGTTTCAGATTTTGTGTTAGTAGATTTGTATTTATTTGCAATTTGTTTGTGTTTTCTTATTTATATTAAACAAATCCTAAATGTGATGGCGGTGTGCGTGGAGTGGCGCTTGTGTGGCGGTGTGCGTGGTCTGGCTTTTGGCTGGCGGTGTGTTTGGATTGGCGCTTGGCTGGTGGTGTGCGTGGACTGGTGCTTGGCTGGCGGTGTGTGTGGACTGGCGCTTGGCTGGCGGTGTGCGTGGACTGGCGCTTGGCTGGCGGTGTGTGTGGACTGGCGCTTGGCTGGCAGTGTGCGTGGACTGGCGCTTGGCTGGCGGTGTGTGTGGACTGGCGCTTGGCTGGTGGTGTGTGTGGACTGGCGCTTGGCTGGCGGTGTGTGTGGACTGGTGCTCGGCTGGTGGTGTACATAGACTGGCGCTTGGCTGGCGGTGTGTGAGTAGTGACTAGCTGCTGGTCACTACACACACTGCTAGCCAAACGCCACTCAAAGCAATCCGTGAGCTGGTGTGGTTGCTGTGTCAGGAATGTGGGCATGTGAACGTGATGGGCCCTTGAATGGCGCTGTCTGTTGGTGTGAGTGTTGTAATGTGCTTGGCCCGCGGCTGGCGTTGTGAATGGTTTTGTATGTGTCACACGTATGAAAGGTGTATGAATGGCCTGTAAAGAGGTTGGTGCCTTGTCGTGGCTTTACAGCTCACGAGCTGTGAGTCAATGGTTCAGTTTCTCGTCCTTTCAATTAACAGTGCATTTCATTTTTGTGAAATCTCTGGTTAATACAACTGTATATACTGAACCATCACTCACCCTCGTGCCAAATCCAACCAGTATGTATGTGTGCGTGAGGAATAGGTGGTTGTGCATAAAAATTTATTTTCTGTTTTTGTCAAGCAGGGTGTACCTTGTCCTTTTTGGTGAATGTTGTAATGTGTTTGTTTTGTGCCTGGTGGTGTGAATGGTCTTGTGTGTATCATGTATGAAAGGTGTGTGAATGGCCTGTAAAGCGGTTGGTGCCTTGAAGTGGCTTTACAGCTCACGAGCTGTGAGTCACTGGTTCAGGTTTTTGTCCTTTCAATTATTGATAGTGCATTTCATTTTTGTGAAATCTCTTGTTAATAAAATGTTATATACTGAACCATCACTCGCCCTCATGCCAAATCCAACCAGTATGTGTGTGTGCTTGAAGAATAGATGGCTCTGCAGTAATCTTTGTCTGTTTTGTCTCTCTGCCAAGCTGTACATTTCATCTAAGAATAACCTAACAACTGTAGTTTTTGTTGTAAACTAAACACCCATGGGAGTGCATGGTGATGTCTCTTTTGTGGATTCCAACAAGTTATCTTACCCACAATGTCCTGCAAACCTCAAAATGTGACTGCAACATTTTCCTTGCATTATTGTGTCCAAATTTTCACACTGCAGAAAGTAACAACAAATTTCCAACCCCCAGCATTTCTCCAAGTATCCCAATAGAAATGGTACCTCACTTGTATGGGTGGGCCAAGTACCCGCTGCAGGGAAGGGCCCAAAACCTATTGATGCAACATTAAAATTACCTATCACAAACCAACCTGGTTTTGCATGGGGGTCCCATGAGTTTTTGGCCCAGGGCTCGCAGCCATCTAGGGAAACCTACCAAACCCACACATTTCTGGAAACTAGACACCCGGGAGAGTCCAGCAAGGTATGGCTTGCGTGGGTCCCCCATCATTCTCCTACCCAGAATCCCCTGCAAACCTCAAATTTTACCAAAAATTTCACTTTTTTCTCACATATGTGTGGTGGAAAGTTCTGGAATCTGCGTGGATCCACAAATTTCCTCCCACCCAGCGTTCCCCCAGGTCTTCCGATAAAAATGGTACCTCACTTGCGTGGGTGGGTCAAGGACCCGCGACAGGCAAGGGCCCAACAGCTATTGAGGCGACATCAAAATTACCTATCACAAACCAACCTGGTTTTACATGGGGGGGTCCCATGGGTTTTTGGCCCGGGGCTCGCAGCCATCTAGGGAAACCTACCTAACCCACACATTTCTGGAAACTAGACACCCGGGGGAGTCCAGCGAGGTATGGCTTGCGTGGGTCCCCCATCATTCTCCTACCCAGAATCCCGTGAAAACCTCAAATTTTGCTGAAAAATTCACTTTTTTTTCACATTTCTGTGGTGGAAAGTTCTGGAATCTTCGTGATTTGGGCCATTTCCTGCTGCAGCCACTGTGCCTAACCACACAAGTGAGGTACCATTTTTATCGGGAGAGCTGGCGGAACGCTGGGTGGGAGGAAATTTGTGGATCCACGAAGATCCCAGAACTTTCCACCACAGAAATGTGAGAAAAAAGTGAATTTTTCAGCGAAATTTGAGGTTTTCACGGGATTCTGGGTAGGAGAATGATGGGGGACCCACGCAAGCCATACCTCGCTGGACTCCCCGGGTGTCTAGTTTCCAGAAATGTGTGGGTTAGGTAGGTTTCCTAGATGGCTGCGAGTCCCGGGCCAAAAACCCATGGGACCCCCAATGTAAAACCAGGTTGGTTTGTGATAGGTAATTTTGATGTCGCCTCAATAGCTTTTGGGCCCTTGCCTGTCGCGGGTCCTTGACCCACTCACGCAAGTGAGGTACCATTTTTATCGGGAGACCTGGGGGAACGCTGGGTGGGAGGAAATTTGTGGATCCACGCAGATTCCAGAACTTTCCACCACAGAAATGTGGGGAAAATGTGATTTTGGACACTTTTTTAGGTTTGCAAGGGATTCTGGGTAACAGAACCTGGTGGGAGGCAGTCAAGTCACCCCATCCTAGATTCCCCTGGGTGTCTAGTTTTCAAAAATGTATAGGTTTGCTAGGTTTCCTAGGTTCCCGCAGAGCTATGGTTCAAAAACTACAGCTAGGCACTTTGCCAAAAAAGGGTCATTTTTCACTGCGAAATTGAGGTGTGTCCACGTTGCGTTTTGCGCCGTTTCCTTTCGCGGGCACTAGGCCGACCCACACAAGTGAGGTACCATTTTTCTCGGAAGACTTTGGGGATCGCGGGGCAGGTGGAAATTTGTGGATCCACGCTGATTACAGAACTTTCCACCACAGAAATGTGGGGAAAATGTGATTTTTTGGACACTTTTTTAGGTTTGCAAGGGATTCTGGGTAACAGAACCTGGTGGGAGGCAGTCAAGTCACCCCATCCTGAATTCCCCTGGGTGTCTAGTTTTCAAAAATGTATAGGTTTGCTAGGTTTCCCTAGGTGCCGGCAGAGCTATGGTTCAAAAACTACAGCTTGGCACTTTGCCAAAAAAGGGTCATTTTTCACTGCGAAATTGAGGTGTGTCCACGTTGCATTTTGCGACGTTTCCTGTCTCGGGCACAAGGCCTACCCACACAAGTGAGGTACCATTTTTCTCGGAAGACTTTGGGGATCGCGGGGCGGGTGGAAATTTGTGGATCCACGCAGATTACAGAACTTTCCACCACAGAAATGTGGGGAAAATGTGATTTTTTTGACACTTTTTTAGGTTTGCAAGGGATTCTGGGTAACAGAACCTGGTGGGAGGCAGTCAAGTCACCCCATGCTGAATTCCCCTGGGTGTCTAGTTTTCAAAAATGTATAGGTTTGCTAGGTTTCCCTAGGTGCCGGCAGAGCTATGGTTCAAAAACTACAGCTAGGCACTTTGCCAAAAAAGGGTCATTTTTCACTGCGAAATTGAGGTGTGTCCACGTTGCGTTTTGCCCCATTTCATGTCGTGGGCACTAGGCCGACCTACACAAGTGAGGTACCATTTTTCTCGGAAGACTTTGGGGATTGCGGGGCGGGTGGAAATTTGTGGATCCACGCTGATTACAGAACTTTCCACCACAGAAATGTGCGGAAAATGTGATTTTTTTGACACTTTTTTAGGTTTGCAAGGGATTCTGGGTAACAGAACCTGGTGGGAGGCAGTCAAGTCACCCCATCCTGAATTCCCCTGGGTGTCTAGTTTTCAAAAATGTATAGGTTTGCTAGGTTTCCCTAGGTGCCGGCAGAGCTATGGTTCAAAAACTACAGATAGGCACTTTGCCAAAAAAGGGTCATTTTTCACAGCGAAATTGAGGTGTGTCCACGTTGCGTTTTGCGCCGTTTCCTGTCGCGGGCACTAGGTGCGACCCACACAAGTGAGGTACCATTTTTCTTGGAAGACTTTGGGGATCGCGGGGCAGGTGGAAATTTGTGGATCCACGCTGATTACAGAACTTTCCACCACAGAAATGTGGGGAAAATGTGATTTGTTTGACACTTTTTTAGGTTTGCAAGGGATTCTGGGTAACAGAACCTAGTGGGAGGCAGTCAAGTCACCCCATCCTGAATTCCCCTGGGTGTCTAGTTTTCAAAAATGTATAGGTTTGCTAGGTTTCCCTAGGTGCCGGCAGAGTTATGGTTCAAAAACTACAGCTAGGCACTTTGCCAAAAAAGGGTCATTTTTCACTGCGAAATTGAGGTGTGTCCACGTTGCGTTTTGCGCCGTTTCCTGTCGCGGGCACTAGGCCGACCCACACAAGTGAGGTACCATTTTTCTCGGGAGACTTTGGGGAACGCGGGACGAGTGGAAATTTGTGGATCCACACTGATTACAGAACTTTTCACCACAGAAATGTGGGGAGAATGTGATTTTTTTGACACTTTTTTAGGTTTGCAAGGGATTCTGGGTAACAGAACCTGGTGGGAGGCAGTCAAGTCACCCCATCCTGAATTCCCCTCGGTGTCTAGCTTTCAAAAATGTATAGGTTTGCTAGGTTTCCCTAGGTGCCGGCAGAGCTATGGTTCAAAAACTACAGCTAGGCACTTTGCCAAAAAAGGGTCATTTTTCACTGCGAAATTGAGGTGTGTCCACGTTGCGTTTTGCGCCGTTTCCTGTCGCGGGCACTAGGCCTACCCACACAAGTGAGGTACCATTTTTCTCGGAAGACTTTGGATATCGCGGGGCGGGTGGAAATTTGTGGATCCACGTAGATTCCAGAACTTTCCACCACAGAAATGTGGGGAAAATGTGATTTTTTTGACACTTTTTTAGGTTTGCAAGGGATTCTGGGTAACAGAATCTGGTGGGAGGCAGTCAAGTCACCCCATCATGGATTCCCCTGGGTGTCTAGTTTTCAAAAATGTATAGGTTTGCTAGGTTTCCCTAGGTTCCCGCAGAGCTATGGTTCAAAAACTACAGCTAGGCACTTTGCCAAAAAAGGGTCATTTTTCACTGCGAAATTGAGGTGTGTCCACGTTGCGTTTTGCGCCGTTTCCTGTCGCGGGCACTAGGCCGACCCACAAAAGTGAGGTACCATTTTTCTCGGAAGACTTTGGGGATCGCGGGGCGGGTGGAAATTTGTGGATCCACGCTGATTACAGAACTTTCCACCACAGAAATGTGGGGAAAATTTTATTTTTTTGACACTTTTTTAGGTTTGCAAGGGATTCTGGGTAACAGAACCTGGTGGGAGGCAGTCAAGTCACCCCATCCTGAATTCCCCTGGGTGTCTAGTTTTCCAAAATGTATAGGTTTGCTAGGTTTCCCTAGGTGCCGGCAGAGCTATGGTTCAAAAACTACAGCTAGGCACTTTGCCAAAAAAGGGTCATTTTTCACTGCAAAATTGAGGTGTGTCCACGTTGCGTTTTGCGCCGTTTCCTGTCGCGGGCACTAAGCCGACCCACACAAGTGAGGTCCATTTTTCTCGGAAGACTTTAGGGATCGCGGGGCAGGTGGAAATTTGTGGATCCACGCTGATTACAGAACTTTCCACCACAGAAATGTGGGGAAAATGTGATTTTTTTGACACTTTTTTAGGTTTGCAAGGGATTCTGGGTAACAGAATCTGGTGGGAGGCAGTCAAGTCACCCCATCATGGATTCCCCTGGGTGTCTAGTTTTCAAAAATGTATAGGTTTGCTAGGTTTCCCTAGGTTCCCGCAGAGCTATGGTTCAAAAACTACAGCTAGGCACTTTGCCAAAAAAGGGTAATTTTTCACTGCGAAATTGAGGTGTGTCCACGTTGCGTTTTGCGCCGTTTCCTGTCGCGGGCACTAGGCCGACCCACAAAAGTGAGGTACCATTTTTCTCGGAAGACTTTGGGAATCGCGGGGCGGGTGGAAATTTGTGGATCCACGCTGATTACAGAACTTTCCACCACAGAAATGTGGGGAAAATGTGATTTTTTGACACTTTTTTAGGTTTGCAAGGTATTCTGGGTAACAGAACCTGGTGGGAGGCAGTCAAGTCACCACATCCTGAATTCCCCTGGGTGTATAGTTTTCCAAAATGTATAGGTTTGCTAGGTTTCCCTAGGTGCCGGCAGAGCTATGGTTCAAAAACTACAGCTAGGCACTTTGCCAAAAAAGGGTCATTTTTCACTGCAAAATTGAGGTGTGCCCACGTTGCGTTTTGCGCCGTTTCCTGTCGCGGGCACTAAGCCGACCCACACAAGTGAGGTACCATTTTTCTCGGAAGACTTTAGGGATCACGGGGCAGGTGGAAATTTGTGGATCCACGCTGATTACAGAACTTTCCACCACAGAAATGTGGGGAAATTGTGATTTTTTGGACACTTTTTAGGTTTGCAAGGGATTCTGGGTAACAGAACCTGGTGGGAGGCAGTCAAGTCACCCCATCCTGAATTCCCCTGGGTGTCTAGTTTTCAAAAATGTATAGGTTTGCTAGGTTTCCCTAGGTGCCGGCAGAGCTATGGTTCAAAAACTACAGCTAGGCACTTTGTCAAAAAGGGTCATTTTTCACTGTGACATTTGGGTGTGTCCACGTTGCGTTTTGCGCCGTTTCCTGTCACGGGCACTAGGCCTACCCACACAAGTGAGGTACCATTTTTCTCGGAAGACTTTGGGGAACGCGGGGTGGGTGGAAATTTGTGGATCCACACAGATTCCAGAACTTTCCACCACAGAAATGTGAGAAAAATTTGTTTTTTTTGACAATTTTTTAGGTTTGCAAGGGATTCTGTTGTAACAGAACCTGGCGGGAGCCAGTCAAGTCACCCCATCCTGGATTCCCCTGGGTGTCTAGTTTTAAAAATGTATAGGTTTGCTAGGTTTCCCTAGGTGCCGGCAGAGCTAGGGTTCAAAGACTACAGCTAGGCACTTTGCAAAAAAAGGGTAATTTTTCATTGTCAAAATGTGGTGTGTTCACGTTGGGTTTTGAGCCATTTCCTGTCGTGGGCACTATGCCTACCCACACAAGTGAGGTACCATTTTTATCGGGAGACTTAGGGTAATTCAGATTTGTAAAGCAACTGTTATTACCTATTGACTTTCGATGCATTCTGCCTTCCAAATGAAAAACATTGTGTAAAAAGAAGTCATTTTAAAAAATAACCGATAATTCTCATGCTAGTATGAGTATTCCCAATTTCGGAAATGTGCAAATATCTACTGTTTCTAAACTCTATATTTTGTTCCCATTTCAGAAATGCATAGATGTCTTTCATACCGATTTTTCCATGTATACATTTTCCCACAATAATTGCTATATACCCGGTACATAATAAAAAACCATTGCAAGACGCTGCTCAGTTATTGGCTCTGGGTTCGTCGGGTTCTTGGTGAACCTACAAGTCCTATATATCCCCACAACCAGTAAGGTCCAGCGGATTTAATGGTCTATTGCTTTCAAAGAGCTGTCATAATTAGAAGAAGTTACAGGTGAAAACATTGACACAAAAGGCTGTTTTTTTCAACTAATTTTCAATTTTTGCTATATTTAACTGTTACTTTCCATAAAGAAACCTTGATGGATCTACACAAATGACCCCTTGCTGAATTCAGAATTGTGTCTACTTTTCTAAAATGTATAGCTTTCCAGGATCCATTATTGCTTTCATACCCATTTCTACCATTAACTGGAAGGAGGTTAAAAGCACAAAAAATTGCAAAAATAGGCTATGTTTCAGAAAAATGCCAAAACTATGTAAAAAATATTGGTTTTCTGACAAAAGTCTGTCATTCCCTAACAGCTGGGAAAATGGTGATTTCAGCCCCACAAACCTTTTTTTGATACCATTTGCAGGGAAAACCCCAGACGCTTTCATTTGCAGCCCTTTTTTCGCATTTTTCCCAAAAACCCAAAATTTAGCTGTATTTTGGATAATTTCTGGGACCCCTCCAGAGTGATCCCCAAACCCTGGGTACCTTTAGAATCCCCATGATGTTGGAAGAAAAGGACGCAAATTTGGCGTGGATACCTTATGTGGTTAAAAAGTTACAGGGGCCTAAGCGCGCACTACCCCAAATAGCCAAAAAAAGGCTTTGCACAGGGGGGGAAAAGGCCTAGCAGTGAAGGGGTTAAAAACCAGTTACATAACCGGGCGGTACACCTACCTTTAATCTACAAGAATCTCTTAAAGATTTATTCCATGTTCTTCACAGAATTCTGAAGGACGAAGTATATTTATAAAGCGATGGGCGCTGAATACTCTCTGTTTTATTTGGGCAATCTAAAATAAAATAAAATATATTTATAATTCATTTGCGGGTCATATTCCCCATTCATTTAAATCGCCCTGTTAAGTGTCCTTTTCCATTCTCCTTTTCATACTTATTATATAAAGACCAAAATGGTCCAGTACTTCTCAAGTGAAGAAATGAGAGCCAGACCTATAGCTCATTTAAAAAATATCAATGTTTAAATGAAAACAAATCGCACAACCCTTTCTAAAAAGATCGGGATATTAACTCCTGCCCCCTTAGTCCCATGGTTAATCTACCAGTCCTACAATCATCCGGTAATCGTTTTCTTTCCTCAATCGGATATATCAGGCAGCGCGTCATCATCTATACCGGTTCTATCATCACCGGACTTGAAAAGACAGCCCATGGTTTCACCGGCTTTTTAAAGGGAGCTTCATTAACTAGCCGCACATGATGCTCTATCTTTGCGTCAAGTACGTGCGACTTAAAACGCAGAGGACGTTTTCCTCCTTAAAGCGGCCAGGGCTTTTCCTACTTAAAACGGCAACCCACTGCTTGGTCTCCATGCAGACCCCATAACAACCACCGGACCGCTAATGTTCAGTGGCCTACAGAACGTGCTGAAAGGAGACCACCAGGGTGAATATCGCCCCATGTCAGTTAAACACGATAATATTACCCCCTCAGAAAAAATATATATAGGGGAAGATCTGATGGGGGCCGTATCTGAATAAAATATATATATATGTGTCCCATCACACATTATTCTACACATAATATTAATAATCAAAAAATGACCTCCCTAGGTATATTTATGAGCATACTCACAAATGAAGATATAAAACTATAAACTATGTGGCACAAATAGCTTCTAGATGTGTGGAGGACCACTGAGCCGAAAGTCGGACCAGGCCGGTACTGGCCCCATTCTAGTCCCAGTGCGCCACAAAACATCCAGGAAATCAATCTATGCCATGCACCTCAATGCTAGCCTGTGCTGTTTCTCTAATAAATTGCATCAGTTTATCCTATAAGTTTCATCCAATCTTCTTTCGTATTTAGGCCTGTTCTAATAGTGTCCAGAATAGAGATGTACCACTGTTCGCGGTTTTTTCGCTTGATCGTGAGGTCGCCACCTCTTTTATTACCCTTAATTTTCTCTATGATGAACCACCTGAAATCAGTACATGTGTGGCCAGCTCTCTTAAAGTGGGCTACCAGAGGAGCATTCTACTTGTTATTTTTTATAGCAGACTTATGTTCTAGTAGGCGAATGCGCAATTCTCTCGCTGTTTCTCCTACATAGCCCAAATTGCACGGGCACAAGAGTATATAGACTAGATTTTTACTCCTACAGTTGTTAAAATCTCTGGACACCAAGGTATGTTTATTGTAGGTCATACTCTTGCCTACTATACATTGATCGCAGATCATGCAGTTATTGCAATTGTAGTTGCCTATTACTTTCATGCCCATTAATGTGCATTGACCTATTTGCAGTGTTTCACGGTACGTATGTACTAGTTCTTTCCGTAAATTATTGTTACGTCTAAACGCAAACAGTGGTCTATCTAAGGTCATAGATTCGTTATCATTAAGGATACTCCAGTTAGAGTTGATAATATTTTTATTTTATTACTTACGCCAGAAAATTGGCTTACAAACACTATTTTATTCTCATTGTTTTTCACTTGCTTTCTAGTGTTAGTATTGGCTAGCATGCTATCGCGGTCATAGAACCTGGCACGTTTATAAGAATGTGTTATGAGTTTTTTAAGGTAACCCCTATCCTTCAATTTGGTTTTTAAAATATCAGAATGCCTATAAAAATCATCTAGTGAGGAACAGTTCCTTCGAAGCCGAAGGAACTGTCCAAAAGGAATGTTATCCTTCTGCGCCTTGGGATGGTAGCTTGAGTAATGTAATAAAGTGTTTTTATCTGTTGGTTTTGAAAAAAGTTCTACCTCAAGGTTGCCACCAACATCCTTTATACTTAAATCTAAGAAGTTTACGACCCTATTACTGTATTGTGAGGTGAATCTTAAATTCACGTCTCCCAAATTTAGCCAATCTAAAAATTCATTTAGGAGGTCAGCTGTGCCTTCCCAAATGAACAAAATATCATCTATGAATCTACTCCATTTAGTCACATTTTCAAAAAAAGGAGCAGATTCATTGAAGATGTGTTTGTCCTCAAATTGCCCCACATAGAGGCATGCCAAACTAGGGGCACAGGTCGCCCCCATGCTGGTCCCCTTACATTGGAGATATAAGTCATCTTTAAAAAGAAACAGATTGTTTTTAAGCACCAAAGTGGCACATGCCATGATGAAATCGGCATGGGCACCTCTGCATTCCGCAGGCCCCAGGATGCTTCTAATCACATCTAGTGTGGCATCCTGGGGTATGTTGGTGTAGAGAGCCTCAATGTCAAGTGTGACAAGCAATTGAGTACGATTATTAAAACTACAACCTTCAATAATGCTGATCATATGTGTAGAATCCTTAATGTAAGATTTTTGAACTTGTACAAGAGGTCTAAGGAAACTATCAACGTATTTGCTGAGTGGTTCTAATGGAGAATTAATACAACTAACAATCGGTCTGAAAGGTGGACTTTTAGCATTTTTGTGAATTTTGGGCAGACCATATATAGCAGGAATAATAGCTTTGTCACTATATAGAAACCTATATTCACTGTCTGAGATCCAATCATTACTTTTGGCTGATGATAGTAGTTTGGTTATCACTTTGTGGAGAGTAGCCCAGTAACTAAAAGGAACTTTTTTATAATGTTCCTCCACACTTAGGGAGGTCCATCAACCTCTTTTCATAATCTGGGGTCTCAAAAATGACTACCCCACCCCCTTATCGGCAGGCTTAATGGTTATATTAAAATCATTCTTTAGATCATTGATAGCTTTTTTATGTTGTCTACTTATATTGTGAGAAATAGGTGGTCCGTGGTCCCAGATATTTCGGATTTTGGATTCAACTACCAGTTTGAAAATATCAATTTTTCTATCGAGCTGAGATATATGTGGGGTAAAGGTCGATTTAGGTTTAAGTCCAGAAATGTTGGTTTCCTCTATATATTCTTTATTTTCAAAAAATCGTTTTAATCTAATTTTTCGAAAAAATGATTTAAGATCCTTTTCTAACATAAATTTATTAACTTGTGTCGAGGGCGCAAAACTAAAACCTTTTTCTAAGACTTCTAATTCAGTGCTGTCAAGGATCCTAGTTGATAAATTGATAATGGGGAATCTATTAGAGGCTACCTCCAGTACTTCTGGTTCCTTGTTTGGATGTACTCCTCTGGAGGTTGATGCCTTACAAATTGTGCTCTCCCATATCCTCGATTTGTTCTTAAACCCCTCCTCGGGCGTTGTTCTAAAAAAGAGGAGGGGGGCAGAGTAGAGGAGGCAGACGTTCCAGGACCATATTCCCGGTTCTGGTAATTACTACCCTGATCTATTCTCATATTACTCTCCTCATCACTCCCTGATCCCGATGACTCAGAGAAGGTGATCCATTTTCTACCTCCTCTATTGTACATGGGTCTTTGTTGGTATGACCTATCCCACCCCTGTTCTCTTTTTTGCTGGTAGTAGTCCTTCCCTAGGTATGGGTAATTGAGTTCTACACTGTATTTATTGATGTCTTTCCTAAGTTTAATAGTTTTTTATTGATCAAATAATCTTTGTAACCCTCAATTTCAGTTTCAAATTCTTCCAATTTTTCTTCGCCTCCTCCAGGGACGTATTATTTCTGAATTCCTGTTCTAACTGTTCAATCTCCTGCTTTTCCAGGATAATAATCTCCTGTGCAGTCTCAATAATAAGAAGGATCCAATCCCTACTGCATCTATTCGCAATGTGGGTCCAGGTTTCTAGAAACTTTCTATTCTCAATGAACAAGCCGGGTTCATTTTTAATTTGTAACCCTATGGGGATAACACCCGCTTTGACATATTCAATTAGGAACTCAGCATGCATTTCGGTTCTTACAAGTTTCTTTTTCAGATTTAAGACCTTACCCCATTTATCATTATTGCTGGAAAGTATAGTGACTTTATTACCACTTTTCGTGTTCATATTTATAATTTTATTGAACTGATCCTCACTGAATCCAAATGTTTTAAATGGATCCATATTATCAGTAGGTTGAATGCAACTCTCTTACACTGATAAGGGTATATAGCACAAAATCTTCTGAAGGAAGATCCTACTCCCCAACCAACCGGTTGTACCAAAGGTATGTAGAAAAAAGTAGGGGTGGTTGGAATTTGCGTAGTCGCGTTACGCAAATCTCCGCGAAATTGTTAAAAATCTCCGTGAGCACGTTGACATTCCGCGGAATCGCGGAATTGCTTGTCCCGCCCGTTCGCGATGTGTTTTTGCGTGCTCGCGGGGAAATATATTGCTAACTTGCCCATGCGGTCGCTAATGGGCGCGGCCATCTTGTTTTTCACTTGTCCCGCCCGCTCACGATGGTTATTTCCTGTTCCGGGTCGCGTATTGCATGCTCCCGCCCGCTCGCGATGCTTATTTCCAGTTCCGGGTCGCGTATTGCATGCTCCCGCCCGTTCGCGATAAGTATTTCCTGTTCGGGAACGTGCATTAAGTGTTCGCGACGCTTTTTGCGTGCTCGGGGGGGGAAATATCGCGCGAACTTGCCCATGCGGTCGCAATGGGCGCGGCCATCTTGTTTTTCACTCTATTGCTATGGTTCTGGGCCTGCTTTTCAATCCTCCCTCTATCTTTTCAATTCTTTGTTTCTGGAAACTTTTTTTTGATCTTTTTTATTTATTATCTATCTCTCTATTTTCCTAATTCTATATTTTGAGTTTTTTTCTACTTTTTGTGTGTTTTTCACTACTTTTTCTATTACCTGCTTTTTAATTTCTTTTACTTACTTTTTTAATTCCTACCTTTTCTTTTCCGCCCCCCCGCCTACCCAGAACCATGGCAAAGGGCCACAGGGCTCATAGCCAGAGCCGCAACTGCCTTCCTTGCGGAAGGCGGCGCCAAAAAGGGGTGCAGGCACGGGCCTTATTCGGTGAGGCAGAGGTGGCCGCACTGGGTTTTTTTGTTCAGCGCCACCTCCCCTCAACCCTGGCAGCAGGCGGCAGGCCTGGGTCCGTGTACGGGCTCCGGGAGCATCGGCAGCGGTGGGGCAAGGGCGTCGGGCAGTGTTTCGCTGCTCTGGTGTCCGGCGCACCAATAATCAGCTGACGCACCGGTGGTCCGATATTCTGGACCGGGAGCAGGACCTGCTGGACCTGCTAGGAGTGGAGGTCCCGGGGCTTGGTGAGTAGCTATTTAATATTACTACTTTGTGTTCTTCTGCTCTGTGTTATATATTGTGAATATTTTTTTTTCCCGACCAGCAAGAATGCTGCTGCTGCTTACATTGCAGGTAAATTATGTTTAAAAATCTGTGATTGTTATGACACAGGCGCTCGGCGCTACTAATCTTACTTGTTTGCAACTTTGCGCTCGCTTGGCCTGATGATTATGTAAGAGTTTCCTTTAGAGAACTTAAGTTAGGTAATGCTAGAGAGACTCTAGTTCTTCCTTTGTCCTCCTGCCACTAAGAAGGGATAGTGGTGGATTGATAGGTTTAGTTACTTATTAGTTGGTAATTTTTAAGTGGTGTGCGTGACGCATCCTCTGTCACGTCACGTGCTGTTGAGTGCTGCTTACCCCAGTCCTTAGTAGAACCTTTTGTAGTTTCTTTTGTCTTGTGGCTCATGGCCTCCTGGCAGGTCTGGCTACGTTACCACGCCTGGCTGCCATGATGACTCTTGCGCACGTTACTATTGGATGTTGTTCTGTCGCCCTCTGTTATTGCCAAGTTGTTCTACAATAGTCTGCATTTTCTGTTTCTTACCTTTTCTCCTATTCCCTTTGTGGGCTCAGTCTGAACAACAGTTACAAGGTCGAATAACAAATCCCTGGTTTCTACTGATTTGGCCCGTCCCTCGCACCTAGACATAACACTTGTACAGCTGCCATTGAGAAATTAGTGTGCTTTTAATAATGCGCTCGCTTGCTCTAAGATAGCACTTGGAGACGACCTTTCCAGAGAGAAGAGCTGTGATTGTTTGCTGATGTAGTTTTGCATCAAGAGACTGAGGTATGGGGGTTCGCTAGTCAAAGCCCAAAGGTCTTCTATTATTATAATAAACTGGCTTCTAGCACGGGGAGGGTGGTAATGTTAGTTAGACATATATCCACTGCTTTATGAGATGCTTTCCCCGTTCGTATTCTATGGAGTAGTAACTATGCTGATTATATTATTCATATGTATTATGCTATTAGTACTGACACGTGTACTGTATCTAAGGGCACGTAAGTTGAAATAAATATTTTGAACTATAAAGTGTCTCTTCTTACGCATGTTGTGGACAGGTACGAGAGTAACGAAAGAGTGTTCTTGCCTCTGCGAGTCCTGAGAGAGAGATACCGTGTTCTGGGTTGTCTAATCATTGGTACATTAGTGCTAATGGGACGCTAAGGCTAGTTGGGTTGGGGTTTTGGGTGCTAAGGTTTATGGTTGGCTCACCACTATATTCCGAGGTCCTATTATCCTGTGCATAGCTCTGTATGTGCAGAAACCTTATGACATGGCGCGACCAACGAGTGGGGCAGCTTACTTGCGAGACGCTTGAGTAGTACTTGTGCTTGTCCACAAACCCTCACGTACGCTTCCGGAAGCGTGTGTGACGGTGATACCTCCTATATTACAGATTTTGTAGGTTCTTTCAAGCTTGATGTTGTTAAAAAAGGTTTCATAAATATAACCCTTTTTGTGCTGCCTCGTGTAAGATTGTTGAATCGACCCGTTAGTAATGGCGGGTATAGACATAGCGGCGCATAGCCGCACAGCACTCCGGGATCACTTACGGGTGTATGGAGTGCCAGACGCGGGAGTTGACTTAGTCTTTGTGGTTCAAGCCGATCCGGCTTTCCACTTTGAAGTGTTCTACTCTTGGATCACTTTTCCAGCGGTGAACGTGAACGATAACCTGTTCCATGAATATGAACCCACCGCTGTTCCTGCAGTCTATAGACCTTATACTAATCTTGAAGTACCGCTCACGGCTTGGCAACACCATGTTTGGTTTAATGGCGCCCTCCCACAACCGACTACCACGGTTCGTTTAGGCCCCTTATCAATTGAGGGGGCCACTTGGCCTGTTTTGGCCGGGTACACCCCACATCCACTTTATATGACAATACCAGTCGCGGAACTGCGCACTATGTATGCGGCCTTGGTGCAGGTGCATCGAGCGTTAGTGCGGTATGTTACAGGCAGCATCCATGGAGCCGCTCCTGGAGTGCCTGGCCAACCAGCTGCTGCAGGCGGAGTGACCATAAGTCCCATCATGGTGAATTCTGTGATGGGCAAACGACCACAACATAAGGATGATTTTCCTTATTGGCTTGCAGAAAAGTTTGATCAGTTGGAGGCGGTTTTTCCACATACAACTCCAGTGGATAAACATCGTATTTTGACGATTAGTTTGCCAAAAGACTTAATTCCCGAGTTGACAGCATGTGACAACTGGGGTAGGGTATTCGCAGCAGTATATTCTAAATGTTTTGGTACTCCTTCCATGACAGTTCTCCCCTCTGTAATTAAAAAAGTACAGGATGAACACGGCCCTGAAGCGGCTGTGGAATTAGGGATGAGACTAGTGGGAGTGTTTGAAGTAGTAGCTGAACTGATCCTTGCGAATGTCAAGGGCGATGCAGTGAACTTTCAAGTAGCTAACGCTTTGGCTTTGGTCCCAGAATTGGACAAGCCTCGAGAATTACCGAAAATTATTACCCAGGCTTATAAAACTATTGGTAGAAACAGCCTGGGTAACAAGCCTTTTGCAAAACTGCAAACACAATCGCAACCACAACAGCAACAAACCAAATCTCAATCTGAGAAGGATGAGAAACCAGTCTTCACTAAAAAGAGCTGGAGGCTGAAAAAACAGGGTAAGCAACAGACAAAGCCGGGATCGCGAGGCGCATCCCCGGTTTCAGTTTCTTCTGAACGTACTTATGATTTACGCGATAGAGCGAGAATTAAGTCACCGGATAGGTTTCAGATCCCTGATACGCGTTCTCCTCGTTCTTCACAGGCACAGACTTCGTCACAGGCCGGTGGAGGAGACCACCAGGATAGAGGAAGGGCCCGTGAGGCCCCACAGGGACGAGACCAGCCTCGACAACAAGTCAGAGGAAAAGAAGAAGACGCTCAACGTTTTCGACCACAATTTCAGAAGAAGAAAGTTGCCGCTGTAACAGCGAAATATGCCACAGACGGTGAGAACGAGACTCCTGAATTGGACGTGGGCAGTAACCCTCCTAGACAGCGCCGCGGAAGTAACCATAGTGCGGGAGGCGCTACGTCCTCATATGGAGGCGACAGCAACTGAAACATTCATTACTGTTGAAACAGCAGACACCAGAGTGGCACCCCCTGACAGACTATTTAATATTGTCCTCCAAATTGAAGGTGATATACAGCGAGTAATTAAAGGTATTTTTTGGGAAAATCTGACCTCTTCATATGATATTTTATTGGCAGAGGCGGATTGGCCACCCCCATTCGTAATTGCTGCGCGTAAAGGGGAGGAGGTAATCCTTCCGAGCTTTTCTCGACATGTCCCAAAGGACAAAGCAGAGGCTCTTGCAGCAGAGTGGGCTGTGTCCCTGGCTCCAGCGTTATTCCGCAATCACGTGGGTTGGGACGAAGAATCTCCCCCATGAAATACCTTTGCGATCGTTGCCGCAGCCACAACCCCAATATCCCATAAAACGTGAAGACAAAGGCCCCGTTTCCGAAATTCTGACACAGTTGGAATATCAGGGAGTAATTGAACCCTGTGTATCACCTATGAACAATCCCCTTTTCGCGGTTTCTAAACCCGATGGATCGTACCGTTTAGTATTGGATTACCGGCATTTGAACTCTCATTGTCGGACCTTTGCGGTGCAAAATACCCATAGTTCTGCGCTTGTAGACAGTCTTGTTCGTAAAAAATACAAAACGACCCTTGACCTTTCAAATGGATTCTACACGCACAACTTAGCCCCGGAGAGTGGCCAATGGTGTGCCTTTACTTCCGGTGGTAAAATGTACAAATTCAGGCGTCTTCCTATGGGCTACAAGAATAGTCCAGGCGTATTCGCCGCTCGTGTTGTCTCTTTGTTAGACGGCATCGATCCAGACGCCTGTTCGTATGTGGATGACATTTATCTGACAGACGATGAATTGTTTCCGCATCTGACCCGGGTGGACCGCATTATTCTTGAATTTGCGGTTCAGGGATACAAAATTAACTTTGCCAAATCCCATATTGCTGAATTTACCGTTTTGTTCTTGGGCTATGAGCTCAACAATGAAGGTAAGGGTTTAGCCCCCCATTTTCTGGAAAAATGTGCACTTCTGTGCCATCCTACTAATCTGAAGAAGCTTCAGTCTTTACTGGGTTTTCTGAACTTCGGACGTACATATATTCCCGAATACGCCCAGCGTATCAAGCCATTGTATGCTTTGATACAACCTACTTTTCGAAGTCTTGCTGGCTTCCGGAGCATACCTCCATTCTGCAGTCTTTGCAGACAGACCTTCTTGAGTCTAAATACCTTTTGACGCGTGATAACCACACAAACTTGGTGATTAGAATCATTCCAGGGGCAGTGGGTTTCACGTACTTAACCTTTAATGAAGGTGATACAGTACCCATCGCATACAAGTCACATCTATACACCTCTGCAGAAATGCGGTTCTCATCTGTGGAGAAAGTGCTAACAGCAGTGCAAATGGCGATCCTGAAGGAGCGCGCACTGGCACAGGGAAAACGCATTCTGGTGGTAACACCCTATCCTGCCCTAGAGGCAGTGACGAAAGCAAGTGTTCCGAACTCTAAAGCTTTGCACCCCCGTTGGATTCAATGGGCAACATCTTTGACGTCTCCGGATGTCACTTTCATTTTCGACTCTTCTCTTCAGACTCAGGAGTTTTTACAGTATGAATTCATTCATCCTCCTCCTTTGTCCTTATTGCCGCTTGAGGATTACGACTGTGTGATCTACACCTATGGTTCGGCACAACCGGCCACGGGGTCCAAGCATGCTTATTCAGCCGCATGTGCTATTGTTGCAGGTACGTTTGTGAACGGAAAGTTCAAATCCACTGTGGTGCATACACAGGCACTCGGGGACAGTACCGCACAATTGGCCGAGTTGCGTGCCTTGGTGCTTGCGCTTGAGTTCGTAAATCCTGATGTGACCACTTTAATCGTGTGCGATTCTTACTACTGTGTTCAATCATACAATGACAATCTATTCTTTTGGTCGCAAAATGACTATAGAGACGCTAAAGGCAACACAATCAAGCATAAAATGCTTTGGGTTAGGGTGGCAGAATTACAAAGACGTCTGCCACTCACACAGGTGGTTCACACCCTAGGCCATCAGCGAGTGGGCGCACACGCTGTTGGTAACAGTCTGGCAGATGAAGCTGCCAGATCAGCAGTACTCACGTGTTCAGTAGCAGCAGTTACTAGATCCATGTCTAAAATAGACACTGATATCTTGGCAGCTATTGCTGCAACAAAAGAAGGAATTAATTACCCTAGAGGTTTCCCTTCTAAATATTCTTATCAGATAGGTCCCGATCAGGCTCCTTATGTAACAATA
Source organism: Calotriton arnoldi (assembly GCA_963921515.1). NCBI lineage: Eukaryota > Metazoa > Chordata > Amphibia > Caudata > Salamandridae > Calotriton > Calotriton arnoldi. The sequence continues at coordinate 1,673,017 of CAWUFW010002810.1, read as the reverse complement.
CCTAACGTTGGGGTTCGGCTGATCCCCAACGCGGACCGCAGACCTTCCTTGATGGCAGCGGCACACGAAGGCATGGCTTCGGCGCATGCTGGTGTGTCTGCGACAATTTCCATTTTGCAGCAGCGTTACTGGTGGCGTGGTTTATACAAAGATACACGTACTTATGTGCTTTCCTGTGACGTTTGTCAACAGATTAAGCCTTCAACAGTCACAAGACCACCGCAGACCTCGCTTGCAATTTCGAACAGACCCTTTGGGTGTGTTTACTTGGATCACTGCGGTCCATTTTCTTCAGACACTGCCTATAAATATATCTTAGTGGCAGTGGACTCGTGCACACGGTTCATCTGGGTCTGGCCACAACGGAGTGCTGACGCACGAAATGTCATTAGGGATTTGCGTGTCTTTGTGGGAATTTTTGCATGCAGCACCTTCCATTCTGACCAAGGTCCGGCGTTTGCCTCTAAGGCTTACAAGGACGCAATGGGCTCCTTAGGGGTGCGGGTGAAATTTTCGTCTCCGTATAGGCCTGAGGGCAACTCTATCGTTGAACGAATTAACCGTGACTTAAAGCAATCCTTGACAGCTAGAGTTATAGGTACTGGCAGGAACTGGCTGGCCCACTTGTATACTGTTCAGCGTGCACTTAATAATCTCCCTAGAAGGCCTCTGGGTGGGCGGACCCCTTACGAAATGCTCTTTGGCATACGAATGTTTGTGCCTGACCTTGATGGTCTAGACATGGCGGCGCAATCCGCCAAGTTCGATGTAGATAATCATTCTACTATGTTACAGGACTTACAAGAAGCCCGAGACAAACTAGCGATTGCACATTTACCTTCAGCCACAGACCCTGCTGTGCAGATTCCGGTAGCCGGCTGGCTTCCGAAGATTGGCGACCTGGTACGAGAAAAGGTGGAGAACAAAAAGAATTCAGCCCCTCTTTTCGTGCACCGGTTCCAGTCCTGGGCTTGAAGGGAACACGTACAGTCATCCTACCACCGCTTCCCGGTCGCAAGGAAAACAGATACATCTCAGTGGAAAATGTCAAGCTACAACATCTGGCCGATCCTAAATAGTGTCACACCAGCGGTCTCTTGTCCTGCCATTTATCGGACAAGCGTTCGAGGCACGCCTGCACGAACAATCACTGATGTTACCATGGAGATGGTTGATTTGCCTGAAAATATATTTGAACCCCCTGCATCACCCTGCATAGTCGAGGACGAATATACTTATCCCGCCACAGAGTCTGTGGCACACCAACCAACAACGCCACTGAGCCCGACATGTTATTCTTTTGACTCGGATTCCAACTCATCACAAGTCCCGTCCAAGTTTAGTCTTTTTGTATCCTGGTTCAGAGACAATTTTTTGATTCCACCTTGGACATATATTTGGATGGTACTTTTCTTGGTCTTTTTGTTCATGTCCATTGGCTTTGTCACAGTGTTTTTTCTACTCATCAATGGTCCCTATTTACCTGAACGCTCTGCTGTGAACAGTGTTGCTGGAACTTTGGCTCCACATTCCTCTTCACACATCATGAAGCGTGACCACACATTTGTGAACATTTCAGCGTTTCCAGTTGCTGATGGCATCGTATGGGATGCGGTAAACTTTCAAATACATGGCCCGACAGAAATTATTAATGTACCAAATGTCCTTCGAGTCTCGATGGGTGATGTAGTAAAAGTAATATTCATTCTGATGATTGGGATGTGCATGCAGTTGAAGCATTGTTTGCTGATTTAAAATATTATGCCTCTTTTAATGCTGAAGACTTGTATATGAATTCTGCGAATTATGCCGATTTGTATTGCTACCAGCATTGGGGCAATCATTTTCTCCACAAACCAAATGCACTACGTAGCCCTGTTACTTACACCCAATGGGAACACTGCCCAAACCCCATACCAGGTAGTTCCCAGACTCTTCGAAATAAATTCACCTATTTTACTGATTTTAATCGATCGAACCCTGGGTCCTAATATTTTAAATTAAAATCTCCATCGACTCAAAAAATAATGTTGACCCACACTAAATTACTATATTCGGGTTCCTTTTTGAGCGCCTTGGCGGTGGGTGGTTATGAGTATTGGAAAGACACAGTGGATTTAAAATCAATCTGGGGTTCGAAGCTATGGCAGGTGCAGGGCACTGAGGCCCTGCACCGTGCTTGCCTTATCCCAGCCCAAATTCTATTTCTAAATGCTTCCATTTATCAGACCACGTGTTGGGGGTTGGCTACCGTTAAACAACTAAATGCGCCAACCATCCTTGTCGAGTCTTCCAAATGATAGTTTGCATTTTAATATGTCCCTTTTGGCGTTACAGGCTCAGTTTCAGAACAATTCCTTTAACGTTTCTGCACTGATACAGTCACCCTGGTTGGCATGGCCCATATCATCTTATGCATGCCAACTTCGTTTTCATGGCACAGTTCCTGGTTACATACAGGACAAGCCTGATCCAAGATTTACTGGAACTCGTACTGTGACCACGTATTCGGTTGGTAAATTATGTAAACAATGGTTACAACATTCGTCCTTAGACTCTGTTAAGAACCATTTATCCCTCCTATCAGGCACTATTGACTTATCTGACTTTATCTTGGGACCTCGTGGTCCCCGACCGAAAGAGATTCATTTATGAAGCGTATAATGAGCTCTGGAAGCTGTCACAAATGGAAGCTGCTTCCCGTCTTAGGGAAATAGACCAAGCAAATTTGGAAAAGGTGCTTGCTGTTGTTGACAATAGTATAAATACCCTGTCTTCCCGCATTTACACATTAAACAATATTGTATCCTCTGTCGTTGATATTGTACAAGATGATGTCTCTATGTTGTATCATGGTCAGAAACAGTTGCGTTCAGTGATGCAGTTTGCATGGACTTTGCAAACCCTTAAGTTGGGTAAAGTTCCTTGGAATTTGTTAAACACCACTGCCCTCTTTCTGCCTTTTAATTTGACTGACAAACAGCAGTTCATGTCCATGAAAGATGCATCGTACACTTTGTTACATATTGAAAAAGTGGATCCTTTACCATTCTCTGTAGCGGAACTAGATTCTGCGGTGTGGCTAGTTCATGGGGTTATAGCTTTACCTTTTTCCCTATTTGAATTCGGTTCGTGCATGAAACATTATCCTGTAGAGCCGTTTCCAGCCTTTGGGTAGTGCTTTCCTGCATGAACTTTGGTCCTTGCCTTTCATGTATAAATGCCTTAGAGATGGCAAGGAGGTATTTCTCACGGGGAGTCTTGTGATTCAACTGTGGGTCATTCGCTTATTTGTAAACATATTAAATTGCACGGGGCTTGTAGCGTTTCAGTTCCAAATCTTGCATGTGTGCTAAAGGGTATTCCTGCTCCTGCTATTTCTCCTACTTTTACTTTGCTTACCAACGGTAGCTATTTGCTTTTAAATAACGAAGACTGTTGTGGCCTACAGGCTGGCATTCCGTATATTGTTACAGTCTCACACAGAGTTGTCTGCTGCAAGAATGTGCTTTTTCCTCCCCCTCACGACATCGTTGATAGCTCTATTTGGCCTTCCATTCCTACCATGGAGGCAGATTTCAATAAGTTGAGCAGAATAAAGGCCCTATTATTGAATGAGGAGGTTATGCTCACATCCGCCCGGGAGACATTCGTTCTCCAGGTGGCGAGCACCCACAGTGAAATACAGGCCCTTTTGAACACTGACCTCCCCCAACATTTTGGGGAGTTAATTCATCGTATTTTTAACGCATCAAACACTGAGGGTCTGGTGCACTTTTTTAAGGTTGTGGGGTCTGGCCTCGTGTCCACCTTTCAAACTATTTTCGGTGTGATACCGGCATTCATACATTCTATTTTTTCTAGCGTCTTCGGTGGTTTCCCATTAATCCTCGCTTTGGCGGCTGGTGTCTTGCTGTTGGTCTGTTTTCTGCGCAATGGCTGCACACCACTGGGCCCTTCTCGATCCCGAACGCCTCCAGCTGCTCCGTGAGCGACTTCTGGTTGGCTTCGATGTTCTGCCCTTGGCAACTATCAGTGTGTCCTACACCCTTTCCTTTCGCTTTGCGTATTTCACTTGCGTGCAACCTGTGATGTCTTGCATCCGCTGTCCGTTTACATGGACCATGGATTATTGCCTTTCCAATTCGTCATTGTCGGTCCCGGATTTTGTTCGGTTGGTGGGTCCCTTAGAGGCCCATGAACGGGACTGTTCCGCTGCTGGCTTTATGATGCGTGCGGCTGCACTGGGGATTTTGGCACAATGGGATATCTGGGCGGCTGCTCAGAATCTCCTACAACAAAGTTATATTGAATATCACGCAAGCTGTCCCGCATTGCTTTTGGATGCTCCATACTCTGAAGAACATTCCTGCAGCTTTGACCTATTGGACTGGATGGCGTCTACGTTTTTGACGATTCCAATGATGTCCTTCTGGACGGTATAGCATTTTTCTGCTCTTCCACATTTTTGGATTGATTGACTTGCCGTTAGTTGTTAGTAGACCGCCTCTATTCTGCTCAGGTATTTGGGACTCTGTCTTCATTTTCGTCGTGGCCGATGGACTGACCAGGGGAGGGTGTCTTGTGGCTCATGGCCTCCTGGCAGGTCTGGCTACGTTACCACGCCTGGCTGCCATGATGACTCTTGCGCACGTTACTATTGGATGTTGTTCTGTCGCCCTCTGTTATTGCCAAGTTGTTCTACAATAGTCTGCATTTTCTGTTTCTTACCTTTTCTCCTATTCCCTTTGTGGGCTCAGTCTGAACAACAGTTACAAGGTCGAATAACAAATCCCTGGTTTCTACTGATTTGGCCCGTCCCTCGCACCTAGACATAACACTTGTACAGCTGCCATTGAGAAATTAGTGTGCTTTTAATAATGCGCTTGCTTGCTCTAAGATAGCACTTGGAGACGACCTTTCCAGAGAGAAGAGCTGTGATTGTTTGCTGATGTAGTTTTGCATCAAGAGACTGAGGTATGGGGGTTCGCTAGTCAAAGCCCAAAGGTCTTCTATTATTATAATAAACTGGCTTCTAGCACGGGGAGGGTGGTAATGTTAGTTAGACATATATCCACTGCTTTATGAGATGCTTTCCCCGTTCGTATTCTATGGAGTAGTAACTATGCTGATTATATTATTCATATGTATTATGCTATTAGTACTGACACGTGTACTGTATCTAAGGGCACGTAAGTTGAAATAAATATTTTGAACTATAAAGTGTCTCTTCTTACGCATGTTGTGGACAGGTACGAGAGTAACGAAAGAGTGTTCTTGCCTCTGCGAGTCCTGAGAGAGAGATACCGTGTTCTGGGTTGTCTAATCATTGGTACATTAGTGCTAATGGGACGCTAAGGCTAGTTGGGTTGGGGTTTTGGGTGCTAAGGTTTATGGTTGGCTCACCACTATATTCCGAGGTCCTATTATCCTGTGCATAGCTCTGTATGTGCAGAAACCTTATGACACTTTAGTGAGTGTTAATAGGCTTATATGTATCATCACTAGCAGAACATCAGCAGCAACGAGCCAACAATTTGGTGTATGCAAAAATGTATGCATGTGTCCTCCATCTATGCATTTTTGAGGACTAAAATAAATGGAAATGCAGACTTACTGAACAATTGGCCCGTCTGGATTGGAATAGGTGGGCTAGGTCAGGTGGTAGTTAGGCTTACTAGACGGTCCGTGAATCTCGCAATACTACTAGTCGATCAGATTAGATAGGTCAATTTTATTGCAATTGTTGTTCACAAAAATGTTTTTGGAGCGTATTTTAAAATATTTTATTTGTTTCACACCAAACTTTAATTTTTGTCTCTTTCTTTATGAAATCTTACATGATCAGCAGCACCCAGGGGCAAGAAGATGGGGTCACAGGCGGCGGGACAAGAAGATCATCAAGATGCCTCCCAGGGCCAGGACCGCTCCTCTACCGAGGGCTCTTCTGCTGGCCCCAGTAAGTCCTCCAGTGGTTAATATTAATAATTATATTTCCCTAACGTTTCCTGCACCTCATTTTTTCCGAACTATTATTTCGGTATCCTAATTCTATTTTTTACAAATTCTTCTTTGATCTATACTATCTGTTTCTAAATTCTTGTTATCCCTGCCTCTAACTGCGTCTGCTATGACTCTCTGTACTACTACTATTAGTCTGTCTGTAGCTAAGCTTGCCCAGTTGGCCACTCTTTATTTAAAATATTTTAAATAAAACTCAGATTCACCAATAGCTCTAGCCATTGAGTCCAGTCCTTTGGGTTGTCCTCTTCTACTACTTCAAGTCTTCTTAATCTTGAGGCTTTTCGACAATTCCCACCAAGAAAATGCCCAACCACATTTTTCTATTTTTGATAGGGTAGGACATACTACTACTGTTGTAAGGATTCTGCACATACAGAACTTTGCACAAGAAAATAGGACGTTGGTGATGGGAGGTTGGACCTTCCTCACACCTCAATCAGAAGCCACCACAATCCACTGACCGACTAGTTATAGTGTCTCATTAGGTCTCCGAAATGGCCCCCCCAACATACCCAATGAGTAGACAACGCATAACATAACACTCCCAACCTCTGTCGCAGAAGCAATGCACACCCTTTCGCTCACTCACTCGTGTAAGTCCACACCAAATACCACCGAGTCTATGTAAGTTCAAAAGGTTTATTTTCAACTGACAAGCTCTGTACGTTGTTCTATAATGCAGCAGCAACAGCAAAATGCATAAGATTAAAACAATAAACATTGTTACACTTCGTTACACTTACAACTACAAGTCCATAAAAGACAAAAGGTGAAATCATGATAACTGAACAGTGGTGGAAGAACCACCCTCCCCTTGGTAGGAATATAGTTTATATAAAATTATAAATGGAGATCTGAGAATTCTGGGGACCCCTCACCTTAGAAGAACCTAGTACTGGTTACATCATAACCCATAAGCTCTGCAAAGCTCTGGTTCGTATAAGGGAATCTTCCGTCTGTTATGAGAAAAATGGTGCGCGTTAGTATAGTGCAAGCATTTCTCAGTCGTACCAAAAAGTGTAGTATTTTTATGGATAAGCAATATGGACTAACACCAGAACTCCATAACAAAGTGGCTTGTTTTTCGACCTTGTACGCAGCGCTCAGACAGTAGCAGTATGAGCTCATGTGGGCTCAAAGGCGTCTTACACAACAAGCTGCGAGGTAACTTGCGCAAAAATAAAAGACACAAAGCTAAAATGGTTGCATGGCTCGGGGTAACTTAGCAAAGACTAGAATGACCCTAGGGACCATATAACACTACTAGTGTCTACTCTACTACCTGATTTGTACTAGTGATGTATGTTGTATATGTATTATGTATGTATTAACTTTTTTTTCAATCTTGCTAGTGAAAAATAGGGGGAGGTGTATGTGGCATCTGAAAAATGTGTAATGTTTTTTCTAGGCGTACTACCGACCACCAGTACCGGCCAGCGGCGAAGGTGACGCGGCCGCTGAGGGTGCAGGAGATGCGGCAGTTGCAGGAGGAGCTGCAGGGGGTGAGCCAGCAGCAGTGACGGGCGGTGGTAAGTTATATTCCTAATCCTTACTTATTGACATTACACTCGCTGCAAGGGTGTAATGTATACTGTACTGTTGAGACTTAAGTAAGAAGTTGTTGTGAACGGTTGAAGAAGACACCCTTTACTTAGCATTAGCAATAGCATTAGCGACGGGAGTGTACTGTTGAGTAACCAATGGCCTCTTCTATCGGACTTCAACTCAGCTGTGAAAGTTTTATGGAGAAGACTAAAAGTCAGATCAGATGACCTTGATGGATGGGTTGAACGAAAAGGAAAGAGGGGTGGAAGGAGGAAGGACGGGTGAGATTTAATATTTATGACTGGCAGAGAAGGATACGTGGGATGCATGCATAGGTGTCTGATAGGAATCAGATGCATGGGTGGTGGAATGCCTGAAACTCCCACAAATGTTAGAGGCCGAGGTAGTGGGAGGATAGATACATACCACAAATGTTATGTACTGTGCTTGCTAGTGCTACTGTGCCACTATGTGTAGAATTAATTTGTCTTACTGCTTTGCTAAGAGTATATTTTACAATAGTCTTGTTTTTTCTTCTTGATATAGCTACTCCTTCCAAAGTGAAAGTCGACAGGAAGGAGTTGGCAGCCAAGGCCCAGCGCCGGAAGCTGGAGGCCATACAAGTTGAATACCGGCGGCTGGTGGTTCTAGAGGAGGAGGAGGAGGAGGCGGCAGCAGCTGCAGCCTCCTCCAATGCCCCGGGCCCCAGCCACCCCCCTCCAGTGTTACGGCGCCACCGTCTGGCAGCCGCCCGCCGCCACACTACATTACGCACTGCTGCCCCACCCCCTGTGGATGCAATTGCCGCGCACTGAAGCGCCGCGTGGCCCGTCTAGAGGAGCGCATTCGTGTCCTGGAGAGGCGAGCCCGCTGAGACCCCGTTTATTTATTGCCCCTTTTTTATTGCTTATTTTGGTGGGTGGGAATCGGGCGTTGGGGTTTTCACTTTTGGACAATTGGACATTTCATTTGTTGGACTTTTTCATTGCGGGAAATAGACATTGGTTGGGGTTAGGGAGAGGGTGGGTCAGGTGTTGTGGGATTTTTTTACATAGTTTATTTTTGTTAGGGTATTAAATTATATATTTATACTTTATATACAATGTTGTTAATGTTTTGTGGGTGGGGTTACTGTTTTACGTCACACTGTTTCCTTGCTGGTGCAGGGCCACAGCCAGTGTTTGATTTAAATAATTGGCTGAGTTACTAAGACACAAACAGATAGATGCAGTACCCCTCACTGAGGGACTTGTCCTACTAGTACTGTCAGTCTCTCCTCCTAGTCTATGCATTCTGCAACTGGACTCAAAGGGGTGTGTGAAATAGAATTAATGAAAACATTTCCATTATTAATTATGCCTCCCCCAAACTTCTTCTCTTACCTGTGCTTGATGTTTAACTTGGGCACGGCGATGGCTGCATGGTGATGATGGTTTTCTTTCCCAACATGCCATGTTTGTGGTGGTAGTAGTAGTAGACCCTGGCAGTAGCATTTGCAAAAAAAAGAAAATGAGACAGTCAGTCGCCTGAGAGAGACTGTGGGAGGAGTAGTAGAACGAAGTACAGTACGGAAGTTACTGCCAAACAATAATGTGCCAAAATACAATAAAACATAATGGTGGCGGGGATAGCCTAGTACATAGAGTTACAAACTCTAGCTGTGTTGAGTCACTCGACTAGGCCTACAGTACACTCGACACAAGCGTAACCGTTAGTGCTGTGTAGGAGGATGACAATAAATCCAATCGATGCCAGCAATTAATGCTGATGGATTAGGTTCCTTTGGTAAAAAAATGATCTCGCAAATATACTGCTCATGGGTGGGCAAGCAGAAGAAGATCCTCGCCCTGCCTTGAAATTGAATTAGTGTTGCTTTTGCCACATCCGCCCCAGCAAGCGTGTGATAAATTATTGGTGTACATTTAATTTAGTCACACCTCAATAATTCACACAGCCCGGGGGAAGAGGGTTAGGGTTTGATGAATGGTTGGCAAGGGGGGTTTTGGGAAAGGTTTGACAAAGAAAAACAGTACGCATGGACAACAACAAAACACAATCTTGGCAGACAACCATATCCATAAATCTGTTAAGGGAGAAAAAGGAAATGCATGCATGATGATGATAACTTGATGGTTAATGATAAGTAGTACTTACTAACTACTACTAGACAATTAGACAGTACAGGGCAGCAGTATATTTTGCAATTTGCCTTGCCTGTCTGCCCTCCGAGAGACCCTAATTACATACAGTTTCTGTTCGGTTGTACCGGCCCGGGCTTAAAGATAGCAAAGAAAATTCAAAAATAGCTGTAGGGATGAATTGAATTAGAAGCAGAGAGCAAACATAACAACAACAACAACACACAGTAATAATGATTGAAGACAAAAAATGAATCAAATTTAAAAGATGATGAAAGTTGATACTGTTACTGTATGTTATCCTGGTCAAAATGGGGAGTTGCATCATGATCTCGGCATTCCTCTTGGTCCTCCCTTCCATGGACGCTCCGGCCATCAATCTTGGGTCACGCCACTACCTGCCTGGCAGATGTAGATTCATTGGTAAGGTAAGTGAGAGTTGTTTTTCCCAGTATAACACAGGGTAAGGGTCGGCCTGTAAATGTAGATGGGAAAACAAAAGGGATATTGAAAAATCAAGTAGAAAAAAAATGCATAAATTACGGTGGAGTGCAAGTTGCAACAAGAACACTTTCAGAGGCGGCATGGATACATCATGTCTACTCTAGTCTGTTTCCAGCATTAACCTCCAACAACAACAGGACAGAGAAGGCCCACGGCACCCGTGACCCATCCTCCATTTAGCGTACATTTTTTGACAGAGGCAGACAAAGCAGATATACAGCAACATAGCATTTTACAAATTAAGTGACTAAATCAATGCCCCGCTGTCAGTCATACCACCACTCTCGACTCCACCACTACACAGACATGTAGGTCTGCAGTGGTTGTTGTTGACTTGGTTACCTTTATGGCACTCATGAAACGCCCTGAGTTATTCCATCAATCATCTCGGATCGTACTGAGTGACTGCAAAGATATTATGTCACTGTGGTCGTCATCATGGTGTGTTGTCCAACTCAGTGTGCAGTGTACAGATTGAGTCCCCTTTCCATATTCAAAATGCAATGGATCGGCCTGCAGTAGAAGTAGAAATTTGTTATTAAAAAACAAGAATGGAAACAAACATTGCATTGAGTTACTTTTAGTGTGTATATTAGATAATAGTACACAATGAATTAACTTCATGCACTACAAACAACAACAACACAAATCACTCAGTCAGCGTCCAATGCATGTCATCATTCATTACCTGTTCCTTCTCATCTTCAGTTAATGGGCAGTCTGTATCGGCTCGGAAAGGAGGATAGCTATAGTAGTCATTATCATGTTCCACTTCTTTTGGAGAGACTGAACGATGCAAGATTTTAGTTTTTCTTCGATTATGCTACATCCAATCATCATCTGGCTTGAGGGCAATAGATTTAGGTCGATTCAGGAGGATGGAGGAGCAGGACTCGGAGGAGTGGACTGAAATGCAGACAGCTGAAACTCATATATGGCAATAAAAGATGAAGACGGTGGGGATGGATTTGTTGTGATTTGAAGTTTCCAACCAGAAAGACAGACACACAAATAAAAGTAAATAAGGGAGAATGACAGTAAGAAGTGGAAGCCTAGTTGTCAGGGAAGTATAGCTCGTCCTCAAACTCTGGGGTTCAACCAGAAGTAGGTAATCAGCATCTAACACGCTACTTCCGTCACCTGAGCCGCTGTCCTCATCTTCCTGCGTTGATTCATGTATTGTGTAATTCGGTGGTATAAATTGCTGATTCATTTTGATCATGGTTAACCTCTCCACGTTTTTTGGTGAGAGACTGGCCCTTTTCACTGTTACAATGGAACCAGCAGCACTGAAAACACGTTCAGAAGAGACACTTGCGACAGGACAAGCCAGATAGTTTATCGCCAGCCTGCTGAGCACTGGCCATTGGCCCCTTTTGCCATACCAATACCGCAATGGGTTTTGATCAATGTACACCTCTGTTGGGTCATCCAGGTAGGCCTGGACCATCCGGTCAATGTTCAGGGGTGCTACACTTTGTTCGGCCTCTTTTGTCTTTGCATCAGCACTGGACCTAGCAAGTCCTTGCTGTAAATACCAATCCTGTGCCGTTTTTACTGGGGCTGATGATCCGGTTCTTGCTGTTGTCGATAGTGTTGGTGTTGGTGACAGCTGTGAACCAAATGCACTGCCCTCAGGCTCTGAAGTTGAACTTGACGCCGGATGCCCTGCTGCAGTACTTGACGTGGGTTTGAGGCCTTTGATTACCAGCCGTTCCTTTTCCAATTTACTGGCTGCCTCAGCTATCCAAGTTTTGTACCGGGCAACATCCACTTCTGAAAAAGGGAGTAATGTCTTACTGTTCAGTGCCGATTTGTACCATGGATCCAGAATTGTGGCACAAATGTAATGTTCTTGTGACAAAATCTTAGTTTGCACCCTTGCATTTTCAGTTAAGCGATATGATAAGCTCTCCAACAACTCATATGCTTCTTTTTTTCCTCCACACCTATGTACGCTTCAGACACCTCCTTCAGCTGTTGCTCTAGCATGTGCAACAATGGGATAGCTTGGCCCATAGTACAGTCCTCCTTGCTGACTTCACGTGTGAAGTCCTCGAAAGGAAGAAGCATCTCTGTAAGAGATTTAACTAGGCACCATTGGTCCATCTGAAGGGTCATGCCTTTCACAGTAGCATCCGCCCTTCGCATGACATATTCATTGATTGGTCTGTACTGCTCAAACAGATGGTCAAGCATGTAATACGTTGAGTTCCAACGTGTTGCCACCTCCTGGATGAGTGCTTTGACTGGCATTCTATAGTCACGTTGAATGATCCTCAGCTGCTTCCGGGCTTTAAAAGAATGGCTGAAATGAGTGCATATTCTGCGGCAGGTGGTCAGTAAGTTGCTGACTATGGGTTCTTTTTTCAGAAAGTCTTGAACTATAATGTTAATGCAGTGCGCCAAACACGGGACCCTGAAATAGGCACCAACCTCTATGGCCTTAAGTATATTACTGCCATTATCCGTGGCAACAAAACCAATGTTAAGCCCTCTTGGGCGCAGCCATTCAAAGACCTTGCTGTTAAACTCTTCCAAAATGTTTGCAGCAGTATGACATTTCTCCATGGCGAACATGGCTACAGTTGCATGTTTCCGAGAAGCATTAAAAATCTCAGCTGTGTCAACAGCACCTACTTCAGATAGCTTTTCTCTAACCCCCACAAAAGAGACCCAGTGTGCAGTGATGCACATGTAATCAGTGGCTTGGCAACTGGTCCACATGTCTGTTGTCAGGTGGATTTTGTGAACAGCACTCTGCTGCAAAGCTTGTCCAACCAATTCCAGCACATCGTGATGTAGTGCTGGAACAGCAACTCGGGCGAAATAGGACCGGCTGGGAACCTTCCATTTAGGGCAGATGGCTGACACAAATTCAAGGAAACCCACCCCTTCCACAAATGAAAAAGGGAGAAGGTCCAGCGCTAACATTTTAGCCAGCTTCGCATTGTACAACCGTGCCGTTGGGTGGTTGCGTTGGTACTGCCCCTCCGACCTAAGCATGCTGTCAATGGTAGGCTGGAATATTTTCCTTTGTGGTGCACCTTTCTTCTTGAACCCAGCTAGGCTCAACGACGCAGCACTTTTGCTCATTGCAGTGCCCGGTTGCCTTGGTGTCTCAGGCTGACTCTTAGTACCGTGCCACTGAGATGTTGCTGAGGATGTGGGCGTTACCACACTGCTGGGGGTAGGGCTAGAAATGTCTCCCTCTTGTTGACCTTCCACCGCGATCATATCTTCCCCTACTTCTTCATCCCCAACAACAGCAATGGGTCCAGTTTTACTTTTTTCTAAGTGAAGTAGGTGAGCCTCCCACTTGATACTGTGGTGTTTTTTGAGATGACTTGTTTGTCCTCCGGTACCATAGTTTGTACCAAGCTTACCCAACCTAACAGCCTGCCGACAAATTGAGCATATAGCAATGTTCTCCTCCTTACTGCTAACCAAAAAGAAGTCCCAAACTGGGGAGGAGAACTTTCTGCCGCTGCTGAAGGTGCCACTTTCAATACCAGATGAAATGGAGGGTGTGCATGGAATTTGACTCTGTGCACTTACATTACCACCACCTACTGAGGTGGTGGTTGAGCTGGATGTAGGTACCTGCCGGGCCTTTGCAAAGGCAAATATGGAAGCTGGAGGTCGTGTTGGTGTTACCTGTGTTGGTGGTATCCGTGCTACATCCCTCGCAGCGATTTTGGATAGTCTAATAATGTTGGTCTCCATCTCCGCAGGCACAGGAGTGATGTTCATGATGACTGGCTTTTTATCATCATCACCCCCCTCGTCTACATCTACCTCCATAACTCTAAGGCTTTCTGGAACCTTCCTTTTCACTAGCCTTGTCTTGTGGCGTGCATCACTCTCAGGCTGAGCTGGTGGCTTCCAAGTGGCATCTAGATCATCAGAAGCGGGGCTTGAAGAAGTTGATGGACTAACCCTCCTTTTCCTTGCTGGGGGTCTGGAAGACAATGGATCTTCTGGAACAGTGGCTTGCTCCTCTTCGTCTGCAAAAAGCTCGATTTCCTGAACTGCCCCTACTTCAGGTGGAACAACTACTATTGTGGGCTGTAGTTCCGGCTGTGGTTCCGGCTGTAGTTGCGGCTGGGGTTGCGGCTGGGGTTGCGGCTGGGGTTGCGGCTGGGGTTGCGGCTGCGGCTGTGGTTGCGGCTGTGGTTGCGGCTGCGGTTGTGGCTGGGTATGCGGCTGGGGTTGCGGCTGTGGTTGCCCACTTATCTGCTGAGTTTCCGCCTGCGAGTGCGTGGATTGGGTACTACTTTGCGATAATGACATTTCAACATCACTGGTCGTTAGTAGACTGGCTACCTGTGCCACACTCATGGGCTTGGGCCTAGGTTGCTGGGGTGGGCCCGCTGATGCGGAGGTGCTGCTCCCAGCTTGGTCCCCGCCGGACACCGCTGCTGCAGGCGTAAGTTTTTTTTACCAAAAATTGACAGTGAGTGTGTGAGTGAGTGCATGAGTGTCTCAGTAGGTCTGTGAGTGGGTGTGAGAGTGTCTGAGTGGGTCTGTCAGTCGGTGTGTGATTCTCTCAGTGGGTGCGTGAGTCTCTGAGTGGGTCTATGAGTGGGTATGTGAGTTTCTAAGTGGGTCTGTGAGTGGGTGCGTGAGTCTCTTTGTGGGTCTTTAAGTGCATGTATGAGTGTCTTAGTGGGTCTGTGAGTGGGTGCGTGAGTCTCTGAGTAGGTCTGTGAGTGGGTGTGTGAGTGGGTGTGTGAGTGTCTGAGTGCTCTCTGTTTTACCCTCTTCTGCTCTGTTTTACCTTTTCTGTTTGTTTTTCTGCCCTCTGTTTTGCCTTTCCTGCTCCTTTTTCTGCCCTCTGTTTTGCCCTCTTCTGCTTGTTTTGCCTTTCCAGCTCGTTTTTCTGCTCTCTGTTTTGCCTTTCCGCTCGTTTTTCTGCTGTCTTGGCTTTTTCTGCTTTTTATCTACCCTCTGTTTGCTTTCCTGCTCTTCTGCACAGGGGAGGAGGGGCATTTTTGGGACTGGGGATCCTATTCCCCGGGGCCCAGCCTTAACTGAATGGGGGAGGGGGGCCATAAGCCACCCTTCCTGGGCCAATTTTGGCCCCGGGGACCCCATCCCCAGGACCCGGCCTTAACTGAATAGGGGAGGGGGCCATGTGGGCCCCCTCCCTGGGGTGATTTAGGCCTCAGCGACAATATCCTGCAGGGCCTGGCCTTTATTCAATCGGGAGGGGGCTGTACAGCCCCCTGGGCTAATTTTGGCCCCAGAGACCCCATCCCCTGGGGCCCGGCCTTCAAATGCCTGAATGCCTCTGTGGTCCCTGCTGGGGAGCCAGCATTTCTCTTACACAAAAGAGCTGCTAAACATGCAGCCTCTTGTGTGTGAGAGCAGTCCTTTCCTCTGATGTCCTGCCCACTTGACAGCGGGCAAGGAAACAGGCAAAACTCCGCTCCCATCAAGCAGAGTGGTGTCACAGCTTCTGCTTTCTGGGAGCTGAGTTTGTGTTTGCTCTGACTTGATGGGAGCTGTCAAAGCTCCTGTCAGGTCAGAGCAAACAGCTATGTCCCGGGGGTGAGCACCCTGGGACATAGCAGGAGCCGGCCCGGGGGGTGGTGGTTCCCAGGACCATATATGGCTCCAGGAGGAGGGCTGCATGGCCCCCCTTCTTCTGTATTGATGTGCTGGTGGTCCCCGGAGCCGTTTATGGCCACGTGGCCCCTCTCCCAATTTAATATCTTATTTTGGCCCTGAAGAGGTGGTGGTCCTGGGAACGCGGGTGTCTTTGCGGCCACCCACACTATTGTTGAATTAGCCCTGGTTGGTGGTGGTCCCCGGGGCTTGAAATAGCCCAGGATGGGGGTCCATGTGGTCCCTGGGGCTCATTTGAGCCCATGGATGGGGGTCCACGTGGCCCCCCTCCTAAAATATTAATAATTCCGGGGAGGTGGTGATCCCTTGTTATCAAAGAGCCTCAGGAGGGGGGCCTGTGCACCACCTGCTTTTTTTTTTATAAAACATCCCCTGGACTCTGCCCACCCGGGGGTCCTTTTCATAACAAGTGCGGGAGCCCACGCTTGTTTTTTTTTTTTTTTTTGCTGCAAATACACACATTTGTGAATTTCATGAATTTGCTGCATTTTTTTAATGCTTTTTTGCCCTGGCGGGGTCCCTCTGGTGGGATCCCAGCACCAGAGCTAGAGGGTCAGGGTATTCCTACCCTTCCTACCCTCCCCGCTTTTCTTTTTTCTGCATTTGTTTTTGGGGCTCGGTTGAAGGCCAGTCCCAAGATGGCTGCCAGCACTTCCTGGTTGAAGTGTTGGCAGCCAATCAGAGCTCTGCAGATCATTGCACAAGCTCCTTATCATTCACAAATTACAGATGTACAAATTTGAATTTTCTTTAATATCTCAGAAACTACTGAACGGATTTACACCAAATAACAAAAGCTAACTTTCTGCCAAATTTAGTGATTCGGGCTGCAGTAGTGTCTATGGGAATTAACATAGGAAACACACTTTTTTTGACCCCCCCCTTTTTCTTGTCCCCAGCTTGATGAATCACCCCAAAACTTTCCATGCAGTACAAGAATCATCAGAACACTTTTTTGGGAACATTTTGTGAAGATTCATCAAAAGGTGCCAAAGATATAGGCAAGTAAAAAAAGCTTTTCCCATGGAAACATGGTCCTAACTATAACTACCTACTGGCGATTGCCAGTAGGATATATATATAATATATATATATAACACAAAGTGGTCAAAAGCGGGCGCTCAACTGCTGGTGCCAGCATTGGAACGAGACCAATGTTCCCAAAGAAGTGATTTCAACAGGCATAATTAACACTGCACTCTCGTAAGCTCCATGTCAACAAATATATTTAATCAATCTTTTTCTTCCACCAAAGCGTTTCTGCCATTACGGCTCTGATCACTGTGGCAAGTCTGTAAGCAATTAAGTTCAATTAGTTACACTTCCTTTTATCCCTTAGTGGGAATGCTGGTACTTGTAGTTTTCACTTTTAATCCTTGAAGCAGTTTACTGGATTTTTTCATTATTAAATTAAAACACAGTTCGTGTTTTAATTACTTATACGGACATGCTTCTAAAATGAGATCCTTAATAAAGAGTTACCAGTAATTTGATCAGGCAGTTCTTAATAGTTTTTCTTCTGTCTGATTTGGTTTTCATGGAGCTTCTGAGCCCTTGCCTTTTCAGGGTCGTACCAGTATGGGAGATATATGTGCCAAAGATATGCCATCACTGTCCTTTGTGAGGCTAGCTCTGGCATTTCTGCCATACTGGGGAAATATATATATATCCAAGAAAAAAGGGTTGCGGTATGCTGGCGTGCTACCTGATCACTGGTGATGCTTGGAAAACAGTGCCATGGTAAGCGCTAGAAATATCCAAAATCCTCCCCAAACTTCGTTACAAGAAGGAACCGGCCTGCCTTTAACTGCTGAAACGTGTCTCTCTGGTGTTCCAGTACCCGGGGTGAACTGACTCAATAAACAGGTTCTATGCCCCTGATTTCGAGTGCCAGTTCCCTTTCTTGTAATGAAATTTGGCGAGGATTTTGTATTACCTACTGGCAGTCGCCAGTAGGTAGTTATAGTTAGGACCTAGTTTCCATAGGAAAAACATTTTTTCTTTTGCCAATATCGTTGGCGCCGTTTGACGAATCTTCGCGAAATTTTCAAAACTAATGGTTCGCTCAGGTCAGCTCCTGTCTTGAAAGTTTCAGGGTGGTTTGTCTAGCGGGGGCCGAGATAAAAGGGGGGTTCCAAAACGTGTTTTCTCCATGATAATTTCCATAGGAAATTTTAGACAGAGCTACAGCCTGAACTGCTGAACGGAATTACACCAAATTTGGCAAAAAGGTAGCTCTTGGTTCAGAAAGGGAAATTTTTTTTAAATGGTATAAATCCGTTCAGTAGTTCCTGAGAAATTAAAAAATGTAAAATATCGATATCTGGTGACCGTGGAGGATCCGCGAACCCTCCCGAGCACGAGCTTCATTCTGATTGGCTGTCAACACTCCAAACCAAAAAGTGTTGGCAGCCATTTTGTGACTCGGTTGAACCGAGTCACAAGAAAAAGGTAAAAAAAAGGTCAAAAATGAAGGAAAGGGGGCAGGGTAGAAACACCCTGACCCCCTAGGCCTGGTCAGGGCATCCCACAGGGACCCCCAGGGACAAAAAAAGCATTTTTAAAAAAAAAAAATTGGCGGGAGTCGCGCTGAGTGCCCGAAGCCCGCTGAATTAAAAAAAAAAAAAAATGATGCACTGTGTTCCGCGTTCGTTTTAATGAGCCCCTGGGTGGGCCAGGTCCCGGGGGCAATCTTGTTAATATATGCGGGGGCCATGTGGGCCCCCACAGTTCTGGGGACCCCCACCTCCCTGGGGCTTTTTAAATAATATGCGGGGGCACGTGGCCCCCCTGCAGCCCCATGGACCGCCACCTCCCTGGAGCTTCTTCGTAAAGTGTGTGGGGGGGCTGCTGCCTCCCCCAAGCTGCCCCGGGGATCGCCACCTCTCCGGGACATTACTGATTATGGGCAGGAGGCCTCGCGGGCCCCCCAAGCCCGGGGATTGCCTCTTTCCCGGGGCTTAAATTTAAATATGAAAGTGGTCCCCGGGTCAATTTTTAATTAAGGGTGGAAGTCCGTTGCGGACCCCCGGCCCCGGGGACCACCAACTCCCCGGGGCTTCACATCAGTTGGGAGGGGGACCATGCAGCCCCCCTCCTGGAGCCCTCTATGGCCCTGGGGACCGCCACTCCCAGGGCCGGCTCCAGCAATGTCCCGGGGTGCCTACCCCCAGGACATTGCAGTTTGCAATGACAGGGCGAGAGCAGATAACTGATTGGCTGTTCATGAACATTGTACACTCAAAAATAGGATGCAGGGGGCGTGGCTTGAGCGCGCATGGAGTGAGACGTGCATCATCGAGTCTCCGCTCCAGCGCCTCTCGCCCGTATCATCAGCTTGGCCTCCGGGCTCCGCTCTCACCTGGGGCTTGCTCCAATCCCGGCCGGGACCTCCCGGGCAGTGTTTGGAGGCTTGGGGGTCCTTTGGGGGCTCGGTGTTCCTGGTTCTCTCTGGCCGGCCCTGGCCTAGCCTTCAGCGACCGCCATCTTGTCTCCTGGCTGCAGCAGTGCTCCAGACGGCGCTGGGAGTGCTGCGCCAGCTGGGAGCGTTACCGGCGGCGGGGGCACATGGGGGCCGGATACCTGCTGCAGCCTGGTGACTGGACGCCGCTGCCTGGACCCCTGCGGCCTTCTCTCTTTGGCTGGACCAGGTCTGCTGCCCGCCGGCCGCCATTTTGGGCCCCGGCTGCAGACGCACACCCGTTGGTGCCTACGGCGCCTCCCTGTGAGGGGGTGCAGGCAGTCGCTTCTGGCCAGTGGATCGCTCTGCCTCTCTGGCCCCATGACATCGCTGATCCTGGTGTGGGGCCCCGGAGCATACGAGGCCTGGTGACGGCATCTTCCTACCTGGCAGACCCTGGACGGCGCGTCGCCCGGAGAGGGCCACCGAGCTGCGGTTAGAGTGGTGCAGGTACCGGGTTGGGGGGTCTTTTTCGTCCAAATGTGGGCCCCCTGATGCCCATCTCGCTGCTGCGACCCTGCCTGCCTTGGGGGGAATCTCGGCGCTGGCCTTGCCCTGGTCCCTGGACCTGGTCCCCTATCTGGATTGTGGTGCCTCTGAGAAGGGGCGGAGAGGCGCTTGCATCCCTGGGGGCCTCTTCATTGGCGCTTGTCTTGGGCTCCTTGGATTCTGCTTCACGGCCGCCATGACTTGGGCTGCCCTTGGACTCCGCTGGGTGTTTGGTGTACGCTGCTTGCCCCTACCCTTTGCCTTGAGTGTCCCCCCCAATGCTCCTGCTAAGATAGCCCTTTGCTTGGGGCGCTCTTGCTTCTGGAGGGGCCACGAAATTGAGCTGCCCTGCCTCCACGCTGCCGGCCGCGCTTGCTGCCTAGGGGAGACCCCCCTGGATCCTGCCTGTGGCTGATCAGACTGGCCCACATCTCGGCTGTCCCGTCGATTCTCACCCTTGGCCCTGACTTTGGCAGCTACTGGTCTTTTGGGGTCCCGCCGCCATGCCACCTAAACACAGGGCTCACAAGGATGCAGAAGCAGCCACCTCCCGCGATAACCCAGTGACCTCCATGTGGGCCAAGGTGCCCCCCTCTACGCAAGAGGGCCCCCCTGTCTCTTCAGGGCTCTCGGACATGCCAGCTCAAGCCATCCCTATCACTCAGGCCTACATGACGTCCTTTCTGCAGGAAATCAAGTCGGAGATCAGCTCCCTGCGGCAGGACTTCAAAACTGGGTTGCAGGATGTCCGCAGGGATGTTGTGGAAATTGGTGATAGGGTCGACGGTCTCGAGAGGATGATGGATGCCAGGACGGAGGACATCGAGGGCCTCTGGAGGAAGATGTCAGAACTGGAGGACCAGAATATCTCCTTACAATTGAAGCAGGAGGATCTGGAGAACCGTTGACGGCGGAACAACCTCCGTATTAGGGGTGTGCCAATGGGCACAGAGGGGTCTTATGCCTTGCCGTACACCGCAGACCTCCTACATGCAATCCATGAGGGGGAAGGTACCACGCCTCCTATGCTGGACAGAGCCCATCGCGTCCCGGGTCCCCGCAACCGCCCTAATTTTGTGCCGGACATTATCACCCAAGTCCATTTCTTTGCGGACAAAGAAGCCATCCTGCGTAAAGTGCAGGGGATCCGGTCAGTCTCCTACAATGGACTGTCCATTCAAATCTTCCAGGACCTTGCACCGTCCACGCTTCGTCGGAGGAAAGCTTTTAAACCTGTTACCGATAAATTGCGGGCCATGGACATCAAATACCAGTGGGGCCACCCCTTTGCCCTGATGTTCTCCTGGGAGGGTCGACAACGGGTTATCCGGTCCCTGCAAGAGGTGCTGCGCCTTCTTCGGTTGCCTCTGGACTCAGACTCTGATGATCCCCCCTCCTCTGGTGTTCGCCCCGCGGATTCGCTCCGGCCGGAGTGGTCCACTGTTCCCCCGCCTCGCTCTGGATGCTCCTCGAGGGACATCGACTCCACGCAGGCCAAACGGGATGCCGTCAATCATGTCCGCTCCCTGAGCGCCTCCCCATCCCTGGGGCCTTGAATGCTCTTCCCCTTGCGGCATGGCGCTTGTTAATGCTCCCGATGAGGCCTCGCTCCTGGGGGCCCTTTGTCTGAGCCTGGAGGCTGAAATGTGTTGCATGCTTACCATCGCTGGGCGGAGGACTGGTACCGGAGGCCTCCCGTCCTTAGTGTGCCCACCACTTCCCCTTACTTCTTCTTGCTGAGTCTTGAGGGAGAGTGACTTCTCCGGAATGTCCTACCTTCGGGGATCTGGGCTATTCCGCACCGACTCTGCACTACTTTGGCCCAGTTGGCCAGTTTATTTTCTTCTTTCCTTTTTCTATTTCTGGCTTTCTCCTTTCTTGCCCTGCTTTGGGCCCTTTTCGTCAATGTCCTTGCTTGATCCTGCGGGGTGGCTTGGCTCTGGGGGGACTTTGGGGTGTTGGGGCACCCTGCTTGGGGCTGGTGGGACCTGTCCCTCTGTGCTTGGCATGCTTCCCCTGTTGGCGCTCTTGGTAGGGTGTCTCTCTCTCTCCTATGTGGGGCCTCAGCTGACCTTCCCCTCGTTGGGGTTCCCAGTCCGTCCTGTGGTGTTTGCTGAGCGCTGTCTCCTTTCTCCTTCTCCCCTCTTCTCTTCCCCTCCTAGCCGCTACCTGCTGCTCCATCAAATGCTGTGCGCGCTTGGTCTCTCTTTCTTCCAGTTATGGCTACCACACCTGGTTTGAAACTCGTATCCCTCAATGTGAAGGGACTCAACTCCCCCAACAAGCGGCGACAGATTTGGAGATACCTTCTCCAATTGAATCCTGATATTGTCTTCCTTCAGGAGACCCACCTGCTTAAGGAGGATATCGCCCGCATGGCCCATCCTCGCTTTCCGCTCCAATTTTGGGCTTATACCTCTTCCAAGGTAGCTGGAGTAGCAATACTTTGTCGAACAGGCATTCAGCAGGGGACCTCCAAGGCGGTTCGCACTCCGGATGGCAGGTTCCTCCGGGTGGTGGTTCGGTTTGGCCACAGGTCCTTAACTCTGTGTAACATTTATTCCCCCAACCAGGCGCAAGACTCATTCCTCCGGGAGACCTTGCGGGAACACGTGTCGAACTCGGATCCCCTCCTTATCCTCGGGGGTGACTTCAATCTGGTGTGGAATGCCACTGATGATCATAGTGACGGTTCCTTCCACGGAACCGGGCTATGTCCTCTGCCCTCAAGAATCAATTGACCGAGCTTGGCCTAATAGATGCCTGGCGCTACCACTCGCCCGATTCACGCGACTACTCGTATTACTCTTCTGTACATCGCTCATATTCGCGCATCGATTATCTCTTTGTCTCGCATTCCCTCATCGGGGAAACGCTCTCGGCCTCCATGTCAGACATTTCAATTTCAGATCACGCGCACCTTGAGCTCCTCTTTAGGGATCTGCTTTCCCACTCTAACTGCCCACCGCGGTGGCGGCTACCGGCCTACATACTTCGTGACCCGGTTGATATTGAGGAACTTCGGGCTGCTATTGTCGCTTACTTCGAGACGAATGACTTGCCAGAAACCCCTTTTCCTGTGGTCTGGGACGCATTTAAGGCCACTATACGAGGCCATATTACTTCTATAGCATGTGCCCGGGCCAGAGAGTCGCGCCTGCTTGAAGTTAAACTCTCCAGTGACATTAAGGCACTGGAGCGCCTCGATCAGACTCAGCCACGGGCTGCTCACAAGCGGCGCCTGGCCGTGCTGCGCAGCCAGCTCCGAGTACATCGCACCAACAAGGCTGAACGGGCCTTATTGGCTCTCAAGCAGCGATATTATGAGGGAGGAGATAAGGTAGGTACGGTTTTAGCCCGGCGATTGCGGACATGTGCAGCCAAAGCACATATAGCTAATATTAAGTGCCCTGATGGCACCCGGGCCATTACTGGAAAAGCTAAACTCGACGCGTTTCATGCATACTATTTGTCTTTGTACGCTCAGGAGACGCCCCCTCCGGAACAGGTCCGGGCTGTCCTTGATAATTGCTCTTGGGCTCCGATCACCCCTTATCATGCACAACTACTGGAAGACCCTCTTTCACAGAGCGAACTTGCGGGCGCTCTGAAGGACCTCCCTCTTGGGAAATCGCCGGGCCCGGATGGTCTGCCGCTTTCCTTCTATCGGGTCTACTTCCCACAGCTTCAGCCCTATCTTCTCCGCCTCTTCAATTCTTTCACGGACACGACGGGCCCCTCTGCTTCCGTGGGATTAGCCGAAATAGCGCTACTTCCAAAGCCAGGCAAGGACCCCGCATTATGTTCCTCCTTTCGCCCCATTGCCCTACTCAATACGGATCTTAAACTCTACACCAAAATCTTAGCTAAACGGCTGGATCCGCACCTCCCGGGCCTGATCGACCCCGACCAGGTCGGTCTTATTCGGCAGCGACAGGGGGCTGACAATGTGCGTCGAATCGCCCATCTTGTTGGGAAAGCCCAACACTGGAATATCCCTGCCTGCCTGCTGTCCCTCGACGCGGAGAAAGCGTTCGACCGTGTGGACTGGACCTTTCTCCGTGCTGTGCTCTTTAAAATCGGGCTTGGCCCCTTGATGGTGTCCTGCATCATGGCTCCTTATTTCTCCCCTACGACCCAAGTCTGGGTCAATGGCCAACTCACACACCCCATTTCTATATATAGAGGTACGAGGCAGGGCTGCCCCCTCTCTCCTCTTTTGTTTGCCCTTGTGGTCGAGCCGCTTGCCATCTTGATTCGCCAGGCGCCAGACATACATGGCATCCCTCTCGGAGGCCAACAGCAAAGCTTTGTTTGCGGACGACCTCCTTCTCACACTGTCGCATCCACACACGTCTCTTCCCACCCTTTACCATCTTTTGTGTCAATTCGAGCGGGAGTCTGGCCTTAAGATTAATCATGACAAATCCTGGGCCCTGAACCTTACCATCCCGGCAACGGAGCTCTCGACATTGCAAGCATTGGTCCCCTACAAATGGGCCCAAAGTTCCATTCGCTATCTTGGGCTTAACTTGACTCCTACCCTTGCTACCTGGTCGCAAGCCAACTGGCAGGAGTGTCGTCGGTCTGTGCTGGAGGACTTGCGGGTCTGGAGACCTCTCACTCTCTCCTGGCTGGGCCGTATTCATGCCCTCAAAATGTCCATTTTGCCCAAAGTCTTATACGTCTTCTAATCACTTCCCACTCCTATCCCGCATCACCAGATTCTAAGCTTACAGCGTGAATTCACCAGATTTATCTGGGGAGGTCGCCGCCCGCGCTTTTCTAACAAAATTCTCATGTCACCCCGGGATAGAGGGGGCGTGGCTTGTCCGAACCTGTTGGACTATTATTGGGCGGTGCACCTTCGCTTTATCTCTGAATGGATGGCATGGGAGAGTGAAAAGGTGTGGTTTCACATGGATAGGGCGGTGACCGGGCGCTCCATATGGGATTTGCCCTGGCACTCCCGGGTCTCCCGCTCCCGCAGTGCTTATATAGCCGTTCCTACCAAAACTGTCCTTGACATCTGGGACCGGATTGCTGTACCCAAGGGTCTCACCACCTTCCCCTCCCCTCACACCCCCATCGCAGGCAACTCTCTCTTTCCTCCTGCTCTGAACCCTACCATTTTCATTGACTGGGTGGATGGCGGGTGCAGTACGATACGGGACCTCTTTGTCTGTACCACCTTCAAGACTTTTGAACAATGCAAGCAGGAATTTCAACTTCCTGAAGGGGCTCGGCTTCAGTACTTGCAACTTCGGCATTGGGTTCACGATGCATCTTTTGCGTCGGCGGCCACACGTGCTCTCACTCCCTTCGAGCGGCTGGTCCGTTCGTTCGATAATTCCAGGGGTCTTATTGCACGCACTTATCGTATTCTCCAACACCCCCGCGGCTAATTCCGCATCTCTATCAAACTCGATGGCAGTCGGACCTGGCCACGGACATTGCGCCCGCGCAGTGGGAGCGCCTTTGGCAGGACATTCCAAGGGTCTATCGCTGTATCTCGCAGCGAGAAACCGCTTACAAACTAATGTCTCAGTGGTATTACACCCCTCGACGATTACATAAAATGTACCCTACGACTTCCCCTCTTTGCTGGCGATGCTTGACGTCACCCGGAGACTTTCTTCACATCTGGTGGTCCTGTCCACTCCTGGCCACTTACTGGAAGGAGATCCTCAGCCACATCAAACTGGTTCTTTGCTTCCCCCTGCCTGAAGCTCCAGCTATGCTCATTTTGGGTATCAAGCCTACTAATTTGCGCGCACTGACGCGTGGCGATTGGCAGGTCTGTTTCCACATGCTGGGTGCGGCGAAACAACTCATAGCCCTGTACTGGAAGAAAGCAGAGACCCCCGATCACGGCTTGGTTCACCCGTCTATGGCATACCATGGCCATGGAGCTCCTCACAGCGCGCTTGCAGGATCGAGACACTCGCTTTACCAGGCTTTGGCAACCAATAATCGATTACTTTTGTAGAATGGAGCATGCTCGCTTTATGCCCCCGAAACTCCGGGCGTTACGCCTCTTTGAAGATGTGCTGCTTCCCTTTGCCTTCACTGTGCCCTCCTGAGCCCCGCGCCATCCAGCTGCCCCTGTTCCACCAGGTTGTCGTTCTGTGCAAGGATCACTTCCAACACCTCTCTTCCTTTTGTCCCCTTTCTTCTATTCTTCCTTCTTTGCTGCCCCCCCCTCCTCTTTCTTTCTTTCTCGCCGTTCCTTCTTCCTTTCTTTCTCTAGCTGGTTTTTTCTGTTTGTCTTTCTTTCTCTTCTTCTATTATCTTGTTTGTTTCTTGCACAATGTGTGCGTTTGTTCTCTGGTTCTGGTTCAATGCTCTTGGAGCTGTTGTAAAACAAACACCTGCCACTTTTGATCACTACATCACGTGGCCGGCCCTAAGCGGGTTGTAGGCGACTTGCTGTGTAACTAAGTATGTATGTCTGCTATCTTTATCGATATGCCATTGCCTCCCCTTTTTTTTTGCTTATCTTACTTTGCGGCCGGCCCGCCACGGGGTTGTAGGCGACATGCTGTGTAGCTGCGGCTTATTTTTCTCTGTCTTAATAAAACAGATTTATGACAAAAATAGGATGCATGTTACTTTCTTTAAAAGCATTTTTCTTATTGGTTATTTAAACATGTTTGAAAGCTACAGTAGATAGGATTAGGTAATATTTTGCAAAAGTCAACCACACCTGCTATTTGCATTTGTAAGTTTGTGTGCTGAACTTGTGAATCTGGTGAACTTCTGACCTACCAGTTCAGTGGAATGTTGCAGAAACTGTTACTATGGAAACTGGAATTAAGCAGAATGGGGGAAGGGTAGAAAGTTAACTGTGCTTTTAAAATATGAAATTGTAAGTTATATATAAGTGATATGTTATTAAAGTAAGATTTCCCACATTGGTAGTATGTTTAGAAGTGGTGTGTTCATAAAAAAATAATACTAGTATTATTAGTAATAGGTTTCTGAACTCCTGCACTGATTTGCGGCTCCATCGTGATGGTACACGGTGGAGTCGCGACTCCAGAAAATCAGTTTGGGCATTTTTGGAAGACAGTTGGTAAGGGTTAATATGTCTAACCAATAGAAATGTGTTTCACAATTTGAATTAATGTAGGAAGGAATGTGATTTGTTACTTACATTTATTTGTGTGGAGAAAGAGAGGGAAAGTTCGCCATTACTGGTTTTACCTTGTTGACAGTGGTGCATTACATTGATTGTGTGCAAAAGAAAATCTTTTATGAGTTTCTGATATTTCATATTCTACAATACTATTTGAAAGGTGAGTTACAAATTTGTGAGGTGTATTATGCCTTAGCTTAATTTTCTAACTTTAAAAATTATTGAAGAACTGTGATGTTTGAAATATGTTATTAAATGTAGACATGTGTATTGTAGTTTGTTAGTATTTAGAGAGGTCTGCATGGTCTTGTGTCTGAAGTATTTCTCTACTTACACATGTATTCTGATATGAGTTATCCATCTGAAGATGCTAGACATGTAAAACACAGATATACATGTACTTGTATGCTTCTTTTATAGATATTGTCACTAGTAAAAGGTACACACACATGCATGCATGCTTTTAGAAATATGGGGAGACTTACAACAGAGACATGTGAAGGGTTGCTGCTTTGTATTTGGCTATGCTCAATACCTGAGTAGTAGTAGAATGGTGAAGCAGGAGCAGCACAAAAGTGATGTTTAAGATATGTTGGCTGAGGAATTAGTGATTATGCTACTTTGTGTGTGTCTGTGGAAAGGTTTACTTGAAGTACGCTGCATAAATGTAGGTGTCTGTTTGAAATGTGAAGTGCATTCTGTAATGTTTTAAGGTCTTCGTGGTCTTGTGACTGAGGTATGTGTCTACTTGCACATGTATTGTGATATCTGTTATGTATCTGAAGATGCTAGACATCTAAAACACACGTATACATTAATTTGTATGTTTCTTTCATATATGATGCTACTAGCAAAAGGTACAGACATATCCATACATGCTTTCAGGAAAATACTGAGACTTACAGCAGAGACATGTGAAGGATTGCTTCTTTATATTTCACTAGGCCCAACACCCTAAGTAGTCGTAGAATGGTGAAGCTGTAGCACAAAACTGAAGTTTAAGGCATGTTAGGAAACGGATTAGTTATTACACTATTTTGTACGAGTCTGTGGAACGCTACACTTCAAATATACCACATATTTTTCAGTGTGTGCTTGAAATGTGAAGTGCAGTCTGTCACGTTTTAAGGCCTTCCTGGTCTTGTGACTGAGGTATGTCTTTACTTGCAGATGTATTCTGATATGTGTTATGCATCTGAAGATCCTAGTCATTTAAAAGACAGGTATACATCTATTTGTATATTTCTTTTATATATGAAGCTGCTAGCAAAAGCTACAGACATATGCATGCATGCTTTTAGGAATATGGTGAGACTTACAGCTGAGACATGTGATGGGTTGCTGCCTTAAATTTGTCTAGGACTAACACTCTAAGTAGTCGCAGAATGGTGAGGTGCAGTGCAAAAGTTAGGTTTAAGACATGTTAGGAGAGGGATTAGTGATTAGGCTACTTTGTACGAGTCAGTGGAAAGGTACACTTTAAATATACCACATAATTTTCAGTGTGTGCTTGAAATGTGGAATGCAGTCTGTCACGTTTTAAGGCCTTCCTGGTCTTGTGACAGAGGTATGTCTCTACTTGCAGATGTATTTTGATATGTGTTATGCATCTGAAGAGGCTAGTCATTTAAAAGACAGGTATACATCTATTTGTATATTTCTTTTATATATGACGCTGCTAGCAAAAGCTACAGACATATGCATGCATGCTTTTAGGAATGTGGTGAGACTTACAGCTGTGACATGTGATGGATTGCTGCTTTATATTTGGCTAGGCCCAACACTCCAAGTAGTCGCAGAATGGTGAGGTGCAGTACAAAAGTGAGGTTTAAGACATGTTAGGAGAGGGATTAGTGATTAGGCTACTTTGTACGAGTCTGTGGAAAGGTAGACTTTAAATATACCACATAATTTTCAGTGTGTGCTTGAAATGTGAAATGCACATCATAAGAATCTAAAAAGGGCACGTAAAGATCATGTAATAACTAAACTCAATCAGGCAGAAAATTCGGCAAAAGATCTCTACAAAATTTTGAATTCCTTTACCAAGCCTACAGCATGCGCACTGTTGGTCACCCCCTCTCAGGGACTGTGTGACAATATTGCTGTATACTTCGACGATAAAATCAACCAGATCTATCAACAATTCCCTCAAGACGTTTGCCAGGTGCCGTCTACTACACCCGACTTAGCACCCCTTGTAGGCTCAGGTGAAGGTTTGACACACTTTAAGGATATTGAGGTCTCTAAAGTGGAAGCTATGTTAAAAAAGGCAAAATCAGGATCTCCTTTGGATATAATGCCCGCCCACAAATTTTCTCTCCTTGCCCCTCTTTTGGCCGCCCCAATTGCAGAGATCTTAAATTCATCATTGAATGAAGGCAGTGTGCCTGTAGATTGGAAAGTCGCCCAAGTATTGCCTATCAAGAAGAAAGATCAGGTACCGGCCGAAGTGCTCTCCAATTACCGTCCCATTTCGCTCCTTCCGCTTATTGGCAAATTGGCGGAGAGCTATGTTAATACTCAATTAATGGACTATCTTGAGGCCAATGGTATCCTTGACCCTTCACAGTCGGGGTTTAGATCCAACTACTGCACCGAGACAACTCTCATTGGGGTCACGGATTATATAAAAATGGCCATGGATGATAACAAAGGAGTGATGTTGGTTTTGTTGGATCTAACAGCAGCCTTCGACACGGTCTCTCATCAGAAACTGATACTTCGACTGAGAGAGGCCGGTCTGCAGGGGATAGCTCTCGACTGGTTGGTCAGCTTTCTCGATCATCGCACGCAGACCATCAATCTAGGCCCTTTTCGATCCCAAACTATGAAGCTTAGTAAGGGGGTGCCCCAGGGCTCCTGTCTGAGCCCTACTTTGTTTAACATCTAAGTGGCCCCCCTTGCTAAAGTCATCCGAAAGTACGGCTTTACGCCGTTCTCCTATGCTGACGACACACAATTACTCCTGTCCTTCGATAAGGACACGGAGTTCGTCGATCAGCGCTTTGCTAATGGCATGTCTGCCATAGCAGAATGGATGACTGAACACTTTCTGCAGTTAAATGCGGCCAAAACTGAGATCCTTCTGTTTGGTGCTGCATCAACTTCCTGGTCCCCTGAGTGGTGGCCGACAGTGCTAGGCCCCGCCCTTCTACCAACTTCGGTGGCAAAAAATCTAGGGGTCAGGTTGGATGCACATCTATCGATGAAGGATCAAGTTATGACCACTGCCGGGATCTGTTATCATACCTTGAGCCTGCTGCGCAGAGTGTTCAGGTGGCTACCCCTAACTGTACGCAGAACCTTAATTCAGGCTTTGATTATAGGTCGCCTGGACTATTGTAATGCTTTATTGGCATCGGCGAACGAGTCTTCTCTTAGCAGACTGCAGATCGTCCAGAATGTGGCTGCACGACTAACTCTTAACAAACCACCCGCACCTCCCCCGGGCCATTATTGAAAACTCTCCATTGGCTCCCAATTCGCCAGAGAGTAAAGTTTAAGCTCTGTTGCTTTGCTCACAGAGCTCTTTATGGCACTAGCCCGAGTTATATGGTGGATAAGTTCAAAGTGTACTGCCCGAATCGGTGTCTCAGATCGGAAGGCAAAAAGTTATTGGTGGTCCCTCGTTTTAAGAAAAACCGATCCGGAGGCAAAACTGTGGCCTATCTGGCGCCAATATACTGGAATTCTCTGCCAGAGGATTTACGCAAATGTCCTAGTCTTCCCCGTTTCAGAAAACTCCTGAAGACGGAATTATTCAAGGCTTGAGCTATGGGAATCTGTGCCTGACTGACCTGTTTCTATGTTTAGCGCGGAGATACCCCTTCGGGGGTGATTCCTGCGCTCTATAAATTCTCTACATACATACATACATACATTAGTGATTAGGCTACTTTGTACGAGTCTGCGGAAAGGTACACTTTAAATATACTGTATAATTTTCAGTGTCTGTTTGAAATGTGAAGTGCAGTCTGTCAAGTTTTAAGGCCTTTATGGTATTGTTACTGAGGTATGTCTCTACTTCCAGATGTATTCTGATATGTGTTCTGCATCTGAAGATGCTAGATGTATAAAACACAGGTATACATCTATTTGTATCTTTCTTTTAAATACGATGCTTCTAGCAAAAGGTACAGACATATGCATGCATGGTTTCAGGAATATGGTGAGACTTATAGCTGAGACATGTGATGGGTTGCTGCTTTATATTTGGTGAGGCCTAACACTCTAAGTAGTCGCAGAATGGTGAGGTGCAGCACAAACGTGAGGTTTAACACATGTTAGGAGAGGGATTAGTCATTAGGCTACTTTGTACGAGTATGTGGAAAGGTACACTTTAAATAATCCCATATTTTCAGTGTGTGCTTGAAATGTGAAGTGCAGTCTGTCACGTTTTAAGGTCTTCATGGTCTTGTGACTAAGGTATGTCTCTACTTGCACATGTATTCTAATATGTATTATGGAAGGGAAGTTGATAGACGTATAAAATACAGGTATACATCTATTTGTATATTTCTTTTATATACGATGCTGCTAGCAAAAGGTACAGACATATGCATGTATGCTTTTAGGAATATGGTGAGACTTACAGCTGAGACATGTGATGGGTTGCTGCTTTATATTTGGCTAGGCCCAACACTCTAAGTAGTTGCATAATGGTGAGGTTCAGTGCAAAAGTGAGGTTTAAGACATGTTAGGAGAGGGATTAGTGATAATGCTATTTTGTACGAGTCTGTGGAAAGGTACACTTTAAATATACCGTATAATTTTCAGTGTCTGTTTGAAATGTGAAGTGCAGTCTGTCATGTCTTGAAGCCTTTATGGTATTGTGACTGCGGTATGTCTCTACTTGCACATGTATTCTGATATGTGTTATGCATCTGAAGATGCTAGACGTATAAAACACAGGTAGACATCTATTTGTATATTTCTTTTATATATGATGCTGCTAGCAAAAGGTACAGACATATGCATGCATGGTTTCAGGAATATGGTGAGACTTACAGCTGAGACATATGAAGTGTTGCTGCTTTATATTTGGCTAGGCCCAACACTCTAAGTAGTTGCAGAATGGTGAGGTGCAGCGCAAAAGTGAGGTTTAAGACATGTTAGGAGAGGGATTAGTGATTAGGCTACATTGTATGAGTTTGTATGTAGGTGTCTAAGTAGATATATTTCTACTTACTCATGTATTCTGATATGTGTTATCCATTTGAAGATGCTACATTTGTAAAACACAAGTAAACACGTATTTGTATGCTTCTTTTATATATGGTAGCACTAGTAATAGATACAGCCACATGCATGCATGGCTTTTAGAATATGGTGAGATTTACAGCAGACACATGTGATATGATGCTGCTTTATATTTGTGTAGGCCCAACATCCTGAGTAGTCGTAGAATGGTGAAGCAGCAGCACAAAAGTGAGGTTTAAAGGTATTGGCAGACGGGTTAGTAATTAGGCTACTTTCTATGAATCTGGGGAAATGTACACTTGAAGTACACCACATAAATGTAGGTGTCTCTTTCAAATGTAAAGTGCAGTCCGTCAAGTTTTAAGTTTAAGGTCTGCATGGTCTTGTCATTGATGTATGTCTCTATTTGCACACAAATACTCATATGTGCTATGCATCTAAAGATACTAGATGTATAAAACATAGGTATACCTGTATTTGTATGTTTCTTTTAAATATGATAGTACTAGTAAAGGGTACAGACATATGCATACATACTTTCAGGAATATTGTGAGATTTACAACAGACTCATGTGAAGGTTTGCTGCTTTATATTTCGGTAGGCCCAACACTTTGAGTAGTTGCAAAATGGTGAAGCTGCAGCACAAAAGTAAGGTTAAAGACATGTTGACAGATGGTTTAGTGATTAGGGTACTTTGTATGAGTCTGTGATAAAAAATACAGGTATAGAACTATTTTAATATTTGTTTTATATATGGTGTCACTAGCAAAAGGTGCAGACACATGTATGGATGCTTTCAGGAATATGGTGAGACTTACAATGGAGATATATGAAGGGTTGCTTCTTTATATTTGGGTAAGCTCATCACTTTAGGTGTTATTTTGAATTGGGAACACCAGTCTGTGAAGTTTAAGGTAACCCTGGGTGGAGTATGCGGAGTGGTGCTCCGCGTAGTTCCACAGAGTTTCAAAAAAACTCTGTGAAACTACGCTCCGCTCTGCTCCCCCGCAGGCCCACGAAAGGGTTAAAAAAAAACTTAAAACCCACTTACTTTCTCTTCTGCCCGCCCTCCTCCTCGCCCCGGTGTCTTCTTCTCTTCGTCGCCCTCCTCCTCGCGTCCCCGTACGTATTACATCTTGCGTGAACTGCGCATGCGCAGTTCACGCAAGAGGTAATATGTATAGGGACGCGTGGAGGAGGACGACGGAAAGAAGAGGACACAGCGGTGAGGAGGAGGGCAGGCAGAAGAGAAGGTAAGTGGGGTTTTTTACATTTTTTTTAAAGGGGCTGGCCTCGTACTCCGCTCCGCCACGGAGTCAGAGTTTTGCCGCAACTTCGCATTCCCAGCAGAGCACGGAGTTGGTAATACTCCGCAAACTCCGCTGGCGGAGCAGAGTACTCGGCCCGGGCTTAGTTTAAGGGACTTTATGGTGTTGTGAATGACATATTTTCTATTTATACATCTATTGTCTGATGTATTATACATGTGAACCTGATTGTTTTGGGTAGTAGTAGAGAAATCCTTTAGTTGTGCTCTTTCATTCTTTTGCAGAGGTTGTGATGTCTTCTAAATGAAGGAATTGTGCAGTGTCTAACATAGCTTTGCAATTGAATTGAAAGTATTTCTTTATTTATAGATGAGAATATTTGTATATAATTATTTTAATAATATAAAATAATTTTTAGAAACTTTTTAAACTTTTCCTTTTTTTCAGATATTCACCATTATTAGTAAGAAAGATTGAGTATGACAAGAAAAGTTCAAAAGAAAAGACAAGAAAAAAACAGTACTATTTAAAGGAGAGAGAAAAGCAGAAATTAGATGTAGTTCAAAATGTGACATTGAAGAAAAAGACTTCTGGTAAGAGAACTGAAGAATTTGTTAAAAGACTTTTAAAGAATGTAATGAATTTTCAAAATGTGGAAAAGAGAAAGAAAAGTTGTACAACCAATCAGAAGGAAACGAAAAGGGACATATTAATGGAAAATCAAGTTATGGGAAAACAATTCATGTTAAAAGAAGGATGAAAGAATATAAAGATATTAGGAAGAGAATGTATAAAGGTAGAGTACTACAAAATGTATTGAAAAATTGTAAAAAATATAAAAAAGATCAATGGCTTACAAGAAAAAGCAACAGATTGAAAGTGTAGTAAAAAAAGCTTTTGAATTGAAACGAAAATTATTTATATTGGTATTGAAGAGAATGAAAACATTGAATAAAACAATGCACTTTATGAAGGAGAAAAGCAAAAGAAAAAGACCAGTTAATAGAAGTAACTTTTGCAAAACAGTTTCTGGTGAATAGAAGCACACTTCTAGTACTGAGCCTTTTTTTAATGAAGAAAGCAATTTTCAACAAAATACATTAGTTCATGCAGTTGATACCAGTGGTCGTTGTTATGAGATAAAAGATGGTTGTCCAATTGAAAAAGAAAAGATGGTTCCTAGAAATGTGGAAGAAGTAATAACTGAAGAAGTTCAAGGGAGACGTACACAAGCTCCAGTGTATAAGTGGGATTGTAGTAGTATTTGTAGTATTCGACAGGAATCTATCGATATATTATGAATTTTCTTACGAGATTATGCAAAAACAAGTGTTAAACAGAAGATTAAGATGTTGCAAGGACTAGATCCTTGTAAAATGAGAAAATGTCCTAAGTTGCAGGGTCATTCTCTGGCTTGTCTTTCTAGAAAAGTGTGTCGAAGTACTTTTCATCATTTAAGAATGTTAGCAGTACATCACTCAGAAATGCGGAAGTTAGTAAGGAGATTGCACTACGTAAAAAGCCCTGCATTATCTTTAAGTGAAATGAACACAGCTCTTTTGCATGGTTCAGTATCGGATGTAAAAAAAGTTTGTGATGATATACAGTTTCGTTTCT
Source organism: Calotriton arnoldi (assembly GCA_963921515.1). Classification (NCBI taxonomy): domain Eukaryota; kingdom Metazoa; phylum Chordata; class Amphibia; order Caudata; family Salamandridae; genus Calotriton; species Calotriton arnoldi. The sequence continues at coordinate 1,638,000 of CAWUFW010002810.1, read as the reverse complement.
TTGGTTCACAAGAGGAGTGTAGAGAAAGTGAGAGCTTGATAAGTGTAGGTGTTGAAGAACAGGTGGAAGATATTAGTGCTGAGAAGTTTGCAGAAGAATCATACAAAGTTTAAGTTACTTTCATGGGAAAAACCAAACTATGTTTGTATTAGTTGTCGATGTACTCCCTATAGAAGTCAAACTAGGAATGTTGATGTGCATTTAAAAAGTGAAAAGGAAAACAATGATAAGTGGGATCAATTTGGTGCTTATCTGTTGGTGGAAGGTCATTTTGAGTAGGGTACTGATCAACATATTTGTAAATATTGTTACAACAAATTAAAAAAGAACAAAGTGCCAGCTAGAGCAGTATATTACAACTTAAAGTTGGTAGCTATTCCTCCGGAACTGGCAGATTTAAATGGGAAACATCCTGAACAACGACTCCGGAACAACGAGTTCCGGAGTCACGAAAGCGGAACTCCGCCCTGCCCGAACAACGACTCAGCCTTAACCACGCATGTGCGTGGTTAAGGCTGATTCGGTCTAGTGTTCGGGCAGGGCGGAGTTCCGAGGAGCGTCGCAGAGGAGATCGTCGAGGAACAGGTAAGAGGGGTAAATTTTCAGGGGGTGGTGGGGGTTTAGGTTTAGTTTTTAGGGGCTTGGGGTTTAGTTTTAGGGTGGGGGAATTAGTTAAAATGGGGTTGTGTTTGTTTTTAGGGTGTGTGGGTGATCGTGTATATTATTAGGGAAGGGGGAATTAGTTATTAGGGTTTGTGGGTGATCGTGTTTATTTTTAGAGTGGGGAATTAGTTTTAGGAGGGCGGGGAGATTGGTGTTAGTATGCAGGGGTTGGGGGTTTGGGGTTAGTTTTTAGGGGTTTGGGGTTAGTTTTTAGGGGTGTGCGTGATCGTGTTTGGTTTAAGGATGTGTTGGTGATCGAGTATATTTTTAGGGTGGGAGGAATTAGTTTAGTGTGTGTGGGTGATCGTGTTTACTTTTAGGCTGGGGGGAATTCGTTTTTAAGGGGTGGGGGGATCGGCGTACTAGTTGGAAAGCATTTTTTTTAACATGCATTCCTTTACCACGAAAAATCGTGGTAAAGGAATGCGTGGTAAAAAAAATCGTGGGTTAGACAAGGTCGTGGTTGCGACCTCGTTGTTAGGGAAGTCGTGGTTGGGGAACTCGTTGTTCCAACATACAACCGATTTAAATACATATGAGTCCATTCTTATTCAATCTGTGCACCCGTTTCAGGCTATAGTTCGTATGGAGCCTAAAACAGGTGAGTTTCCTCCAACAGATTTACAAAGAGGTCTGAAAGGAAGAGTTGTGTACTTACCTTTAGATTTTAAGAAAAATATTGAAATTGTTGGTATAGAGAGAGAGGAAAGTGAGCCTGTAGTTATTCTAGTTAATGGTGTACCAACAGAGAGTCGGAAAATATGGCAAGAGTTAGTAGATGTCACCAAACTTCAAAAGGCTACATTATGTCTTGTAGAGAATAATATTTATTATAAAACTGTAAATGTGGAAGAACAGGAAATATATTTAGAAGATGTAATAGAAATTTCAACAGGCCAAATAGAAAAAGTGGACAAGTCCAGGAGTGAAGAGATTTACGAACATTACAGTATGCATCCTCTACATTCAAAAGAAGTGATTGGAAACACTATGGAATTATTTAAAATGAAGAAAGCAAAGGGAACTCCCATGAGTGTATGGGAAAAAAGTTTAGAAGCTCGTTGTTTTCCACAGCTGTTCCCCACTGGAGAAGGTGGACGATATGATGAACGAGCAGTACAGATTCCAGCTTCAGAATACCGCTCGACAAGATTGTATTCAGAAGATCCAAGATTTCGACAGTGCATTCCATACATATTTCATCTTCTGTTTGAAAGTGACTTGTCTGGACTTTCATATGGAGTGAACCACATATTAAAAACAGGAGTTCATCTTACACATGTTTCTGCAAAGCAATTTATGGACAAAGTTCAACAAAGAGACGATCATTTAGAATCTCAATTAATTAATTTGATGGCGTGTCAACGTGGTACTGAGTATTGGTATCGTCGTCACGGCAACCTTAAATGTATGTTAAGAAACGTAGGTACCCCTACGTGGTTTTTAACACTTTGCTGTGCTGAATATGCGTGGGATGATTTACTTGAATTTCAATGGCAAGCAAATTCAAATGTAAAAAAGTTTGAATTGAAGAAGACAGCTGGAGAACTGTGTTCCTTGGATCCTGTGAAGGTGTGCAAATATTTTAATCATAGGTTTCAAGCTATGATGTCTTTTATCTGCAATAAAAATAATGCACCTCTTGGAGAAGTTACTGATTTCTTTTGGAGAAAGGAGTACCAAGCCAGAGGAGCTCCTCATATACACATGCTATTATGGATCAAGAATGCACCAAACTTTGGAACTGATACTGATGAAAGTGTTGTGCCATTCCAAAAAAGGAGGAGAAAACAGCTTGAGACAACAAGTTTTACGGTTTCAAAATCATCAATGTGGAAAATATTGTAGACGAAAATACAAGTCAAAGGGAACATTTTATCCAAAATGTCGTTTCGGATTCCCACGTCCAATAATTTCAAAAGGAAGAGTCAATAGTTTTATGTCAGTAGTAAGGCATACTATAACTCGAAAATCTCCGAAAAATACATACAACATAAAAAAACTGAAGATTCAAAGTATATTAATGACTACAATCCAGTGATTTTGACAATGTGGAATGCAAACATGGATAGCCAGTATGTTGCAGATAATTCAATTTCTCGCTATGTTACGTCATATATAACCAAATCTGAAAAGACAGAGTTGAAAGAAATGTGGGAAGAAATTTCACAAGAGAAGAGTCTTAGTAAGAAATTGCACAGTTTTAGCTTGAAAATGCTTTCCCATCGAGAGATTGGATCCTATGAATGTTCAGATCGGTTGAGCTCTGCCAGTTTATAGTCAAAGTCAAGAGGAATCGTTTGGGTAAGTCTAGGTCTTGCCGCCACCCGAAATAGAGTATTGAAATCTCTACAAGAAATTGAATATTTAGCATTGAATGAACCAGAAAGTACAGCTATTGTTAAAACTAATATGTTGGATATGTACTATCCCAAAAGGAGTCCACATCTGAAAAACGTATGTCTCTATGAAGTACTGCAACATTACAGCTTTAAGAGAAATGTTACAGAGAATATAAATGAAGAAAAATATGCAGTAATTGGATGTTTGGTAAAACATGCCAAAGGAAATCTCACAACCACAGAAAACTCTTTTGCGAAACTCCAGATAAAAGGGAATTTTTCTATTTAGCACTTCTGCAATTCTTCAAGCCTTGGCGTAGTGAAATGGAATTACTTGGAGATTTTGACTGCTATGAAGATTCTTTTAATGCATGTAAAAATAGCATTCAATGCACAATTTTCCTAACTTATCTACAAATGTTAAATGAAGAGATTGAACAAGAAACTACTATTGCAGCTGAAATAGCTAGAGACAGTTCTCAAGATAGTCAAAGTTTGGGTCCACTAAGTCAAGATCCACTAGGACAACCAATTATTGAAAATGAAGTAGCAATAGCCATGAATGAAGTAGAAACGGCAATGCAACACGCGCACAACAGAATATTATTCAGTTGGGAAACTTGGAAGAAGAACTAAATATTGAACAAAAAGAAATATATCAGCAAGTGACAGGACAGATACAGCATGGTTTTCTGCAATGAAAACAAAGAATGCCAATGCACATCATTTAAACCTATTCTAATGTACGTCAGTGATCAAGCTGGAACAGGAAAAAGTTTCTTAATGAAAGTTTTGATGAGTTATCTACACAAAACAACTGAATCACATTTATCTTGTGTTGTAACAGCTCCAACCGGATTAGCAGCACACAACATTAAAGGGATTACTTTACATCGATTACTCATGCTACCAGTTGAACATGCAAATAAATTGGAATATCAGAAGCTATCTGGAGAAGCTTGTTATGAAGTTTCAAGAATACTGAAGAAAATGAAACTTCTAATCATTGATGACGTGAGCATGGTCTCAAACTTAATGCTTGCCTTTGCACATTTAAGAATGCAACAGATTTTAAAAACAGATTATGATGTTCTGTTTGGAGGAAAACATGTAATTGTATTCGGCGATCTACTACAACTTACTCCTGTAAAAGGGCAACCAGTTTTTAAAACACTTGTCAATGAAGACACTAGGAAATCTTTGGGAAGTATTGGAAATGTGAATATTTGGTTACATTTTGAATATAAAGAACTTATTAAGAATATGCAACAAGCAAGTGATGAAGATTATGGAAATATTCTTAAAGATGTAAGAATTGGTGTTTTTACAAAACATGCTAAGCAAGCTTTATAAAGTCGGCTACTAAGGAAGTTGTTTACAACCGAAAACACAGCACCTGAAATAATGTACAAAAAAATTGGAGAAAATAAGTCTATAGTTTGCCTAATGCCTACACTGCAAGAGTGTTCTACATTCAATCAAGAACTTTTTAAATTGGAACAACAACCAATAGTGAAAATGGAAGCTATTGATAAAATGGAACACCAAGGAGTGATTATTCCTCTCTCAGAAAAATTACAGTCAAAATTAGATTCTTTGGAAAAGTCTGTTTCTAAATCTGCAGGTTTAGAAAAGTCTTTACATGTATGCAGTAGCGGTCCGTGGTAGGAGTGCCGGCCGGGCGGTGACGTGGGGCGGGGGAGGGGCAGGGTGGGGGGTAGTAAACCACGGATTATGGCCAAATACAGGTAAGTAAACATTTAAATCAATAAAACGAATTTCGTTGCGCGCACTGCATTGCATTTGGCGATGGAGCGCTCACAACGAAATTCGTTTTATTGATTTAAATGTTTACTTAGCTGTATTCAGCCGTAATCCGTGGTTTACTACCCCCCACCCCACATCACCGCCCGGCCGGCACTCCTACCACGGACTGCTACTGCATGTATGTATAAACTGTCAGGTAATTTTACGGCATAATTTGAATGTAGAAGAAGGTTTAGTAAATGGAGCAATGGGAAAAGATGTTGATTTTGTAAATTTTCAGAACAGAGATGGAATTGAATTTTTGAAGATTAAATTTGATCAGATAGAAGAGGTAAAACAGATTGGACGTTGTGCTGTACGTTTTTGCTTGTAAAAGACTTGTATGTTCGTAGAAAACAATTTCCTATGCCTTTAGTATATGCAGTAACCATTCATAAATCTCAAGGTTTAAGTGTAGACAGTGCTTTGGTAAATATTGGAAGTACAGTGTTTAAAAAGGGAATGGCATATGTTGCATTGTCTCGAGTAAGAACATTATCTGGTTTGTATTTGATTGATTTTGATGAGAATAAGATTAGTGCTGACACAAATTGTGTAAGAGAGTACAATCGGATAAGAAGACTTTAAGCTCCTAACTTAGGTGAATATCCCATAAATGAGAAACGTCTAGTGTGCCCAAAACGGAAATATGACAAACATTCTACTGAGATTCAAAAAAAGGAAAACAATTGAAGAGAATCATGAAAGTGCAAAGAAAATGAAAATGGATACTGTTGATGATATTGTAGGATACCAGTTAGAAAATAATTCAGGTATCAACTGCTATGCTAATGTAATTGTGAATGTTGTGTTTTATCTAGAAGATCTTCATCATGAAATTATGGCATTCCGAGAAAAAAGATTCTGTTCTTTACTACATTATGGGGCATATTCTCAAGGAACTATCGCCGAGTTAACGGCACTTTATCTCAGCCAAAGTCGCAATAAAATTATCGCCCCATTCACAAGCTGGTGCAAACAGCCGATATCACCAGTTTACCTGCGATAGCACCCACAAAAAACATCGCCACAGATGAGCCTGGCAACTATCCCTAATGAGATGTAGAGTAGGAGTTCCCGAGCAAAAAGCCGCGACAACACCACAACGTAACATTCACAACGACCAGCCAGATCGGCGATAAGAACACAAAACAGGCGATACGGCGCGTTAGCAGCAGGAAATTAACACCTGCTCTGACCTGGTGCAAAGTCGGAGGACAACCTGCACCAGAAAAGGGAGCCCAGCCCACAGCCACACCTGAAGAACAACAGATGCCATGGAGCTACTCATCATGGAGCTCAAAGCCCCAACAGAGCCACAACACCCACCGCCACCACCCCCAGGCCCGCCCCCCCGGCCCCCCCGCCCCCCCCGGACCACCACAGAGGCAGCGCAGACAAAGACAGCGGGCCTTCAGGAAATGCACCAGCCTCACAGACTTAACCCCAGAGAATGTCATTGCCCACTACAGACTCAAAAGGCCAACCATCCTCCGCATCCTGAACATCATTGCCCACAGGCTGACGGTACCAACACAGCGGACAACCAACATCCCACCTCAGACAAAGCTGCTGGCTGTGCTGCACCTTTTGGCCTCTGGTACATTCCAACCAACAACCGCCAGAGTCGGAGGAGTCTCACAGCCAGCCCTATCCAAGTTCCTCAAACATGTCCTGGATGCCATCATCAGCTTGGTACCCCAGTACCTATACTTCCCCCACACTGCACAGGAACAGCTGGAGACCAAGCAAGGCTTCTATGCCATAGCTGGCTTCCCGCACGTGTTGGGGGCAATTGACTGCACACATGTCCTACTTGTGCCCCCTGCCGACACTGCACACAATTACCGCCACAGGAAGCACACGCATTCCATCAATGTGCAGGCAATAGTGGACCACCGGGGACTCTTCACCAATGTCGTCGCCAACTACCAGGCAGTGTGCATGATTCATACATCTTCCGACAGTCCATCATCAACCGGCGCTTCCAGGATGGCACCTACGGAAATGCAGTGCTCGTTGGTAAGTACCAAATGAACACACCCCACACCTCAACTCCACAATCATGCAACTCACAACTCTGGGAATGCACTCGTTACAAACTCACATACAACATGCCCACCCACCACACACAACAGCACAACGTACTGCGGTAACCTGGGCTAGCCATGTACATGAGCCATCAAAGGCATGGCACCTCAGCCACACAATAGCAGTATGTGGGGAGAGGTGGGAACCAGGAATGTGCGAAGGAGGCAAGTGATCCATGAATGCGAATGCACACAATGCCAAGTGTGGCGTGGAAGTGCTGGACAGACTGCAGTATGCAGACCACAGACATATCCATGTCGACACATACTGCTGGTGGTGGTAGTGTTGTGGACTGTGGGCGCCACCATGTCACCCCAGCAAGTGGGGAAGATCTCGGAAATATAGCTTGTTACGTCCCCCCTGTAAGCGTGTGCGGAGTGGCCTTGCCCGGCATACACCAGGCTAGCATAGGGGTGTGAATAAAAAGCACGTAGCCCTGGGCGTGGTTCTCTTCCGGAATGGCCAACGTGGCTGCCAGGGTGGCGCCTCTCACCCCGCCACGAGGCCGACGCTGTGTGCGGCAGTGCCTGCAATCCTGTGCGCCTGCCGCAGCCCGGGCCGCTGGTCCCCGAACCAGTCTTGTCTGCCCCTGCGCATCCAGGCCTTACTGCTCACCTGCCGACACCGGCGTGTCTCCAAGAGGGCCCACCACGTGCCGGTGCTAGCTCAAAGCCAGAGGCCCGCGACCTTGGCAGCCTCCTCAGACCATCACGGCCTCCGCAAGCAAGGCCCGCAGTACTCCTTTCACGTTGACGTACTCCACCGGCATACACAGCGGTCAAGTAGGTCACACATTTGGAACTGAGTCTTGATTACACAATGGCAGAGTACATATTTATGGCATCGTTTATATCCCTAATCTCCCTTCGATGTGGTGCCACCAACTCTGTGCAGAGCATTACGACCACACGTGTCTGTGGGCCCTTGCGGACTTCTGCCTTCGGCCTACACAGCGGTCCAGCAGGCCTCACACCAATCCAATACAGTCTGTAACAGGCAGGACACGGCATCGTCGCAGGGTGCACACCCGCTCAGCTCTGGTGCCTCCACCTCCGTCAACCATGAATCTTCTCCACATGCCATTTCAACGCCGTGTGTTAGAGATCCAGGAGGAGCTAGCTGCACAGCGGTTTCCCCAGGCTGACCGCTGCCTCCGGCACACACTGCGGTCGAGAAGGACACACAATTGGAACTGAGTCATTGATCTGTTCATTGCAGAGTTTATATCATTGTACAGGCCTCATTGCAGACTGCATCCCCTTCCAGCTCTGGGGCCACTGACTCTGTGCCACGGGAGTCATGGACACTCTCTGGTTGAACGTTGGTGGCGTCTGAGTCTATGGCCTGGGGGTTGTCTTCATCATCATGTAGCTGATACTTACATTGTGGGAAAAAGGGGACTGTATCATTCAACTTCTCGATATTGCCTGTTTCTGCTTGCTTCTGCCCTCTGCATCATGCCCTGGATGGACACCTTCCACTGTCCCCCGTAACACTCGGCGACATTCTCCTTGGGCATCAACGAGGACCCGCTCAGCTCTCGTGGCCCTACCTCAGTGCACCGCAAGTCACCGTCCCGTGGCGGTGTGCCTGTGAAGGCCGCTGAGTATCCGGGGCCACCGACTCTGTGCAGCTCAAGTCATGGACCCTTGCTGTTTGTACTTTGAACTCCTGATTGTCTGATCACTGTTGTAGTTGTTGCCAGCACCAACCAACCCCTGAGGGGTGGCTTACACTGCCCAACACCCATCCAGCACAGGCGTCACTGGACGTGTGGCCCTGGCAAGTAAAGGTGCCGGGCGCACGTGCCCGTAGCCAGTTCCACAAATTATCTCAGTGTGTCCGTGTGGTCATTCTATATGCATGTGGGCCCCGGGCCATACCACATTACATTGTGCTGTGTACAGCGTGCGCAACCTTGTCACCTCAGGCAGTGGGGTGGACCTGGGACATGTATCTGTGTCAGACCACCCTCTGAGCGTGAGGGAGTGGACCGGCGTACGGCAGTATGGCTTAGGGGTGTGGTCATTCAACACGTGGCTCTGGGCGTGATTCAGTTTAGGCCTTGCCAAGGCAGTAACTAATGCATGTGTCTCAGGTGTAGTGTCGGCGCCACCCGTCACACAATATACAATGTTGCTATGTAGCATGCCCCCGGAGTACGGGCTCGGCTGAGGGGTAAATGAGGGTGCGCAAGCCCCCTTGGGGTCAGGGATCAGACATGCCAACTGTTGTGTGTGTTGCTATTTCCGCAGCATAAGCCAAAGGTCTACCCTCAACCGCGTGGCGAGTTCAGCCAGGCATGAACTCTACATCTGTGTCCACACTGTCCTTACCATAGGCCTACACACACGTGTCCGTCCACCTTCAGCGCACGACATCACTGTGTCATTGTCAGGCTTGTGGACATGCGCAGACAGGCATGACAATAGTGTGCCGTAGGGGTGCAAGTGATGCAACTGCGCTGCGCACACTAGTGAATGGGCTCAGGGGGCGGGAGGAGCAGCAGTGAGGCCACGTAATTCACATTGATGCCGCTCATTTGCAACAAGCAGCACATGTCATGCAGGAATCACAAAGTCAACATATCACACACCAATGAACCACTGAGCCTGCCAACACATCATGCAGAACCAACTACTCATGTCTCTCTGCACTGTCATAGGTGACCAAGGATATGCACTCTGCTCTTGGATGATGACACTCCTCCGAGCCCCGAACACACAGGCCCAGAGGCAGTACAATGCGGCCCACAAACGCACCAGGGGAATCGTGGAACGCACATTTGGCGTGTTGAAGTCACGTTTCAGGTGCCTGGATGTCACAGGTTGGAGGCTCCTGTACAGCCCAGACATCGTGTGGAAGATGATCGTTGCATGTTGTGTGTTGCATAACATATGTGTACGCAGCAAGGCCCCATGGATACAAGTGCCAGATGCCCCGGAAGATGATGATGAGGATGAGGCAGGTGGACCACACCCCACTGCAGCCGCAGCAGGACTTGCCCGTAGGAACACCATCATTGACAATTTCTTCACATGAGCATGTCACATTGTGACAGTCCTTGGCAATCATGGGACAGTACAAAATGACCACAGGCACAGCATGTGCTAATAAATGCATTCAAAATACACATTCCCTGAGTGCATGTCACTCATCTGTACAGGCACATCACTCAGACAAGTGTGAGTGCGACATGTATTGCTGACAATTTTCTGATTTGTTCATGGATGGTGGGTGTGTCACCTCTGTGCAGAGGGGCTGTTTAGGGTGTCACGTATTCGGACTGCCAGTTCTGTGTGTCGCAGTTAGTAGGGAATCCCACTCTTTAGGCGTTACACATGTGTCCAAAATCATTCCATTTTGGCTGCCATTTGTGTCCTACAGGTGACAACAGGGCTCCTTTTGGGGTCAATCAATCAATCAATCAATTATGTCACTTATAAAGCGCACTACATACCCGCGAGGGTCTCAAGGCGCTGGGGGAAGAGGGGGGTGGTGCTGCTACTGATCGAAGAGCCAGGTCTTGAGGAGTCTTCTGAAGGCCAGTAGGTCTTGGGTCTGTCGGAGGTTGGTGGGGAGGGTGTTCCAGGTCTTGGCGGCGAGGTGGGAGAAGGATCTGCCGCCGGCGGTCGTTTTCCGGATGCGGGGGACTGTGGCGAGGGCGAGGCTGGTCGAGCGGAGCTGGCGGGTGGGGGTGTAGAAGCTGAGTCGTCTGTTGAGGTAGGCTGGTCCGGATATGTACCACCATGATGCAGGGATGCCCCCTGTGGCTCAAGTACCACGACATGGGCAACATGTACATAAGCGGGAGTCACTGCCCCTACATTCGTCCACGCTTTCATGGTGGAATGATCATGGTCATGACACGTCTGTGTGCAGGAGGGGTTGCTTGTCCCTCTGCAATGTGAAGGGGAGATGCGGTTTCAATGTGTGTTCCATGCATGTTTCAGCATTGGCGCTGTTTACATGCAGACTGCATGTCAATGTACATTGTGACTGTGAGGAGATGCCTATTTGAAGCGGGACAATGGTCATTTGTTCTACGTCACGGATGTGTGGTTGTGATCGTACATTGTCATCTCACCATTTTTTTACTCTGGTTTTATGGTGCATTTTCCCGCATGACGCGTGGGAATTGCAGGCCTATCGCTGGTTATCACTGATTTTTGTATCGGGATTGGCATCATCGGTACTATTTTCGCGTTCGTGTTTCGGGTTTTTAAGGCGTCGCGTTGATTTTAACACGTTCATTTGACGTGTTAGCGTGGGACTCTTGCATGGGGCCGCCGTGTTGTGAATATCACGTTAACACGGAGTTGTTTTCCCGTGATAGACTGCGATGTGAAGGGTTGCGTTAAGGTAATTTTGTGGTAGTTATCACACGTTCTTGAGAATATGCCCCTATGTTTTTCAAAAGCTGGTAACTGACAAAAGTAAAATCCATAGTGCTTCTGTTATTCGGCATCTTTTGGAAATATGTACTGGTTCTTTGCAATTTACACTCAATATACAACAAGATGCACAAGAATTTCTAATCCTCATGCTTGGTGTTTTGGAAGATGAAGGAATTGAAATTGAAAATGTATTTGTGTTCATTTTCTTCTACCACTAAAATAGATAGATACTGAACGATTCATATACTTGACGATCCCAGATTGCAAATCAGTATCTTTTAACAAATTAGTAAAAACAGCTAATCAAGAAGATTTGGAAAATATGTCACTTTAATGCAACAACGTTGTAGAGAAAATGGAAGTAAATTGGAAACCAAAATTAAACATTTTGTGGCAAGTCAAGTATCAATTTCAGGAAGAACTTTTAAAGCAGCAGCTATTATTTTCCATGATGGACCTACTACAACATCTGGATACTATACTGTGTATTTAAAGTGCAATAAAGGATGGACACATTGCAATGATGCCCATTTGGAATTCAAATCTAGGTTGCCTTACAAATTACCAAATTCATATCTGATATTTTTGATGCCAAAGTTTTGAATACATCATTCGGCCTATTGGGAAGATGTGATCACGAATTAACGAGTTTATTTTGGATATTTTCAATGCAAAAGTTTCGGAAACATTATTCGGCCTATTGGGAAGATGTGAACAATTAGTGTATGCTAATCCATATTGCATTTGGAAAATTGTGTTTAGAAACAAATAGTTTATATATTTGTTGTCTATATTATATGAGATGTAAATGAGAGTGTACATTTTACAAAATGTACTTGAGAGAAATAAAAGACTTAATGTAGTTGAAGAATGTATTTAAGAAACTGTAAATAGGTAAAGACATAGCTACACATGTTGTAAATAATGCTCAACGCAGATTTCTTTTTTTTTTACAATCTCGTTGATTGTTTTTTTTTCCCGCTGTTGTATGATGATACTACATTGAAATCACTGTGTATGGTGAAATTCAGTAGAATCTGAGAACAGCAAAAAAGGGAAACTGAAAATGTTATGTAATTCTAAAATTATGTTGTGTTCTTAAAAGTATAATATTATATTTAATAACAGTTTTTCTTCTTCTATTTTACAGAAGGTAATGGTGAAGTTTGAAAAGATTTTAAATTCAGTTTACATCAAAACTACTCTAAAATAGTTCCACTGAGTTTTGTATCTACATTATTAAAAAAGGTAAGAACAAATAATGTAATATGCATGATAATGTGAAATAATGTTTAGAGCCACTTTTACTGCACTCATCCATTCCCTCAAACACTAACCATTCACTCATCTATGCACTCAGGCACCATTCCCACACTCATTCAATTTGCCCAGGCACTGCCCATGTACTGGTACAATCACCCAGGCACTACCCATGCAGTCATGCAATCACTCAAGCACTGTCCATGTACTTATCCATGCACTCAAACACTACCTTTGCACTCATGCAATCACCCAGGCACTACCCATGCACTTGTGGTACAGATTATTGATATTGCGTAATGCAAAGCTGTTTGATTGCAATGATTTTAATTAATCATGCAATAAAGATTTAATAAATAAAAAATAAAAAAATACCCATGCACTCATGCATGTACTCAAGTACTACCCCTGCACTCAGTACACATGCACTTCTCCAATCACAAACACAGTACCCATGCACTCATGAAATCATCCAGAATCTACCCATGCACTTATCACTTCTGTCAAATACTACCCATGCACTCATCCATGCCCTCAGGTGCTACCCCTGCACTCATGCAATCACACAGGCACTACCTATGCACTCCTTCAATCGCCCAGGCACTATCCATACACTTATGCAATCACCCAGGCACTACCCATGCACTCATCCATGCACTCAGGCACTACTCCTGCACGCTTGCATTCACTCAGGCAGTACACATGCACTCCTCCAATCACCCAGGCAGGAGCTATGCACTCATGCAATCACCCAGGCACTACCCATGCACTCATCCATTCTCTTAAATACTACCCATGCACTCATCCATGCCCTCAGGTGCTACCCCTGCACTCATGCAATCACACAGGCACTACCTATGCACTCCTTCAATCACCCAGGCACTACCCATGCACTTATGCAATCACCCAGGCACTACCCATGCACTCATCCATGCACTCAGGCACTACTCCTGCACTCTTGCCTTCACTCAGGCAGTACACATGCACTCCTCCAATCACCCAGGCAGTAGCCATGCACTCATGCAATCACCCAGGCACTACCCATGCACTCCTCCATTCTGTCAAATACTACTCATGCACTCATCCATGCCCTCAGAGGCCCTATCCCTGCCCTCATGCAATCACACAGGCACTACCCATATACTTCTTCAATCCCTTAGGCACTACCCATGCACTCATCCATGCCCTCAGGTACTACCCCTGCAGTCATGCATTCACACAGGCACTACCCATGCACTCCTTCAATCACCCAGACACTACCCATGGACTCCTCCAATCACCCAAGCACTACCCATGCATTCATGGAATCAATTAGGCACTACTCATGCACTCATCCATGCACTCAGGCACTATCCCCGCACTCATGCAATCACCCAAGCACTACATATGCACTCCTCCAATCACCCAGACACTACCCATGCACTCATGCAATCACCCATGAACTACCCATGCACTCATTGATTTTCTCAAGCACTACCCCTGCACTCTTGCAATTACCCAGGCACTACCCATGCACTCATCCAATCAATCAGGCACTACTCATGCAATCACTCACACACTATCCATGTACTTATCCAAGCACTCAGGCACTACCTTTGCACTCATGCAATCACCCAGGCACTACCCATGCACTCATGCATGTACTCAAGTACTACCCCTGCACTCTTGCAATCACCGAGGCACTACCAGTGCATTCATCCATGTACTCAAGGACTACCTCTGCACTCATACAATCACTCAGGCAGTACACATGCACTCCTCCAATCAACCAGGCAGTACCCATGCACTCATGCAATCACCCAGCCACTACCCATGCACTCATCCATGCACTCAGGCACTACCTGTGCACTTCTCCACTCACCCAGGCACTACCCAAGCACTCATCCATGCACTCAGGCACTACCCTTGCACTTGTCCAATCCCCCAGGCACTACCCATGCACTCCTCCAATCACAGAGGCACTACCTATGCACTCATGTAATCACTCAGGGACTACCCCTGCACTCTTGTATTCTCTCAGGCAGTACACATGCACTTCTCCAATCACCCACATGGTACCCATGCACTCATGCAACCACCCAAAACCTAACCATGCACTCACCCATTCTGTCAAATACTACCAATGCACTCATCCATGCCCTCAGGAAGTACCCCTGCACTCATGCAATCACACAGGCACTACCCATGCACTCCTTTATTCACCCAGGCATTATCCATACACTGCTCCAAGCACTACCCATGCATTCATGCAATCACGTAGACACTACCTATGCATTCCTTCAATCGCACTGGCACTACCCATGCACTTATGCAATCACCCAGGCTCTACCCATGCACACATCCATGCACTCAGGCACTACCCCTGCACTCTTGCATTCACTCAGGCAGTACACTTGCACTCCTCCAATCACCAAGGTAGTAGCCATGCACTCATGCAATAACCCAGCCACTACCCATGCACTCATCCATTCTCTCAAATACTAGCCCTGCACTCATCCATGTCCTCAGGTGCTACCCCTGCACTTATACAATCACAAAGGCACTACCCATGCACTCCTTGAATCGCCCAGGCACTACCCATGCAGTCATGCAATCACCCAGGCACTAGCCATGCACTTGGCACTACCCTTGCACTCTTGCATTCACTCAGGCAGTGCACATGCACTCCTCCAATCACCCAGGCAGGAGCTATGCACTAATGCAATCAGCCAGGCACTACCCATGCACTCATCCATTCTCTTAAATACTACCCATGCACTCAGCTATGCCCTCAGGTGCTACCCCTGCACTCATGCAATCACACAGGCACTACCTATGCACTCATTCAATCGCCCAGGCACTACCCATGCACTCATGCATTCACACAGGCACTACCCATGCACTCCTTCAATCACCCAGACACTACCCATGGACTCCTCCAATCACCCAAGCACTACCCATGCATTCATGGAATCAATTAGGCACTACTCATGCACTCATCCATGCACTCAGGCACTATCCCCGCACTCATGCAATCACCCAAGCACTACATATGCACTCCTCCAATAACCCAGACACTACCCATGCACTCATGCAATCACCCATGAACTACCCATGCACTCATTGATTTTCTCAAGCACTACCCCTGCACTCTTGCAATTACCCAGGCACTACCCATGCACTCATCCAATCAATCAGGCACTACCCATGCACTCATGCAATCACTCACACACTATCCATGTACTTATCCAAGCACTCAGGCACTACCTTTGCACTCATGCAATCACCCAGGCACTAGCAGTGCATTCATCCATGTACTCAAGGACTACCTCTGCACTCATACAATCACTCAGGCAGTACACATGCACTCCTCCAATCAACCAGGCAGTACCCATGCACTCATGCATGTACTCAAGTACTACCCCTGCACTCTTGCAATCACCGAGGCACTAGCAGTGCATTCATCCATGTACTCAAGGACTACCTCTGCACTCATACAATCACTCAGGCAGTACACATGCACTCCTCCAATCAACCAGGCAGTACCCATGCACTCATGCAATCACCCAGCCACTACCCATGCACTCATCCATGCACTCAGGCACTACCTGTGCACTTCTCCACTCACCCAGGCACTACCCAAGCACTCATCCATGCACTCAGGCACTACCCGTGCACTTGTCCAATCCCCCAGGCACTACCCATGAACTCCTCCAATCACAGAGGCACTACCGATGCACTCATGTAATCACTCAGGGACTACCCCTGCACTCTTGTATTCTCTCAGGCAGTACACATGCACTTCTCCAATCACCCACATGGTACCCATGCACTCATGCAACCACCCAAAACCTAACCATGCACTCACCCATTCTGTCAAATACTACCAATGCACTCATCCATGCCCTCAGGAAGTACCCCTGCACTCATGCAATCACACAGGCACTACCCATGCACTCCTTTATTCACCCAGGCATTATCCATACACTCCTCCAAGCACTACCCATGCATACATGCAATCACGTAGGCACTACCTATGCATTCCTTCAATCGCACTGGCACTATCCATGCACTTATGCAATCACCCAGGCTCTACCCATGCACACATCTATGCACTCAGGCACTACCCCTGCACTCTTGCATTCACTCAGGCAGTACACTTGACCTCCTCCAATCACCAAGGCAGTAGCCATGCACTCATGCAATAACCCAGCCACTACCCATGCACTCATCCATGTCCTCAGGTGCTACCCCTGCACTTATACAATCACAAAGGCACTACCCATGCACTCCTTGAATCGCCCAGGCACTACCCATGCAGTCATGCAATCACCCAGGCACTAGCCATGCACTCGGCACTACCCTTGCACTCTTGCATTCACTCAGGCAGTGCACATGCACTCCTCCAATCACCCAGGCAGGAGCTATGCACTAATGCAATCAGCCAGGCACTACCCATGCACTCATCCATTCTCTTAAATACTACCCATGCACTCAGCTATGCCCTCAGGTGCTACCCCTGCACTCATGCAATCACACAGGCACTACCTATGCACTCATTCAATCGCCCAGGCACTATCCATGCACTTATGCAATCACCCAGGCACTACCCATGCACTCATCCATGCACTCAAGCACTACTCCTGCACTCTTGCATTCACTCAGGCAGTACACATGCACTCCTCCAATCACACAGGCAGTAGCCATGCACTCATGCAATCACCCAGGCACTACCCATGCACTCATCCATTCTGTCAAATACTACTCATGCACTCATCCATGCCCTCAGAGGCACTACCCCTGCACTCATGCATTCAAACAGGCACTACCCATGCACTCCTTAAATCACCCAGACACTACCCATGAACTTCTCCAATCACCCAACCACTACCCATGCATTCATGGAATCAATTAGGCACTACTCATGCACTCATCCATGCACTCAGGCACTATCCCCGCACTGATGCAATAACCCAAGCACTACATATGCACTCCTCCAATCACCCAGACACTACCCATGCACTCATGCAATCACCCATGAACTACCCATGCACTCATTGATTTGCTCAAGCACTACCCCTGCACTCTTGCAATTACCCAGGCACTACCCATGCACTCATCCAATCAATCAGGTACTACCCATGCACTCATGCAATCACTCACACACTATCCATGTACTTATCCATGCATGCAGGCACTACCTTTGCACTCATGCAATCAACCAGGCACTACCCATGCACTCATGCAGGCACTCAAGTACTACCCCTGCACTCTTGCAATAACTGAGGCACTACCCATGCATTCATCCATGTACTCAAGGACTACCTCTGCACTCATACAATCACTCAGGCAGTACACATGCACTCCTCCAATAAATCAGGCAGTACCCATGCACACATGCAATCACCCAGGCACTACACATGCACTCATCCATGCACTCAGGCACTACCCGTGCACTTGTCCAATCCCCTAGGCACTACCCATGCACTCCTCCAATCACAGAGGCACTACCGATGCACTCATGTAATCACTCAGGGTCTACCCCTGCACTCTTGTATTCTCTCAGGCAGTACACATGCACTTCTCCAATAACCCACGCAATACCCATGCACTCATGCAATCACCTAAGACCTACCCATGCACTCACCCATTCTGTCAAATACTACCCATGCACTCATCATGCCCTCAGGAACTACCCCTGCACTCATGCAATCACACAGGCACTTCCCATGCACTCCTTTAATCACCCAGTCACTGTCCATGCACTCCTCCAATCACTCAAGCACTACCCATGCATTCATGCAATCACTTAGGCACTACCCATGCACTCACGCACTACCTCTGCACTCATGCAATCACACAGGCACTACCTATGCACTCCTTCAATCGCCCTGGCACTACCCATGCACTTATGCAATCACCCAGGCACTACCCATGCATGCATCCATGCCCTCAGGCACTACCCCTGCACTCTTGCATTCACTCAGGCAGTACACATCCACTCCTCCAATCACCAAGGCAGTAGCCATGCACTCATCCATTCTGTCAAATACTACTCATGCACTTATCCATACCCTCAGAGGTGCTATCCCTGCACTCATACAATAACACAGGCACTACCCATGCACTCCTTCAATCACCCAGGCACTACCCATGCACTCATGGTACAGATTTTTGATATTGTGTAATGCAAAGATGTTTGATTGCAATGATTTTAATTAATCACGCAATAAAGATTTAATAAATAAAAAAAATAAAAACATACCCATGCACTCATGCATGTACTCAAATACTACCCCTGCACTCAGTACACATGCACTTCTCCAATCACCCACACAGTACCCATGCACTCATGAAATCACCCAGAACCTACCCATGCACTCATCCATTCTGTCAAATACTACCCATGCGCTCATCCATGCCCTCAGATACTACCCCTGCACTCATGCAGGCACTACCCATTCACTCCTTCAATCACCCAGGCACTATCCATGCACTCCTCGAATCACTCAAGCACTACCCCTGCATTCATGCATTCACTTAAACACTACCCATGCACTCATCCATGCACTCACGCACTATCTCTGCAGTCATGCAATCACCCAAACAGTACAGATGCACTCCTCCAATCACCCAGGCAGTACACATGCACTTATGCAATCACCCAAGCAGTATCCATGCACTGATCCATGCACTCATGCAATCGAACAGGCAGTACCCATGCACTCCTCCAATCACTGAGGCACTACCCATGCACTCATAAAATCACTCAGGCACTTCTCATGCACTTATGCAATTACCCAGGCACTTCTCATGCACTCATCCACGCACTCAGACACTACCCCTGCACTCTTGCAATCACTCAGGCAGTACACATGCACTCCTCCAATCACCAAGGCAGTAGCCATGCACTCATGCAATCACCCAGCCACTATCCATGCATCATCCATTCTCTAAAATACTACCCCTGCACTCATCCATGTCCTCAGATGCTACCCCTGCACTTTTACAATCACACAGGCACTACCCATGCACTCCTTGAATCGCTCAGGCACTACCCATGCAGTCATGCAAACACCCAGGCACTAGCCATGCACTCAAGCACTACCCTTGCACTCTTGCAATCACTCAGGCAGAAGACATGCACTCCTCCAATCACCCAGGCAGGAGCTATGCACTCATGCAATCACCAAGGCACTACCCATGCACTCATCCATTCCCTTAAATACTACCCATGCACTCATCCATGCCCTCAGGTGCTACCCCTGCACTCATGCAATCACACAGGTACTACCTATGCACTCCTTCAATCGCACAGGCACTATCCATGCACTTATGCAATCACCCAGGCACTACCCATGCACTCATCCATGCACTCAGGCACTACCCCTGCACTCTTGCATTCACTCAGGCAGTACACATGCACTCCTTCAATTTTTATTTATTTATTTTTTATTTAAACAGTTTTATATAGCGCTGGCTAGACCCGAAGGTATCAGAGCGCTTTACATAAGGTCAGCAAAGTTACAAAAATAATAGCAATTACACGTTACATCAAATATGTGTGAAACATTAATGGGAGAGAAGGAGGGATCAGTAGAGAGGGAAGGGGGAGAGGGGGGCAAGAAGGGAGAGGACGAGGGGGATGAAGGAATAAGAGATAGAGGAAAAGTCAGCCAAAAGACCGAGTGGGTAGGTGACGGCTTGGGCGGTAGTCCAAGGCCAGTCTCCCTATAGCTCTCAAAGGAAGCTCCAATGGGTATCGGTCAGACAGGTGGATAGAAAGGAGACAAGGCAAGGGCAGAATGGCAGATATACAATGAGGGGGAGGGTGGGCGAGACCGGGAGAAAGAAACTGTGCCCAAGGTCCGGCTGGGCAGGTGACGGTCAGGGGGTGAGCCAAGTCCAATCTCCTCATTAGCTGAACAGAGCAGCTCCACCGGGCGTCGGACATAATGCTCGGACTCCGCTGTCAGGATAGAGGTCATGTGTACTCAGGGATAAAATAGGATGGAGAGACGAAGGAGAGTCTGCCCAAAGTCCGGCTGGGTAGGTGATGGCCGAGGGGGAAGTCCACAGCCTATCTCCTCTATAGCTATCAGGTAGCTCCACCGGGCATCGGCCAAATAGCTAGGTCTCAACGGGAAAACATTTAAAGAGCTTAGGGGACTAGATAAATGGAGCAAAGAGGGGGAAAGAGGGTAGGGTAAAGGGGTAGGAGGTAGAATGCGACGGAGAGACGAAGGAAAGTCTGCCCAAAGTCCGGCTGGGTAGGTGACGGCCAAGGGGGAAGTCCACAACCCATCTCCTCTTTAGCTATCAGGTAGCTCCACTGGGTATTGGCCGAAAAGCTAGGTCTCCACGTTCAGAGGTAAGTTCATAGATTCAGTATCCTGATGGGTAGGCCGGATGGGGGATGGGTTGGAGGTCCGGTCGATGTCCGGTTTTTTCCCAGAGTAGTAGCACAACGTGGTAGGGGCCACTGTGGCAGCCATCTTGGGGGTCAGGCAAGGGATTCTGGCCTTGATGTAAAACTCAGGCCTCCCTCGGCGCCATGAGGCCGCCATTAGTACAGCACAGTTCTACCTCAGATGTAACCCCCAAGTCCCCGCAGCTCCGGCACACAGTGAAGGGTGGTTAGAGAATACGTTATCTCCACCGGGGCCTTTGAGTCCTCTTAAATGGCGTGGGTGCTGTCTCTACCCATGGACTCCTCCAATCACCCAAGCACTACCCATGCATTCATGGAATCAATTAGGCACTACTCATGCACTCATCCATGCACTCAGGCACTATCCCCGCACTCATGCAATCACCCAAGCACTACATATACACTCATGCAATCACCCAGGCACTACCCATGCACTCATGCATGTACTCAAGTACTACCCCTGCACTCTTGCAATCACCGAGGCACTACGCATGCATTCATCCATGTACTCAAGGACTACCTCTGCACTCATACAATTTCTGAGGCAGTACACATGCACTTCTCCAATCAACCAGGCAGTACCCATGCACTCATGCAATCACACAGGTACTACCCATGCACTCATCCATGCACTCAGGCACTACCCCTACACTCATGCAATCGCTTGGGCAGTACACATGTACTTCTCCAATCACCCAGGCACTGCACATGCACTCATGCAATTACCCAGGCACTATACATGCACTCATCCAATCACCCAGGCACTCTTGCAATCACCCAGGCACTACCCATACACTCCTCCAATCGCCCAGGCACTACCCATGCACTCAAGCAATTACTCAGGCACTACCCATGCACTCATCCAATCACCCAGGCACTACCCATGCACTCCTCCAATCACCCAGGCACTACCCATGCACTCCTCCATATATTACACTTGCCGCAATTCATACAACACAGACGTTTGTCTATTTTTAACCAAATTGGCGGTTCTAACAAGAACCATTTTTTTCTTCTTCTTTTCTTTTAAATCTTTTTTTGTGTTTTTTTTACCTCTTTTTTTAATTTTTGGGTGTTTTTTAAAAAAAATATGAAAAAATCAACAGAATGAACTGAGAATACTTTCTCAAACATTTTGCAATTAAAAACTCATTGCAAAAAAACAAAAAAAATTAACAACAGTGGTTTTTAGCAGCAACCACAATAACATCCACAGATTGCTCGCCATAACAGAGAACTTTTTTGCATTTAATGCACCGCTGCTCAAGTCCAGCAAACTCAGGTACTATTTGGGCTCTTTGAGTTGTGTTTGAAGAACCTGACGAGGTGCTAGGCCCTGTGACTTGATCATCTTGCGAAGTTTGTTTTTGTAGCTCGCGACGATGTTGCTCTCGCGCAAGATGACAAGGATGCATTGTCTGCAGGTGTTTTAGCATAGATGAAGTGCCACAGGAGTATTTTTTACCAGATCCACGAGAGAGGACCTTTTCACATATAGTGCACGTCACCTTACGTTCATTGACCTTTTTTTGGCCTGCTGGAATCGAAAAAAAATCCCACACGACACTTTTGTATCGCTGCTTCACAGGTTCTTCCAAATCTTCTTCTTCTCCAGGAATCTCCTGTGGTGGAATTAAAAAAGCCATTTTTCTAGTGGAGTGAAAAAAAAACACCCAAAAAATGCTCAAAAGGAGAAGAAAAAACACAACAGCTGTGCCTCTGAAGATGTTCTTGGAAGAATGAAAAATTTGGGTGGGGTCCTGCAAGTTCTACAATAAAAAAGCTTCTTAACCAATGAAATGCTTTCGTTTGAAGTCACATGGGATTCGCGCACCCGACACGCAACCAGCGTGCATCAGGCGGAATTCCCGAAAAATATATTTAACAATAATATTATACGATATTTACAATTGTGTATATTAATCTCTTGGTATGATATATATAATAAGTTATATACATATACTTTTAAAACTAAATGACTTGCGCTGGATTCGTCTACCTGACGCGACCCTGGAAATACGTACGTGACGTTACGCGGGACCGTCGCGGCTCCCGTAACTTCATTATAAGATTTTTAACATCCATATTATTTATGTAAATTTCACTTTTATAAGTTTTTCAATAAAACATATACGATTGATTTAATAAATGTATAGTATATATCATGTATTTAAAAAAAAATTAAAAAGAAAAATGAGAACCGCGCACCCTTCGCATCGTGCACTACTTAACCAATATGGCAGCAAAATTCTTGGATTCGCGCACCCACCGTGACCGGTACACGATCGGTACGCGAATCTCACTTTAAAAAAAAAAAATGTAAATACATATTTTAAAAAGGATAAAACATCACATTACCTTTATAAAAGCTTAAAAATTTAGAAAACGAGTTTTTAATCCATAATGTAAATTATACACACTGCAATTTTTCAGAAATTGTTGAACATATAGTGCCATTGTTGTTCTACTCTAAAATTAAAAAACCAAGTTACAAAACCTTAGATTGTCACGAAAAAAAGCATAGGCTTTTTGGACATTATAGTTAGGAATTATCATTTAAAAAACATTTGAAATTCACTGAAAAAACCATAGGTTTCAGGGACGTTATAGTTAGGTTGACATTTCACTCGTACAAAACCAGAGAAATTCGGCCGTTACAGTTAGCTGAGCTAACTATAAATCGCGCCCCCGCAATGCCCTGCTGATGACGTCACATATTACATCACTCATGACATGGTCAGTGACATCACTGATGACATCTCAAATGACATCACTGATGACATCATCCACGTGATCATCTGATGCACCTCCTCACACTCTAATATAACCTTTGATACACCCACTCTAAAATACAGACTACCAATATCGAAACCATAGACAGACCAATACCAGTTAGTACATACCCGTTCAGTGATTTATATGAGTACACACATATCCACTCACTAACTCATAGTCACTCATACACACAGTCATTCATCAATACAGCCACTGATATATCCACTCATACACCTATATAGACACTCACACAATGCCACTCACCCAAAGAGTTACTCAAACACCTAGTCAGTCACCCAAAGAATCAATAACACTGCCATTTACTGACCTATACAGTTATACACACACAGCACCTCACTTATTCATACAGATAATACCATATACATACTCTCTTCAACAATTACTGACATAAGCACACATATATCCATGCAGCCACTGTCACAATCACTCACTGTCACATTTAGTCACTTATATACTCCAACACTCACATATACTGGCTTTCACATATGTAGTTACTTACACATATACCACTGAGACATCATTCACTGACCAACACAGCTATATGCACACTCACTCACCCATACACCCCTAACACACGCACTCTTTAACCCATACACCCAGTATTTCATTCACTCACACATCCATGCAGGGAGTCACACACACCTCCCACACACCCACATAGACACTCAGGCACCCATGCAGGTAATCAGACAACCAATTATTAACCCAAATAGACAGTCATGTAGCTACTCACCAACCCATGCAGCCACTTACACACCAACTGACAGACTGATACAGACATTCACACAGATTAGACATTCACCCATGCATTCACTAAGATACGTTTAATCACTCACTTATATAGTCAGTCACACACCCACTAAATCATCCATACAGACACTTACACACCCACTCATTCTTCAATACGTCTTTTCCTATATATATTAAAAATATTTAAACTTTACAGAAACACACTATTTAGAAACTCATACACCCATTCATTCTTCAATACACCATGGCATATATATATATATAACATTCGTCAACTTTTAAGAAACACTCATACTCACTGGATGATGTCATCAGTGATGTCATCAGTGATGTCATTTGAGATGTCATCAGTGATGTCACTGACCATGTCATGAGTGATGTAATATGTGACATCATCAGCAGTGCATTGCGGGGGCACGAGTTATAGTTAGCTTAGCTAACTATAACGGCCGAATTTCTCTGGAGTAAAATGTCAATCTAACTATAACGTCCCTGAAACCTGTGGTTTTTTCAGTGAATATATTTATACATAAAATTCTAGGGTTTAGGGTGGGTATGGGTTATGAGATGGCAAGGGTAATTTTAGTGTTTAAGGTGGGCATGGTTTGTTGGGTGGCAAGGGTATTTTTAGGATTTAGGGTGGGTAGGGTTTTTTGGGTGGCAAGGGTGTTTTTAGGGTTAGGGTGGGTATGGGCATTTGGGTGGTAAGGGTATTTTTAAGGTTTAGGGTGGGTATGGGTTTTGGGATGGCAAGGGTAATTTTAGGGTTTAGGGTAGGTATGGGTTTTTAGGTGGCAAGGGTATTTGTAGGGTAGATATGGGTTTTAAGGTGGCAAGGTTAATTTTAGGGTTTAGGGTGGGTATAGGTTTTTGAGTGGTAAGGATATTTTTTGGTTTTAGGGTGGGTATGGGTTTTTGTGTGGCAAGGGTATTTTTAAGGTTGAGGATGGGTATGGGTTTTGGTATATAGTCATCACCCTTTGTAAGATCGATCTCTTAATTGCATTTTAGGTGGGGAAGGATTATTATAGGGTAGGTATGGGTTTTTGGATCGCAAGGGTAATTTTAGGGTTTAGGGTGGGTATGGGTTTTTGGGTGGCAAGGGTATTTTTTGGATTTAGGGTGGGTATGGCCTTTTGGGTGGCAAGGGTATTCAAAAAGGTTCAGGGTGGGTATGGGTTTTTGGGTGGCAAGGGTAGTTTTAGAGTTTAGGGTGGATATGGCTTTTGGTATATAGTCATCACCTGTTGTAAGCTCGATCTCTTAATTACATTAGAGCCTCATGTGAGTAATGGAGCCAGGGTCGCCTAATAGGCTTCCATCTTAGAAACCTATAGTGATGTAATAGGTTCATTTTAATCCTAATCCTACTGCAAGCATATGATCATGTAGGATGTCTGCCACCTCTGTAGGTGATATTATTTGCAGCAGTCAAACACATTTCACACTTAATAGCATCATGTAACCCCATTCTTTCACATTGTCACTGCTATATAAAGCTATAACCAAGTGTGTTCCAAGGAGTGCACGCACACCCTATGACACATAAGCAAGATCCCAGTTGGCAATCAAACATCAGCATGGCATGGTCCCAGTGGTCTTACAGAGGACGGGGAACACATACTAAATTAAGTCTCATTCCGTATGGCATTCTCAAAAGTGGGGCAGTGCGCTCCGCTTCACGGATATTGTGGTTCAATAAAAAAAAAGGAAAAAAATGAAGGTGTAAGACAAGCAGAATTACAAGACAGTATAGCGACGGGACCGGCATTACGACAAGAACTAAGTCCGGAATTAAACATCTCTAAAGGCCAAACTCAATCAAATAATAAGGATAGGTCAGAACATACTAACGGCTCACGTACTTCCCAAGAGATAAGATCTACACAGTCTGTAATAAACAGCAATCCTCAGGTCCTAAAGGAATCAGACGAAGTTCCCCAAAGGAATACACAAATGGAAGATGCGCTAAAAGAGCAAGTGCTAATAAAAGTCAATATACAAAACACAAATGAAGTAGGGGCAAATTCTAGAATGGTGATGACAGCACCACAACACAAGTTAAACCATATGTCATCATATATTGAGACAATTCAAGAGGATAGTTGGAGCAAGCAGATTATCCTAACGCCCAAATACACCTCGCAAGGACAGCAAGATATCCTCAACAGAGGAAATATAATGCGACTATTGGCTGAAATTCCGGCTCTAAAAAACTTGTCTCAATGTGACCTACTGTCTATCAAATTTATTCAAAACCAAAGGGGATGATGGACGGAGTGTTGAACATTGCAAGCACTCACCCCCAGTTAACTGATCTGGGTTTAATCCATTATCATTCTTTAGCTCACTCCGCCACCCCAGTTCAGACATGGCCATATGCAAATCAGTCTGACCCTGTGCCTCATGGGAAAAGTCATCCCGAACTGCCAAGCCATGTCTTCCCTGGACCGGAAACAAGCATCCTGGGACCGGTTTCTGGCTTACAGCCGTCATCAGCCAGGCTATCTTGAATCCAGTGGCAAAGTGAGCAAGGGACCCACGTCTGGGCATACCCTGCCAACTTAGGGCGAACATAGCAAAACCAAAGGGGATGATGGACGGAGTGTTGAACATTGCAAGCACTCACCCCCAGTCAACTGATCTGGGTTTAATCCATCATCATTCTTTAGCTCACTCCGCCACCCCAGTTCAGACATGGCCATATGCAAATCAGTCTGACCCTGTGCCTCATGGGAACAGTCCAGCCCGAACTGCCAAGCCATGTCTTCCCTGGACCGGAAACAAGCATCCTGGGACCGGTTTCTGGCTTACAGCCGTCATCAGCCAGGCTATCTTGAATCCAGTGGCAAAGTGAGCAAGGGACCCACGTCTGGGCATACCCTGCCAACTTAGGGCGAACATAGCAAAACCAAAGGGGATGATGGACGGAGTGTTGAACATTGCAAGCACTCACCCCCAGTCAACTGACCTGGGTTTAATCCATCATCATTCTTTAGCTTGGCAGTTTGGGCTGGACTGTTCCCATGAGGCACAGGGTCAGACTGATTTGCATATGGCCATGTCTGAACTGGGGTGGCGGAGTGAGCTAAAGAATGATGATGGATTAAACCCAGATCAGTTGACTGGAGGTGAGTGCTTGCAATGTTCAACACTCCGTCCATCATCCCCTTTGGTTTTGCTATCAAATTTATTCCTCATGAAGAAAAGAAACAGATGGAAAGACGTATAATGAAAAGGAACAGAGGGAAAGAACACTTGCGACATGGAGAAATGAGGAAATAGTGGAAGCTATTATGAATGCCAGACAACAATTCGAAGCATGGGGCATCTTATTGGAAAAACCCCTAAGACCTTGTTACCCATCACCGCTAATGAAGTTCTTGGAGAATCGTTCACCAGACACTGAAAAGAGCCAGGTGTTCTCTGTACTACAAAATGCTAGAGGTAAAAAGGGTGTCATTAGTAATGGTAACAATATACAAACACAGGGACAGGGTCCAATGCACTGGGGATGGTTAGCGGCAACTCTCAATGTTCCGACAAAGGAATGACTTGTCAACCAAACTAACAGTCCCCATTTCGATTGTTTAAAGCTCCTTTCTTGGAATATAGCGGGGGCTAAAAGTGAAATTCAGGGGGATGTTGCACCAATATACTGCAATAAATACGATAATATTGCACTGCAAGAGACCTGGTTGTTAAATCCGCAGGAAGTAGTTAATTATAAACTTCATCATGTCAACGCTGCAAGATCACATTAGCATGGGAGAGCAAAGGGAGGCCTAGCAGTATACATTTCAACGGCAGTAGCCATAGGTTCAGAGCAACTTAATATAACAACTTCAGACATACAGGTTATCAAATTAGACAATTTGTCAAAACATGATTTAACAACAATATTATTAATAAATGTCTATTTGCATCCAAATGTAGGGAAAAAACGACTGCAGTTGGATAAACTACTCTCGATAATTACAGAATACAGACTGACGAACCTAGAGTGGGAAATCATATTAACAGATGATTTTAATACCAACCTCATTTACACCCCGGAGAAGGATGAGTTAATAACCGCGCAAAATGTTTTCTGGTCTGTACCGGTACAAACACCCTCAACGGCAAAATGAAGGGACTTAATTGGCCAAAAATCAATTATGGCCCTGGAACATCTAGGACTGAGAATATTACATGGAAGAACGCAAGACGACAGGCCTCCATCTTGGACTTATCAAGGCATAAATTCTCAGTCAATAATAGACTTTACAATCTTGTCTTTACCTCTATTGAATCAAGTGAGGAAATTCATGATTAATTATACAACACAAAGTGATAATTCATATCAACATCTGGAAATAAGAACTAATTTTTATAAGTACCAGTGAGCCCCCACAAGGATAGGCAACCTATCTACAACTAATTTGAAGCGCATAAGATGCTCGGCTGGTAATCTATTAGAGCTAATAATGTTAGCAAAGGAGACACTAGAAACCAATATAGCTACAGAAAGCAATCAAGTAGAAACTGGACAACTTTCACTACAAAGTTTATGAGGCTCGCACCCAAACAGGAGCATGTAAAACAGAAAAGAAGCAAGGAGACAGCGAAACTTTCAAACAAAGCGCTAACATTAAGGAAAGAAATTAGGAAGGCGGTCAGAAAGAGTAGGATAAATAATGATGAGAGCTCCTGGAATGAGATACAAAATCTTGAAAGAATATTTAAAAAACAAATTTGGAAGGATCAAAAATCGAACCAGGAGCAGTTTTGGACAAAGCTTCTTTTCTGCGCCAAACAGTCGAACAATCCAGCATTTTGGAAAATAATAAATGGAATAGCTGGACCCTCCCAAACTATAAACAGCACATGTGTGACTGGAGTCAGACTGGGTAAACTACTTGAGTAGCACCTTTAAAAAGGCACAGATTGTGATAATAAAAACAGTTATATTGGCTTGGAATCTAAGTCTCCCGATACATCTAATGAACAGTTTAAAATTACGGATTCCCAAATAACGCCGGATTGCCAAATCCAGGTAGCTGACAGGATAATGAAAATAATAAAATCAGGTCGAAGGGATGGGGCCCCGGGGCCTAATGGTATACCGCAGGCCATTTTTTCAAGTGACTATGAATACTGGGCGATCCCGTTGTCAGGGCTCTTTATGGAGGCAAAATTATTGAATAATCTGCCCATGAGTTGGAAAGGTGCAATAATCAACCCAGTATTTAAGGGTGGAGATAGATCGGATCCTGCAAATTATAGGCTCATAGCTCTAATGGATGTGGAAGCGAAATTTTACGCATCGTTAATCTTGGAGGAACTTGTAGAATGGTCTACTATAAATAAGTTGATCCCTATGAACCAAACAGGATTTCATAAGGTGTTCGGTACAACAACAAATATACTTGCTTTGACCATGATTGCACAGAGGTATAAACGTCTGAATTCAAAACTACAGCTCTGTTTTATCGATTTTAAAGCAGCGTTTGACAGCATAGAGCAAGGTCTATTGTGGTATAAATTGAAAAAAATGGGTCTCCCAGAATTATTATTGCGTGCCATAATTCAATTGTATACTGGAACTTGGATATGAATAAAAATTGCAGATGGTACGAGAATTTCAAGGGCAATCCACACAGCAATAGGGCTAAAGCAAGGCTGCGTACTAGCCCCCCATTTATTTAATCTTTTTATGGCGGATCTCTCTATAAGACTAAACGAGACAAATTCTCATCCACCACGTTTGGGTCCATTGCCGATAACACATCTTTGTTACGCTGATGATATAGTTTTACTCAGTCTGACACGAGTTGGCTTACAAAGATCATTAAATGAGCTAGCAACATTTGCAAAGGACAACGCCTTGGAAATCAATACTAAGAAAACAAAAACGATGACTATTGCAAAGCGGGCAGGACGCAAAGTCCCTGTCAGGCTGGGAGAAATAACATTAGGGATAGTTAATAACTACAAATATCTAGGGCTGTACATTGATGATCGTTTAAATTTCCAAAAACATAAACAATATCTGGAAACAAAAGGTAATGGCCTAATATACGCATTTTGTGCCCTCTCAAAAAAATGAAAGGGTCCATCTTTAAAGCCTCTGTTAGACGTAATGGCTGCCAAATTGATGCCGACGGTGGAGTACACAAGCATCGTTCTACATGGTACAGATGCTGAACTGCTGGACAAGATTCAAGTGAAAGCACACAAAAGGGTTTTTAAGTTACCACAGAATGCATCACCAGCACAGGTGAGACTGGAATTTGGCCTTATTTATCAAGGGATTGGGAGAATCTATGCATATGTCAAAAGCTGGTACAAAATCTGGTTAAGTCGAGCTAACGACCTACACGATGCCCTGTGGCGGGCCCAGGAAGAAGACCAGCACTCCAGTTATGGCAAGTTTTTGACATTGGCCGTGGAAGAAACAAAGTCCAAAGATCTCTGGGCACAGTTCCCCTCCTTTCCTGTTTTTCGTAAGGTGGCAAACAAAATGGCGAAACTACATGCATTAGTAGAGGACAAAAATACATTTGCAAAGAGGTCTCATGCCTGGATGGTAATACAGTCCTACACAAAATTACGACCAGCTGAATATCTGAGCACAACATACTCATACTACCTAAAACGGAAACTCATGGCCACCAGGTTTGGGCTTCTACCAAGCTTAGCGGATCAGCCCCAATGGAGATACAATGGGCCTATATTATGTACATTATGTGGCACTGAGAAGCAAGACCTCATTCATCTTATTTGCATATGTCCTTGTTTAAAGTCGACTGGGGCGTGGTTTTTGAAAAAGGCATTTAATGAGAGGTATTAGGTCTTGTAGAACTGCAATAATCAAGGGTTTGGACGGAACGGATCCCCATTTAAACTGCAAGGGGATGAAATTTTTCATACGGTACGGACAGATAATAATGAAAATGGACAACAAACTCACCATGCCATTGATTGGGTAGTGTTTTGTAAGTATAAAAAAAAAACGTTAGTCCATCAGCCAAGAACAAATATGAAGCAGTAGTAGGAATTGCAATACTGACTCCAATATTGGGACTGAAATAAGTAGTAATGGAAGCCCGGTTTCTTGGCAAATATAAATTGGACCATGTATTTTGGTTTTAATAGGTGAGATAGGTTGTAAAAGGATTTTATGTTTTGTTCTTAGTCAGAAAGTCAGCAATACTGTATACTTCCGCATTAAATCACTTTTTTAATTTTCTTATGAAATCTTTTGCTAAAAGTTTTTAAGATACAGAAGATACAAGTATTTTCGATATTGTATGGTTTTTATTAACTGAAACAATAAAGATTTTTTCAAGTTTTTTCACAAAATTCCAAATGAACAGTATACACTATTTGATAATGGTGATTATATTCCATTGGTAAGAGAATAACAATAGTAAAGTACCAGCAAACAATGCGTCATGTGTAACACGTACGCTTATTCAGATGTTTCATTTGGCATCGCTATAATTGGTGCAGCAAGCTCCAACCACGCTGTGACATATCGGGACAGGGGTGCACAATCACATTCTCATTCAATCACATTTTTGTGACATCATCAATTAAAGTACAGTGAGCCTCATAATCCAAAATAATATGACGTATTTCATAGCTTTATAGTTAGGGTATTGCAGTATATAAGTCAACTTCTAAATCAGCGATATTCCCCATTTGAAAGCGGTATTTAAACTCTGACGCATGGCGATTGACAACGGTATACCTCAAAGTCTGCCACATTATGCATAGCCTACAAGCTTACAAAGTGTATTCAGTAGCGGTCGCTGGTGGGAGTGCCGCCGGGCGCTGACGTGGGGTGGGGGAGGGGCAGGGTGGGGGGTAGTAA
Source organism: Calotriton arnoldi (assembly GCA_963921515.1). Lineage (NCBI taxonomy): Eukaryota > Metazoa > Chordata > Amphibia > Caudata > Salamandridae > Calotriton > Calotriton arnoldi. The sequence goes on along the minus strand of CAWUFW010002810.1, from coordinate 1,605,627 downwards.
ACTACGGATTACGGCGGATGACAGGTAAGTAAACATATAAATAAATAAAACGAATTTCGTTTCTCGCGCTGCATCGCCAAATGCGTGTGTAGACCTAAGAATCAGTGAGTGTGTATATAGTAATTGGTGTTGGAGTGTCTATGGTTTTTACAATGGCAGTCTGTAATTTACAGTGGGTGTATCAAAAGTTATATTAGGGTGTGAGAAGATGCATCAAATTATCTTATGGATGATGTCATCAGTGATGTCATCAGTGATGTCATTTGAGATGTCATCAGTGATGTCATCAGTGATGTCACTGACCATAATATCACAAAGAAGAGAGACTAGGGAACAAAAGCCTTCTCTGACTCCCCTATCATCAATGAAAACTCACTCAACAGAGAAGAACTAAAACCATTACAACTCCTTGTTCTCGACCGACAGGAGCAACGGTATAAAAAAGTCCTTTACTTCCAACATTTTAGCAAAATAAATAAAAATGAACGAGGGGTCGTTTTGTGTGCTTTTTATTGAGTTGACATATAGGAAAATTACGCTAATTTGAAGCGGCTGATGGGTTCTCACATAAGTATGATGGAATTAAGAGATGTTGTGGGCTTCTCCAAGATGGCAGCAACTTTCAATTGCTAGAGGAAGATATTGTCCTTTCTCGGTATCGTTGGATCAGATTGACGAGCCCGTGACGCGCCCTAGGAAGGGGAGCGGCTTGCGTTTGAGCGCCAATCAACATCCCCTTTATAAACGAGGCAATGGTGCCTCTAGGATATCGACGGCGGACCTGTGTGAGGAACTGAAGTTGTGTGGTTCTTTGGAGTAGTAAGTGCACCACAGATGGGGCTATGCACGTTATCAATATTGTTTTTTCATTGAGTTTCGAATTTGATGGCGTGATTTAACTGTGGAGGCTAATGTAAAGTGGGAGAGTGTATTTTGATATCACTCGATACTTTGGCATTGAAGAGGACAGTTTTGCCCTGAATATGTTCGGCGAAAGTTGGTCGACCGCGAGGTTACTCCTGGTGTTTTTATCACTACACAGAGCTTTGTTAGACAATGGGTCCTATGGGCAGAGATGTAATCGGGACTCTGGCGTGTTCAAGAAGTACGTCTTAGATATAGTGAGAAGGGTGGAGTTGAGGAGTACCCTTGATAGTTTTACAAACATAATCCAGTGGTAATGCAGTTTTGTTTTGTTTCCTCCCAATTTTATGAATTTCAGAGTGTGACTACAAGACCACGGTCCCACAAAGGTCCAGGGTTTGGAGAATTTCTAATAAACCCGTGTAAGTTTGCGGACACATTTGAGTGAAAGTGTCTAATAACCATCAAGGGAAAAGAGTGGCCACGTGCTTGGGATTCTGGAAATGGGTACATATTAATGTATAAAGCACATAAGGGAGTCCTAATGTGTGCTCACGTACTGTGTGGTGTTGCCTTAGTGTGAGAACCTGGTGAGGATGATAGAATTATAAGTTAGAGGTTGGTCCCCAAAAATGTTTTTATTTTTTTTTGGGAGAAACAATATGCCATTTGGTGTGGTGTTGTAGAGGATGAGGTACTTTGGCATTATGTGAAGAACTAGGAATAAGGTAGTAGAACAATAATTACATGTTCTACCTTTCTTTACAGGAAATTGTTTCCTCTCGGAAATTTCCCAGAGTATACTATCTTGCAGGACTGTCTGGCCTGTTGAAATAAGGTAATAACTCCAATTAGGGGTGAAGACCAGGTAACGTGGGACCTACACCCTGACGAATGCCAGAGCGACCCTGCTGGGCGTGAAATAATGGCTGAAACATGTTGGTAAACGCAGCAGGGGTATAGGGGTCTTTACCTCCCCTGATTATCCCGTTCATTGATTTTTAATCCTACCAAGGGGTCACTTGAATAAAGAGTGATGGCAGTTTCCCCTTAGGTTGTTTTAATTGTGTGTGTCTGCACTCTTTGGTCCCTTCTGAAGGGAATATATTTTTTCCTTTATATCCCTTTGTTGTGGGTTTATGTTGGTGTGTTTTTTCTGCCACTTTCTCTGTACCCTCACCACTTTTCTTCACATAGATATCTAAAATAATTGCGCTCCGTCCATGGTGTTGGTCTGCACCTGGACATCAGATGTGGCCCTATGATGAAGCATGACACTGCAAAGTGTGTGAGGGCAGTATTAAGACAAGTGTTGTCTTTCCTTTTCTTTTTCTTCTTCATTTACCTCATCCTCTGTGTTTTTCTGTAATGTTGGAAGTAAAGGACTTTTTTATACCGTTGCTCCTGTCGGTCGAGAACAAGGAGTTGTAATGGTTTTAGTTCTTCTCTGTTGAGTGAGTTTTCATGTCACTGACCATGTCATGAGTGATGTAATATGTGACGTCATCAGCAGTGCATTGCGGGGGCGCGAGTTATAGTTACCTGAACTAACTATAACAGGGGAATTTCACGGGTTTTGTATGAGGGCAATGTCCAACTAACTATAACTGTCCCTAAAACCTATGGTTTTTCTGTGAATATATATATGTATACATATATATATATATATATATATATATATATATATATGGATACATACATATATATATATATATTTACCTACTGGCAATATATATATTACCTACTGATGGTTGCCAGTAGGTAGTTATAGGTAGCATCTAGTTTCCATAGGAAAAGCATTTTTTGATTTGCTAATAACTTTGGCGTCGTTTGACGAATCTTCCTGAAATTCTCCCCAAAAAAGTCTATCCAGGTCAGCTCCTATCCTGAAAGTTTGGGGGTGATTCGTCAAGCGGGGGCTGAGAAAAAGGGGGTCCCAAAACTCGTTTTCTCCATGTTAATTTCCATAGGAAATTTTGCGACGAGCTACAGCTCGAACTGCTGAACGGAATTACCCCACATTTGGCAGAAAGGTAGAGCTTGGTTCAGAAAGCGACCTTTTTTTTAAATGGTATAAATCCGTTGAGTAGTTTTTGAGAAATTCAAAAAATAAGAGTCAAAAAATCAATTTCCCATAGGAAACTTTGTGCAGGGCTACAGCCGAAACTACTGAACGGAATTACTCCAAATTTGGTAGAAAGGTAGTGCTTGGGTCAGAAAGCGACCTTTTTAAAAATGGTGTAAATCCGTTCAGTAGTTGCTGAGAAATTAGAAAAATAAAAGTTTCGATATCTGGGCGGAGCCTAAGTCGCGTGCGAAAGCTTCACTGTGATTGGCTGCTAGCACTCCAAACCAGGAAGTGTTGGCAGCCATCTTGTGGCTCGGTAGAAGCGAGTTACCCGAAAACGGAGAAACAAAGGTATAAACAAGAGAAGGGGGCAGGGTAGAAAAACCCTGACCCACTAGGTCTGCTCAGAGGGTCCCAGGAGGACCCCCAGGGCCCAAAAAATCATTTTTTTTTAAAATAAAAAATCGGCAAAAATTCGCACTGGTGTCGCGGGTTCTCGAGTTTTATTTTAATGAGGCCCTTGGGTGGGCTAGGTTGCGGGGGTATTTCTCAAAAAATAATAGCAGGGGCTCGCAGGTTGGCGGGGGGCCGCTGGGGTCCGCGCAGCCCCGGGGCTTCACTTATGTTGGGAGGGGGTTGCGCGGCCCCCCTTCTGGAGCCTTGTATGTGCTTGTAACTTTGGCATCGTTTGACGAATCTTTATGAAATTATCCAAAAAGTTTTTCTTTTTTGGATTAGCTCTTATATTGAAAGTTTGGGGGTGAATGGTGTAGGAGGGGCTGAGAAAAAAGAGGGTCCTAAAACGTGTTTTCTCCATGCAATTTCCATACGAAACTTTGCAGAAGACTACAGGTGAAACTGCTGAACGGAATTACGCCAAATTTGGCAGGGAGAAAGGTGATGGTCCAGAAAGCACGCTTTTGTTTAAATGGTGTAAATCCGTTCAGTAGTTTTTGAGAAATATCAAATTTTACAGATATCGATATTTGAGAATTCTGACATGTGATTGGCTGAGGGGTTACAAGCAGCAGCTTGCGGCTTATTGGCTGTGAATGGTTGAAACCAGGAAGTGTTGGCAGCCATTTTGTGATTTACTCCGTCAGCTCGCATCTCTCCGTGTAGAAGCCATCGGGTTCGTAGTTTTACCTCTGCGAGGCAACACTGGCATCTGTGTCTGTGTGAGATATGCCTTTCAGGCTGCCTCTCCTCATATCACCAGGTCGCGGCTATGTCTTTAGAAGCCCGTCCGTCGGCTCGGAGCTCTGTGAGTCAGTCTGTCGGCACGACCCCCTACACTACCCAAAGACTACCCAAACACCACTGCACTGTCGTAAACTCGAAAACACTACCCCAGCACGATCCCCTACACTACCCAAACACCAGTGCACTACCCTAAACCCTAAATCTACCCCCAGCACGACCCCCTACCCAAACACCACTGCACTACCCTAAACCCTAAAATACTACCCCCAGCACAACCCCCTACACTACCCAAACACCACTGTACTACCCTAAAGCATAAAACAGTAGCAGTCCGTCGGCTTGCAGCTGTGCGTCTGCGAGCCGTCGTGTCCCTAGCTGTACATGTCCGAGTGAGTCCGTTAGGTGATAGGTGTGTGTCTGCTAGCAGGGCCGTTGGCCCGTTGGTGTCCCTTTGCGAGTTAGACCGGAGCTCTCCCTCTGCGAGCCAGCACGCTGGTGTGCGTTTGCGAGCCGACGGCCCGTAGCTCACACTGTGCGAGCCGAGCCGACGGCCCGTAGCTCTCCCTGTGCGAGCTGAGCCCACGGGCCGCAGGTGTCCCTCTGCGAGGCTGCTCGACGGCCCGCAGGTCTCCCTGTGCTAGCCGGATCGCAGCTGTCACTCTGCGAACCGATATTGGGAATATAAGGCGGCTCTAAAAGAGCCCTTGTGTTTATTAGTTGGAGCTACATATAAGTGCGGATGCACAGCTTCAGGTTATTCAGAAAAACTCGATTTCCCTGATCTGTGAAGTGTACTCCATCACTTCTGTAGATATCAGCCATATGAAAACGTATGTTATTGTTGTAGATCGACCCCATTCTATGGTCTCTGAGGTATGCAGACACAGCTTTGTTGACATTCTTCCTAGATTTTTCAATCTGAGGACAAAATTGGTTTGACCATTTCCACTTCTGTCTTTGGCATATATTGGAATATACAAAGACAGTTTGAGGCAAAAGCAATATCAATTGTCGAAAGGTGTCCTTCATTAGCATTTCCAAACCTACCCCAGTCAATGTGCCTAGGTCGTTTCCACCACAGTGCACAATCATGAGGTCAGGGTGTTGGAGATGCAAACAGGTTTTAACCAAAGGCAACAATTGGTGCCACTTCAATCCTCTTTGTCCAAACCATTTAATGTCCACATTTTGTAAACCTAGGTCTAAGTCAATACGTCTCTGTTCTGCATACCTCTTGCACCAGAAAACATAGCTATGTCCTACGATCCACACTAGCATTTTGAAGGTATGGCTGGGAGGAATGGATAGATGTCTGTAGCTCATGCAGTCCGTTCGTAGAATAAGAGATATGTTTAAAGATGGGGAACTACTTTTTTTTGCCATACAAAACGATACCTGATTGGGAGATGAAAAGCATTGTTTTTTAAAAGTAGGGTGCACATTCGTTTGGTGGAAAAGCATCTTTGTGATTGGTTAAGAAAAAGCAGTTTAAACGTGGAGTACATATCATAGGATAAAATTTGCTCAACTCAACCACACCTGCTACTTGCATTTGGAAGGCACTGTTCGAACTTAAAACAATCGTGAACTTTTAACCTGCACGTGCCGTTAAATGTTCGAGAAAATGTTGCAAAAAAATATCGTTAGGTTTAAAAAAATTGATGAACTTTTAACCTGCACGTGTTGTAGAATGTTCTAGAAAGTGTGTTGATAGAATACGTTGCACTTCTGACTTCTATGTGTCCTTGAATATTAAAAAAACTGTTTATATGGAAAATTTTAAAAAAAACAATAGAGAGAAGTTTTGAAACCTAAAAGAATCAAGGAACTATTCTAATTTGTTCATTACATGTATTTATGTGTGGAGCAACAAAATTACAGACACAACAGCACCAGGAAGAGGAAGAAGCAGGGAGTGGGGGGACGGGGGAAGATGGCCACAATGGTACACATGCACAATTAAGTACAGCACAACTATAGACAAACCATGGCCAAAATGAAACACACCAACAAGGAGCACAAGTCACACAACCCGCCAACATCACACCACTGAACAAGCATAGAAGTGAAAACCACACTGCCGGAAAGGGAGAAGGGTGAACAAAAGCTCACATGAAGGGACATCTCACACACAATGCAGCACACACACATAGGAAGCAGAGTACACCAACATCCAACACAATGTTGTCCAAACACAAAGATTTGCACAATCGAACACAGGACACAAATGCACTCGCCTGAGGCGGATAAGCGTCCAAAAGCGTCAGTACGAAACAGGCACATGAGAACGCATAAGTACAAACCCACAGTCCGGATGGGGTAGCAATTCACGTATGGCAGGCAGCCAGAGAGTCCGTGACACACACATTGGCATACAAATGAAGACACTACACATTTGGAGACAAGTGAAAATGTGGAAACTTTATAAAAAAAGTGCGTGTCAGTACGGCCAAGAGTAGTGCCACGATATGCAGAGAAATGCAGCAGCATGCCTGAATAAGGAACGTAGGAAAACGTCCATGTTCACCTCGGGGTAGTCCATCACCAACACACGTCAGTGTCAAGCAGCGTTGGTTGTCCGCGCTTCGGACATGATTCGACGCCAATGCAGCCATGTCCACTGTTGTTTTGGGACATGTGACCAGATGTACAACGTGCAATGATGCGGAGGGACACGTGCAATGTGGCACATCGAGTCGTGGTTGCAGGTACCTTGTCACTCGTCCATGAACGCGAGTGCAGCTGCGTAAGCCACTATCTCTAATGAGTGATGGTTGGCCACAATATTTGACATGTCGTCGACGTAATCCATCAGCTGACCGGGACAGATGTGCTGACTCCAACCACTGTACCCAATGTGCACCAAAGCAGAATCGGGAAGTGGGTCAATTTGCTCACTGCATACTACGACACGTGCAATCTCCCAGGCCCAGTTCCCAACATGCATGCCAAACATCCATGCATGCCATAAACGGGCATCACCATGACAGTCCTGGTCGTGGGCCAACAGGGGGCGCACACACCTGTCATAATCCATGTCAGCTACCCACTCGTTGGAGAGGCACACGTCCATGCACCACTCGGATAGGCACGTGCGACATTGCAATACAGGTTGAACGCAGGTGACGTCCGCAATGCGGAAGCACAGCCGGTAAGTGATCCGCAGTACTGCCAAAGGCAGTGCACCCAGGACATGCAGCAGACGTGCAAGGTATAGGTGGACGTGCATGGAGTCGACCATGTGTTCGGGATGCTCTGCCATTGCGTCAGTGGGTCTGCTTGTAGCTGCACTGGCTTGCCGTGTGCCAGTCTTGTGGATGAAATGGCACAGCTTGGTGCAATGAGCCGGGTCTGTGTGCAATGGGTGCAGGGCAGGGGTGTGGTGGGAGTACGTGTGAAGGCCATTTCACGCACGCTAACTACGACGAAGGACTTTTGAGTGTGGGATGTGTACTCGTTGTTCTCAAATCGGGCAGTGCGTAGTGTGGGAGACGGATGCAAATATTATCGTATCTGTCAGGGGGGCTGGCCACTTGCAAGTTCCTTCTCGGAGCAGCAGATGTGCTACTGCAAGATAGCTCAGACAAAGAACCTTTCATCCCTACAGTAAGTTCTCCAGCTGCATTCATACAGGATGTGTACAAAGGCCGGTCGTGGGTGTTGTGGGATGTCTGCGACCCTGGTCATCATGGATGAGATGCCCAGCACGTGGCACATGGGCGGGTTCACTGTGTGTTACGTTGCCAAACAGCTGCTCCTCCCTCCCACGAGCCCCCACACTTTTGTACGGTGCACTGTTGTATCCCGTGCACTCCTACGGCACACCATTGTAATGCCTATTCGCGCATGTCCTGCGGCATTCCAACCACACCGTGAGACTGCAGTTTGGAGGTGGTGCATGCCACTGTACAACATCGACTGCTGCGGCCCTTGTGGCGGCCACACCAGAACACAGAGACACACTTACCGCACTTCCTGAACACGGACATGTCCGAGACACCCCGTTCCCCTTGCCGGATAGGCAGACCCCTGCGCTGACCTGTGTACGCCGGACCAGCACACGCCGCTTGTGCATGCAGGAGGATGCGTGCGTAGCTACATGTCCAGGCTCACTGCCAACGCTGAGGTGACATGGTAACGTCCGCTGACACTGTGATGTTGCAGGGCCCGTGCCTATCATGCTAACACAATGACCACATGGACACACTTGCTCAGATGCGGGTTCGGGGGCGTTGGCGGTCCTGGGGTTGTTGCGATGAGTGTTGTGGACCTCATGGGTATCCGTGTATCATGCTCATTGACTGTATGGCACCTGTGGGTGTTTCGGTGTGGCTCTTGGCTGTGTTCCCTTTCATGCTGCAGGTAGTCGTCCTGCTTAACACCAGCAGAAAGCAGGTGTAAAATCCCTGGTGCTAACGCGGCTTATCGCCGGAATTTGTTTCGCATCGCAGTTGTTGTCAAAGTTGTGATGTGGTTTTTTCGTGTACAGAAAAATAAACGAACTGGGCAGTGTATCCCGTCAAGATCCAGCACCTGACCCACTATTCCCAATCAATATAAATACAATGACATTTCTTCATTGATTTTGTGTGTACACTGTAAGTGCACCCACTACCACAGTGCAATTCAATACAGGATTTTAGTATTTAGAATAAATCGCAAAGGTGCACCTCGTGTCTTTTTGCACGGGAACGCCTACTCTGCATTTCATTATCAGCACTTTAATGCAACTAAAGTTGAGATAAATATAACACACTATTCAGAAGCTGGTGCAAACTGCAGACATCACCAGTATTCCCGTGATAACTGCCCCAAAATTTAACACCATGGTGGACACCACGAAATAACAGTAATAAGAACGAGAAAGAGTCACACAGCACTTAAGTAACAACCAAAAACTTTATTGAATTTTTTTTTTTTTTAATCAAACTTTATTTTTTCGTAAACGTATATATAAAGGATAAACTAAATTTAACAAACTGAATACAAAACAACAAGGCGGAAGACTCCTGTCGGGACCATGAATGTCGACGACACAGCCTGGAAAATAAAGCACAAAATAAGGACGTGTGTAATGCGCATATCAAAGGAGTGAGACACAGAGAAGGAAAAAAAAGCCAGAGAGAAAAAGAGAGGGAAGGAAAGAAAGGGAGTGAGAAAGGGAGAAGGGAGATAGAGAAAGAGAAGAAAAGGAAGGAAGAGAGTGAGAGAGAGTGAAGAGAGGGAAGTGAGAGAGAGAGAGAGAGATACTGCCGCCCCTGCGCATCCATGACCAAATAATTACCTGCTGCCACCGGAGTGTCTACCAGTGGGCACTCCACGTGCCCGTCAAAGCTCCGCGGCCCGGCAGATCTCACAGATGTTGCTGAGTCCTGAGTCATGAATGGCAGAGACCACATCAGCTTCTCCGCGGCCCGGCAGATCTCACACATGTCGCTGAGTCCTGAGTCATCAATGGCGGAGACCTCATCAGCTTTTGGTGCCGCTAACCCTGTGCAACTCAAGTCAGCGCCACGTGGTGGTAGGCCGCTGACGGCCATACAACTTAGGGTGCGACTAACCCTGTGCAACTCAAGTCCGCGCCACGTGGTGGTAGGCCCCTGACGGCCACATCAGTTTCGGGTGGCAATAACCCTGTGGAACTCAAGTCCGCGCCACGTGGTAGTAGGCCCCTGACGGCCATAGAGCTCAGGGTGTGACTAACCCTCTGCGCAACTTTTCATGGAGTCTTTATGATTGAGACCCGTGGAGCGTCCGCCATCCAGTCACCACCGGCAATAAAGGATGTGACGTTGTGGATCCATTATATTTGCGTGGTCACATGGCCTGTGACGCATGTGCCGGATGGGTGTGGTGTGTGTGCAAACCTGCCCTCAGGGAGTGGCCGTGACATGTTGACAACTAGACCACTGACCTGCACACCAACAGCGAGTACGCCTGCGACAGGTAGCTATGTGGGGGTGTGAAAACGTGTTTTCTCAATGGATTTTCCATAGGAAACTTTAGACAAGGCTACAGGTCAAACTGCTGAACGGAATTACGCCAAATTTGGCAGGGAGAAAGGTCTTGGTCCAGAAAGCGCGCTTTCTTGCATCGAGTGAAAATATAAAAGAAAGGTCTCGGGGGCAATTTAATATACCGGAGCTCTGTTTCTGCGAGATAACTCTTTCACGCTCCGTCTGCCCAACATCACCACTTCGCAGCTATGCCGTAAGAAGCCAGTCCGTCGGCTCGCAGCTCTCTACGTTTGCGAGCTAGTACGCTACTGTGCCTGTACCTCTGCGAGGTACTACGCTGCTGTTCCTTTGGGAGAGGACGGGTCGTAGTACTGCGTGTGTGAGTCGAGCGGACGGGCCGCAGTTGTCCCTCTGCGAGCCTGGGTGCGAACTGTTCATAACTCACACTACATAAGCATTGAAAAACCATTTTGTGATTCAGTCCGTCAGCTGGCATCTGTCCGAGGCATTTCTGAAAACATATCGGAGTTCTTTCTGTGAGAGATACCCCTTTCACGCTGCCTCTCCCCACATCAGCAGGTAACGCACCCTCTTCCCACATTACCAACATACCCCCAACAACCTTCTTGGGCCCGGAAGTGTCCCTGTGCGGTTGGACAAACAAGAATCTTAGTCATGTATAGGTTTACATATAAAACATTTTATTTAAAGAAAACAACAACAAATAAAACTGAAGGGAGTCTGGTGCTGTGGTCGCTGCCACGAAGTTGGGGTCACTGCCATTCAGGACTCAGGACACAGTTCCACATGTGGGATCGGCTTGTATTGAACAGGGTTAGTGGCACCACGTGTCGCGCCTTGTGTTGTACAGGGTTAGTGGCACCACGTGTCGCCGGCCTTGCATATGGAAATATGCCTCACTAACCAAAGGGAGTCTGGTGCTGTGGTCGCTGCCACGGACTTGGGGTCACTGCCATTCAGGACTCAGGACACAGTTCCACATGTGGGATTGGCTTGTGTTGAACAGGGTTAGTGGCACCACGTGTCGCCGGCTTGTGTTGAACAGGGTTAGTGGCACCACGTGTCGCGGCTTGCGTTGAACAGGGTTAGTGGTACCATATGTCGCAGGCTTGTGTTGAACAGGGTTAGTGGCACCACGTGTCGCGGCTTGTGTTGAACAGGGTTAGTGGCACCACGTGTCCAAAGTTGGAATTGCGAGCTCTGCTGCCCGCAGTGTAGACTGCTAATGAGTGTTCGTTTGCACTTGAAAATGAATTTGGTGATTGTACTAAAGCTATAACTGATATAAAAAATGTTCTTGAAGAAAGGATACTAAAAGGATATTATGTAGATTTTAGGCCTGTGATAGTTACTTGCCTAGTGGACTCTGTAATTAATGAATCAATACTTAATTTTAATTGTGAGCCCTACTGACCGCAGTGTAGGCGTATCATGAAAAGATGAAATAAGTATAGAATACACTGACGAAGTGTTGTATTTTCTGAGTACAATCTTCTTGTTAGAAATTAGCATTTAAAAATCGAATTGCGAGCTCTGCTGCCCGCAGTGTAGACTGCTATTGAGTGTTCGTTTGCACTTGAAGATGAATTTGGTCATTGTACTAAACTATAACTGATATAAAAAAAGTTCTTGAAGCAAGGATACTAAAAGGATATTATGTAGGGTTTAGGACTGTGATAGTTACTTGCCTACTGGACTCTGTAGTTAATGAATCAAGAAATAATTTTAATTGTGAGCCCTGATGACCGCAGTGTAGGCCAGAGGTAGCGGTCAGCAAGGGCCCATAGCCACGTGGCGTTGAGTTGAGGTGCACAGTTAGTGGCACCAGAAGCATTGAGACTGTATGAGCCTGTGATGATGCTTGGTGCGGACGGGCCGCACTGGGAGCAATGTGTCTTGCCTACTGGTCTGCATCATGTGCAATCGGGACTCTATGTGAATTGTGAGGCCTGCTGACCATAGTGTAGGCCAGAGGTAGCAATGAGCAAGGGCCCACAGCCACGTGCATAGGTTGGTGGCCCCACCGGCCTGCGTAGTTCAGGTTCAGTGGCACCACGTGTCGCCGGCCTTCCATATGCAAATACCCGTCACTAATCGAAGGGAGTCTGGTGCTGTGGTCGCTGCCACGGACTTGGGGTCACTGCCATTCAGGACTCAAGACACAGTTCCACATGTGGGATCGGCTTGTGTTGAACAGGGTTAGTGGCACCACGTGTCGCCGGCCTTCCATATGGAAATATGCCTCACTGATCGAAGGGAGTCTGGTGCTGTGGTCGCTGCCACTGACTTGGGGTCAGTGCCATTCAGGACTCAGGACACAGTTCCACATGTGGGATCGGCTTGTGTTGAACAGGGTTAGTGGCACCACGTGTCGCCGGCCTTCCATATGGAAATATGCCTCACTGATCGAAGGGAGTCTGGTGCTGTGGTTGCTGCCACGGACTTGGGGTCACTGCCATTCAGGACTCAGGACACAGTTACACATGTGGGATCGGCTTGTGTTGAACAGGGTTAGTGGCACCACGTGTTGCCGGCCTTCCATATGGAAATATGCCTCACTGATCGAAGGGAGTCTGGTGCTGTGGTCGCTGCCACGGACTTGGGGTCACTGCCATTCAGGACTCAGGACACAGTTACACATGTGGGATCGGCTTGTGTTGAACAGGGTTAGTGGCACCATGTGTCGCCGGCCTTCCATATGCAAATACGCCTCACTAATCGAAGGGAGTCTGCTGCTGTGGTTCTCTCACGGAGTTGGGGTCACTGCCATTCAGGACTCAGGACACAGTTCCACATGTGGGATCGGCTTGTGTTGAACAGGGTTAGTGGCACCACGTGTCGCCGGTCTTCCACAGTGTAGGCCGGAGGCAGCGGTCAGCAAAGGCCCACAGCCACGTGACGTTGACTTGAGCTGCACAGATTGGGAGCATTTGATCTTGTTAACCCATTATAGTCTCTTACACAATTTGCATCGCTACTAATCTTGAATTGTGAACCGTGCTAACCCCAGTGTAGGCCGGAGGCAGCGGTCAGGATGGGCGCACAGCCACGTGGCGTTGAGTTGAGCTGCACAGTTAGTGGCACCTGAAGCACTCAGCGTGTGCGCACCCTGCGATGATACGTGGTCCCGGCGGGCCGCACTGGGAGCAATGTCTTTTGTCTAATGAATTCTGCCTTAATAAGGCCACGTGGCGATGACTTATGGTGCAGTGAGTTAGTGGTACCTTTGGCGCTCAGCGTGTACGCAGCCTGCGATCATGCGTGGTCCGGGCGGGGCGCAGTGGCAGCAATGTGTCTTGCCTACTGGACTGCGTGATCTGCAATCGCCACTGCATCTGAATTGTGAGCCCTGCTGTCCGCAGTGTAGATCGAAGGCAGTAGTCTGTACAGACATAAGTCTGCGGTGCTGTGCCGCTGGGTTCGCAGGGGGCCTGTGTCGAGGAGGCCCGCGGTCATGGCGGCAGCCACGTGGCAGGGTGAGGGCCGCCGCTCTGGCAGACGCTTTGGCCTTCCCACAAGTGAACCACGCCCAGAGCCCCAGCCTATTTATTCATACTCCTAAGCTGGAGTGCCGTACGTTAGACCAGCCCACTCCGCTTACGCTTCCAGGGGGGACAACACAGCTACATGACCGAGATCTTCCCCATTGCCTGAGGTAACATGGTTGCGTCCACTGTGCACAACACTACAAGTATCAGTAGTATATGTACACATGGAGAGGTTTGTGCTCTGCATAGTGAGGTCTGTCCAGCACATCACCGCTACACTTGGTATTGTGTGCATTATTATTGATGGGTGACTTGCCTCCTTCACACATACTTGGTTCCCACATGTCCCAACATTCAGCTATTGTGCGGCTGAGGGGCCATGGCGTTTTGGGAAGGTCCGTTGTCCTGTTTTGCGCTGCCTCGGTGGTAGTAGGGGGTGGTCCGGGGGGAGGTCCTGGTGGTGAGGTCCTGGTGGTGGTGGCGGTGGGTGTTGTGGCCTTGTTGGGTGTCGGAGTTGCATGATCAGTAGCTGTATCACGTGTTGGTCTTTAGATGTGGCTGTGAGTTGGGTCCAATTCACGCTGTAGATAGTCCACCTCCTTACACCAGTTAAAGGCTGATGTTAATTTCTTACTGCTAACTCGGCTTATCGCCTGGTTTTTGGATCGCATTGCAGATTTGGCTGGTCGTTGAAAATATGGGGAAGTGGTGTTTTAGTTTTTTTTTTCCACGGGAACGCCTACTTTGCATATCATTAGCGTTAGTTGTGGCTCTCATTTGTGGCGATTTTTTGGGCGGAAGGCATCGATGGAAAAGTGGTGAGATTTGCAGTTTTGACCAGGTTGAGAATGGGATGATAATTTAAAAACACAGAAAAAAAGATAGGTTTAATGAACATTATAATTAGAAATTAGCATTTAAAAAACCTTTGAAATTCACTGAAAAAACCATAGGTTTCAGGCACGTTATAGTTAGAAATTAGCATTTGAAAAACCTTTGAAATTCACTGAAAAAACCATAGGTTTCAGGGACGTTATAGTTAGAAATTAGCATTTAAAAAACCTTAGAAATTCACTGAAAAAACCATAGGTTTCAGGGACGTTATAGTTAGTTGGACATTTCACTCATACAAAACCATAGAAATTCCCCCGTTATAGTTAGTTGAGCTAACTATAACTCGCGCCCCGCAATGCACTGCTGATGACGTCACATATTACATCATTCATGACATGGTCAGTGACATCACTGATGACATCACTGATGACATCTCAAATGACATCACTGATGACATCACTGATGAATTCATCCACGTGAAAATCTGATGCACCTCATCACACCCTAGTATAACCCTTGATACACCCACTCTAAAATACAGAGTATCATTTTCGAAACCATCAACACACCAATACCAGTTAGTACAAATCCACTCACTAATTCCTAGCTCTACACACACATCCACTCATTCACCCATACAGTCACTCATACATACTGTCAGCCATCAATACTGCATTATCATATGCACTCACATATCTATACAGACACTCACACACAGCCTCTAATTCATAGAGTTACTCACACACCTAGTCAGTCATGGAAATAATCAATCACACTTTCATTTACTCACCTGTACAGTTATACACACACCACCTCACTTATTTAAACATATACTAACACATACTTACACTCTAATACAATAAGTAATACAAGCACACACTGATCCAAACAGCCACTCTCACAATCACTCACTCTCACATATAGTCATTTATACACTCCAATACTCACATATACTGCCTTTCACATATGCAGTTACTCACACATGTACCACTGAGGCATCCATTCACTCAGCAACACACCCATACACACACTCACCCATCCATACAGCTCTTCACAGATGCACTCTTGAACCTATACACCCAGTGAATCACCCACTCACACATTTATGGACAGTTACACCCAACCCCACCTACCCACACAGACACTCAGGCACCCATAGAGATACTCAAACAACTAATCAATAACCCATATAGATCCTCAATTAGGTACTCACCAACCCATGGAACCGCTTACACACCAACTGACAAACTAAACTGTGTGAATGTCTGTATTAGTCACTAACACATGCATTCAGTAAGACACAATTAATCACTCACTTATACAGTCAGTCACACACCTACTAAATCATCCATCCTGACTCTTATACACCCATTCATTCTTCAATTCACCTTCGCATATACATAAAATATATTTACATTTTATAGAAACACATAGTCACTGGATGATGTCATCAGTGATGTCATCAGTGATGTCATTTGAGATGTCATATATATATGTATATATGGGGCCTGTCAACTGAATGTATTTTCATGTTGGATCCAAGGCGCTGCAGGGCAGAAAGATGTAATTAGCAGCTATCTCGGCCTGGAGGCCCACTTGGGCATTGTATGGAACTTTATGTGTCACAGATTAAAACGGAACCCACGGAGGTAAAACAGTGCCTATTATCATAAACTACAAGCGCCAGCATGCTTTGTATGGAGCCCACCTGGGAACAATTTATTAGCGCATGCGTATAAGTGCTTGGGCAGCGTTTCCATGTTTTTACTTGTGACTTTCCTCCGAAGAAGAAGCTGATATGCTTTGAAACGCGTCAGGAATGGTGAACTTTTACTCTGGACTGTGTAAGCTGTGTTAATAAACTCGTGGTGAAAGCCACCCTGCAGCAGGCTCGTTCTCGCCTCAGGGCAACTTTGTTTTTGGATTTAAATGCGGCAGCCTGGCCGCAGAGAACTTGCCACTACTGGTGTTGTGGGGCCTGTCAACTGAATGTATTTTCATGTTGGATCCAAGGCGCTGCAGGGCAGAAAGATGTAATTAGCAGCTATCTCGGCCTGGAGGCCCACTTGGGCATTGTATGGAACTTTATGTGTCACAGATTAAAACGGAACCCACGGAGGTAAAACAGTACCTATTATCATAAACTACAAGCGCCAGCATGCTTTGTATGGAGCCCACCTGGGAACAATTTATTAGCGCATGCGTATAAGTACTTATGGCAGCGTTTCCATGTTTTTACTTATGACTTTCCTCCGAAGAAGAAGCTGATATGCTTTGAAAGCAGCGTCAGGAATGGTGAACTTTTACTCTGGACTGTGTAAGCTGTGTTAATAAACTCGTGGTGAAAGCCACCCTGCAGCAGGCTCGGATTTCTCGCCTCAGGGCAACTTTGTTTTTGGATATGTATATATATATATATATATATATATATATATATATATATATATATATATTATATATATATTATCTACTGGTGGTCGCCAGTAGATAGTTATAGTTAGGACCTATTTTCCATAGGAAATCCGCTACATTCTATTTGAAATAACTCTCTTGCCGGTTGACGTATCTTCGCGAAATTTTCAAACTTTGTGGGGCGCTCCGGTGCGCTCCTATCCTGAAAGTCTCGGGGTGATTTGTAGAGCGGGGGCCGAGAAAAAAGGGGGGTCCCAAAACGCGTTTTCCCCATTCATTTTTCCATAGGAAAATTTAGACACGGCTACAGCCCGAACTGCTGAACGGAATTACACCAAATTTGGCAAAGAGGTAGTTCTTGGTTCAGAAAGAACCCTTTTTGTTAAATGGTGTAAATCCGTTCAGTAGTTGCTGAGAAAATCAAAAGTAAAAGTACATATATATCTATGGGCACGGAGGATCCGCGCACCCTCCCGGTCATGAGCTGTCTGCTAATTGGCTGTCAACACTCCAAATCAGGAAGTGTTGGCAGCCATTTTGTCCCTCGGTAGAACCGAGGGACAGAAACAAGTGCGCAAAGCGCAAAAGGGAGCAGGGTAGAAACACCCTGACCCCTAGGTCTGCTCAGGAGGTCCCACAAGGACCCCCTGGGCAAAAATATATATATATTTTTTTAAATCGGCAGGATGCGCTCAGGGTGCGCGGATCCTGCCGAAAAAAAAATTGAGCGCGGTCTCCCGCGCTCGATTCAAATTTGCCCCCGGGTGGCCCAAGTCCCGGGGGCATGAGGGGGATGTGTAAATTGTTTATATGGGGGCTCTCCTGCCCTCCCGCAGCCCCGGGGACCGCCACCCCCGGGGCTTCTTTTTAAATTTAAAATAATGTGTGGGGGCTCCAGCCCCCACATGCCCGGGGACCACCACCTACCCGGGGCACATAGAAAATAAATATGGGGGTCCGTTACGGACCCGAGCCCGAGGACCACCACCTCCCCGGGGCTGTGCAATTCAAGGAGAGGGCCGCGCGGCCCCCTCCTGGAGCCCTTGATGGCCCTGGGGACCGCCACCCCCAGGGCCGGCTCCCTGCAGTGTCCCGGGGTGCCTATCCCGGGACACTGCTGTTTGCAATGGCAGGACGGGAACCTCGCGGCTCCCGTCCTGTCATAGCAAACTGCTTTGGATATTAGGCGAGAGCAGGAAGCCTGCTCTCGCCCAATATCCAAAGCAAATGCCTTTCCACATGGGGAGCAGCATGTTAGCTGCTCCCCATGTGGAAAGCAATGCCGGCTTTCGCGCAGGAGGCGGGGAGCCGGCTGGGACTGTGGGGGGATTGGGGACCCCCACAGTCCCCAACCAGAAGCCAGGCCCCGGGGGATGGGGTCCCCGGGGCCATAAGTGACCAGGGAGGGGCCACGCAGCCCCCTCCCAAATTAGTAAATAAAAAAAAAAAAGTGCAAGGCCGGCCCCGGGGATGGGGTCCCGGGGCCTTAAATGGGCTGAGGAGGGGGCCACGCAGCCCCCTCCAAATAAAAAATTGAGGGCATGCCCCGGGGATGGGGTCCCGGGGCCAATACAGGCCCAGGGAAGGGGGCCACGCGGCCCCCTTCCCGTTTTTTTAATTCATTTAAAAAAAAAAAAATGCTCAGGCCCGGGGATGGGGTCCCCGGGGCCAAAGTGGGCAAGGGAAGAGGGGCCACGCAGCCCCCTCCCTTTAAATTTTTTTAAAAAGCGACCGGCATCGTGCCGGAGGCCCGCCCCCTCCCTGCAGTACTCTGCAAACGCGCCCCCTGGCGTGTTTTAAGAAGGAAGTAATTCCCCTTGAATACTGGGGGTCCCTGGGGGCCAACTAGCCCACCAGGAACCTCCAGTATGCGCCAGGGGCTGCGTTGCAGAGAGGTGTACATAGGCCACGCCCCTTTTACACCTCTCTGCAACGCAGCTCTGTGGCTCTTTTAGAAGTATATGGTGGGCTAGTTGGACTCCAGGGACCCTCAGGATTCAAGGGGACTTAATCCCCCAACTTAAAACACGCCACGGGCGCGTTTGCACAGTGGTGAAGGGAGGGCGGGGCTTCAGGTGACATGTGTGCAAACAGGCCCCGTGGCGCGTTTTAAGATGGGGAATTAAATCCCCTTCAATCCTGAGGGTCCCTGGGGGCCAACTAGCCCAACAGGTACATCCAGAAAGCGCCACAGAGCTGCGTTGCAGAGAGGTGTAAAAGGGTGTGGCCTCTCTACACGTCTCTGCAACGCAGCCCCTAGCGCATACTGGAGGTTCCTGGTGTGCTAGTTGGCCCCTAGGGACCCTCATGATTCAAGGGGACTTAATCCCCCAACTTAAAACGCGCCACGGGGCACGTTTGCACAGATGTCACCTCAGGCCCCGCCCCCTCCCTTCACCATTGTGCAAATATTCCTCTAAAATCTGCCGAACTACGAATTCCGATTTACTCACCTGTTATCAGGAGAGACCTCAGTGCTGCATCTTTCAGCCCAGTACTGATCCTGAAAAGTAATTTTAACCGTACTTACCAGTAACTTGAATTTCCTTCCATAGGATATCATTGCCTGCTTTTTGCTGAAAAAGTTTCTAAGTGTTGATTTTTGAAACATACAAATATTCCTCTAAAATCAGCCGAAATACGAATTCCGATTTACTCACCTGTTATAAGGAGAGACCTCAGTGCTGTATCTTTCAGCCCAGTACTGGTCCTGAAAAGTAATTTTAACCGTACTTACCAGTAACTTGAATTTCCTTCCATAGGCTAACATTGACTGGTTTCACTTGGAAATTCTTCTAAGTGTGGAGTTTTGGAACTTTAAAATATTCCTCTAAAATCAGCCGAAATACCAATTCCGATTTACTCACCTGTTATCAGGAGAGACCTCAGTGCTGCATCTTTCAGCCCAGTACTGATCCTGAAAAGTAATTTTAACCGTACTTACCAGTAACTTGAATTTCCTTCCATAGGATATCATTGCCTGCTTTTTGCTGAAAAAGTTTCTAAGTGTTGATTTTTGAAACATACAAATATTCCTCTAAAATCAGCCGAAATACGAATTCTGATTTACTCACCTGTTATAAGGAGAGACCTCAGTGCTGTATCTTTCAGCCCAGTACTGGTCCTGAAAAGTAATTTTAACCATACTTACCAGTAACTTGAATTTCCTTCCATAGGCTAACATTGACTGGTTTCACTTGGAAATTCTTCTAAGTGTGGAGTTTTGGAACTTTAAAATATTCCTCTAAAATCAGCCGAAATACCAATTCCGATTTACTCACCTGTTATCAGGAGAGACCTCAGTGCTGCATCTTTCAGCCCAGTACTGATCCTCAAAAGTAATTTTAACCGTACTTACCAGTAACTTGAATTTCCTTCCATAGGATATCATTGCCTGCTTTTTGCTGAAAAAGTTTCTAAGTGTTGATTTTTGAAACATACAAATATTCCTCTAAAATCAGCCGAAATCCGAATTCTGATTTACTCACCTGTTATCAGGAGAGACCTCAGTGCTGCATCTTTCAGCCCAGTACTGGTCCTGAAAAGTAATTTTAACCGTACTTACCGGTAACTTGAATTTCCTTCATAGGTTAACATTGACTGGTTTCACTTGGAAATTCTTCTAAGTGTGGAGTTTTGGAACTTTATAATATTCCTCTAAAATCAACCAAAGTACGAATTCCAATTTACTCACCTGTTATCAGGAGAGAACCCAGTGCTGCATCTTTTAGCCCAGCACTGACCCTGAAAAGTAATTTTAACCGTACTTACCAGTAACTTATATTTTCTTCCATAGGAATCCATTGTCTGGTTTTCAGCAGAAAAGTTTCAAAGTGTCGATTTTCACAAACTACAAATATTCCTTAAAAATCGCCTGTATGACTTAAACGCATTCTTTCAACTGTTTACAGGAGATGCACCAGTGCTGGATCCAGGATCCAACACTGAGTAAGAAAAAGTAACGATAACAGTTTTTACCTGCTAAGTGAATTTCCTTCCATAGGATAACATTGGTGATTCTATGAGAAAAAGTTTCTAAGTGTCAACTTTTAAAATACAATAATATTCCTTAAAAATCACGACTGTAACCAAAACGCTTTTACTCAACTGTTTACAGGAGATGTCCCAGGACTGAATCTAGGATCCAGTTCTGTGGTTAGAAAAGTAATCCATAAAGTAACTAATTGCATTTAACTAGAAATTCACATTGAGCTGAATGTTGCATTGTGTTTGAAAATGCGTTGCCCATTGCAACAACTGTAACTACTGTACTTAAAAGTCTATTGCCTATGTGCAAAGTATTTAAACTAAAGTAATTCATTCTCAGAAAGTATTTTTTGTAATGTAATGTATAATGTAATTACAATGTAATTTAAAAAATAAAATATGTAAAAAAAATTGTTTCTAAAAATGTAGTAAATCAGTATGAAAAAAATTAATATAACAATTAATACATTTAAAAATTGTCATTTACAAAACCTTTGAAATTCACTGAAAAAACCGTAGGTTTCAGACATGTTATAGTTAGGAATTAGCATTTAAAAAACCTTTGAAATTCACTGAAAAAACCATAGGTTTCAGATATGTTATAGTTAGAAATTAGCATTTAAAAAACCTTTGAAATTCACTGAAAAAACCATAGGTTTTAGGGACAGTTATAGTTACTTGGACATTGCACTCGTACAAAACCCGTGAAATTCCCCGTTATAGTTAGTTCAGCTAACTATAACTCGCGCCCCATAATGCACTGCTGATGACGTCACATATTACATCACTCATGACATGGTCAGTGACATCACTGATGACATCACTGATGACATCTCAAATGACATCACTGATGACATCATTCACGTGATAATCTGATGCACCTCCTCACACCCTAATATAACCTTTGATACACCCACTCTAAATTACAGACTGCCATTCGCAAAACCATAGACACTCCAACACCAATAACTACATACCCACTCACTGATTCATAGGTCTACGCACACATCCACTCACTCACCCGTACAGTCACTCATACTTACGGTCACTCAGTACAGGACTATCATATGCACTCATACTCCTATATAGACACTCAAACACCGCCACTCATCCATAGAGGTACTCACACACCTAGTCAGTCATGCAAATAATTAAACACACTGCCATTTACTCACCTATACAGTTATACACACACCAGCTCACTTACTCATACAAATACTAGCACATTCTTACGCTCTTATACAATCACTGATACAAGCACACACTCATCCATACAGCCACTATCACAATCACTCACTCTACATATAGCTATTTATATACTCCAACACACATATATACTGCCTTTCACATATGTAGTTACTCACACATGTACCACTGGGACATACATTCACTCACTAACACACTCTTACACACACTTACCCACCCATACAGTCTATCACAGATGCACTCTTGAAACCATCCACCCAGTGAATCACCCACTCACACATCTATGCACAGAGTCGCACACACCCCTCCCACACAAACACTCAGGCACCCATACAGATACTCAGACAACCATTCAATAACTCATATAGACACTCATGTAGCTATTCACAAACACATGCAGCCACTTACACAGCAACAGACAGACGGATACAGACATTCACCCAGTTTAGTCACTAACCCATGCATTCAGTAAGATACGTTAAATCACTCACTTATAGAGTCAGTCACGCACCTACTAAATCATCCATACAGACACTTACACACCCACTCATTCTTCAATACGTCTTTTCCTATATATATTAAAAATATTTAACCTTTACAGAAACACACAGTCACTGGATGATGTCATCAGTGATGTCATTTGAGATGTCATCAGTGATGTCATCAGTGATGTCACTGACCATGTCATGAGTGATGTAATATGTGACGTCATCATCAGTGCATTGCGGGGCGCGAGTTATAGTTAGCTGAACTAACTATAACGGGGGAATTTCACGGGTTTTGTACGAGTGCAATGTCCAAGTAACTATAACTGTCCCTAAAACCTATGGTTTTTTCAGTGAATATATATATATATATATATATATATATATATATATATATATATCCAAAAGATCATGTCAATTGTTCATTTCAAAACAAACACACGCAGCCCAAATTCGATTTCAAGCGTACTTTTAATCGTGTTAAGAAATTTCTCTACGCGTTTTGGAGTCACGAGGCACCTTGTTCACAAGTAATTTCCATAGCAATTCCTGTTGCCTATATAACAAATCACGTGCTTGTGAAGAACCATATGTAATGAAAAACCAGCATGTCAAAATGTAAGTCCTTCATAATACAATAAATATTATATACTGATCATGAAGCAAATTCAATTGAGAAAGAAAGCAAAACCCAATATTAATGACATATTTGATTAGAACTTTCACCAGAATGTTGAGTCTCGACTAGTTGACATTTTCAATAAAGTTTTGAAAAAAACACGGTTTTCATGTTATGTCTGACTCATGCATTGTCAATAAAGTTTCAAATTGTCAAACATTGTAATAAATGCAAATAATAACGTTATGGTTGTGGTTGTTTAGCGTCATGCTCTTGAACATAATTAATGACTTTCCTATACCACTAAGATCTTAAGTGCGTGTGTTTTTAACAGTTTATGCATCATTACGAAGATGATCTCAAACATATATTATTCAAGCGGTACATCGCTTATCTCATTTCTATTTATCAACTTATGTCATTATGACATACAAATTGTACAATTTTGCCCTAGTGGACATACAATGCCTTAATTCGTGCATAAGTCTACTGTCGTATGATTCTCTCCACACACTGGTAAATCACCTGCTCCCCAACCATATTTATGATATTATATAGTTGCAAACAATTGATTGATCAAGAGTCAACTTCCATTCACCCATCCAATACTATTAGCTCTTTTGCCTACTATTTTCTTCCAAAGAAAAACCGGTACATCTGTAATAAAGAAAAAGATAAAAACCTTGTTAAAAAAGTCACATATTTCAATGTGAGAACAACAGCCATTTGCAGTGCTTCGTGAGGTGTCTATACAGTGATCATAATTGATTCATTAGCTGGTCAAATCACCCTAAATGTATTGCTAATTCTTCAATCAAAATTGTGACCCGTGGGGTGTAAAGTATTGTATTTGATGATCAATCTTGATTTAAGGCGTCTGAGTTCTTGTACTCTGTTGCCTCCTCTTTCTCTAATGGGAATTCTGTCAAGTACACAAAAGGATAGCAGGTTATTGTTTTGATTATGTTGTGTTTTAAAATGCTTCGCTATGGGATATTGCTTGTCATCCTTGTTTATTGCCCTTAGATGTTCCAGAACTCTTTTTTTCACTTTGTGTATGGTATTGTCAATGTAGCACTTGTCACAGGGGCATCTCAATGCGTATATTACTTAATCAGAGTTACATGTTAAGTGTTTCGTTATTTTGAAAGGTTATCAATTCTTTGACAACTTAACATTTTTACAATTATGGCTATTTTTACATGCTTTGCATGTGCCACATGTGTAAAATCCCTGTATGTTGGTTTTGTTTTCATCTGAAGTTGTGAGGGTTCTGCATATTATATCTTTCAGTGATTTGGCCTTTCTGAAACTGACTTTTGGGTTGTTTTCAATGTATTGTGCCAGATCTCTGTCTGTCTTTAACACTTCCCAGAATTTTCTTAAAACTTTCTTTAATTCCCATATTTGTTTGTGAAAGGTCGTAATAAATCTGATTTTAGTGTCTGACTTGTTTTTAGTCTTCTGACTGAGAAGATCAACTTGTTCCTGTTTTTCTACTTGGACACAGGCTTGTTTAATCAGCTTGTACAAATAACCTCTAGCTAAGAACCTTTCTGTCATTATGAGTTTCTCTTTTTGAAATCCGTCTTGGGAGCAGCAATTTCTTTTTGCTCTCAGCAGCTCTCCCAAGGGGATACTTTGAACTAAGTTCCTAGGGTGGCAACTCTGAGCGTGTAGTAAAATGTTGCCTGCTGTTTCTTTACGGAATAGATAGCTGTCTAATCTATTACCGTTCACTACAAGTCTCAAATCTAGAAAGTCAATTGTGTCTTTTGTAACTGACTGCTGAAGGAAAGGTTCAAGGTATTATCATTGAGTGTATCTACAAATTCTCTTGCCTCATCAATGCTGCCTTTCCAAATGCAAAAAATATCATCGATGTACCTCACCAACATAACAACATATTTCTCAAAGTAATCAATGCTGCTGACGGCCTGCTCCTCCCACCAGCTTAGGTACAACCCAGCAAAACTGGGGGTGAAGCAGGTCCCCATAGCAGTCCCGTGTATTTGTTAATATATCAATTTGTCAAAGGTGAAAAAATTGTGTGTGAGGCAAGTGTACATCATCTCAAGCAGCTTCTCAGTGTGGAACAAATAAGAGAAGATCTTGCCACATGAAATGACAGCTTGCCTTTACTCCCAGTTCATATGGGATACATGTGTAAAGGCTGTTGATATCCAAACACATGAGTGTATAGCTGTCATCCCTAATGATATCATTGATCAACCTTAAAAAGTCCCCGCATAGAAGAAACACACGATTAAAAGCACTCTTGAAATCGAATTTGGGCCATGGTGTGGTCTGAATGAACTATTGACATGATCTTTTGGATGTTTAGGGGCTTGCTACCCCGCCACAGAACACTGTTACCAAGAGGCTTGGGACTCAGTGGCACCTGATTGGTGGAAGTAGAGATATGTAGTAATGCTGAACACCAAGATCCCACATGGCCTGGGCTCAGAAGAAGACATGCACGTGCATATTTAGAGGTTGCATAGATGTGGCAGGATATCTTGAAAAAGGAAAGCAATTGCCCAGAGTGATGAAACCGAAGGAAACGTTTTATGTTCCATTACACAGGTCCAGCTAGAGGAATTGTAGTGAAATCATGTTTTTTTAGAGAAACTCCTAATGAGATTAGATCATTGAGGGAAATGTGAACAATCTATAAGGAAGCGAAGAGGGTTGTTGTTATTATGTAGTGTTTTGGATATAAGATTTGGTTTTAATGAACTATGATGTTGTACAGTGACAGCAATGTTTGCACATTTAAGCACTTGCACTTTTATATTTTTGTGAACTGCTAAGTTGACTGTATATATATTCCTACTACCTTTCATCCTTTTGGAAAAATAGCACTTGCACTTTGTGATTGGCCATGAAGACCTGTGTTGAAAAACGAGGATTGCAATATTAGGAAATGAGATGAAATATAATATATTTGTTGGTAGGATTGTAGGAATACATTAGGTTCTTTATTATTTTTGTTTTTATTACTTTTACATTATTTATACATTGCCTGTGGATGAACACACATACTGACAGTTATCAACTGATTTTATGATAATGATATTGCAAAACATCTCAACTGTACTTTATGGGTGTATTTAGCACAAGTGTGATTGACAGTAAAAAGCTCTTGCACTTTTATTATTGTTGAATGGCATAATATTGATGGATATGTCTTCCTTCCAGGACCTGCACTTTCATAGGCCGAAATGAAAACACAATGTGCAATACTGAATGATTAAGTAAATCATTTAATGTTATGCAAGTGCACTTTTAGTTATGTTCAATGAGGATTTAATTGAACGATAATATGGAGCACTAGCACTTTAAATTTGACCTTTGATACATGTTATTTATTTGATGTAGAAAGAATTCTTCCCTCCGAGGCACTTGCACTATAAATGGTTCGAAAGGACCAAAATGTGTATTAAGCTAATGGGCAATTGCTGGTAAAGATTCCTGAGAAAATGACAGGATTGGGCAGTGCAATGTTTAGATTGTCAAGGCAACTATGGAAACATGCAAATAATGAAGCAGAACAAATTTTTAAAATGTAAAGAATACAAAAGACAGTATTTTAAAACGATTATCAGTCAATCGTAATACCAGAAATATTTAGAATTATCTAAAAAATGTGTGTAAGGTATACGAATTGACAAGAGTTTTTTGAGTTTGTTGTATTTTTGCAAGTAATGTGTTCCGTTTGGTTTGGTAGCGGACGAAGTATGTCTTCCATGTCTCATAAATCATGTGATTAGCCAACTGTGATAAGAATACAAGCACTAATGGCACTCAGTGTGCGAGCAAGGCAGTAATACTGCTGAAACGCATTGTAATAGTGTCAACAGCAAAATAAAAAGTGTGATTTTTACTAGCCTGCAGTGTCGGTGTCCGGTGTCAGGACAACTGGAAATTGAAGAAGTGTATATATATATTCCAAAGACAGGTCCCACCATAAAGTGCCGAACTCGCAGCGGGTGCATCTGCTCACGTGAGGGTAGGCTCACGAAACATAATCATCTCCAGAAATTAGCAGAGCACTCACGGTGTCATCTTGATATTCTTTTAATTTAAACAGACGCGTTTCGACGATTTATGCCTTCCTCGATGCTTTACAAATTAAAAATACGGCACATTGCTATCACGCTCTTTAAAATGTCACTGCTTCACTCTCATTGGAGGATTCGAGGACCAATGATGAGGGACTAAAGCCGTCTTAACCCAATGTTAGTAACTGCGGGCGCCATGTTAGCCTGATATTCTTGAAATGCTTCTCACATTGTAGCCCCTCTGTTTCACATTGTACACTCATCCTCAGATTGAATGTCTCAATATTCCATCACCCCTCCATGGGTATTTGAACACACAGGGACTTCAGGTCCCATTTTCAAGCTCACAATGGTGCCTCATGTATAGTCCCGCCCATCCAGCTTGCCGCTTAATTGGAAAAATTCATCCGTAGGTACCAATTCAATAATAAAGTATCCTTAAGTTTGTATAACTCACCCACATGTAGGATGGAAATCGTCCCAAAGCGGCGGTTCAGGCACTTTTAAATTGATTCCAAAGACAAGTCCCACCATAAAGTGCCGAACTCACAGCGGGTGCATCCGCTCATGTGAGGGTAGGCTCACGAAACATAACCATCTCCAGAAATTAGCAGAGCACTCACAGGGTCATCTTGATATTCTTTTAATTCAAGCAGACGTGTTTTGGTGATTTATGCCTTCCTCAGTGCTTTAAAAATTAAAAATACGGCACATTGTTATCACGGTCTTTAAAATGTCACTGCTTCACTCTCAGCAGAACACTGTATTTCGTTATTATTTTTTCTTTCTGTCCAAGGCTGTTTCCCGACTTGCTAATGAGGAGACCATTCTGCTCTCACATACCTATCCAAGTATGTAGTTCTGCTCCCACGTTAGGAGACGCTGAAACCCAGCGCAGTGGCCTTGGGTTTCTGATAACATGTACCCATCTGGCAGGTGGTAGCTCATCTCCCTGTGCCTCCTTTGTTCATGTTCGGCCCAGGCCGGTAGTTTTCCATGGTGGGCGGGGTTGGAGGCTCTTGGGGAAGACTGATTACTCACTGTAGGCTGTTGGGGAGTCAGTCCCTCGACAGACATTTTAGGCTGCAGGTCATGATGGACTCCTCTGCAGAGTATTACTAATAAATGTAAGTTTGCATTCTCTACTGTCTGACCGACTCTTCATTTATGGGAAGGCATAGTAGGTGGTTGTGAGAAAACCCGAGTGGCCCTAGAGGGCCACTTCCTTCAATGTAGGACAGACATCCTCCCAAAGCGCCGGTTCAGGCACTTTTAAATTGATTCCATAGACAAGTCGCACCATAAAGTGCTGAACTCGCAGCGGGTGCATCTGCTCATGTGAGAGTAGGCTCACGAAACATAACCATCTACAGAAATTAGCAGAGCACTCACGGGGTCATCTTGATATTCTTTTAACTTAAGCAGATGCGTTTCGGTGATGATGACCCCGTGAGTGCTCTGCTAATTTCTGGAGATTTTTTTTTATATATATATATACATCAAAGTACTCCAACAATGTCTTCAATTTTTGTGGCCAAACGAGCACGGACCACAAAGTAAGTGCAAAAATGTTTATTTGCTGTCAGCCATTACGCTTTTTAGCCCTCACGGGCCTTGATCACATGATATATATATGTATGTATGTATGTATGTATGTAAGTATGTATGTATATATATATATATATATGTATGTATGTATGTATATATATATATATTCACAGAAAAAACCATAGGTTTCAGGGCGTTATAGTTAGTTGGACATTTCACTCGTACAAAACCATAGAAATTCCCCCGTTATAGTTAGTTCAGCTAACTATAACTCACTGCGCATCCATAATGCACTGCTGATGACGTCACATATTACATCACTCATGACATGGTCAGTGACATCACTCATGACATCACTGATGACATCTCAAATGACATCACTGATGACATCATCCTTGTGATAGAGTGGCAGACCTCCTCTCACCCTAATATAACCTTTGATACACACACTCAAAAATACAAACTAACATTTTCAAAACAATGGACATACCAATACCAGTTACAACACACCTATTCAGTAATTCCAAGATCTACACACACATCCACTCATTCACCAACAGTCCCTATACAGTCACTCATACATGTACTCACTCATCATATGTACTCATACACCTATACATCCTGTTACACACCGCCACTCATCCATAGAGTTACTCACACACATAGTCACACATGCAAACAAAGTATCAAACATCCATTTACTTGCATATACAGTTATACACACACTACCACACTTACTTCTACAGAAACTTACACATACTTACTCTCTTAAACAATCACTTATAGAAACACCTACTTATTTGTACAGGAACTCTTCCAATCTCTCACTCTCACATATACTCACTTATATACACCAATACTCACATATACTAGTTTAAAACATATGTAGTTACTCATAAAGACACTATTGAGACAGTCATTCACTCACTAACACACCCATACACATACTCATCCACCTATACAGTCCTGCACACATGCTGTCTTCAACACATACAAACAGTGAGTCACTCATTCATGCATCTATGCACTAAGTAATACCCCCCACCGAACCATACAGACACTCAGACACTCATACTGATACTCAAAAAACCAACTAATAACCCATATAGACACTCATGTAGCTACTCACCAACCCATGCAGCCACTTATACACAAAGTGAGAGACTGATACAGATATTTTCATATTTAAACATTACTCACTAACCCATGTATTCACTAAGATACACTTAGTCAGTTATACAATCAATTTTACAAAAAAAATCATCCATTTAGACACTTATATACCCATTTATTCTTCCATCGACCTTGAGATATACATATATAAAACATATTTAATTTTCAGAAAAACACACATTCACTGGATGATGATCAGCTCAGTGATGTCATTTGAGATGTCATCAGTGATGTCATGAGTGATGTCACTGACCATGTCATGAGTGATGTAATATGTGACGTCATCAGCAGTGCATTGCGGGCGCGCGAGTTATAGTTAGCTGAACTAACTATAACGGGGGAATTTCTATGGTTTTGTACGAGTGAAATGTCCAACTAACTATAACGCCCCTAAAACCTATGGTTTTTTCAGTGAATTTCTAAGGTTTTTTAAATGCTAATTTCTAACTATAACGTGCCTGAAACCTATGGTTTTTTCAGTGAATTTCTAAGGTTTTTTAAATGCTAATTTCTAACTATAACGTGCCTGAAACCTATGGTTTTTTCAGTGAATATATATATATTTATTATACTATGTATACATGTGAAAATGTCTCGGTCCCCTGTTTGCCTCGGTGGCACGGAAAAAATGGGTGGAACTGACGTCAGCACGCCGACGAGGTCCTCTTATGGCTCCGATGACGTCATACGGTGTCGCGAGCGGAGCCGTGCTATTATGACGTCCTCGTTGACGTGGGAGAGCTAGGAAAGAATTTCCGTGGAATGCTGGTGCAGGGGATATTCACCTAAGTGTTCAGGCTAGTCCTTTGGGAGCAACTGTTTATGTTGCCACTCCAGAAACCGAAACCAGTGATCCGAGGGCAGAGGCCCTGCAGATGGCACACGAGGTGGGGTGCCCAGTCGTGTGCACCGGCGGGGCAGCGAAGTGACAAGCACCACAACCCACAAAAAAGGTAACAAGGGCACTGAATAACACAGGATCTTCTCTTTGTATCTGGCAGGAACGACGAAGTTAAAATGCCCTAGTACCAAAATGTAGAATTAGTGCTACAACGGTCTTCAAGAGGACCTGCGATGCCGCTTCTGCCTCCCGTACCCTGGAGGTGGCACATGGGTCACGCGGTACGGTCATACTGCGGTGGGACGCACACTCGTTGACCTCTCATGGCACTGCTCCACACTTCAGGGAGGACGCTTTCCATTAGCTATGTTTTCTGATGACATGTCGCGCCGGCCCCGTCCAACAACAGAACTCCTTTAGATCCAAACAGACTCTTCCACTCTCTCACCGGAAGTGAAACCAGGCCACGCGGACACTTTCACAATACAACAGCCGGGAATGCACTTTTCGGTAAAAAAACCACATTCCTTCCTCCTAATTAATCAAATAAACATCTCACTGAAGAACAGGGGCCAGCTTCGATCGGTAAACAGCCGTTACAACGACTTTTTTACTTTGCGATACCATTACAACGCATGCATTACCACGCATGCGTTGTACATCACGAAAGTCATTACTACGCATTTTTTAGAACGCATGGTCATTTACCACGCATGCCTTTACAACGAATTTTGTTGTAAAGGTATGTATGGTAAATGACCATGCGTTCTAAAAACATGTAGACGATCCATGTCGTTGTAAGGAAACAGAGGCTGTTCCGTTTCCTCACAACGACGTGCACCGCCCCTCAGAGACGACGTGAAGCAGGAACCACGAGGAGAGAGGAACCACGAAGAGTGAGAGCGTAAGGGGATTGGGCATGGGGTGGGGGTTTCTTTTCTAGGGTTTAGGGTAGTGCAGTGGTGTTTGGGTGGTGTAGGGGGTCGTGCTGGGGGTAGTGTTTTAGGGTTTAGGGTAGTGCAGTGGTGTTTGGGTAGTGTAGGGGGTCGTGCTGGGGTAGTGTTTTAGGGTTTAGGGTAGTGCAGTAGTGTAGGGGGTCGTGCTGGGGGTAGTGTTTTAGGGTTTAGGGTAGTGCAGTGGTGTATGGGTAGTGTAGGGGGTCGTGCTGGGGTAGTGTTTTAGGGTTTAGGGTAGTGCAGTGGTGTTTGAGTAGTGTAGGGGCTCATGCTGGTGGTAGTGTTTTAGGGTTTAGGGTAGTGCAGTGGTGTTTGTGTAGTGTAGGGGGTCATGCTGGGGGTAGTGTTTTATGGTTTAGGGTAGTGCAGTGGTGTTTGGGTAGTGTAGGGGGTCGTGCTGGGGGTAGATTTAGGGTTTAGGGTAGTGCAGTGGTGTTTGGGTAGTGTAGGGAGTCGTGCTGGGGGTAGTGTTTTAGGGTTCAGGGTAGTGCAGTGGTGTTTGTGTAGTGTAGGGGGTTGTGCTGGGGGTAGTGTTTTAGGGTTTATGTTAGTGCAGTGGTGTTTGGGTAGTGTAGGGGGTAGTGCTGGGGTAGTGTTTTAGGGTTTAGGGTAGTGCAGTGGTGTTTGTGTAGTGTAGGGGTAGTGCTGGGGGTAGTGTTTTAGGGTTTAGGGTAGTGCAGTGGTGTTTGGGTAGTGTAGGGGTTCATGCTGGGGGTAGTGTTTTAGGGTTTAGGGTATGGCAGTGGTGTTTGGGTAGTGTAGGGGGTCGTGCTGGGGGTCGATTTAGGGTTTAGGGTAGTGCAGTGGTGTTTGTGTTGTGAGGGGGTCGTGCTGGGGGTAGTGTTTTAGGGTTTAGAGTAATGCAGTGGTGTTTGTATAGTGTAGGGGGTTTAGGGTAGTGCAGTGGTGTTTGTGTAGTGTAGGGGGTCATGCTGGGGGTAGTGTTTTAGGGTTTAGGGTAGTGCAGTGGTGTTTGTGTAGTGTAGGGGGTAGTGTTTTAGGGTTTAGGGTAGTGCAGTGGTGTTTGTGTAGTGTAGGGGGTCATGCTGTGGGTAGTGTTTTAGGGTTTAGGGTAGTGCAGTTGTGTTTGTGTAGTGTAGGGGTCGTGTTTTAGGGTATAGGGTAGTGCAGTGGTGTTTGGGTAGTGTAGGGGGTCATGCTGGGGTTAGTGTTTTAGGGTTTAGGGTAGTGCAGTGGTGTTTGGGTAGTGTAGGGGGTCGTGCTGGGGGTAGTGTTTTAGGGTTTAGGGTAGTGCAGTGGTGTTTGTGTAGTGTGGGAGGTCATGCTGGGGGTAGATTTAGGGTTTAGTGTAGTGCAGTGGTGTTTGGGTAGTGTAGGGAGTCGTGCTGGGGGTAGTGTTTTAGGGTTTAGGGTAGTCCAGTGGTGTTTGTGTAGTGTAGGGAGTCGTGCTGGGGGTAGTGTTTTAGGGTTTAGGGTAGTGCAGTGGTGTTTGTGTAGTGTAGGGGGTCATGCTGGGGGTAGTGTTTTAGGGTTTAGGGTAGTGCAATGGTGTTTGGGTAGTGTAGGGGGTAGTGCTGGGGTAGTGTTTTGGGTTTACGGTAGTGCAGTGGTGTTTGTGTAGTGTAGGGGGTCGTGCTGGGGGTAGTGTTTTAGGGTTTAGGGTAGTGCAGTGGTGTTTGTGTAGTGTAGGGGGTAGTGTTTTAGGGTTTAGGGTAGTGCAGTGGTGTTTGTGTACTGTAGGGGGTCGTGCTGGGTTCTAGTGTTTTAGGGTTTAGGGTAGTGCAGTGGTGTTTGTGTAGTGTAGGGGGTCGTGTTTTAGGGTTTAGGGTCGTGCAGTGGTGTTTGGGTAGTGTAGGGGGTCGTGCTGGGGGTAGTGTTTTTGAGTTTAGGGTAGTGCAGTTGTGTTTGGGTAGTGAAGGGGGTCGTGCTGGGGGTAGTGTTTTAGGGTTTAGGGTAGTGCAGTTGTGTTTAGGTAGTGAAGGGGGTCATGCTGGGGGTAGTGTTTTAGGGTTTAGGGTAGTGCAGTGGTGTTTGTGTAGTGTAGGGGGTCATGCTGGGGGTAGATTTAGGGTTTAGGGTAGTGCAGTGGTGTTTGTGTAGTGTAGGGGGTCGTGCTGGGGGTAGTGTTTTAGGGTTTAAGGCAGTGCAGTGGTGTTTGTGTAGTGAAGGGGTCGTGCTGGGGGTAGTGTTTTAGGGTTTAGGGTAGTGCAGTGGTGTTTGTGTAGTGTAGGGGGTTGTGCTGTGGGTAGATTTAGGGTTTAGGGTAGTGCAGTGGTGTTTGGGTAGTGTAGGGAGTCGTGCTGGTGGTAGTGTTTTAGGGTTTAGGGTAGTGCAGTTATGTTTGGGTAGTGTAGGGTGTCGTGCTGGGGGTAGTGTTTTAGGGTTTAGGGTAGTGCAGTGGTGTTTGGGTAGTGGAGGGGTAGTGTTTTAGGGTTTAGGGTAGTGCGCCCAACCAGCCACAATATCCGTGGACAAAGGGGATCCTGACTCTTTGGAACGCTCCGTCAATTGAATAATTTGGGTCAAGGGCCCTACCACGTCCAAGACCTATCAATTCCTTTCTTGGGATCCCTCATATACTTGGAGAAAAAGGTACATAGTTTCTCATCAATTTCAGGCGTGTGTGCCACCTTCCCCTTCAGTGAGGGCCTGGGGCATTCTCCCCTCATCCTATTCCTGACCTCCCTTTCAAGGGGTTGATGGATTTTCCCCACCACATACTCTGCCACTTTGGCGTCAGGTGTCCACTCCGCTGACCTAGGATGGTAAATTTGGGTAGGCTCGAACATGTCCGAGTGGACCCCGTCCCCAACCGGGGACTGAGAGGAGTGGGACTCTGGACGCCAGGGACGCCCCGAGTCCTTATCCTCATCGGAGGAGAAATCGTCCTCCGATACACCCTCTCCCTCTAAGGGAAACCCGCCGTCGGGGTCTACAATAGTGGTGACAGTGTCGCAATTTTCTCCGGGCCCCTCCTCCTCCCGGCAGGGTGCATGTTTTAGCGTTCGCGCACTCTTGAGGAAGGTCTCCGTAAGTTTATCAAATCCTTCCAAGTGCCCCGCGTTATGCTTAACGGCCCTTTTATTCCCCATCTGGGAGCTACTGGGACCCGCCACCACCAGATCTGGGTCACTGAACACCCCAGGGATGCTTTTCGCCAGCTTATCAACCTGATCCCTAAGAGGAGCCAGCGCCCTAGAAATAGCCAGAGAGAGGGCTTGGTCCACTGCTGGAGGGAGAAGTTGGGGGGCCATTCCTCCTCCACTTCCTGGTAGGAGGAGTAAAAATGGTCTTCTGGAGAAGACATGATAGCAGAGGGTGTGAGCACAGAACAAATGCCCTTAAAATCCTTAAGGCAGCCCCCTCGCCGGTGCTCCAACAGCTGGGCTTTCCCCGAAGCTGTTATAAGAATAGACTGAGGCGCAATACCAATTACCACCACCAGGTGGCGCTGGTCACTAACGTGGCCGTGTGGGGAAATCACCGCGTAGCGGTGTCAAAATTAGGCGAGGGTTGGTCGGGAATCAAGCGGACACTAAAGGAGTGACCGGATTCCCAAACGCGCGTAAAGACCAGCGGGAGCGCTCGACGGAGCTGCCTCGCTCGGACCAGACGCGCCTGACAGGATCTCACCGCGCGCAGAGCACACAGCGGGAGAAACTGCGAGGGGAGAACGCGCTCGGGCAAGAGCCTGCTGCGCAGGGAATATGAAACAATACCAAGGCAATAATGCTAATAACGTGCACAAGAAACCGCTATACAAACAGCAACAACGTCAGATTAAGCCAAGAATGTAAGGAATGCACTTAACTGACGAGCAGTGAAGAAAGAGGAAGCGGAAGGGACGTCACGATATTATATACGATGGACTGTGATATGATTGGACTATAGTTGCCTTGGAGACTACCCCCTAATGGTTCATGGGTTGTGTAGTCTTTTGTTTAATGATTGTTGTGTTACGTTTTCTTTGAACTGCTATGCAAATAAAGTGAGGAAAGATATGCATAATCCTCGCCTCCGTCCTGCCATAGAATTCATTAAACTTTATTTGATCTGATTTAGAAACATAGATCATAAAAGTGTACATAAAAACAGTAAATCCTCTTTCCTAATACAATACAGTGAGAATTAATTAAAACCAGTAGGTAAAAACGGGTGTTACAAAGCCCGGTTCAGAGCAACTTCAGGTTAACAGAATCGTAAAGGTCAATGTTTCGCAAGATCAATCTCATGTACTTCATGCAAAATACGCAATAAGGGGTCCAAGTAAGATGTAACGCTCCAATACCTGACCAGTTTGCACTATATAAAACTGCAGAAAAACTAAAAATAAAAAGTGTTTTGCACACTTCTGTCATTGGGCTATATGTGGGCTACATCTGGGTGATATTTGTGCTACATTTGGGCTCTTTTTTCTCTGGTGGCCATCTTGGGAGACTTATTTGTTATGAAGTTTCCTAATTTCGTCATTTACTGCAGTCTCCTCAGTAGGAAATGCTTTCAGTTTTTACTTTGATTCCATCAAGAAGGCATTCAGATGTGTCACACATTTGCCATAAATTCAGAATGTTAGCACTCTAGTTGTTCATTAGATCACTGTAGTAAAGCTACTGCTCACCAGGGAGTTAACTGGAAGTCTACTGCTGGTATTGAAAGTGATTGTTTCAGTCTGCATGTCAGAATTTTCTAATGAAATAGAAGAGGATTTGAGATCTCACTTAAAACATGCCCTAAATTTTCTTTCTGCAGCACTAACCATAATTTCTATGGCAAAATGAACCCCCTCATTTTGTTCCTTTTTAAATTAAATGTTTTAAGTGTTACCAGTTTATTCCAATCAAGATGGCTTCAGGTGTGCCATACTTTTGTCATAAGTAAGGCTGTTAGCACTCTAGTTGTTCTTTAGAACACTCTGGGAAGCTGCAGTAGAACACAAAGGCATCAACTGACAGGCTGCTCCTGTTGAAATATAACAGGAAGATATTTGAGATCTCACTTAAAACATGTCCTAATTTTTCTTTCTACAGCACTAACCATAATTTCTATGACAAAATGAACCCCCTCATTTTGTTCCTTTTTAAATTAAATGTTTTAAGAGTTACCAGTTTATTCCAATCAAGATGGCTTCAGGTGTGCCATAATTTTGTCATAAGTAAGACTGTTAGCGCTCTAGTTGTTCTTTAGAACACTCTGGGAAGCTGCAGTAGAACACAAAGGCATCAACTGACAGGCTGCTCCTGTTGAAATATAACAGGAAGATATTTGAGATCACACTTGAAACATGTCCTAATTTTTCTTTCTACAGCACTAACCATAATTTCTATGACAAAATGAACCCCATCATTTTGTTCCTTTTTAAATTAAATGTTTTAAGTGTTACCAGTTTATTCCAATCAAGATGGCTTCAGGTGTGCCATACTTTTGTCATAAGTAAGGCTGTTAGCACTCTAGTTGTTCTTTAGAACACTCTGGGAAGCTGCAGTAGAACACAAAGGAATCAACTGACAGTCTCTGCCCTTGTTGGATGTACATGTTTTACTGAGAATGTCAGACTTCATTCTCACATGACTGAGAAAGATAATGTGAATTTACAGAAAATATGCTCTCATTTTAGCTTCTGGAGCACCTTCCAAAACTGTATGGGACAAGCATGTGAAAATAGTTTTCTCTCAAACATGATTCATGATATCCCAGCAGAAGGTTTTTCACAGGGTAAAATCACCTTAGAACACACCACAATTCCTGAAATTAGTATGGTACCATCAACAAATGAATTCTAATGTAACTAAAGTCTGTTATCACCCTTTATAGTTCTCCTTTTGGTAACCCTCAAAATCTTCGATTCACTACAATGCATTTCAATGGGGTACTATCATTTATATTGGTCCCAAGATGGCTGCCAGCAATTCCAGGATGAAGTGCTGACAGCCAATCAGATCTCACGATGACATGTGTGGTTAGGCTCCGCCCAGATATCATATGTGTTTTTACTTTTGATTTTCTCAGGAACTACTGAACGGATTTACACCATTTAACAAAAAGGGTTCTTTCTGAACCAAGAACTACCTCTTTGCCAAATTTGGTGTAATTCCGTTCAGCAGTTCGAGCTGTAGCCTTGCATAAAGTTTCCTATGGGAAATTGATTTTTTGACTCTTATTTTTTGAATTTCTCCGCAACTACTGAACGGATTTACACCATTTAAAAAAAAGGTCGCTTTCTGAACCAAGCGCTACCTTTTTGCCAAATTTGGTGTAATTCCGTTCAACAGTTCGGGCTGTAGCCGTGTCTAAAATTTCCTATGGGAATTAACATGGAGAAAACACGTTTTGGGACCCCCCTTTTTCTCGGCCCCCGCTTGCTGAATCACCCCGAAACTTTCAGGATAGGAGAAGACCGGAGCACCCCACAAGTTTTGAAAATTTCGCGAAGATTCATCAACCGGCGCCAAAGTTATTGGAAATAGAATGTTACGAATTTCCTATGGAAAATAGGTCCTAACTATAACTATCTACTGGCGACCGCCAGTAGATAATAACCTACTGGCAGTCGCCAGTAGGTAGTTTTAGTTAGGACCTAGTTTCGATGGAGCATTTTTTGATTTGCCAATAACTTTGGCGTTGTTTGACGAATCTTTGTGAAATTTTCAAAACTAATGGGACTGTCGCGTCAGCTGCTGTCTTGAAAATTGCGGAGTGATCCATCAAGCGGGGGGGCGAGAAAAAGGGGATGCCAAAACGCTTTCTCTGCATGTTAATTTCCTTAGGAAACTTTAGACATGGCTACAGCCCGAACTGCTGACCGGAATTACACCAAATTTGGCAGAAAGGTAGCTCTTGGTTCAGAACTCTTTTTGTTAAATGGTGTAAATTAGTTCAGTAGATCCTGAGAAATATAAAGATTTCTCAGATATACAATTGTGGCCACGGTGGATCTGCGAACCTTCCTGATCTTGTGCCTGAGATCTGATTGGCTGCCAACACTTCAAACCAGGAAGTGTTGGCAGCCCTCTTGTGACTCGGTTGAACCAAGTCACAAGAAAAAATGTTTAGAAAAAGGAAAGGGGCAGGGTAGAAACACCCTGACCCCCTAGGCCTGTTCAGGGGTTCACACAGGGACCCCCAGGGCCAAAGAAAAGCATTTTTTCAAGCTTTTCAGCGGGAGTCGCATTGGATCCACGAATCCTGCTGAAAATTTTAAAAGGGCTCCTGCCCTTTGTTTAATTTAGGTCCCTGGGTAGGCCAGGTCCCGGGAGCAATAAAAATAAATCAGGGGCCCCCCGTGTGGGCCACCACAGCCCCTGGGACCACCACCTCCCCGGGGCTAATTTTTTTAAATGCTGAGAGGCCCTGCAGCCCCCTGTAGCCCTAGGGACCACCAGCTCCCCGGCTATTTTTGAATATAATGCGTGGGGGGCTCCAGCCACCCCACGCAGCTCTGGGGACCACCACCTCCCCGGGGCTAATTGTTTCAAATGCGGGGGGCACGTGGCCCCCCGCAGCCCTAGATACCGCCACCTCCACAGGGCTATTATACCTAAATGTGGGGGGCATGCGCCGCCTTGCTGCCCCAGGGACCACCACCTCCCTGGGTCTACTTTCAATGGGGGAGGGGGTCTCCCACCTGGAGCCGTAAATGGACCTGAGGACCGCCACCCCCCAGGGCCGGCTCAAGCAACGCCCCGGGGTTCCCATCCCCAGGACATTACAGTTTGCAAACAAGTGTGCTTGGCTTTGACCAAGCGAGAGCATTTTGCTTTTTACACACAGGGTGTAAAAAGCAATGCCAGCTCCTGCAGGAGGCTGGAGTCGGCCAGGACCTTGGGGGCTTGAGGCTCCCCCTGCGATCACCAACAAGACAATGCCCCGGGAATGGGGTCCCGTAGGCCAAAAATGGCCCAGGAGAGGGGCTGCTTGGCCCCCCTCCCTGGAAACAAACAAAACAGGACCCTGAGGGATGGAGTCCCTAGGGGCCGAAATCAGCCTCGGGAAGGGGGCTGTGCGGCCCCCCCATTGAAAGGAAAGAAAAAGAAATTTGATTGGCTGCCAACACTTCAACTAGGAATTGTTGGCCGCCATCTTGGGACTCAGTTGAACAGAGTCCCACAAAAAATGTCAAAAAAATAAATAAATAAAAGGGAGCTGGGTAAAAACAGCCTAAGCCCCTGGGCCTCTTGGGGGTGCCCCACTGGGATACCGCAGGGCCAAAAAAAGCATTTTTTAAACATTTTTGGTGGTATCAACAGATCTGGCCAAAAGTGTAAAAAAAAATGTAGCACGCTCCCTCGCTTCCTTCAATATTGACCCACGGTTAGGCCAGGTCCTGGGAGCATTATGAAAAAAGGAGGGGGTGTATGGGCCCCCATCCTCTGGCTTATTATGCCCCAGGGACTACCACCTCCCTGAAGCTTCTTTAAATATTAATGTGGGGGAGGCCCGTATGGCCTCTCACGCTGCCCCGGGGCACCACCTTCTCCCTGTGGCAAATTTATTTTTAAATGGGGCGCCTCTCAAACCCCCCCAGCCCCTGAGACCACCACCTCCCTGGGGCTTTATTGTAAATTAATGCCGAGGGGTGCATGTACCTCCACAGCCCCTGGGGCCACCACCTCCCCGGGGCAAATAGAAGCAAAGAAGGGGGCCTCGCAGATCCCCTCCTGGAGCCCTAGATGTTCCTGGGGACTGCCACCCCCCAGGTCTGGCTCCTGTAATGTCCCGGGGTGCCCACCCCAGGGACATTGTACTTTGCTATGGCTTGGCGGAAGCATTGCTCTCACCAAGCCATAGCAAATGCTGCTTCGCTTCATACAAGCAAGAGCATGTAAAATGCTCTTGCTTACACAAAGCAGAGCAGAATTGATTTTGGACAGAGGGAGCTGCATGTTCAGCAACCCTCCTGGTACCTCTTGTAAGTCCTACACTGCGGGATTCCTGAGAGCTGTTCGGAGGCCCAGCCTCCTTGCTCCACTACTCTGCAAACGTGACTACTACATAGAAAACCATAGAAATTCACAGATAAAAACAAAGGTTATAGGGACGTTATAGTTCAGAAATGGAATTTAAAAAACCTTAGAAATTCATTGAATAAAATAAACATTGATGACATCTCAAATGACATCACTGATTACATCATCCACAGAATCACTGATTCACCCACTCACACCCCATAGAACCTTTCATACACCCATTCCCACACAACCATTCACAAACTCATTCACAGACCCATACTAGTTTTTACACACCCACTCACTGATTCATAGATCTACTCACATATCCACTCACTCACCCATACAGGCACTCATACACCCACTCACTCACTAATACAGCCATTGACATATCCACTAAAACACTCATACAGCCACTCACACAATCTGAGTCAGTCACCCATAGAGCTACTCACTCACATAGTCACTCACCCATACAGTCAATCACACAGCTACTTACTCAGCCATACAGATCCACACACACACTCACTTACTCATACAGACTCGCTCACCTATACAGTCACTGACACAAG
The DNA here is from genome assembly GCA_963921515.1 of Calotriton arnoldi. Taxonomy (NCBI): domain Eukaryota; kingdom Metazoa; phylum Chordata; class Amphibia; order Caudata; family Salamandridae; genus Calotriton; species Calotriton arnoldi. The sequence goes on along the minus strand of CAWUFW010002810.1, from coordinate 1,564,426 downwards.
CACACACTCACCCATACAGCCACTCTCACATTCACTCACTCACTGATACAGTCACTCAATATACCCCATCACTCCCCTATGCTGCCTTTCACACACCCAGGTACTCAGTCATATACCACTGATACATCCACTTACTTACCAACACAGCCATACACACACTCACTCTCCCATACAGCCCCTCACACACACACTCACTAACCCATACAGCCACTGACTCGCCCACTCGGTCATACATACAGGCAGTCACACACTCCCTCACATACCCACACAGATATTCAGACAACCATACAGGTACACAGACAACCAATAACTCATTAATACAGCCACACACCTACCCACTCACACACCCTTGCAGCCACTTAGATACCAACTGACAGACTGACACTGACATTCACACAACCAGTCACTCACCCATACATTCACTGAGACACCTAATCACTCACTTATACAGTCTGTCGCACACCCACTAAATAATCCAAACAGGCACTCATACATCCACTGATTCACCAATACACCTTGGTATATATATTTAACACTCATAACCTTTTTAAAAACACTGACAGTCACCAGATGATATAATCAGTGATGTGATTTGAGATATCATCAGTGATGTTACTGACAATGTCATGAGTGATGTAATATGTGAGGACATAAGCACTGCATTGCAGGGGGTGCGAGTATGAGTTAGCTCAGGTAACTATAACTGCTGAATTTCACTGGTTTGTATGAATGAAACCAGAGCCTAACTATAACGTCCCTGTACCCTTTGGTTTTTTCAGTGACTATATATATATATATATATATATATATATATATATATATATATATATATATATATATATGTGTGTGAAAAAGGTCACTTGCTGACCGAAACGCGTTTTTATAATAATAAAAGCGGAAGAAACAAGAGGTGTCTTTACATCAAGGAGGTGAAAGGGTGCTTTTGGAGTTTTGATATATATATATATATATATATATATATATATATATATATATATATATACAGAAAGAACCAACAGAGGTGCAGAAGGAGGAAAGAGGGGTGCAGACATTTGCAAGAGAGGTCCAGAAAGAAGCAAGAGCAGTGCAGAAAGAACCAACAGAGGTGCAAAAAGAAGCAGGAGAAGTGCAGATAGAAGCAACAGAGGTAGAGAAAGAGGCAAGTGGGGTGCAGAAAGAAGCAAGAGAGTTGCAGAAACAGGCAAAAGAGGTCCAGAAAGAGGCAAGAGGGGTGCACAAAGAGGGGAGAAGGGTGCAGAAAGAGGCAAGAGGGGTGCAGAAAGAAACAAGAGAAGTGTAGAAACAAACAACAGATGTGCAGAAAGAGGCAAGAGCAGTGCAGAAAGAACCAACAGAGGTGCAGAAGGAGGTAAGAGGGGTGCAGAAATTTGCAAGAGGGGTGCAGAAATTTGCAAGAGAGGTGCAGAAAGTAGCAAGAGCAGTGCAGAAAAAAACAACAGAGGTGCAGAAACAGACAAGAGGGGTGAAAAAAAGGCAAGAGAAGTGCAGAAAGAAGCAACAGAGGTGCAGAAGGAGACAAGAGAACTGCAGAAAGAGGCAAGAAAGTTGCAGAAACAGGCAAGAGAGGTGCAGAAAAAGGGAACAGGGGTGCAGAAAGAGGCAAGAGAGGTGAAGAAAGAGGGAAGAAGGGTGCAGAAAGAGACAAGAGGGGTGCAGAAAGAAGCAAGAGAGGTACAGAAAGAAGCAAGTTCAGTGCTGAAAGAAGCAACAGAGGTACAGAAAGAGGCAAGAGGGGTGCAGAAAAGGGCAAGAGAAGTGCAGAAAGAAGCAACAGAGGTGCAGAAGGAGGCTAGAGAAGTGCAGAAAGAGGCAAGAGAGTTGCAGAAACAAGTAAAAGAGGTGCAGAAAGAAGCAAGAGCAGTGCAGAAAGAACCAACAGAGGTGTAGAAGGAAGCAAGACGGGTGCAGAAAGAGGCAAGAGGGGTGCAGAAATTTGCAAGAGAGGTATAAAAAGTAGCAAGGGCAGTGCAGAAAGAACCAACAGAGGTGCAGAAACAGACAAGAGGGGTGCAGAAAGAGGCAAGAGAAGTGCAGAAAGAAGCAACAGAGGTGCACAAGGAGGCAAGAGAAGTGCAGAAGGAGGCAAGAGAGTTGTAGAAACAGGCAAAAGAGGTGCAGAAAGAAGCAAGAGCAGTGCAGAAAGAACCAACAGAGGTGCAGAAGGAGGCAAGAGGTGTGCAGAAAGAGGCAGGAGGGGGTGAAGAAATTTGCAAGAGAGGTCCAGACAGTTGCAAGAGCAGTGAAGAAAGACCCAACAGAGGTGCAGAAAGAAGCAAGAGAAGTGCAGAAAGAAGAAACAGAGATGCAGAAAGAGACAAGAGGGGTGCAGAAAGAGGCAAGAGAGGTGCACAAAGAGGGGAGAAGGGTGTAGAAAGATGCAAGAAGGGTGCAGAAAGAGGCAAGAAAAGTGCAGAAAGAAGCAACAGAGGTACAGAAAGAGGCAAGAGAAATGCACAAAGAGGCATGAGAGTTGCAGAAACAGGCAAAAGAGGCACAGAAAGAGGGAACACGGGTGCAGACAGAGGCAAGAGAGGCACAGAAACAGGCAACAGAGGTGCAGAAACAGGCAACAGAGGTGCAGAAAGAGGGAAGAGGGGTGCAGAAAGAAGTAAGAGAGGCGCAGAAAGAAGCAAGAGAAGTGCAGAAAGAAGCAAGCGAGGTGCAGAAAGAAGCAAGAGAAGTGCACAAAGAGGCAAGAGAGGTGCACAAAGAGGCAAGAGAGTTGCAGAAAGAGGGAAGAGGGTGAAGAAAGAAGCAAGAGAAGTGCAGGAAGAAGCAACAGAGGTACAGAAAGTGGTAAAAGAGGTGCAGAAAGAAGAGAGGTGAAGAACGCGGAAGAGATGTGCAAAAAGAGGCAAGAGAAGTGCAGAAAAAGGAAGAAAGGTGCAGAAAGAAGCAAGAGAAATGCAGAAAGAGGCAAGAGAGGCGCAGAAACATCAAGAGTGGTTTGCACACCATTAATACCAATTTAACACCCACATTTAGCAATAAGTAAGAGTGACCATTCTAGGTTTCCAAAGGGCGTTCCACCACTTGTCGCTGCAGTTTTGGTAACGATTGAGCCGTTGGAGCTAGAAACAAGGTTTTTTTGTTGAAATCTGCAGATTATGCAGCAGATGATGGATTATGTGGCAAATGCGGAAAATGTATAATAGTGCGAAAGTCAGTGCAGCCAAACAGCCACATAATTCCAGTGGCCCTGCTCGTACCTCTGACTTGGTCCAGAAGTGCTTCTCAGTGGTTCCATCTTTTTTTTATCTCATTGAGTTTATAGTTTAGCTTCTATGGAAGCGAGGAAGACTAAACCTGTAGTTACCACTCCACAACACAGACTACCATACCACATAATTACTCTCCATAACACATAATCCCACTCTACATAATTCCTATACAATAAATACCACATACTTTCTATCCACATATTTTCACTGCACAACATACCACATAATTTCACTACACACAACATACATCCACTCCACTCCAAAAAACATTAGTAAAAAAAATGTACATTTACAACGCCAATAGCTCTAACTCTCAAAAATGCGAGACCTATTGCATTGTAAATGCTTCTTTAACTAGTAGTCACATTTGCAGAGTGGTGGAGAAAGGGGGCTGGGCCTCCGACCAGTGCTCAGGAATTCTGCTGCGTAGGACTTACAGGAGGTACCAGGAGGGCTTCTTGGCCCCCAAAGTCCCTCGGGAGTAAAGTGGACTTCATCCCCCAACCAGCAGTGTGCCAGGAGGTGCATTTGCATAGTGGTGGAGAAAGGGAGGCATGGCCTCCGAAGACTTCTTAGCAATCCCACTTGTGGGACTTACTGGAGGTAGCAGGAGGGGTAGTTGGCCCCCAAGGACATCCTTGGAGGCCAACTACCCCTACTAATACCTTCAGTAAGTCCCACACAGCAGGATTGCTGAGTTCTGCTACCAGGCCACGCCCCCTTTGTCCATCTCTCTGCAAACGCGCCTCCTGGAGCGCTCTTGGTTGGGGGATGAGGTCCCCTTTGCTGCTGGGGGCCCTTAGGGGCCAGCTAGCCTACCTGTTACCTCCAGTAAGCACCACACAGTGGGATTGCTGAGAGGTGGTTGCAATTCACGCCCCCTTTTTCCACCACTCTGCAAACACACCTCCTGGCGCGCTCTTGGTTGGGGGATGAAGTACCCGTGCCTCTTTAGGGTCCCTGGGGGCCAACTAGCCCTCCTGTTACCACCAGTAAGCCCCACACAGCTGGATTGCTGAGAGATGGTCAGAGGCCATGCCCCATTCTCCACCACTCTGCAAACGTGCCTCCTGGCGAACTGCTGCTTGGGGGATGAAGTATACTTTACTCCTGAGGCCCTCAGGATGCAAGGGGACCTCATCACCCCACCAGCAGTGCCCCGAGTGGCTGATTTCTGCCCCGGGGAGCCCATCCCCCAGGGTTGGGCCATTTCTTACATTATTTTTTAAGGAAGGGGGGCTGTGTGGCGCCACGTTCCCTGGGCCATTTTCCGCCCCGGGGACCCCATACCCCAGGGCCCGGCCAATCTTTATTTTTTTTAAAAAGGGAGGGGGGCCGAGTGACCCCGCTCCCGGGCCACTTTTGGCCCCGGGGACCCCATCCCCCGGGGCTTGGCCGCTTTGTTGGGGACCACGGGGGAGCCTCAAGGCCCCCGCGGTCCCTGCTGGCTCCCCGCCTCCTGCGGGAGCCAGCATTGCTTTTGGGCAGTGGGATCTGCTAACATGCAGCTCCCCTTGTCCAAAAGCAATTCTGCTTTGCTTCATGGAAGCAAGAGCAGGTTTCCTGCTCACGCTTCCACGAAGCAACGCAGTGTGCCCTGCCATAGCAAACTGCAATGTGCTGGGGGTGGCCACCCCAGGACATTGCTGGAGGTGGCCCTGGGGGTGGCGGTCCCCAGGGCCAAGGAGGGCTCCACGAGGGGGGCCACACGGCCCCCCTCCATCTTCTTATTTAAAGCCCTGGGGAGGTTCGGTCACCGGGGGTCCTCAACGGACCCCCACATTTAAATAATTTGTGCCCAAGGAGGTGGTGGTCCCCAGGGCAGTGTGGGGGGGTTCAAGCCCCCACACACTATAATTTTAAAGCAAGCCACGGGGAGGTAGTGGTCTCTGGGGCTGCGGGGGGCCGCGTGCCCCCCACATTTAATAATTATTGCCCCAGGGAAGTAGCTGTCTTCGGGGCTGCGTGGTGGGGGCAGGAGCCCGGGGGAGGTGCCGGTCACCGGGGCTGCGGGGGGGCCACGTTCCCAACCGCACATTATTAATAAAGCCCTGGGGAGGTGGCGTCCCCGGGGCTGCGGGGGCCCTGCAGGGCCCCCGCATCACAATATAGCAATGCCCCCAGGACCTGGCCCCCCCGGGGGCTTCAAGAAAAAGAAGTGCGGGAGACCGCACTTCGTTTTTTAAAAGAAAATTCGGCCGGATTCGCGCACTGCACGTGGATCCCGCCATTTAAAAAAAAAAATGCTTTTTTGGGCCCTGTGGGTCCCTGTGAGACCCCCTGAGCAGGCATAGGGGGTCAGAGTGTTTCTACCCTGCCCACTTTTCTTTTCTTTTTTAATCATTTTCTTCCCTTTTTGCTTGTGACACTTGTAAACTTACTATTAAAATTCAGTTTTGTGAATTCCAAAACAAATGTAAACTTATACACAAATGTAAGTTTACCATTGCGAACTAGGCCCAGAGTTGGAGGATAGTAAAGAAACTCACAAAGGTGAAGCTTTTTTTTAATAGCATTTGTCACTGAAAATTGTACAATGAAACATCATCGTCGGCACTACAGGGGAGTTGGAGGGAGGACACAAAGGTAAAGTTAGACCAAAAGTCTAACTTAGACCAAAAGTTTAACTTTACTACTTTTCAGGTATTCACAAAGGTAAAGTTAGATCAAAAGTCTAATATTGATCAAAAGACAAACTTTAATACTTTTCGGTATTTACAAAAGTAAACTTAGTACAAAAGTCTAACTTAGACCAAAAGTCTAACTTTACTCGTAGTAACTTACTTTTGTGAATACCGAAATTTAGTAAAGTTAGACTTTACCTTGTGAATCGGGATCTCTGTCTTTAAAACCAATAGAATTTTATTGATTTCGATTCTTTCCTTTCATGTATGGTTTGCAGTGTTGGTCCGATCATGGTGATGGATTCAGGAGAGCTTAACATGAATTTGGGTGTCATCGGAGAACTGGAAACAGGAAACGGCTTGATCTTTCAGAATGTCTATGAGTGGTTCATCGTACACCACATTGACTACTTTTTTGGATTTCTCAGTGTGACTTCCTAAGTGCAGCGGATATTATCGGACTTGGGCCCCATGCTGACTGTTCCACTGGAACCAAGCTGCACCTGACTGAAGAAGTCCATTTAGGGTGAAAAAGGTCTTAGGTAGCTTGTGTTCCAGTTCAGAGAGGACCCGGCCTGGCAGTTCGAAATGGACTGCTCCTATTGGAGAAGTATCAAGACTGATTTTTTGCCCTCACCCATGCCGCAGGAGCTTTAGGGGCTACCAGTGCCTCCCTGGCTTGTTTGGGTCTAACAAAGATGCTTGGCTTATCCCACCACTAATGAACGTGTTATATAATGTGTTGAGCTTTGCTTAGCTCATTTATGTAAACCGCTGTGGAATGTCATCAATCCATTGCATATGACATCATGGAATTCTGGCGATGTTTAAATGTGGCTGCGTCAGTTGGTGGCTGTGCCTGGCTCAACTTGCCTTTTGGGGTTTCCAGCTGACGGAATAAACTTGTATTTATAGCAAACACCTTCATGCCTCACCGTGTTTACTACAACAGAATGGTAAGATGAACATCAGGTGAAAGGTCTTCTGCTGGTGTGTAAAGAGTGAATCAAGCGGCTTGTGGTATTGGCAAGAGAATACCTAGATGAAGGAGGTGGAGAAAATGTTTTCTCATGAGGTAGAAGTCTGGATGAGAGTAGCTGGGAAAGAGTATAATGATGGGTTGATTCTAGAGAGAGCAGTGGATCTATAGTTGTGCTCAGAATGGGTAAAAGATTAGGCTGGAGGTTTGTGAAAAAGAAATTGAGCGGCAAGAGACATTGGCCTGGTCTGAAGGGCCCGCATGTGCATCATTCCGGGAAGAACTGAGAGAGGAGAAGAGAGAAAGTGCATTTTGCAGGAAGACTGGGATCATCGTTTGGTGAAAGGGTAAGCTGTATACGTTAACCAATGAGCCGAGCAGGCGTTCATTGCCTAGCTTGAAGATGACATCACTGTGTGGGGCGTACATCAGATACGGGAGAGCATCTGGGCTTTACATCTAAAGTCTCTGGATATCGTTATTAATTGCATGAGCATGCAGTCACCTATGAGTAGTACATTCTAGTGTTTTTAGTGTATTAAGAATATTCAAATTAAATCAGAATTCATCAGCATAATTTTTATGGATTGAAATTGTGTTTTTTAATAAAATAAAGCACTGTTTTCAGTCTTTTTTTCAATGTTGTTTTAAATGAGACGCTACCAAGTATCCAATGTTTCACAATCAATTCTCTTTATTATGCTGAAAGTTACTTATCAATAGCCTGCTGAGACATATTTCACCCTCTCCAGGGCTTTCTCATGGCTTAACTTCTTTTTTTCAAAGGTTTCCCTGTTGAAAGTAAAGTTCATGACCCCACATCCGTAGGATTATGATTTGTGGGGACCTTTGTTGTGTGAAAATGCTCATGTTCATTCTGCACATTACATAGAACGTCATAGTCTTGTCGTCCTGAGAGGCTGTTGGCTCATTTAAATCTTACTGAGTGTTGCCATTCCTGCTTTGGCCTAGGACATGACGAGTTCCTTTGTCTAAAATTAGGAAGACGCCTTTTCATTTAATTTGAATTTGCTCCCGCTTAACTTTGTGGTGTAGGCACAACACAAATAACATGCAACTCCGATCTGGTAGACTATCATGTCAATTAATTAGAAACAGACGTGGAATCCAGGGGCCAAACCCTCACCCTTTTCTAAATACTAGCGACTATTTCAAAATGAAAGTGGTGATTTTTCTCTCGGATGTCATATGCCAATCCTAGTGCTAGGTGTGTACCCGCATTTTTCCAAGGCCCAGGTAACAGGCATGTCAAGCACATCCACGGGCTTCCTGCTCCCGCTCAAAAGAGATAGGCAAAGGTTCTGGTGCACCAGAAAGGACCCTGTCAGTCGGCCTGGCACCATACACCTCGGACACCCGTGACTTCATCTGGGGAGTTCTGCAAATATCCTCCCTAAGCTCGATCCTCTTGAACACATACATGATCCCTAGCCAGAATCATTCACTCTCACAAAATCAATGTTCTCTCCTACGCAGATGTCACACAACTCATTCTCTCCCTCGTGGACGAGATGCCCAGTATCCGGATCAAGTTCAACACTTACATGACTGACAAGGCCCACTGGACGAAGACCAACTGTCTAAAGCTGAACACCGATAAGACAAATCATGATCTTCAGGAAGAGCACTTCACAGTGGGACTCCACGTGTTGGCCAACAGAGCTCAGACTGACAAACACCAAGACCCTCCGAATTGTCATCAACAGCAAACTCGACTTGACTGCCCACATCAATGCTGTCACTGCCGCTTGCTTCCATACACTGAAGATTCTGAGGAAGATTTTCAAATGGCTCCTGGCTCCCAATCAGCACTCTGAAAACTGTCACACACAACCTGGTCTCAAGCAAGCTGGACTGCAGCAACCCCCACTGTGCTGGGTTCAACAATAAACTCACCAGAAAGCTGCAGACTGTTCAGTGGCTAGAAACACTCCAGAATCACTCTTAGTTTCCCACGCCACATTCACATCACACCACAAACGTGTACAGTTCAAACTCCTCACCCACATTTTCGAGGCACTACATAACACTGGCCCAGCATACCTCAACAATTTCATCTGCTTTCACAAACCTTCTAGAAACTGCAGCTCGTTCATACTCCTACATGCACACATCCCACGCATATAGAAAACGAGATCCAGAGGTCAAGCCTTCTTCTACATCACTCCTAAAGCATGGAACAACCTGCCGCTACTCATAAGAGCCTCCTCCTCGCTTCTTGAATTTCACAAGAAGCTGAAGACCTAGCTTTACGAGTAGTCCTACTAGGCCTGAGGCTTGGCTTGGCTCACACCTACTCAGCACCAGGACACTCTCTTGGGCAATAGTGCACTCTACAAATCTGCATAACATAGCGCAGTCTTGAGCATGGTGCATCTCCTCCTGACTCTGCAGCAGGGGACTCCTTTGGGGACTCCAAGGGTTTGTCAGACCATCTTAGGGATCTGTCAAGGAAAAGTGCTAAATGAGGACCTAACTCTTCCTCAGCCTACAGCCACAGACACGTAATTTCCCCTACAGGGCTTTTATGTATATAGACTTGTGACTCAGCGCCTGCTGTGATTTCCTGGTTACCCTCTACTTTGTCTACATATGCTGTTTAAGATAAAGCACACATGTCCCATGTTCACTTCCTTATTCTGGTGAAATTGGCTAATGCACATACCCCAGCTACTGTCACTGTTGGTCGAATTTATTTAATATACTGTGAAATTGTGATTTGATGTTTTGTGTCCTTGGAAGGAGTCTTGCTCCCTTTATCATGTTCCTAATAGGAGATAGTATGTGCACGCTTTTCTTGCATCATTCTGCACCCAAGATTGATCCACGAAAAGGAAGTATGGGGTATCATTTAGAATAGGTAGTGAAGCACCGACCGATTTTGGTGAATGTTATCAAATTGTGCAGCTTGCAATGATGTCACAGTTTTCAAGCATTTTGTTGCAGGCGTTGGCTATTTTCCATACGATGATTGTCCAATCCTCACAAAAAAGCTGATAGGTGTGCCTCAAATTGCAGGACATTTGTCTTCCATCTTTGCATCTGCGTTAATGGCTCATCGTATTTGATATATACATGTGTTGACAATACTTGCTCTGCATGCTTGGTTTGTCTTACAGTGGGGGCAGGAATGGTAAATCTACTCTAGTCATTATTGCTTAGAAAATGAAATTGCATATCACATGTGTATGCACAAGTGTGTGCATTTCTTTGCTTGAATGACATAGTCTAGCTCATGGATGGACATTGCAAATACAATGAAGTGGGAGTTGACTGGCTCACAGTTAGTTCTGTGTCACATATTACTGAATATACTGAACAGTTGCCTTCCCTTGCCACCTTCCTCAAATTCATAATTCCCAAAATACATCGATGATTTACAGTTTGTACATAACGTCCCAAGTGGAGAATTCAAAGGTTTCTGTTTTGCTGGTTTAGAATTTACTGAAGGAGAACCATCATCATTTCATAACAAAATAATGACTAGGGCTTTATGCTGAGCGTAAGTAGTAATATTTAAGACAGAAGAGTGAAGGGAAGAAGAAAGATAGAACTAGAAAGAATAAATATAAAGGGGATAAGCTTTAGTGAAGACAAAATAAAGTGAAAACAAGCTAGTATAGTTGCGTTGCTCAGCAGAAACACTATTGGCCTAATTACATGTTCAATTAGAAATGTGTACACCCACTAATTACCACTACTTACCGTAGATTCCAGTAAATAGTGGTTGCGCAAATTGCACGCAGCACTGAGTATGAAAACTCAGAACGGGAAATTAGGTGCATATTCTGCACATATTCACCTAGTTCAGGGTGCACAGACTGGGGACTCATTTACAATGAATTGGTGTATGGCAGCCCCACAAGTCTTTTTGCTGCGCTGTCCTACACCAATTCAAAAGGGTAGAAATGCACCGTATTTACAAGATACGGAGCATTTCTGTCCTTTCTGCCAGTGCACAATTTGGTGCAAGGGTGTCTGCATTGTTGGCAGGATTGTTTTTGTGCAGAAAGGGACACCTTCCTGCACAAAAACAATCCATGGAGGCTTTTTCCTCTTTCTATGTCACATAGAAAGAGGAAAAAACCGGGGAGAGTTAAAGATATTTCTCCTCATTACGCCTTCCCTTGGAGGCGTACAGTTTTGACGCAGTCCCAGGTTTACAGTTCCTTGTAAATCTAGGAATGTGTCAAAACATGGGTGTTGAGTGGGAAAACCCACTGCAACACCCATGGAATGACCCCCTGATGCAGTGTAAGGCAACATAGCAACTTGCGCTGCATTGCCTTACATCATATCTACGAGGCCATGAAAAGCCACTCAAAATGGCTTTGTATGGCCTCGTAGATATGGGTCCGCACTCTGCGCCTCCAGAGCATCATAAAAAGTGATGCACCAGCGGAGCATGGGGCTTGTAAATAAGCCCCTGAGTTTGGGTCCATTTGCCCCTGCGATTTGCGGCATGTTTTAACCCCCTCACAAAACAATAAGACTAACTCAACAATTTTTTCTCAGATAGTAATCCCATTTCGGGTACAAATGTTTCAACCACTTCCCTCAAACTTCACTGCTCTGCGTCGATTCTTCCTTATTTCAGTCATTAAATATATATGAGGGGAACCTGCCTCCCAAATAAGAAACTCCATTGCCCTATCTCTTTTTCTAAATTAGAAACGCCCTTCCCATGCTATCCATCAGTATATAAAAGCACCCCTACCTAGAATACATCCTATTATGTACTCTAGCTCCAATTTACCCATTTGTTGCCCTATAAACAATCCTTTGTTACCAGGCAGCCACAGACAAGAATGCTGAATACTGAAGATGCAAGGCCTAGCTCCGCCACACGTGTTTATATCGTCATGCTCCTGGTCAGTGACTATCCTAACTAGCCGAATCTGCAAGCCACTTTGTTCTTCCTCTGGTGCCTTGTTTCTATGATGATCAGCTGTCTTTATCTGCCACAACGATCCTGCAGCACAGAACCGAAAGTGAAGTGGATGTTAACAAAGATGCGTGGCTTATTCTACCATTAATGAACAGTTTGCGCCCCTCTAAATCTCCATTATTTGACTCTATCCAAACCTCTCTGAGGTCTCGACATACACTGAAACCATAGCAGCCTGTTCTACATGCTAGTACAAACCAAACCTATAAAATAAAATTTAAAATCAAAATAAAGATATTAACTTTCTTACTGAGCACAGCTCTGAACTAGAGGTCCAAGGATGCCTGGCCAGTGTAGTGTTGTGGACCCTAGGCCCACATGCTACAGATATGATGGACACAGACACAGAGTATATGCTTAGTGAACTGGCCATGAGCATGTGCACTGGGGCCCTTTTATTAGCAGGCCCACGTCACTCTTGACGCCTGTGGTGGATGGGTGTGGGGTGTGTGTGTTTGTTTCCGCCCCTCGAGGGAGTGGCTGGTGAAACTGGTGCCTGCTGAGACACAAGAACATGTCCAGCAGAACACTTCATTCCTCCTAAACTTTATTAAAACAAAGTCCAAGCTGTGGGAAGAAATGAAAACAACTAATACAACGCAGCCTCGAGATGCAGTCCGCAGGACAACGGTGGACAGGAGCAGTTGGGAGCACCAGGGCATCTCGGCACATGTTCATAATTCAACCAGCTACCACTGGGCACGAACACTGTGTAGACGGAGTATGGATTCTTTGGCAGCCTGTCTGCTGGATCAATGTCCACTTATGTACTGTTGGATGGGCCTGCATGCTCTTCCGGTGATGCTTTTGGTTCAAACATAGTGGATAAGGAGCATCAGTGGAGCTCCGCTGCAGAGTCTTCTCTTGGGGCATCTGGGCACTGTGATGACAAGCCTTGCCAGGGGCGCTTCAGTCTCTTGGCGCTTTGCAAGTGCAAGGATCCATCCTGGTGATGAGTTGCTCCTTCACTGGATTGGGTGATGCACATGGCAATGATGATGTGGTTGCCATTAGACCTGGACGACAGGTGGTGATGATTCGCCTGGAGTGAGGATGACTGGTGGACATCGCAGTCACATAGCTCGGTGTCTTTGCTGGTGCTGTTATTCTCCCATGGCATCTGCAGTCGCGAGTAGGAATTCCATCTGATTCAAACTGCCAACGCTCAGGAACTGAGGGTCGCACTGGGAAGCATAGGGGGAGAGACGCTGTTTGCACTTGCTGGCGGCTTACATGTGGTTCTCTCACTGAGCAGTTTCCAGGGACGCCGTTCCACCTTGGTGGCTGTCTTGTGTCTGCGAGTGTACTCTTGTAGTGGTGTGAGTCCTCATTCTTATCCCCTTGTTGATCTCGACAGAGCACCTGTGGTCGTCAGTTCTTCAGGGTGACTAGAATGTCACTCTTCTTTTCTTCACAATGTGGCACCGTGCCACATTCTCTTCGTGTTGCGATGGTGGCAGCTTGCCACTTGGGGATGTGCAGCTCTCCTCATGCCTGTAATAGGCTGATGTGCGACGCTGTCTTAAGGCGGTGTTGGGGGCACTCCCTGCATAGTCTCGGGCAGTCTTTGGCCCACTGCGGTGCTTGTGCCGTGGAGATGTAGAGACTCTCCCTCCTGCATCCGGGCCACGCTAGGCCTTTACTCCCCTCTTTTCTCTGGGTATGCTGGGTGTAGGAAAGTAGGATCTGCTTCTTATGGTTACCACCACTTTTTGCTTCATGTTATACTGTTTTTGACTAGTCTGACTGGGATCCTGCTAATAAGGACCCCAGTCTATCTGCTTTCTCCCTAAATTGTTATGTTATGTACTTAGGCACACTCCAGATTGGATACTGGGGTACCCTTGTCAGTCCCTAGTATATGGTACCCATGTACCCAGGGCATAGGTACCCCAGAGGCCTCCCATGGGCTGAAGCATGTATTATGCCACCCTTGAGAGGCCATGCAAAATGGATCTACAGGCCTGCCATTGCAGCCTGTGTAAGTTGGTGCATGCACCACTTACTTAAGATATAGGTTTACTATATCTAAGGGTCACTACACTTAAAACCTATAAGTCACCCCTATAGCAGGCCTTGACAATCCTGAAGGCAGGGGGCTTGGTTCTAAGTGAGAGGGTGCCACTGCATGAGCAGGACACCCCTGCAGCTTACCGAGTCCATTCTCCCGGGTTGTTAGTGCTGCAGCCATTTACGATATATAGAGTGGCTTATGCGAACGTGTGATGACCAACTCTAAAACGGCTGAAAGTAACCCTATCGTATTTGGTGTCAAACATTGTGGAAACATTCCCCCACACTGGTAACCGGAGTGGGAGGTATGATTCCACCCCTCAGAAACAAGGTTTTTGAGGTCCTTGGTGTTCCCGGTACCAGCCTTCTAGTCCCGGGCAGCCCAAAAGGGTTGCTGCCGACCAGAGACACATTTCTGCCCTCCTGCTGCTGAGTCAAGCTCGAGCAGGGGAAGGCAGAACAATAGGCATCCTGCCACAGGGAGGTGTGACCACATCCCAGACAGGATTTAGTGTATTAGGCATGGGTGGATGTGCTTTCCAGCGACTGAAAGTCTGCATGAGGGGCACATTTGGTGTCCCTGTGCATAGTCCAGTTCAAACCAGTCCTGGGAGCCGTTGGCTCCTGCTCTGGTGTGAAACTGGACAAAGGACATGGGAGTAACCTCCCCACTGTCCAGACCCTCCCCTGGGAGGGTCCCCTGAATCTGTCCAACCCTCTCCCTTGGGTACAAAAGGGCTCACCTGGGTGTAGGACCCTAGATTTGACGTGGACAAGATTCTGATCAAGAAACCACTGACCTTCGACCGTCTGGACACTCTGGACTTCACTGGACTTCGTTTGGGCCCGACTTCGTCTCCCTCTCCATTCAAAGCATCGTCTGTGCCCGTGCACCATACAGGCTCCATGCAGGACCTGTGGAGCATCAAGGACAACTGAAGATATCTCCCTTGGAGTGAAGGAGTCACTCCCCTGCAACCGCAGGCACCACATCACAATTGACCAGTCTGCTGCTCCTGAGCTCCTATGGACGCTGAAGGCTCTAGCAACACAAGAGGTGAGTTTCCAAGTCCCTCAAGGTCTGTGCTGCCCTCATATCAAGTTTGAGGTCAGAATCCCTCGTGGGGGCTGCAATACCTGTACCCCTGTGCACCACATACTTTTGCAAGTGCATATGCTTGTTGGCGTTTCCAAAACAAGTGCACTGGGCTCCGAATAGCCCTAACTTCTGGCACCATTTCCTACAAAGAACTCCAGCCTCCTCGCACCAAGTGCTCCGTAGGCTGCTGCTTTGTGAAACTGCTTGAGGTCCCCTTGCGACTTCTGTGCCTCCAGCCTGTGGGTCCTCTTGAGGGTCAGCCCTGCTTTTCTTGAGCTCCTCTGGTTGCTCTAGGCTTTCTCTGGCTCCCCTGTGTTTGGTGAGTCTCCTGGACCTTACTGGTCTGAACTGTGACCTTCCTTGACCTTCTTTGTGGGTTGCCGCTGCCAAGGCTTGTTGGTTCTCCAGCCAGACACCAACCCCTCAGCACTTGACATCCTTTGTGGGACAGCTCACATCCAGCTCCTGGCTGACCTCGACATCTCCTGGTCCCTGTGGCTGCAGAGTCAAGAACCCCCTCAACGCACCTGAAGCACCCAACATCGGTGGGCATTCGTCTACCGAGCCCCTGGTCACTCCTTAGTGACCCAGACTCTGTCCCATCTGCTTTCAGGTACTCTTCACCAAGAATCCACCTTTGGATTCCGACAGACAATTTTCTCCTTCCCAGCAGTGGCTCTTCTTTGAAGTCCTCTATAGAGATCGGCGGCGGTTTCCGATGCCACTTCAGACCTATGCACCCGGCTTCCCTGGGATAGGTAACTCTGGTACTATGGAATCCACGGGCGGGGTGGCTCTCCATCCTCTTAAGTTCCATGGGGTTTCTTCGAAGTCCACTTAGAAGGGTCTTTAAACTTTAAAACTGCAACCATGACTCTCCCATAGAATTGTACGGCGCATGCGGTCTTGTTCCCACACTGCACCCGTCCTCCATGGGTTCCCTACTTACTCACCTTGGGTGGGTCCTTGGGGTCCCAGCGATTCTACATCCTCTAGGTACTGTCTTGACTCGAGTCGTGGTTCTTATACCACTATTTTAGTTTATGGTTTGGTCTCCCCCTGGAGCCCACTGTGTATTAGTGCTATTTACTATTGTTTCTGTGCTACAGTATTGTGTGCTTTGTTAGTATCTTCGTGCAGAAGATACTGTGTCATACTTAGAGTGTGTTATATCAATAAATAATGTATTTTTATGACTACTGTGTGGTTCTCCTTTCATTTAACCAATACTATAAGGTTGCACTCTGGTAAAACAAGCTGCTTAACATTCCTTCAAGACTAAGCCTGAAGGCTGTTCTCCACAGCTACCACTTGGATAGCTTTCTAAAATTACCATATGGGTTGTTTGGACTGGTACAGGGTGCCCACTTTAATTAGTGGACAGCATATACCAGGCCCACTTCTCACACTGGGCATGTGCAGCATCTCTTTTGTGGGTACCTGGTGGGCAACAAGGCTCTTTGTGTAACTTGCTTTGTCTCTGCGAGGGTGCCCCAGCTCTTCTTACTTGTGGTGGTTGCCATTCACCACTGAGGGGCGTGCAGCACTGCCCTCCTGATTGCGGTGGTAGCAGACAGCGCTAGGGGGTGCATGTGCAGGGCACCGTATTCTTCATGGATTGCTAGCTGTCTCTCAGGGCTTCTTTGCTGTGGTACACAGTCCTTCTCTTCAGGAAATAGGCAGCCCACTTGTCCATTCTACTTGTTGCTGCTGCTTGGGAACACAGATGTGGGGCCCATGCTCTCCATGCCACTGGAGTCAAGCTAGCTTGGCTAATAAGGGGTGATACCCTGAAACTGACCCCAGGATGCTTGTTTCCAGTCCAGTGAGGACCTGGCCTGGCAGTTCGGCTGGATTGTTCCCATGGGGAGCAGGGTCAAGACTGATTTGCACATGGCTGGGGTTAAACTGGAATGGCATGGGGATTTAGGCCCAGATCTCTGTACTGGGGTGAATGTTTGACATTGTTCAGCATTCTGTCCATCAATTGTTCTTTTTGTGCTTTGGAGCACAGGGCACTACAGGCACTTATGATGCCAGGTGTCTTATGCTTGGCAGGAGTGTTTGGAAGGCAGTTTTATAGCAACCATTTCTTGCAGGCCAAGCCCAACAGCTCTCCTCCACTGCGGTCTGTGAGTGATGGTGCCACGGGCCCCCTTGCAGTCTCCTCTGCATGTGCTGTTTCAGGTGAAATCGCAGTGGATTGCAGGGTTTGCGTTAGGCAGGGCACCTTGTTTGCAGCACAAGTACCGGTGCTCTGGCAGCAGTCTATCAGCCTAATGCGGTTTGGCTTATTGGTCACCAGGTGGTGCTGCAGTCACTTGTGCTGGTGCCACTGTAGCTTCCTTGACACTGCAGGCCTCTGGAGATGCCGGGGCTGGGTTGTAATACAGTAACTGCTCATCAATGTATTTAAAATATATTTTTTTCCTTCTGGGTCGCTTCCTGTGTAATGTAATGTTGACACCGGATGCGATGCAGTGAAGCAGCAATTAGGTGGCATTGTGGCCCCTTCTCCTGTTAGACCCCGGCAGCGTTCCTGATGCTGCAGGCCTCTGTGCAGCGCTGGTGTGGGGAAGAATGCTCAGCTACAGTGCGGCCATCGGCTCTTGGCCGTACCCCTCTCACCTGAGTGTCAGGCGCTGTGCTTTACTGCCGGCATCATATATGCTTAGTGAACTGGCCACAAGCACGTGCACTCAGGCCTTTTATTAGCAGGCCCACGTCACTTGTGATGCCTGTGGTGGATGCGTGTGGTGGCTGGTAAAACTGGTGCCTGCTGAGACACTAGAACGTGTCCAGCAGGACACTATAGCCAGAAGACAGACAACAAAACATGATGTCTTATGGGTAAGTGGTCATTTTATGCACTTACTGTAGAGTAGGAAGTGGTTTTTAATTTAGAAAGAAAAATAGGGCAACGGAGTGCCTGTCTGCGAGGCGGTCTTATCTCATAGAATAATGACTGGGACGAGGACATGCACAAAGAGGTAACAGGAGTTTGTTTTCAACGTGATTAACAGCCCACTCGCAGTCAGGACTTACATGTACAAATTCACACTAAAAGGACTACCTTTTTTATAATTGTGTTTACTTTGATTTTTGATTTATGGACAGCAAGCATTGATTGCACTCTTTGCTTCTTTTTTTTTTTTTAGTTAACATAGCTTTATTGAATGAAATATGAATGTACAGAATTATAAATACATAAAATAAGAAATCAACCATGAGATATAATTTTAACCAGAAAGACAAAAATTAATACAAAAGAAGAAATACATCATAAACTTATTAAATAGAATCATTCTGTACTTAAAACATTACATTTTTTGGTATTTTGTGTATTAAGAAAAGAAAAGAAGAAGAAAAGAAGGAACAGAAAAGAAGAGAAAAAGAAGAAAGAAGAAAGAGAGAAAGAATAAATATTATTGATTGTATATTAACGCATGTGTCACATAATAAAACCTGTATCATATAATAATTAATTCATATAATAAACAACATATTATTACCTCTTATTTCACATAATAACAATAATAAACAATGAGAGAAGTTATTTAAAATATTAGGGGAAGAAGCCACCATGGTGGCTGGAAAACTCTAGTGAAATCACTGGGAGTTTTACGTTTTTTATTTAAGTAATTAGTAAGCGGAGACCAAAAAAGGTCCTTGTTCACCATCTGTAGCGTAGAAGTAGCTGCTGCTGTATCAAGTCTGTGATGTGAACAAAGAAGATTCCACCAGCTGGTAACATTAATATCCCTGGCATTTTTCCAATTGGAAGTAATGACTTGGCAATAGCAAGTTACAAATCTAAAAACTTGCCTAGTTTAGAACGTGTTGGCCAAAAGCTTGACGAACTTCCTAGAAAAATACGCTTAACATCAAAAGGGAAATCAATAGAAAAAATAGCGGAAATAGTCTTGCAAACCTGTACTTTACTTCTTTACTTCAGTAAGCTTTATTTCGACAATGATGTCATAAAAGCAAGTACAACAAAGCATTCATAATTTATAAGCCTGGGCAGTAAAATCCGCTCCGCTCGCGGAGTTTGCGGATTTTTGGCAACTCCGCGTTCCGTTTAGAACGCAGAGTTACCGAAAACTCTGCGATCCGCGGCATAGCGGAGTCTTTCCCTTGTTCGCGCTTTCAAAATGCGTTTTCACACGTGCGGTAGCGACTTACCGGGATCCCTGCGTTCGCCGAAGAGTTTTCCTATCCGTTTGCCACGAGATTTGTTAGCCGGCCACGCGATCCCGCGAGAGTGTGCGATCGCGAACACGTCATTCGGACGCGCCATCGGACATCCGACGGAAGTTTGGTGAAGCTCGCGATGCCGAACACGCAAAATTTGCAATCTGGAGAAGAATATATCTCGAGCAGCATAAAACCTTCTCGAAAATGATGATTTGGATGGAAAAAACTCCTCAGATTGACATTTGGCTGTACTTTTTGTGCAAGGAGTCCTTTTTCTTTTTTTCCTTTTTTTTTGGAGAGGAAGGAAGTACCCCAGAGTCTCCAACTTCCTGTTCCTGTCCAGCAGGCTTCTCCCAGTGCTTTGTCCATGTCCTGTTCACTTTTCATTTGGATTTGGAGCTGGAAGGATCACTCTTTGTGTCTGCTACATCATATATAATTGGATTTGAGGACTTTTGGATTTGAGATTGTACAAGTAAGTTGGTGTTGTTTGTTTGATTGGGGCATTGCAGTTGCTGCAACTACAATTTTTGTACTTTTCATCATTTTAAAAAAAATGTATTGTGGGTAGCCAGTAGGCCCAGAGCTAGTCATGGGTGCATGAAACAACTGTTTCTGTGTTGTCTGTTGAATTAAACATCATTTAGGGCATGGATGGCATTGGATTGAATTGCAAAATGTGTATTTTTTGGGGTATTTCACTTTTTGGGTGTGTGTTAAATAAATGCCTTTGTTGGATGTGTGTGTGTGGTGTGGTTGTTGTGTAACTTGCAAACCTTGTTTAGCCCTGTGGATTTTCGTTTTTGCATTTTAGCATCAAAGCTGTGTTGTGTTTAGCATTCCTCTTTTGTCTGGCCATATAGGCCTGCTTGACTTCATTGTTTTCCAGGCCTCCTTCTTGACTGTGAGTGACCATGTGGCTGGTGGCCATTTTGTGGTGGTAGTTTAGTAGTGTGCTGCTTTTGCCATATAGGCCTGCATGTCTTTCCTTTGTTCCTCTTGGCCTAGGCTTCTTGTTGTTGTGAGCCTGGCCATGTGGCTGGCGGCCATTTTGAAGCCGGGCAGTGTGCTTTTGCCATAGGCCTGCATTGTCTGTCTTCCCTTTCTTGTTTTGGGTGGCCTGGCCATGTGGCTGCTGGCCATTTTGTGGAGCCAGCCAGTGTGCTTTTGCCATAGGCCTGCAAGCTTGTGGCCTAGTCTGCCAATAGGCCTTTCATCCAGTAGGCATTGCAGTTGCTGCAACTACAATTTTTGTACTTTTCATCATTTTAAAAAAAATGTATTGTGGGTAGCCAGTAGGCCCAGAGCTAGTCATGAGTGCATGAAACAACTGTCTCTGTGGTGTCTGTTGAATTTAAACATCATTTAGGGCATGGATGGCATTGGATTGAATTGCAAAATGTGTTTTTTGGGGGGTATTTCACTTTTTTGGTGTGTGTTAAATAAATGCCTTTGTTGGATGTGTGTGTGTGTGGTGTGGTTGTTGCGTAATGACGTGATGCGCAAATTAATGCCAAACAGGTTCCACTTCCATTACATTTGTATTTTTGTTTTTGTTCTTCTTCTTTCCTATCCTTCCTGAGTGTACACAGTATACTATGAAAGCCCTTGTTGTCAAAGTCTTACAAATGGCTACACTGTTATGTTTTTTTTTTATAACTTAAACTGAGTTAATAAAATGTAATAATATATCACTAACAAGTGTGACCACCACACACTAAGTTATATATTATATTTGTTTGTTTGTACTAGTAGTAATTGTACCACAACAACAAATGCAACATTTCACTGATGTTCTTCTGGCTTATTTGCTTTTAGGTGCACAAAAAGACCGAGGAGGAGGTGTCATCATCACCCGTTGTACTGTCAGACAGAAGTCCTGCTGCGCACCACGTCACGTGACGTGTGACCACAGACATCTCTGTAACTTGTGCACCTGCGTCCTGCTGACATCAGAAGAAGATGGCCACAAAGAAAAGTACCAGGTCCTCCTGTGCCAGTTGCCAGTGAGAAGAAGAAACAGAAGAAGGAAGTGGCACTGCCACTTACCAAGACTGGTGTGCCGCCCAATATGTTTTTTGGGAAACAAAAAGTTACGGCTGAATCAGCGGTGTCCAGGGACCAAGCTGGGAGCAGCACCTCCGCATCAGCGGGCCCACCCCACCAACCAAGGCCCAAGCCCATGAGTGTCGCAGAGGTAGCAGTCTACTTGCACAAACGCCAACGAGCAGTGATGTTGAAATGTCATTATCGCAAAGTAGTACCCAATCAACGCAGGCGGAAACTCAGCAGATAAGTGGGGAACAGCCGGAACAACAGCCTGAACAACAGCCGCAACAACAGCCGGAACAACAGCCGCAACAATAGCCCACAATAGTAGTTGTTCCTCCCGAAGTAGGGGCAGTTCAGGAAATCAAGCTTCCTGCAGAAGCAGAGGAAGAATAGAAAGCCACTCTTTCAGAAGATCCATTGTCTTCCAGATCCCAAAGCAAGGAAAAGGAGGGTTAGTCCATCAACTTCTTTTTCAAGCCCCCCTTCTGATGATCTAGATGCCACTTGGAACCCACCAGTTCAGCCTGAGAGTGAGGCACGCCACGCGACAAGGCTAAGGAAAACGAAGGTTCCAGAAAGCCTTAAAGTTATGGAGGAAGATGTAGAAGAGGAGGATGATGACGAGCCAGTCATCATGAAGATCACTCCCGCCCCAGTGGAGATGGAGACCGATATTATTATTACCCCATTCCAAATTGCTGTGAGGGATGTGGCATGGATACCACCAACACAGGTAACACCAACACGACCTCCAGCTTCCATATTTGCATTTGCAAAGGCCCAGCAGGGACCTACATCCAGCACAACCACCACCTCAGTAGGTAGTGGTACTGTAACTACACAGAGTCAAATTCCAGGCACACCCTCCAGTTCATCCGGCATTGCAAGTGGCACCTCCAGCAGCACAAGAAAGTTCACCTCCCCAGTTTGGGACTTCTTTTCGATCAGCAGTAAGGAGGACAACGTTGCTATATGCTCAAATTGTCGACAAGGTGTTAGTCGGGGTAAGCTTGGTACACACTATGGTACCGGAGGCCAAACAACCCATCTGAAAAAACACCACATGATGCAGTGGGAGGCACACCTACTTAGCGCACAAAAAAGTAAAACTGCACCCATTGCTGTTGGTGGGGATGAAGAAGTAGAAGAAGATATGATCGCGGTGGAAGGTGAACAAGAGGGAGACATTTTCTCTGGTACACAAAGTAGCCCTGTTCCCAGCAGTGTAGTGGTACCGCCCACATCCTCAGCAACATCTCAGTGGCACCGTGGTAAGAGTCAGGCTGAGAGTGAGACACCAAGGCAACAGAGTACCGCAATGAAAAAAAGTGTGTCGTTGAGCCTAACTGGGTTCAAGAAGTCACCTGCATCAGCTGCACCAGAAAGGAAAAAAATCCAGCCTACCATTGTCAGCATGCTTAGGTCGGAGGGGCAGTACGAACGCAACCACCCAACAGCATGTTTGTACAATGCGAAGCTGGCTAAAATGTTAGCGCTGGACCTTCTCCCTTTTTCTTTTGTGGAAGGGATGGGTTTCCTTGAATTTGTGACAGCCATCTGCCCAAAATGGAAGGTTCCCAGCCGGTCCTATTTCGCCAGGGTTGCTGTTCCAGCACTACATCATGATGTGCTGGAATTGCTTGGACAAGCTTTGCAGCAGAGTGCTGTTCACAATATCCACCTGACAACAGACATGTGGACCAGTTGCCAAGCCATTGATTACATGTGCATCACAGCACACTGGATCTCTTTTGTGGGGTTAGAGAAAAGATATCTGAAGCAGGTGTTGTTGACACTGTTGAGATTTTTAATGCTACTCGGAAACATGCAACTGTAGCCATGTTCGCCATGGAGAAATCTCATACTGCTGCAAACATTTTGGAAGAGTTTAACAGCAAGGTCTTTGAATGGCAGCGCCCAAGAGGGCTTAACATTGGTTTTGTTGCCACGAATAATGGAAGTAATATAGTTAAGGCCATGCAGGATGGTGGCTATTTCAGGGTCCTGTGTTTGGCACGCTGCATTAACATTATTGTTCAAGACTTTCTGAAAAAAGAAGCCCGAGTCAGCAACTTACTGACCACCTGCAGAATAATATGCACACATTTCAGCGATTCTTTTAAAGCCCGGAAGCAGCTGAGGATCATTCAACGTGAGCATAGAATGCCAGTCAAAGCACTCATCCAGGAGGTGCCAACACGTTGGAACTTATAATCGAAATGGATACGATGTGACACACATCGATCGGTTGAGTGTAACAACCACGCGTATCTCCTGGCGTTCAGGAGATACGCGTGGTTGTTACACTCAACCGATCGATGTGTGTCACATCGTATCCACTTCGATTATAAGTGGATCATACTTTATACCGTGGTGTGACATATGAATAGTCCTGAATGGGTTTGTGATACCCTATTACTTCTGTTTAATTTGAATTGACGAAGCCCTGATGAAGTCCTGTTATATATCAAAGGACGAAAATATTGTCTGAATAAAAGACATTGGAACTCTACGTATGATACGGACTTGATTTTGACTTTGGAGTGCTTGGATTTTCAATTTACAATGTCCAAAAAGTCAAAAGATAGAGTCCAAACAATGTCCTTGGCGTTGAAAAATTGTCCATAATAAATAATAAATATAAACCCCAACTTTTCCCCAACGTAGCCCAATGCCCACTCACCAAAAAAAGAATTTAAAAAAAGGGGCAATCCAACGGGATCTCAGTCTATTGGCGGGCTCGCTGTCTCTTAAGGACCTCCTTTACCTGCTCCTCTAGGCGCGCCATTCGGAGGAGCACGTGGCGCTTAAAGGCTCGGCAATTGCATCCAGAGGGGGGGCATCAGTGCTGGATGTATTGTGGCGGAAGGCTGCCAGACTGCGGCGCCGTACCACTCAAGGGCGAGGGGCCTGGCTGGGGCCTGGCTGGGGCCTGGGGCATTGGAGGAGGCTGCAGCTGCTGCCGCCTCCTCCTCCTCCTCCGCCAGAGCCACCAGCCACTGATACTCATTCCGAATGGCCTCAAGCTTCCGGCGCCGGGCCATGGCTGCCAACTCCTTCCTGTCTGGTCTTTTTGGTTGGGAAGGAGTACCTATATCAAAAAAGAAAAAAGACTATTGTAATACTGTTAGCAAAACAGTAACACAAAATTAATTCTACACATAGTGGCACAGTAGCACTAGCAAGCACATGACATAATATTTGTGGTAGTATGGACTCGAGTACACCAGTTTTCTTCTTCTCTCTTGTTTAGCTAAATTAAGTAACCTTGTTGCAGCCGGCATGCCAGCTCAGTCAGCTTGCGCTCAAGACAAACATTATACTCGTGACGCAGACTCACGTTATTTTTATTTACTAATGTCTGCACTCTGCAGGTGGGGAAGCTGACTACACAATCATCTTATTTTTTCTATTATGGGTGGCACTGACCATGCTCTCTGTTACATCAAGGCCAGGGCAACTGCTCAATTTCACTTTCACCCTGCCTACTACAACAAGGCAGATGATATCTTATCCAAAAGATCATTGCTTATATATATATGTATGGGACGACATGAGGTACTTTGTTTTGATTGATTGTGTAACCGGTTAGTAACCAATCCATGCAGCCGATAGGCCAGTGAAGGCCACCCATGGCAGGCTGAAACAGTCAAAAATAAATTCACATAGGTAGTGAGTGTGCATCTGAGTCGGAGGGAGGCGCTTGATAACATACATACACAAAATATATGTTGTGCTTGCAAACTACTGTGAGTCAAGGGATTATTCTGAACATACAACTTCTATTCTCTTTGGCTTTGCTTGCTACTCTGGCGCGGTTCCTTTTACATTCTCTTCAAAGACTCTTCATCCAGGGACAGCCTCCACCTATGCTATGAATATGATGTGATGAATACCATCCAGCCATCCTCCATTCAAAGTAAACATGTCTATCATTCTTCTTAACCTCTCAACAAACCTTAGTTTGTTTTAACAACAACAAACATTTTTTGTTGTTTTTTAAACCACCACCCATGCGTCATTCCTTCCTTGCTTGCCTTTGAGTTTGACCCATCAAACACCCCAGAGGATTCTTGCTATCACCCATACAGTTTCATCCACCCAGGCAGGCATCTTTTCTTCTTTCACCTTCCACCCATCCTTCAACCACCCATGCATCTGATTCCTTCCTATCAGCCACCTATGCATGCATCCCACGTGGCACGTTTCCTTCTCTGCCAGTCATATATATTTACATCTCACCCGTCCTTCCTCCTTCCATCCTTCTTTCCCTTTTCGATCAACCCATCCATCAAGGTTGTCTGACTCTTAGTCTTCTCCATAAAACATTCCCAGCTGAGTTGAAGTCAGATTGAAGAGGCCATTAGTTACTCAACTACTCCCACCGCTAATGCTATTGCTCGCCTCTAATGCTAAGTAAAGGATGTCTTCTTCTTCAACCGTTGTTCACAACAACTTAGTCTCTCTCAACATACAGTGTACACCCTTGCAGCGAGTGTGTAACTATATTCAATAAGTAAGGAATATAAGTATAACTTACCACCACCCGCAACTGCTGCTGCCTCACCCACCCCTGTGGCAGCTGCTGCATCCACTGCTCCCTCCTGGCTGGCGTCTCCTGCCCTGCCCCCGGCACTGGTGGTCGGTACGCCTAGAAAAAACATTACACATTTTTTAGATGCCATATACGCCTCCCCCTATTTATTCTTTTTCACTAGCAAGATTGAAAAAATAGTTAAAATACATATATATTCCATATACATCACTAGTACAAACCGGGTACTAGAGTAGAGAGTAGACACTAGTAGGAGTATGTCCTATCCTGACAAAAATAGTAAAATATCTGGTTGGGCATTTTGTTGGTAGGAATTGTCAAAGCCTATCAAGATTAAGAAGACTAGAAGAGGACAACCCAAAGGACTGGGCTCAGTGGCTAGAGCTATTGGTGAATCTGAGTTTTAAAACCTTTTAAATAAAAATAAAGAGTGGCCAACTGGGCAAGCTTAGCTACAGACAGACTAATAATATAGTAGTAGTACAGAGAGTCAGAGCAGAGGCAGTTAGAGGCAGGGATAACAAGAATTTAGAAACAGATAGTCTAGATCGAAGAAGATTTGGTAAAATAGAATTAGTAAATGGAAATAATAGTTCGGAAAAAATAAGGTGCAGTAAAAGTTAGGGAAATATAATGATTAATATTAATAGGAGGAAGACTTACTGGGGACAGCAGCAGAACCCTCGGTAGAGGAGCGGTCCTGGTCCTGGCCCTGGTGTTCTTCTCCAGCTGCTCCCGCCGACTCCGACTCCGTCTTCTTGCCCCTGGGTGCTTATCCTGTAAGATATAATAAAGAAAGAGACAAACATTGATGATTGGTGTGAAACAAATAAAATATTTTAAAAAACGCTCAAAAAGCATTTTTGGAAACAACAATTGCAATAAAATTGACCTATCTAATCTGATCGACTGGTAGTATCGCGGGATTCGCAGACCGTCTAGCTATTATTTATGAACACTAATCCAGTGTTCCATTCTGATTCCAGAATACTACGCCTAAGTACCACCTGACCTTGCCCACCTATTCAGACGGGCCAATTGTTCACTAACTCTGCATTTCTATTTATTTTAGTCCTCAAAAATGCATAGATGGAGGACCCATGCATACATTTTTGCATACACCAAATTGTTGGTTGGTTGCTGCTGATGTTCTGCTAAGCCTATTACTCACTCACTAAACAAACTACAAAAGGTTCTACTAAGGACTGGAGTAAGCAGCACTCAGCAGCACGTGACGTGAGTCACGTGACAGAGGATGCGTCACCGTCACGCAGACTGCTTAAAAATTACCAACTAATACTAAGTAACTAAGTAACTAAACTACCTATCCACCACTATCTTTGTGACAGGAGGACAAAGGAAGGACTAGAGTCTCTCTAGCATTACCTAACTTAAGTTCTCTAAAGTAAACTCTTACATAATCAGCCCAAGCGAGCGCAAAGTTGCAAACAAGTAAGATTAGTAGCTCCGAGCACCTGTGTCTAGAAGAATAACAATCACTAAAGATTTTTAAACTTAAGTTTACCTGCAATGTAAGCAGCAGCATTCTTGCTATTCGGAAAAAAAATGATATTCGCAATAACAGTAACACAGTCTAGAAAACACACAATAGTATTAGCTACTCACCAAGCCCCACAACCTCGACACCTAGCAGGTCCAGCAGGTCCTGCTCCCGGTCCAAGATGTCTGACCACCGGTGGGTCAGCTGGTTATGGGTGCGCTGGACCTCAGAGCAGTGAAACACTGCCCGGCGCACCCTCGCCCACCGGCGGTGACGATCCTGGGTAGCGTACCCGGAGCCAGGCCTGCAGCCTGCTGCCAAGGTCAAGGGGAGGTGGCGCTGCACAAAAAAACCAATGGCGGCCACCTCTGCCTCGCTGAATAGGGACCGGGACTGCACCCCTGGTGGGCGCAGTCTGCCGCAAGGCAGGCTTCTCTTGGGCGCAGGCGCCTTGCCCTTGGAGTGGGTTCCCTTTCCCTTAGCCATGGTTCTGGGGTGGGCGGGGGGTGAAAAAGAAAATTTAGCAGGAAAAAATAAAGTTAGGGGAAGAAGTAGAAGAGTAAAGAAGGAAGTAATATAAAACTGTAGAAAAGTAAAAAAAAAATGCAGTAAAACTAGAAATAAAACACAAAATATAGACTTAGGGACAGAGAGGGATAGATAATAAATAAAAAAGATCAGAAAAACAGGGTAAAATACAAAGGATTGAAAAGATTGGAGAGGGATTGAAAAACAGGTCCCAGAACCATGCAAAAGATAGGAAAACAAGATGGCCGCGCCCATTGGTGACCGCGTGGTGAAGTTCGTGCGATATTTCCCCCGAACACGTCATCCGCGTTGCCGAACGTCGAAAACATCTCGTGAGCATACGCGAGCATAAGGAAACAAGCAACTCCGCATGCTCGCGTAGCTACGCGTAGCCTCGCAGAGTTTTCGTACAACTTCGCGTAGCCTCACGTAGCGCGGCTACGCGAACTTCGCCCAGGGTTAATAATTTAACAACTGAATAGGTCTTACAAGTCAAACTGTATCAGTGTGTACAAATAAAACAGCCATTAATCATTCCATCCTAAAAAGCGGTCTCGTCATTAATACCTCCTTGAAATCACATAACATACACTGTGTACAGTGGTAACATGATATATGATATATTAAATAGCAACACACAAAATGTCACAAACCACAAGACGAACCATACAACACAGATTTAATCAATTGGTGGGTAGCTAATATAAGTATCGGGCAATAAGATCAGACATGTAATAAAACTCATTCATAAATGAATGTGATAAAATGTTAAAATATTATTAACACAGTATAAAATACAAATAGTAAAAGTTTCACACAATGGGATTCAATTAATACCCTTTAAAAATCGAATTAATACTGCAACAGGGGGGAAATCTGGTAAGAAAAGTGCATGGTTATTCTATATTGATGCTCTTTTTAATCTGATGCACCAAACCCACTTTAGGAATTTAGCTATGAGAATAGCGTAACAAAGCGAGGGATCAGTCCTCAAAATTCTTAGAGCTTCGCTGCTTTGCCTAGTGCCCAAGTTCTTACATAAAGGCACTAGCCAGGTCTTTCGTGGGATGGCATAGGCAGGACATACAAAAAGAACATGTGGATAGGTTTCTATATGTTCAGCACAATATGGACACTTGTTATCTCCCGAATCTGACCACTTAGAAGTAAATGATTTTAACGGCAAAGAGCCGACACTAAATTGGAAATACAGTTTTCGGTCAAGGGGTTTGGAGATAGTATCCCAATATGGTTCAAGGTGGGGACGAGGTTTTGCTAACACAAACCCCCCAGTCAGCATCGTACTGTCGCTCAGCCTGCTGATATTTAGCCCCTCCATGTCCCAATATTTGCTCTTCAGTACGGCTTTAGGCACAGACAGTAGGTTGCTCGGATTCTCCCATAGATTGTTCAAACCCATTGAGGCCACTGCCCCCTTGATATCACTCAGCCACCTTATCTTATGGTGGCGATCAGCAGCTATGACATCCCTGAGTCCACTTGCAAAGGTGGTTAACTCGGGTGTGACCCAAATTCAGCGCCAATATAGCAGGGGACGAAGCCTTGCTATATCTGCTAGGGGATGCCTTCCCATGTCGCTGAGCAATGGGAGTGAGGGAGTACTCTTGGGGAGACTAGAAATTTCTCAAAAAAACGTATTTTCAGTGATGGTCAGCTATGTAAGATTTCCATACCCCTATAGTTCCGAGCCAAAAAGAACTGAGCTAATTACCTTGGCATTATATATCTGTATTACTGGGCTAACTGGTTTGGTCAAGGACAAGCTAAATTCTTTGCTTAAGGCACCCGCTAGCTGTCTGTGTTTTAATGCCATTTTTTCGATATGGGTTCTCCATTTCATCCTTTTCTCCATGGTGACACCTAGATACGTGAATGCATCTACTTCCTCTAGTGCCACGCCCTCCATGGTAATTTTCCCCCTGAATGATCGATGTTTGTTAAAAATCATAAGTTTTCTTTTGTCTGCATTGATCTTAAGCCCTCTAAGTTTGCAGAACCTTTCAAACAGGGCCAGCGCACGCTGTAGTCCGCTGGGGGTCTTAGAAATTATAAGGGTATCGTCCGCAAACCTGTAACCAAAAAGCTGTGGTAGGTGGACAATGAAAAAACATATGTAGATATGTACCAGGAGGAGTTTTACAAGACCAGCACTTATTTGAAAATGTTGATTTATATTTCTGCAAAGAAAGTGGAGTAATATATAACCTGTTATAAAAATAATAAAGGGTTTGTGTGGTACTGGCATTAAGGGATGTGTGATGTATTTTATTCCAAATCGAACCCCTGTCCCATAATGTTTCAATTTTGGACCTGGGACGGGAAGGAGTAGTGTAGTGCAAATATTGGTATATATATGAAGCTTTAAGTGACGGCGATAATAGCACAAGTGGAACAGGAGGCGAGGAGCTTATATAAGAATGGGACTGAGTGATAGTGGAGATAGCTTGCCTAAGGGCACCTCTGAGAGACTCATATTTACCGGCAAATGTAGAGGGAATAGTAAATTTGTTTTGAACCTCAGAAAAAGTAAGAGGCGTCATGTCATACATCAGCTGTTTTATTTGAATTATGCCCTTCAAAAACCAATTTTTCCCAAAAAGAGTTCTATTCTAAATTTTTAGAGCTTTGTTATGCCATATGGAGGATTCTATAAATTGTTGTATCGGGGATAAGGGTCTTGTAAGGATAAGGGAAGATACCTGACTAGAATACTTAATAGGTGGAGAGGAGAAGGTTTGAGGGGGTTTCGAGAAAAATGGTAACGAATAAAAAGGAAATGGAGACACAAAAGAGTCCTCCAATCTGTGCCACATATTATTAGGCAAAGAGTCAGTACCTACCATATATGGTAGTACCTGTTTTAAAACAAAAGCATTATGATATTGCTGAAAATTTGGGAAATTTACACCTCCCAGCTCCTTAGGTTTGCAAAGAGATATTAAAGAAATACGAGCTTTTTTACCATTCCATAAAAACGCAGTAATTGATTTATTTAATGACTTAAAAAATGTTAACGGTAGTTTAATAGGTAACATAGACAGGTGAAAATTGATGACAGGTAGAAACATTATCTTGATAGTGGACAACCTTCCCCACCAAGACAGATATAATGGAGACCATTTCTCTGTCATTTGAAGAATCTTATTATGAACATATTTAAGTTGATCTGGATTGTCTTTGCCATGGAGGTAGAATATTTAATTCCCAAACACTTAATGTGATACTATGACCATTTAAATCCGGTGTCGTCAAACATACTCTTCAAACAATATTTGTTAAGGGGAAGTACTTCAGATTTAGAAAAATTCAATTTATATCCAGATAAACTAGAGTATAATGATAAAAGATTAGTAAAGGCAGGAATTGATGTTTCTGGTTCGGAAACATAAAGGATCACATCATCCGCATAAGCTGAGAACTTAATCTCATTATCTTTATGATGAAAACCATGAAACAATGGTGAATTACGTAATGTATGTAGAAAAGGTTCTAGGGACAAAATAAAAAGCAATGGGGAGAGAGGACATCCCTGTTTGCTACCACGTAGGAGAGGAAAATATGAGGACTGGGAACCATTAAGAAAGACAGACGTCATCGGTGAAGAGTATAGTATACTTATATATTTAAGGAAAGTTGGACTAAAGCCATGCCATTGTAGAGCCCGTGTCATAAACTTCCAATTGACCCGATCAAAAGCCTTTTCGGCATCCAAAGTAACTGCAGTCATAGGCCTATTGGTGGAAGAAGCCATATGCAAAATATTAAGAAACAGTCTGGAGTTGTCAGTCATGTGCCTACCCTTGACAAATCCAGTCTGCTCAAGTCCAACCATTTCAGGAAAGAAAGGAGAAATTCTAATTGATAAAATCTTAGCAAAAAGCTTACAATCCAAACTGATAAGGGATATGGGCCTATAATTAGCACATACGGAAGGGTCTTAATCTTTTTTGGAGATCAAACAGATCATAGCCTCTAGGAAGGTTCCTTTAGCTTTATGGAGGTGGGGAAGTAAGAGATACGAAAAACAGGAATAGAATTCAGCAGTAAAGCCAACCGGACCCAGAGCTTTATCTTTAGGTAAAGCCTTGAGGTCAGACTTTAGTTCAGAAATCAGAATTGGCTCTTCTAGAGAGGAAAGATCCTGTACCTGTTGTGTTCTTGGCGGAAGGGAGTGAAAATATGAGTCTAGAGCCTCATCTGTGGGGAAATGATCTGGAGTATAAAGATTTATATAAAAATCAGTAAAGCATTTTAATATGTCTTTATTTTTGAAAAGAGGGTTCCCACTTTCATCCAAAATCTTAACTATTTTAGACTTTTGAGATTTAATTTTCAAGTAGTTGGCAAGTAATTTGCCAGCCTTATTACATCCCCCCAAAAATTTGGAATTGATTTTTAATAGTGTACCGGCAGCCTCCTCAGTTGACCTTTTATGGAACTCAAATTTAGCACTCATTAATCGCTGCAATACAGAATCATTATTGGTAGTAAAAAATTTGTGTTCTAACTGTTTAATAGACTGAAGTAAAGTTGAGAATTCTTTATTGGCTTTCTTCTTTTTATCTGAAACAAAATTAATTACATGGCCCAGGGCAGAAGCCTTAAAGGCATCCCAAACAACATGGAATGGAATATCCGGCGTAATATTATGCAAAAAAAACTCTTTTATGAAATGTTCAAAATTCTGTAAAAACTCTTTATCTTTCAATAGGTTATTATTAAAACGCCAACTGTTAGGCTTAGAGGTTTCAGGCAATACATCTAATTCTATTATAACCGGAGCATGGTCCGATAATAAAATTGACCCAATTTCAGCTTGTGTAAGTGAGGCAACTAGAGGTGGTGAAAGGAATATGTAGTCAATCCTGGACTGGGATTTGTGTGATGGGGAAAAAAAGTATATTCCAATGTGTCCGGGGAGTATATTCTCCAAGCATCAACTAAACCCCTAGAGTGTAAAAACGTGTAAACGTTTTCTGCATTTTATTAGAAACATATTTAACCTGAGATTTCCTATCCAAGAAAGGGTCTACAACTTGATTAAGGTCTCCACCAACAATCAAGTTTGCGTTAGTGCAGAATCGCAAAACATCAGACATTCGCTTCCAAAAGTGTACGTCTATATGTGTGGGCCCATAAATATTTAGTATAGAAACAGGCATATGGTGTAGG
Organism: Calotriton arnoldi; assembly: GCA_963921515.1. NCBI lineage: Eukaryota > Metazoa > Chordata > Amphibia > Caudata > Salamandridae > Calotriton > Calotriton arnoldi. The sequence goes on along the minus strand of CAWUFW010002810.1, from coordinate 1,531,474 downwards.
GTGGCATGTAATAGAACCCAACGGCCCTCTTCATCATTTTCTACTTTCTCAATCACCAGGGGGAGGGATTTATGTACCAGAATAGTAACCCCATTTTTATGATCAAGGGCTGGAGAACCAAAGACTTGACCAACCCAATGCTTGCGCAATGAATTCAAATCCTTATCCAGCAAGTGTGTTTCCTTTAATAAAGCAATATTACATTTTAGGCGAGCTAGATGGGTCAAGACTCTTTGCTTTTTGATAGGGTTACGTAAGCCCTTAACATTCCAAGAAACAACCTTAAGGGAGTTCATCATTGTATTATCTTAACAGATGTACTGAAACTAACAGAATCGTTGAAACTAGCATCAGAATCTCAAAAAATTTATAATCCATAAATGATCCAAGTATGAGAATCAATGAAAGATTGTGACAAGTAAAGGAACATAAAAAGAGATAAAAAAGAAAAAATATAAAAAAGAAAGGAGTAAAAGAGGAAAGAAAGGTAAATGAGAAATAAACAAGAACTTTGATAGAGATAATGGAGATGACAGAAAGCCAAAAAGCTTTAGTCATGAGGAGAGTGAAGACACATGTATCGTGAAAGAATAAAGTGAGGATGTGGAGAAGCGCAAAACTGAAGACGGACAGCAGGTAAACATTCATTAGAAATAAGGAAAGGCAGCATCGGAGACAATCAATACTATGAAAAACAAGAACAGAGAGCGTGTAAAGGAATAGACACATTCCAATCTTTCTCACGACGAAGAACAAAACAACATAATATATACACAACAGTAAGAATAATATAATATACATAAATGATCAATGAGAGCAACTTACCAATTACGAGGAAAATAGGAAACAGTAGATGTAGGGCAGGAGGTAAACGTAGGGCAACACATCAAATCAAGGAAGAAAGTCCGGGATAGACAACATACAACTGGAAAAAGAAATAATATATATATTATTACTGAAAAAGTGATACAATGAACTGAGAGAACAACCATAAAACAAAACGTTGGCATTGAATAAATTATCATTAGTACAACATAACTAAGTAATGGAAGTAAAATAAATGTTGATTAAAACTTAAAACTAGAGAAAGAAGAGCAAAACCCAAAGCGAAAAGAAACCTCCTAGATAAAAGAAGCTCAAACTTTTCCAATGTCCATTACTTCACCCTTGTGCTGGAAAATAAATCTTCTCAGGTCATCCGGGCAATTGAAAGAAAAAGTTTGGTCCTTATATGTGACTTTGAAGAAGCATGGGTGCACAAGACCATAGCTTGCATTCATGGATCGTAGATAATCCTGGGCGTAGTTCGCTGAGTTTTGCTACGCGGAACTTTCCGAAGTTACAAAAAAACTCAGCAAAGTTCCGCAAGTGGCGGAGTGTAGTGTGAACTGCTGTTCGCACTGGTCTTTCTGCTGCTCGGGTAGAAATTCTACCCGAGCGGCAGCTCGCGCTCGCAAACTTACCGTTCGCGAGCAGGGAAAAAAATCCGCTGCACTACGCGGAGCGGAGTTTTTTTGCACTCCGCGAGCTCTGCGGAGTGCAGAAAACTCCACGAACGGAGAGGAGTTCAACGCCCAGGCCTAATCGTAGAGTTGGTCTAAAGGACAGAAATTCTTTCCGACGGGCAGCGGTTGCTTGTGACACATCCTGAGATATATATACCCTCTGGCCAGACCATAATATTTGTTTTCTTTGCTTAGCTGCCGATAACACCATCAGAAACTCTGTATATTCAAGGAAAATAATGATTATTCCTCTAGGGCGACCAGAACTTGACATATCTGAAGGTTTAGGACCAATACGGTGAGCACGCTGCAGATTAAGGTGTATCCCTTCTTTAAGACCAACCAATTTGGGGTTATGAACCCCAAGAAAAGCAAGCATGTCCAGTTCCTCTGCTCCCTCTGGAATACCATAAATTCAAAGAATATTACTCCTGTTTCGGTTTTCCAAGTCCTCAGTCTGCTGCTTCAGGAGCGTTATCTCTTTGGACATACTATCAATCTTGGTGGCAGCATCAAGCACATCACTGAGTCGTTGTTCAACCTCAGATACTCTGGAATCCAACGTAGACCATTTTTCCTCAATACGTTGAAGTGTGGCGTTAGTCTCCAAGACAAAAGGCTTCAAGTGCTTGATTTCTTCCATGAGATCCTCCAAAGGCAGAGGAGACTTTGTAGGGGAACCAGGATCCTTTTTCTGTCTTTCAGTGGAAGCATTTGTTTCCTTGCGAGCAATAGGCATAGCAGTAGGTATGGTGACAGCCTTCAAGGTAGAAGAGGGAGAGGGATCCATAGGCTTAAACCTTACAACAAGCGATATCCAAAATATGAACTCAATTCGTAGGTGTCGGTAATGCCCAAAAAGCTGAAGATTAATCAATTAGACCTTTACATGAATTACATCAGGAAAATCAAATTAAGTCAACCTTTTCTATTATCCAGAGATATAGTTATTTGGAGACAAGTCAATGTGAAAGGAAGTATCAGAGAAACTGTTAGTTATGAGTAACATGAACTAGATGCCAGGCATGTCTGCTACAATTCCTTCAGAGCACTGTTAAAGATATGCCAAAAATTGCAAAAAACGCAATGCCGAAGGCTCGCTGTGTAGAATCTTTCAAATGAATCAATTAGTAATGCCACTCATGTGTCTGGTATCTGGAGCATCAGTTAACATCTAGCTGATAGGTTGTGGGCAGCTGAAGAGCATTAAAACCGTAGTAGAAGGATTTTACATGAATTACATCAGTAAAATCCAATTAAGTCAACCTTTTCTTTTATCCAGAAACACAGTTATGTGGAGACAGTTCAATGCGAAAGAAAGTATCAGAGAAACTGATAATTATGAATAACATGAACTAGATGCCAGGGATGTCTGGTCCAATTCCTTCCAAGCACTGTTAAAAATATGCCAAAAATTTCAAAAAACACAACGCCCAAGGCTTGCTGTGTAAAATCCTTGAAATGAATCAATTAGTAATGCCACTTAAGCTTCTGGTATCTGGAGCACCAATTTACATCTAGCTGACAAGTTGTAGGCAGCTGGAGAGCATTAAAACCATAATATAAGGACTATCCACTGCCACAAAAGCCTGGAAGCGTCCCGCGAAGTTCAACTTCAGCCGGCAGCAAAACCAGCTCCGACGCACTCCACTAACACAAAATGGCGGCCCTGACCGCCAGCTCTGCGGTGCGCGACGCGGGGGAAGAACGAGGTGAGCAACTTTTAAAAAAATGCCAGGAATGAAGTTTACCTTGACTCCCCGCATCCGCGCACCTTTCCCTTCAGATTATAGGCATTTTCAGCGGGCGCTGCCACTTCAGGAAAAGAAAAGACTCCGATGCCGAGTGGAGCGTTAGCAACCAGCAGCCATCTTGCGGCGGTTCCGGCCACGCTCCCCTCCACTCTTTGCTTCTTAAAGACTTTCTAAGTGGGAAAATGCACATTAAATTATGTTCAAAAGAATGAGCAGTATATTTATCTAAAGTTCACGATTTTATTTTAGTTAGCAATTAAAAATGTATAAAATAAGAATCCTAGAAATTCCATCTAGTCCGCGGGTTTTTTAAACTATGCTTGTCTTGCTTTCTAGCATTTAAGTTGTTTCAATATTGGTATATATTTCATTTTATAATTAATAGTTAAAGTGTACTGACTAGCTCGAGGGAAAGCAGAGCGTCCAATGAAATTTTACCCTGTGGCTTTTAATGCAAATCCAACATATACTAAATGTGATTACATTTCATTTTATTTCAAGGGTTATTCAATAGCCCATCGCCAGCTTTCCTTCCTGGCTGCCTCATCAATAAGGCAAATAATGCAATTGGTCTAAAATTATCAGGCGACCCTCATTAATTAAGAGTGCACTCTTCTAGGTAAAGCAAATTGTATTATTATGAGGGAGATGGGGAGGGCAGTCACTGCTGTTGCCTAGGCTAGGCATGATCATTTACATGCAGAGATCTTCCATTCCCAGCAGCCTCCTTGATATTTGCATACATCGTCTCGCGGTTTTGTAGCTAGGATTATTTCATATATACATGCATGCTTATTCCTGTGTACCATTTAGGAATTCCAACTTGTGCACGCTCGGTATAAGTTAATGAAATAATAAGAAATAAAGGCATATTTCAGAGACAGCTGCTACTGAGAACATTTGTTTTCATTTTCATTTTTATTTATTACATTTTACATGGAATTTTGGCTTGTTAGATTCGTCCAACTTTGCATTTCGATTTGAGAGATCTTAACTAAAGAACACTTACATTTAAGCCTCATGCGAAGCATGCACATGAGCAGGAGTTAACATGCTATCCATCAAATCATATGAAGTCACAGGTAGTGGCAAGCTCCTTTTCTTAGCTCCCTACCCTATCTTTCACACGTTCCACCTACCACAATTTTTTACGTCATATTGTCTATGTCCTCCTTCTCCCGATGTATGCTGCCATTCTGGGTAGTTTTCTCCCAAGCCCTAGACTGACATTTTATGGAGTTTGCATCCCATGCCATTGTACTGTGGGGTTAGCTTTTTTAAAGCAAGTAATGGCATAAATATGATGCCCAACAGTGGTCAGACATCTTAAACTTTGTTATTTAACACCAGATACCTTGTAGAATGATGAGCAAAAACCAGTTACGTAAAGGATTTTGTTTACCACCAGAGTATCCTGCTGGAAAGCTGGGGAAAGCAAATCATGGCCTCTGCCGCCTTCAGGTCCAGAAGGAGTGCCCTGGGTGGTGAGCCCAGACTTGGATTGATTGGGCCTTGAGCAAGGCAGCAACAAGGAGGTCTACAGGGGGTAAGGAAGATTCCCCTGCACCCGGGAGGGCAGAGACCAAATGTCTGCCATGTATAAGGGGTTATTGAATATAAAACAGCATACTACACGTCCAGAGCCCAGACTTACCTTAACAAACTGAAAGCCCCAGTCCATGTCTGACACATCAGTCTGAGCAGAAGGCCCATGGGAGAGGGGAATGACATGCAAGAGCATACAACAACTAAAAATAGACAAATATGCCAAACAGAAGATGCCGGCACAAACATCAGCGCATGACGGATACAATGACGATTCTATAAGCTATTGAAGTTATGGGCATAGTCTTAGAAAACAAGATTAGCAAATTAGGAACTGATGTCACGCTTATTCAGCAGGATTTAAGAACTGTGGCAGAAAGAGTGACAGAAAGCCGTGGCCCGTGCAGGTAAGAGTGGTGGAACCGAGTGGGGGAGAATTTCGACAGACGATGACGAAGGAAATTTGATTATTTACTTCATTTTCCCCCGTGGTCGTCTGTTGAATCCCCCCCCAACCTCTCCCCACCGCTCTTACCTGCACGGGCCATGGCTAGTGACAGAGGCAAATGGACAGATAATTGAGCTTGAAGATACAGTTGAGGAAATGCAAATAGAACTTAATAAAACATCAGGTGCCACAATTTTCTGATAGAAAGAGTGGAAGATGCTGAAGGTTGAGCCCGTTGGAACAATCTTTGCCTGGTGGGATTCCCAGAAGGAGTAGAGAACTCCCAGAGAGAAACATTCATCTATGGCTGGAATGTATCAGGGCTATAGGAGAAAAAACTACCCAGTTGCTTCATAATAGAAAGAGTCCATAAAGCAATGGCCAGACAGCTGCCCTTAGGAGCCCCGACCCAGCCTTTCATAATTAAAGTACTGAACTTTAAAGACAGGAACACCAAGGGTATAGTTAAATTTTACACTGCCCGAATTATATGTCAAGATTAACCCAAGCATGTGGAAAACCTTTGAGAGTATGAAACAAAAGTTGTAGGCCCTAAATCTTGAATATCGCCTGATATACCCAGCAAAAATTAAAGTAATTCTACAGAGCAGAGATAATTTTTTGATAATCATAGGGTAGCTTGGGACTGGGCAGTAGAACAAAAATAACTGAGTAGGGGATTGGAGTCCAGGCTATGGAGCGGTGGAGCAAGAGACAAGGCATCTATGGGAAACCAAGAAATAGAGAAACAATGGAGAAGGTTCGAATCTAGAATTAAAAAAGGAGAGCAACGCCAAAAGAAGGGATCCACCAAGGAGGACTCATCGACTGCAAATAACATGAAAGTTTCTGAATTCCCATGCTGCAATGATTAACTCTAGACAATAGCCACAAGCATATGATACTGATAACTCACCCATCCCAAACATATATAAAGTTGGTACAATGCATGACACACCATACCTTACATAGCAACAAAGATAATCATGGCAGAGATAATCCTGGCAAAGTCACTGTATGGGGATGTGCAGTGTGGGACTGACTGGGGAGAAGATATTGTACAAATGTGAAGGATGGCAATGGGATTACCAAAGACTGGATGTGATACAGGGACTTTCTTCCCTCACCTATAGATTTTAGCTTGAGACTGTTAATTTTTTTGCTTTTGTTGTATTTTGCTAACAACTCTCTTCATTCAAACCACTTCTGCGATTCATAGCAGAGTCCTGTGGGAGGCCTTTAATAGATTAAAGCGTTAATTAAATGAAATACAATGCATTGGGGACGTGTGCAATTTCAAGACAGCTGCACGGTAAGGTGGGGGATTGGGGTAAAGTTACTACATTTTCAGCAGTGAGGAGGAGACACATACAACAAGTTCATACCTTGGTAGGCAAGAGCTGGATAGACTGGAAATGAGAAAATATACATAATGGTGCATACACCAACACTACTGATATGGACTGTCAATGGACTAAGAAATACATTTTACAGAGCTTTAGGCCCAGATTTATCATATTTTCACGCATCGCAATGCAGCAAGCCACCTTGCTGCACTGCGTGATGGGGAAAGGGCAGGAATGCGGTATATTTAACATTATATGGCACACTCCTGTCCTTTACTGGTGCCAATGCAGGCACCCTCGCGTCATGGTACAAGGGTGCCTGAGTTGCACAAAAACAATCCTCAGAGTCATTTTCCTCTTTCTATGTGTGCTGCAGAATGCAGCACATGTAGAAAGAGGAAAAAACGAGGATAAATAAAAAATATTTCTCCTCCTTATGCCTCCCTTGGGGAGGTGTAGCATTTTAATGCATTCCCAGGTCTACCACTAATGGTAAATCTGGGAATGCACCAAAATCAAGGGGTGGATGCATAGGAACATCCACGTTCTACCCATGGAACATCTCCCTGGGGCAGAGTAATGCAAGGCAACGATTTGCGCTGCCTTCCATTATTCCAGATTTATCAAGCTATGCAGGGCTAAATCTGACTTTAGTATTGCATCGCCCCTATGCCCCCGCAAGGTCAATGCAACACTGGGAGGAATCTGCCCTTTGTGTCCAAGGCATTGATACAGCTTTGGTCTGATCTGGTGTCCCTACAACAAACTTGAAAGGCACAACTTTGAGTTTATAGGAACCTAGCAATACAAGGTAATAAGTAATTATGGGTTCAGAACAGAATCTAGAGGGTTGCGATATTGATCAAAAATGTTATAGCCTTACATCCCTCACAGACCTGGACAGATGAGCATGGGCGATACACAGCAGTGTTGGGGGACTGGAGGGAGAAACTATATAGCTGATAAACGTTTATGCAGCTTCAGGCCTACAGAAAGATGCCTTGCCACAACTTGCTCGACCACTGACTGACTTACTGCAGGCGCTACCAATTTTGGGAGGCATCTGCGACAAGATTATGCACCAGCATTTGGACAGATTTAGTAACAGATGCACAGAGATTACCCAAACTGGGCAACTAGAGGGCTTCACTGAAGTGCTGGGCTAGGGGACAAATGGAGAACACTACACGTAAAAGATATATGTTTCCCCTATTATTCAGGTGTGCATGACTCACATTCACATATTGATTATTTCTTTATATCACAAGCTACAATAAACAGATTTGTTGAGGTGGAATACATGGCAAAGAGGCTGTCTGACCATACGCTGCTCCTTGCAACAATGAATACATGGAAATTACAAGTGGAAAGTGAGAGGAGAATGGCAGCGTGGCATATGACAAATCCAGTGCAGCGATGTTTCAAGGCATGGGCAAAGTGAGCTCTGGCCATGGCCCCAGCCTTTCAGGGGGCCCTGTGATAGATTTGGCTCTGTTCTCCACACAGTTCTGCCCTGATGGCCTTGAATGATTTTTAAATATAGATTGTTTTAAATAACATTTTCCTTTAATTATTTGTAATATGCGTAATGTGTTGGAGTCTGTTTCAGACATTTTGCATAGAAATGTTGTTATGTTTTTCAACACCATCCAACATCGATTAAAACAATTCCTTATAGATCAAAACAGGACCTCACATAGGAGAAATGGCAGTGGACTGCAGAGATTATTTTCAAATAATATTAGTGAGCTGCTGCTATATTACAATATTAAAAACACAGATCACTATCCCTGAATATTGGATGGGAACACAATTAGAATTTGGACCAGTCTGCCTGTGCAGTGTCACTAACCTGGCCAAAGAGGGCCTAAAAACGCGGACATTGGATCATTAATTCAAAGCTGTTCTAAACACGAGCCGCTAAATTATGTTTGACCCAGGACCTCCAAAATCCTTTAGATGTCCCTGATCCAGGGGTGATTAAATTATTGGATGGCGTGACAGAGTTTCTTCTTATTGTGTTTTTGTTGCTTTGGTGTCATTTTATTTATTAAAATTGTTTTGGATTCTTCTCATGTCGTTTTTTGACTTTATTTCTGTTTTGGTACTGCATACATTTTTAAACATTGCCTCTATGTTATGCCTGTCTGCTCTGTGCCATAACTAATAGGGGTTTGAACTCAGGATTGTTTAGTGATTTTAGTAGTTCACCGTGGTAAGGCTTGTGGTTATTACTTCAGGTGGTTCTCACCCTCATTCAATTAATACCCCAATATCTTACATATAGCATCATTAAAATAATAAAATTGGAATCAACAATTAATTATAACAAATGGTAAGGTGGTAAAAGTGACAAAGTAGATATATTGCCAATGAGATGGTGATGATGAAATAGTAAAAACTTCAGTACCCTCAAAATGATAAGGAAATGGTAAACAAGGAAAAGGTGGGAGGAGAGGGTAGACAATAAAACAATGGGTGGGGTATACATGTGATCCATTATTGATTTTGCCTCCCCATTTCACCAACCAGACAAGAAAAATCTGTGTGACTGTCATCCTAAATATCACCAGCATCTTAGTTGAAAATCAGTGGTTCTTATTCCTTCCTCCTACATGCAACAACTAAATATGCTAACCTGACTATCATGTTTGTTTTTTAAAGCATTCTAAAATTAATTACAGTCATGTCAAGAAAGAGCTCATGGAGGCTGGCACATAATCATGGAATTGTTGAGAGATGGTGTGGTGTGCTGAGCTCAATGTTGGCTAGGTTGTCAATGTGAGGGTGGGAGACAGTGAATTGAGTGCAAGCATGTGTGGTTTGTTCTTGTAAAATGTCAACCAGCATGGGATGGGGACACAGGGTATGAATAAAGAGATGTGTACTTATGCTCCTGGGAGTTCAAGTGGAATAGAAACAGAGTTTGGATAATGCATAATGAGGAAGGGCCATGTCATGGATAGTGTGGTACAGAAAAGGTTGAAAGGACTGATAATATTGAATGTACTAAAATATACAGATCTCTTCATACAGAGTTATATATGCTTCTTTTCCATGATCCATCTTATGGGACCATTTATAAATGCTTATTAATGTTTAATGTATTAATGTTTATTGTATTAATGTTGTTTATTTATAATGTATTGCATACAGCTTGCAAAGGAAATAAACTGTTTGAGATTCTTTGAGTGTATATTTCTTTGGAGGTTTACATAAACCTCTGTACTCTTTACTAACCCTGGGCGGAGTTCGCGTAGCCGCACTACGCGGAATCCCACAAAGTTGCAGAAAAACTCTGCGCGCTACGCGGAGTTCCGCGAGCGCACTGAGTTGCTTGTTCCGCCCATTCGCGATGCATTTTTGACATTCAGGAACGCGTGTTAGGGGAGGCTTATTGCATGCTCATGTGTGAAATATCGCGCGAACTTCACCACGCGGTCGCCAATGGGCGCAGCCATCTTGTTTTTCACTTTTTGCTATGATTCTGGTCCTGTTTTTCTATTCTCCCTATATCTTTTCAATCCTTTGTTTCTAGAAACTTTTTTCTGATCTTTTTTATTTATTATCTATCCCTCTCTATTCCTGATTGTATATTTTGCGTTTTTTCTACTTTTTGTGTGTTTTTTAGTGCGTTTTTCACTCTTTTTCTATTACTTGCTTTTTTAATTTTTTTTACTTACTTTCTAACTTCCTACATTTTATTTTTTACCCCCCACCTAGCCAGAACCATGGCGAAGAGTCTTAAAAGGACTAAGGGCCAGGGGAAGAGGTCCACGAGGAGCGTTAGCCACGACCCCCTACCTTGTGGAAGGCGGCGCCCACAAGGGGTGCAGCCACAGGCCTTATTCTCCAAGGTGGAGGTGGCCACACTGTTTTTTTTTGTGCAGCCACCTCCCCTTAACCCTGGCAGCAGGCGGCAGGCCTGGGTCCGGGTACGGGCTCTGGGAGCATCACCGGCAGTGGGAAAGGGTGCGCCGGGCAGTGTTTCGCTGCTATAGGGTCCGGTGCACCCATAACCAAAAGACGCACCGGTGGTCTGACATCCTGGACCGGGAGCAGGACCTGCTGGACCTGCTAGGTGTTGAGGTCCCGGGGCTTGGTGAGTAGCTAATTATATTACTATTGCGTTCTTCTGTTCTGTGTTATTGCCAATATCATTTTTTTCGCAAATAGCTAACATGCTGCTGCTGCATGTAGGTAACTTATGTTTAAAAATCTTATATTATGTGATTGTTACTTCCAGACAGGTGCTCAGCACTACTAACTAATCATACTTGTTTGCAACTTTGCGCTCTCTTGGGCTGGTTATGTAACAGAAGTTAGAGAATTTAAGTAAGGTAATGCAGATAGGAAAGACTCCAGTCCTTTCCTTTGTCCTGTCAGGCTGTCCTGTCCTGTCACTAAGATAGTGGTAGTAGTTAGTTAGTTAGTATTATGTAATTTAGCGGCCTGCGTAACGCGTCCTCTCATATGACTTCAGCCCTATTAGAACCTTTTGTAGCTTGTATAGTGAGTGAATAGCAACCAACCAATTTGGTGATTGCAAAAATGCAATATGCATGCGTCTATCTATGCATTGAGAAGAATAAATGCAGACTTAGTAATTGGCCCTTCAAAGGGGGTTGGAGTTGAGACTGAGAGATGATTAGGAATGAGATCGTAACTTAAGCAAATATAATTTTTTTGCAATTCATTCCAAAGTCTGGAATAGGCGGGCTAGGTATGTTTAGGATTCAGGAATCGGAATTGAACTGTAGAATAATAAAGATAGGATGGTGCGTGAGTGCGATACTAGTCTACTACTAGTCGATCTGATTTAGGAAAGGTCAATGTTATTGCAATTGCCGTTTCCTGTCTAAAAATATTGTTAGAGCGATTATATTTATTTATTTCACACAAATCATTTTTTGTCTCTTTAATTATGTCTTACATGATCGGCATCCAAGGGCAAGAAGAAGACTGGGTCTGCTGGCAGTGCTGAGGCGGGTGCGGGAGACGGAGGGGCCTCCCAGGAGCAGCAGGAAGCGGTCTCAGGTGCAGATGGCTCTGATGCCGGCCCCAGTAAGTCCTCCTGGTGTTGGTATATTAATATTTCCCTAACTTTTACCGCTCTTATTTCCATTTCCTAATTTTAATTTTTCCAAAATCCTCTTCAATCTATCTGTTTCTAAATTCTTGTTTTTGCTCCATTACCTATTACTACTAGTACTAACATTGTTTCTAGTGTCTGTTTTTTTTTTTATCAAATCAAACTGCCTCTGACTAACCTCTGACTCTGTATTAGTCTGTCTGTAGCTTGCTTCCTTCTGAGTTTCCACTCAACTTTCCCTCTCCCCTTATATGTGGCTTGCCTAGTAGTGGTACTGCAAGACTCAGAGAACCCATTGGTCCTAGGCTACTACTAGTACTAGTAAGGACTTCTTACTACTACTAGTACTAGTAGCAGTAATCTGCATTGCATGCCCAAGTAAGGTATTCTACACAGGTTTGTGAGATGAGAAGGCTTTCTTTTACTGTCTCATGCTCAATAAGTAAATGGTGGTCACTCCGGTTGGACACCCCAAAGTGGTGTATTTTACATTTTGTAATCCAGGCCTAGTACTTTTTTTATTACCAGCAGTTGATGGTGAACACTGATCAACTGATTACCGTGCACCTTGGCAGGAAGTAAGTATGAGGAGGACGGCACCATTATTTTCCAACTAAGAGAGACCTCATGTCCGCCCAGTTGGCCACTCTTTCTTCTTTTAAAAAAATGTGATGCACCAATAGCTCTAGCCACTGAGTCCAGTCCTTTGAGTTGTCCTCTTATTGAGAGGCTTTTCAGAAATTGCCACCAACAATATGCCCAGCCGGATATTATTTTGTTATTTTTGATAGGACATACTGTCTACTCTACTCTAGTATCCGAATAGTAGATAGTGATGTGTGTGGTGTATGTATTATTAATTATGTATTTTCAATCTTGCTAATGAAGCAAATAAATAGGGGAGGCGTATGGCATCTAAAAAATGTGAAATGTTTTTTCCAGGCATACCGACCACCAGTGCCGGGGCCAGCGGTGAGGGCCATGCCACTCCGGAGGGAGAAGATGCAGCAGCTGCAAGGGGTGAGCCAGCAGCAGTGGCGGGCGGTGGTAAGTCATATTCCTTACTTATTGAGAATGATGAATACACTCGCTGCGAGGGTGTAAACACTCAGGAGTACACTGTACCTCTGCTGAGACTAAGTTGCTGTGAACACTGAACAGTTCCAAAAAGACACCCTTTACTTAACATTAGCATTAGCGGCGGGGGTTGATTAACTAATGGCCTATTCGATTCTATCTTCAACTCAGAAGAGAAAGATTTATGACGAAGACAGAGTCAGACAACATGTAATATATGACTGGCAGAGAAGGACGTGTGGGTGAAGGAAGGGGCCTCGGGATGCATATAGGTGGCTGATGATAGGAGAATGGGTAGTTGAAGGATGGTTGAAAGGTGAAAGAAAAGAAAGCAGAAAGGATGCCTGCCTGGGTGGGTGAAACTGTATGGGTAAAAGGAATCCTCCGGGGGGTTTGATGGTTCAAACTCAAAGGCAAGCAAGGACGCATGGGTGGTGGTTGGTTTGTTATATCTATACCAAATGTATGTTGTCGGTGAAAGGTTTATGATAGCCATGTTTGGATGGATGGATGCCTGAATGGTATCATAGTAGGTGAGAAGAAGAGTCAGACTGGATGAAGAGAACATAAAAGAAAATTAAACCGTGCCAGAGTACCAAAGCCAAGGGTGATAAAATAATGCTAGAAGAGCAATGCAATGATAAATGAAAAAAAAGCCCTAGGAAGAACAAGGACTGTTTTTTTGCAAGGTTTTTGAATCTGAGTCAAAGGTTTGAGGTTGTATTTCAGAATGGAATACTCCCTTGACTCACAGTAGTTTGCAAGCACAACATATATATTGTTGTGCATGACTATAATTATTTACCCTACCCCCATCATCAATCGCCTCCCTCCGACTCCGAGGCCCACTTCCGCACCAGTCCCTACCCATGTCAATTTTACCGTGTCAGCCATGGTTGGCCTATCGGCTGCATGGTAACTACTTACAAATCAGTATGTCATCATCATCATCATGTGAGTGACGTGATGTCGTGCCATATATCATCATCATTCATAAGCAGTCATGTTGTGCCTTATTGCAGTAGTCAGGTTGAAAGTGAAATTCTAGCATTTGCCATTGATTTAACAGAGTATGGCCGTAATGGAAAAATAGATAATTGTGTAGTACAGATGCCCCACCTGCAGACAGTAGTAAAGTAACGTGAGTCTGAGACACGAGTATGTCTGTCTAGGGCACAAGCTGACTGAGCTGTCATTCCTACAAGATTAATTGTGCTAAACATGAGCGAGAAGAAGAATACTTGTCTACTCCATAGTGTACTGTCTAGTGCCTGAAAGTCTAATCATCACATCCAAATCTTAGGAGCAGAGGAAGTGAGGAGGATACCACAACTGCTAGTGCTACTGTGCCACTATAATTTTTATGTGTGAAATTTTGTGTTGCTGTTTTGCTAAGAGTATTGGTTACAAATGCCTTTTTTCTTTCTTGATATAGCTACTCCTTCCCAACCCAACAGGCAGGAGTTAGCAGCCAGGGCCCGGCAACGGAAGCTGGAGGCCATCCAGACAGAATATTGTTGGCTGGTTGTCCTGGCGAAGGAGGCGGAGGAGGTGGCAGCTGCAGCTTCCTCCAATGCCCCGGGTCCCAGCCAGGCCCCACACGTGCCTCCGATGGTACGGCACCCTGCTCTGGCAGCCGCCTGCCTCCCATAACATTCATCATCATCCACTGCTGCCCACCCCTGTTGTTCCTGCAGGAACTTTCGGCACTTCATGCTCCTCCGGATGGCGCACCTAGAGGCCAGGTTGGAGGAGGTCCTGGAATGCACTAGCCGGCACCCCCACCGCTAGAAATCAGTCTTCAACCCTTGCCCCTTTTTTAATCTGTTTTTGGTGGGTGGGATATTGGGAGTTGGCGAAAGTTGGGGTTTTCTTGAACTTCTTGCCTTGGACAATCATGGACAAATTTACTGGATATTGGTTGGGGTTAGGGAGAGGGGTGGGTCAGGTCGGTGTTATGGGCTTCTTCTTCTAGTTTATATTTGTTAGGGTAATAAATTATTTATAGTTTTACAATAGATATGATGTAAATCTTTTCGGGGGGGGTTACTCTTTTACGTCCCCTTGTTTGTTTCCTCCTTTTGCTGCAGAGCCGCAGCCAGTTTTTGAAATTTGGCAATAGTGTAACACACCAACAGATAGATGCAGTACCCTCACTTGTCCTACTACTGTCAGTCTCTCTTCCTAGCCTATGCATTCTGCAACTAAAACCCCACTTGTAGTATGTACTGGGAAGGATGTGGGTGTGTGAATTCATTAATTTCCATAGTATATACATTATTGCCTCCCCCACACTTCTTCTCTTTCCTGTGATTGATGTTTAGGCGAAGCGATGGCTGCATGGTGATGGTTTGGTTTCCTAAGGTGCCATGGTGGGTGCAGTAGTAGACAGTTGCATTTGCAAAAAGAGAAAATGAGACAGTCAGTCACCTGAGGGAGACTAGGGAATGAGTAGTAGAAGTACAGTACACAAGAAGAAGACTGCCAAACAAGAAACCATGATGATGAATGATAAGCAATGCTAAAGTGAAATAAAAAATAATGGTGGCAGGGATAGCCTAGTACAAGTTACAAACTGAAGTTGACTCGACCTATGAAGTGGACAAGCGTAACCTTTGGTGCTGGAAGGATGATAAATCGATGCTGCAATTAATAATTATGATGGGTTAATTATGTTCCTCTGGAAAAAAAATGGAATAGCGAATAGTGAGCATGGGTGGGCAATCTAATCTATATGTTGCCAGTGTGGCCGATATATATATATATAACTTAGAGCAGATGTAGATCCTCACCCTCCCTTGAGGCAGTGTTGCTTTCACCACATCCGCCCCAGCAAGTGTGTGATCAATTATTGGTGTAAATTTAATTTAGTCACACCTCAATATTATAAAACACACAGCCCGGGGGAAGAGGGTTAGGGTTTGATGAATAGTTGGGAAGGGGTATTTGAGGGAAAGGTTTGACAAAGACAAACACTACAAAATGGACAACACACAATCTTGGCAGACGACCATCATAAATCTGTTAAGGGAGAAAAAGGAAATGCATGCATGATGATGATGACTTGATGATGATGAGTAGTACTAGACTAGTAGTACAGGGCAGCAGTATATTATTAATTGTTATTATTATGCAATTGCCTTGCCTGCCTGCCCCCAGAGAGAGTCGAGAGACCCAAATTACATACATGTTATGTTCTGTTGTACCAGGCTTCCTTTTAAAGCTAGCAAAGAAAATTAAAAAATAGCTGTAGGGGTCAAATATATAAGCAAACATAATAGAAAACAACACACAGTCATAATGATTGAAGAGGAAAAATGAATCAAATGAAAAATAAAAGATGATACTATATGTTATGGTCAAATTGGGAGTTGCATCTCAGCATTCCTCTTGGTCCTGCCTTCCATGGACGCTCCATCCGTCAATCTTGGGTGCCACTGCCTGCCTGGCGGATGCAGATTGGTAAGGTAAGTGTGAGTTGTTTTTCCCAGTATAGCACAGGGTAAAGGCTGGCCTGTAAGTATACATGGAAAAACAAAAGGGATATTGAAAAATCAAGGAGAAAAGTAAAAATACATAAATTAAGGAGGAGTGCAACAAGAACACTTTCAGAGGCGGCATGGCTAAATCATGTCTACTCTGTTTCCAGCTTTATTCTACAACAACAACAGGACAGATCAGGCCCGCGACGCCCACCAACCTCCACTGAGCTTAGATTTTGAGCCAGACAGCACTGAGCACACATATGCAGCAACATAGCATTTTCCAAATTAAGTAACTAAATCAATGCACCGCTGTCAGTCATACAACTACACTCTCCTCCACCACTACACAGACATGTAGGTCTGGTGTGGTTGTTGTTGACTTGTTTGCCTTTTAATCCACTTCATGAAATACCCCGAGTTATTCCATCAATCATCTCTGATCCTACTGACTGACTACGAGTATGGTATGGTCATCATGGTGTCCAACTCTGTAGTGTACCGAGTGAGTCCAGAATCGGCCTGCAGTAGTACAATTTTGTTATTGAACAACAAGAAGGGACACATTGACTTGAGTCACTTTTTTGTGTAGATTAAATACTAGTAGACATCATGCTCAACAACAACACAAACACCAATCACTCAGAGTCAGCGTCCAATGCATGCCATCATTCTTATGGGGCAGTCCGTCTCGGCTCGGAAAGGAGGATAGCTATAGTCAGGTTCTTTGGAGGGACTCGACAAGGCACGCACACATAACATTTCTTGTACTAAAATTCTCCATCCAATGTCTGGCTTCAGGGAAATGGATTTAGGGCGAGTCAGGACTCAGGAGTGGACTGGAGCAGGACTCGGAGGAGTGGAATTACTTCTTCACTGACTGCACACAGTTGCAACTCCAATCCGGCAATAAAAGAGTAAGACGGTGGTGATGGATTTGTTGTGATTCGAACCAGAAAGACAGAGACACACACAAATAATAAAAGTAAATAAGCAAGAAAAAAAAGTAACAAGTCAAAAGCCTAGTTGTTGTCAGGGATGTAGAGCTCGTCCTCAAACTCTGGTGGTTCACCCAGAAGTAGGTCATCTAGCACACTACTTCCCTGATCTAAGTCGCCGTCATCATCATCTTCCTGCTGTGCTACTTCAGGTATGGTGTAATCCGGTGGTATAAAGTGCTCATTCATTTTGATCATGGTTAACCACTCCACATTTTGGGGTGAGAGGCTGGTCCTTCTCACTGTCAGAACGGTACCAGCAGCACTGAAAACATGCTCAGAAGAGACACTTGCGACAGGGCAAGCCAGATAGTTTATCACCAGCCTGCTGAGCACTGGCCATTGGTGCCTTTTCCCATACCAATACAGCAATGGGTTTTGATCAATGAAGACCTCTGTTGGGTTATCCAGATAGGCCTGTACCATCCGCTCAATGCTCAGGGATGCTCCCTTTTGCTCGGCCTCTTTTGCCTTTGCCTCAACACTGGACCTAACAAGCCCTTGCTGTAAAAACCATTCCTGTGCCGATTTTGGTGGGGCTGATGCTCCTGTTCTTGTTGTTGATGTTGTTCTTGGCGTTGGTGGATTTGACTGCTGTGAGCCAACCACACTGCCCTCAGTCTCTGAAGTTGAACTTGATGCTGGCTGCACCACAGTACTTGTTGTGGCCTGGAGTAGCAGACCTCTAATTCCCAGCCGTTCTTGTTCTAAGCAACTGGCTTCCGCAGCTATCCAAGTTTTGAACTTGGCAACATCCCCTTCTAAAAAAGGAATCAATGTGTTCAGTACTTGTTTGTACCGTGGATCCAGAATTGTGGCACAAATGTAATGGTTGGATGACACAATGCCTGTTTGCACCCTTGTACTTTCAGATAAGCGAAGGGTTAAGCTCTCCACTAACTCATATGCTTCTTTTTTTCCTCCACACCTGCGTACATTGCAGACACCCCCTTCAGCTGTTCCTGTAGCATTGTAACAATGGGATAGCTTGGCCCATAGTACAGTCCTCCCTACTGACTTCATGTGTGAAGAGCTCGGAAGGAAGTAGAATTCTCTGTCAGGCATTTAACTAGGCCCCATTGGTCCATCTCAATGATCATGCCTTTCACAGTAGCATCCCCTCTTTGTATGTCATTTTCATTGATTGGTCTGTACTGCTCAACAGACGTTCAAGCATGTAATAAGTTGAGTTCCAATGTGTTGGCTCCTCCTGGATGAGTGCTTTAACTGGGATTCTATGCTCACGTTGAAT
The DNA here is from genome assembly GCA_963921515.1 of Calotriton arnoldi. Classification (NCBI taxonomy): domain Eukaryota; kingdom Metazoa; phylum Chordata; class Amphibia; order Caudata; family Salamandridae; genus Calotriton; species Calotriton arnoldi. The sequence continues at coordinate 1,512,975 of CAWUFW010002810.1, read as the reverse complement.
GATCCTCAGCTGCTTCTGGGCTTCAAAAGAATAGCTGAAATGTGGACAGATTATTCTGCAGGTGGTTAGTAAGTTGCTGACTCAGTCTTCTTTTTCAGAAAGTCTTGAACAATGATGTTAATGCAGTGCGCCAAACACAGGACCCTAAAATAGCCACCATAGAACATGGTCTTAACTCTATTAATGGCATTGTCTGTGGAAACAAAACCAATGTTAAGCCCTCTTGGTTGCAGCCATTCAAAGACCTTGCTGTCAAAGTCTTCCAAAATGTTTGCAGCAGTATGAGATTTCTCCATGGCGAGCATGGCTACAGTTGCATGTTTCCGAGTGGCATTAAAAATCTCAGCAGTGTCAACAACACCTGCTGCAGATATCTTTTCTCTAACCCCCACAAAAGAGATCCAGTGTGCAGTGATGCACATGTAATCAGTGGCTTGGCAACTAGTCCACATGTCTGTTGTCAGGTGGATAATGTGAACAACACTCTGCTGCAAAGCTTGTCCAAGCAATTCCAGCACGTCGTGATGTAGTGCTGGAACAGCAACTCTGGCGAAATAGGACCGGCTGGGAACCTTCCATTTTGGGCAGATGGCTGTCACAAATTCAAGAAAATCCACCCCTTCCACAAAAGAAAAAGGGAGGAGGTCCAGTGCTAACATTTTAGCCAGCTTCGCATTGTACAAACGTGCCATTGGGTGGTTGCGTTCGTACTGCCCCTCTGACCTAAACATGCTGAGAATGGTAGGCTGGATTTCTTTTCTTTTCTGGTGCCACTGATGCAGGTGACTTCTTGACGCCAGATGTTGTTAGGCTCAACGCATGTTTTTTCGTTGCGGTACTCTCTTGCCTGGGACCCCTTGGTGTCTCAGCCTGACACTTACTCTTGTGTCACTGCGATGTTGCTGATGAGGATGTGGGCGGCCCCACTGCACTGCTGGGGACAGGGCTACTCTGTGTACCAGAGAAAATGTCTCCCTCTTGTTCACCTTCCACTGCTATCGAATCTTCTACTTCTTCATCCCCACCAACAGCATTTGGTGCCGTTTTTCGGCCGCTAAGGTGCGCCTCCCACTGGATCAAATGGTGTTTTTTCAGATGGGTTGTTTGGCCTCCGGTACCATAGTTTGTACCAAGCTTACCCCGACTAACACCTTGTCCACAAATGGAGCATATAGCAATGTTCACCTCCTTCGTGCTAACAGAAAAGAAGTCCCAAACTGGGGAGGTCAACTTTCTGGCACTGCTGCTGGTGCCACTTTCAATGCCAGATGAACTGGTAGGTGGGCATGAAGTTTGCCTCTCTGCAGTACCTACTTCTACTAAAGTGGTACTTGTGGTGGGGGTGTACGTGGCTGCCGACGAAATATGGAAGCTGGAGGTGGTGTTTGTGGTATGATCTGTGTTGGTGGTATCCGTGCCACATCTCACAGCAATTTGGGATGGGGTAATGTCAGTCTCCACTGGGGCGGGACTAATGTCCATGATGATGACTGGTTCGTCATCATCCTCCTCTTATACATTTACCTCCAAAACTCTAAGGCTTTCAGGAACCTTCCTTTTCCCTAGCCTTGCCCCGTGGCGTGTCTCACTCTCAGACTGAGGTGGTGGGATCCAAGTGGCATCTAGATCATCAGAAGGGGGGCTTGCAGAAGAAGCTGATGGACTAACCATCCTTTTCCTTGCTGGGGATCTGGAAGACAATGGATCTTCTGAAAGAGTGGCTTGCTCTTCTTCCTCTGCAGGAAGCTCTATCTCCTGAACTGCCCTTACTTTGGGAGGAACAACTACTATTGGGGGCGGTTGCGGCTGTTGCCCACTTATCTCAGTTCCCTGCATTGATTGGGTACTACTTTGCGATAACGATAAGTCAATTTCAACATCACTGCTTGTCGGCGTTGTCGTGATTAGACTGGCTGCCTCTGTGACAGACATGGACTTGGGCCTAGGTTGGTGGGGTGGGTCCAGTGATGCGGGAGTGCTGCTCCCAGCTTGCTCCCCGGACACCGCTGCTGCAGACGCAATTTTTGTTTTCCCGAAAAAGATCTTGGGCGGCACACCAGTCTTGGTAAGTGGCAGTTCCTTCTTCTCACTGGCAACTTTCTTGGTACTGGAGGATCTGGTACCTTTCTTTGGGGCCATCTTCTTCAGATGTCAGCAGCACGCAATGGCACAAGTTGAAGAGATGTCTGTGGTCATACGTCATATGACCTCGTGCGCAGCAGGACTTCTGTCTGGCAGTACAATGGCTGATGACGCCTCCTCCTCTTTTGTGCACCTAAAAGCAAAGAAGCAAGAAGAACATCAGTGAAACGTCAACGTGATATTCATTGTTGTGGTTCAATTACTACTAGTACAAACAAACAAATATAATATATAACTTTATGTGTGGTCACACTTATTAATATTATTATTAAATGTATTACCTCAGTTATTTAAAAAAACATAACAATACAGTGTAGACATTTGTGAGACTGACAAAAACAAAGGCTTTCATGGTTGGTGTACTAGTACTAGTGTACTGTACAGTACACTGAGGAACGATAAGAAAGAAGAACAACAACAACAAAAATACAAATGTAATGGACCCTGTTTGGCATTGTATATCATGTGGGATTCAGCATTCAGGAAGCTGCCGATGACAATGGATAGAAGCAATAAGCCAAGGGGAAGAAAGGAAAGAGAAAGACATACAGGCCTAATGCAGAAGCACACTGGCTGCCTTCACAAAATGGCCGCCAGCCACATAGCCAGGCCACAACAACAAGAAAGGGAAGACAGACAATGCAGGCCTATGGCAAAAGCACACTGGCTGCCTTCACAAAATGGCCACCAGCCACATGGCCAGGCAGGCCACAACAAGAAGCAATGAATAAGCCAAGAGGAACAAAGGAAAGCAGAAATACAGGTCTATGGCAAAAGCACTACTACCACCACCACAAAATGGCCACCAGCCACATGGTCACTCACAACAACAACAACAAGCAGGAGGCCTGGAAAACAATGAACTCAAGCAGGCCTATTACGGACACAGACTTTACAAAATGGCCTCTGGCCACACGGAGAGGCTCAGCCAAGGCAAATGCTGGCCCACTATCCCACTATTACAAACAAACACGCTCACACACTGGCCAGACAAAGGAGGCATGCCAAACAACTCAACTTGACAACAATGCCAAAAACGAAAATCCACAGGGCTAAAAAAGGTTTGCAAATTGCAATGCAAGTTACACAACAACCACCACACACATCCAACAAAGGCATATATTTAACACACATGAAAAAAAGTGAAAAACCCAAAAAAAAAACATTTTGCATTTCAATCCAATGCCATCCATGCCCTAAATGATGTTTAAATTCAACAGACACCACAGAAACAGTTGTTTCATGCACCCATGAGTAGCTCTGGCCTGGGCCTATTGGTTGGAAAACCCATTGGCAGACTAGGCCACATAGTGAATCAAACCAAATCAATAATATTGCAAATTTATTAGAAAATGTAGTGAACTGTGCTACATTTTTTGCTGGATGAAACATAAAAGAAGAAAAAATTGCGTGCAAATTTTGCAAAACAACAACCAGCAAGTAGGCATGGCCACCACAAGGAAGGCTTGCAGGCCTAATGCAGAAGCACACTAGCTGCCCCTTCACAAAATGGCCATCAGCCACATGGCCAAGTCACAACAACAAGAAAGGGAAGACAGACAATGCAGGCCCATGGCAAAAGCACACTGGCTGCCTTAACAAAATGGCCGCCAGCCACATGGCCAGGCAGGCCACAACCACAAGAAAGTGAAGACAGTCAATGGAGTCCTATGGCAAATGCACACTGGTTGCCTTCACATAATGGCCGCCAGCCACATGGCCAGGCAGGCCACAACAACAAGAAAGGGAAGACAGACAATGCAGGCCTATGGCAAAAGCCGTGCACACTGGCTGCCTTCACAAAATGGCCGCCAGCCACATGGCCAGGCAGGCCACAACAAGAAGCAATAAGCCAAGAGGAACAAAGGAAAGAACACGTGCAGGTCTATGGCAAAAGCACTACTACCACCACCACAAAATGGCCACCAGCCACATGGTCACTCACAACAACAACAACAAGCAGGAGGCCTGGAAAACAATGAACTCAAGCAGGCCTATTATGGACACAGACTTTACAAAATGGCCTCTGGCCACACGGAGAGGCTCAGCCAAGGCAAATGCTGGCCCACTATTACAAACAAACACACTCACACACTGGCCAGACAAAGGAGGCATGCTAAACAACACAGCTTGACAACAATGCCAAAAACGAAAATCCACAGGGCTAAAAAAGGTTTGCAAATTGCAATACAAGTTACACAATAACCACACACATCCAACAAAGGCATTTATTTAACACACATGAAAAAAAGTGAAAAACCAAAAAAAAAAACATTTTGCATTTCAATCCAATGCCATCCATGCCCTAAATGATGTTTAAATTCAACAGACACCACAGAAACAATTGTTTCATGCACCCATGAGTAGCTTTGGGCCCACTGTCTGAAAAGCCTAGTGGCAGACTACTGGGCTAGTGAATTAAATAAATATTGCAAATTGATTTCAAAAGTTGGAGAAAATATAGCGAACTTTGCAACATGTTTCCTTTATAGAAGAAAACTAGAAGAAAAATTACATACAAAGAAACAACTAGGCCCCAACTGAAACTACAGGCCACCCAGCACAGTACATTTAAAAAAACAATGAAAAGTACAAAAAAATGTAGGTGCAATGCCCCAATCAAACAAACAACACCAATTTTCCAACTTACTTGTGAAATCTCAAATCCAAAAGTCCTCAAATCCAATGATATGATGCAGAAGACAAAAAAAGGGATCCTTCCAGCTTCAAATCTAAATGAAAAGTGAACAGGAGATGGACAAAGCACTGGGATGAGCCTGCTGGAAAGGAACAGGAAGTTGGAGACAGTGGGGCACATCCTTCCTCCTAAAAAAAAGTAAAAAATGAAAAAGAACTCCTTGCACAGAAAAGTACAGCCAAATATCAATCTGAGGATTTTCTTTAAGTCAAATCATCATTTCGAGAAGATTTTGATGCTGCTCGAGAGATATTCTTCTCCAGATTGCAAATTTTACGTGTTCGAGATTGCGATCTTCACAAAACTTCCGCCGGAAGTCCGATGGCGCGCCCGAATGACGTGTTCGCGATTGCACACTCTCGCGGGACCGTGCGGACGGCTACCAAATCTCGTGGCGCTTGCGAATGGATGGGAAATCTCGTTGGCGATCACAGGCATCCCAGTAAGTCGCTCCCGCGTGAAAATGCATTTTGAGCACGCAAACACAAAAACCACTCCGCTCCGGTGTGGAGCGTGGAGTTTTTGGTAACTCTGCGTTCTACGCGGAACGCAGAGTTGCCAAAAATCTGCAAACTCCACGAGCAGAGCTGAGTTTTACGCCCGAGCTTACTCTTTACGCCTGTAAATATATTTTTCAGCATGCTGCTTTAATTGCACTGTTTGCAGGTCAATAATAATGTGATTAAATTGTATTTTTCTGTTTCTTTAAACATACCTGAATGTCCTATGAGCAAAATGGATATATTATGGTTAACTGTGTAGAATGGTCCAATATTACCATCAACAGGTTGTGGTGATATCATAAACCATGAAGCCAAAAGATGAATGACTGATATGTAAATGTTACCATAATCTCATGTTAGCTATTGAGGAGTTTTTATATTATACTTTTATTATGAATTTTGGAAACTGTGTCTTTCATAAAGGGAAAAGCTTATTGAAAACAGTATGTCAAATACTGGATAATGCTGTTTGGAAGTCTTTAGAAAAAGATGAGAAGAACTGCCTATTTATGCAGTTAAAAATTATTTTAGTAAAAACACAATTTCCTTTGTTAATAAAACAGCAAGAATCAGTTTGTAAAAGGGATTGATTGTTAAAGCTGTTTCCTGTAAGCTGCAGTTAACAAGTGGCACTGAATTAAATTAGAATGGTCAATTTTTGCCTACTTTTCATGACTAGAATGTTAATACAAAATGGACAACAGCAAAGTAGGGTAGAGTTGTTAGGGGCTGTCATTATGAAGATTAAATTAAACCTGTATTTGACAGGGACCTGTGATATTTTTTTCCTCACTCCTCATGGAGCAGTCGAATATTTTTCATATATCATGGGTCTCTGTGAAACTTGTTTTTATATCATGGCATTTCTTGCAAGAAAAACACCAAAATATGACATCTACATATATTACACAGTTGTGGTCACTACTATGTACTTATGGTTCCGCCACAATATCAATTTAAAAGGCACTTTATTGTTTGGCTACATCACTGTTCACATGGAAAGAGCAACATAACGTTGGGCACTTGCCTACTATAAACAGCTATGGTCCTGCTTGTCGATTTGTGTACAGTTCTGTGCAGGGGGAAATAGATTAAGGGGTGGTCATGAAGATCTGTATCTCTATTTTAGCTCTGTTATTAAATGTTTCCGCTGCTATACCAAAAACCACTCAAAGTATTTATGTCAAACTTGGCAGAATGTAGAATCTTTCTCAGAAAGTGTGCTTTATGTGGTTTGGTTTAAATCCATTTTGTAGGTTGTGAGATATTTGAATTTCAAAAAGGTAGTGGTTGGGCTTGAAGGATTAACAATATTGTGTATCTTGGCCTTTGAATCCTTAAACTGTCCTTTGAACAGAAGTTTGAGGACAGCTGGAGGACTAAAGTTATTAGATGAGGGAGCTTTTCCTCCCATTGTTCACTTCAAGACCATGGACCCTAACTTGGATCTGCAAACCCGAAGACTCTGATTGGCTGGCTGTAATGGAAGAATTTCCCTTGCAGATGCCATGACCGGATATGTGGCTCAGTACCCCTGTTGGACCTGGCCCTCTCTGCAGGGCCACCCCCAAACATTTTGCCTTTTTCTCTCCACTTTTTGCTGAATTCATTTTTGTTGGCTGTGACTCACCACTGCTAAAGTTCTTGTGCTCACTTCCCTGAACATGGTTTGATTGGCACATACCTGATTGACATATTTAATTTGCTTACCATGTTGAGTGGTATACCATACAACCAAGGCCTGTAAATTAAATGCCACAAGTAGACCTGCAGGACTTATTGTGCCACCCACTAAAGTAGCACCTTAAAACATGTCCAAGGTCTGCCATTGCAGCCTGAATGCAGTTTTAAACTGTCATGTCATTTATAAATGTATACATTAAAACCCCCTTGCCAAGCCTTAAACTCACCTTTTATTACATATGTCACCCCAAAGGTAGGCCCTAGGTAGCCCATAGGGCAGGGTGCTGGGTAATTAAAAGGTTGGACATGTACTTTCAAGTGTTAGATGTCCTGGTAGTAAAAACTCCGAAATTAATTTTTTTACTACTGTGAGACCTACCCCTCCCATAAGATAACATTAGGGATTCCTTATTACATTTAATAAACTATAAGTTTCAATTGGGAGCTAGTAACTATATCATGTTTGATGTCTTTGGAATTGTGGTGAAGAGGCCTATTTAATAATAACATCAGATTTTTTCATTACAATTTTAAAAATGCCACTTTTAAATGCAACTTTTAAAAAGTTGACAATTTCCTGCCCATAGGCCTTAGTACCTGCATCCTCTCTTGGGTCAGATAACTGACAGACTTTGTGAATTAACTCCAGACAGTCACACATTAGAGGGATTAGGTAAGCCTCAGTGGGTCACCTGCTTGCAGGATCGGGGGCAGAGCTGAGCACAATCCCACTTACAGCTAAATAGCCTGTGCTCTGCCATCACGCAAAGGGCCTAATGCCCCCCTATTGTCATTGCAGTCAGCCTAGAGTCAGGGCATGGGGAGTCAGTAAATTCCATGCACTTTCAAAGAACCAACCTTCTAGAAAAAGGGCAAAAGGGTATAAAATTAGGACCTTCAGACCCACTCTTCAGTTCACCATTGGACCTGCAGATGTACACTCAGAGGACTGCCTGCTTCTGTGAACTGCTGTGTACTGTGGAAGACTGCTGCTGTACCTGAAAGGACTGCTTTGCTGCCTGGAGCCTGCCTTGAACCCTCAAAGGCATCCCTGCAGTTGAGCCCTTCATCTTCACCCGCACCCAGGACTACCAGAAGTGGCTAAAAGAGCTAGTTTTCTGGCCTCCTGTTCAGAGCCACATGGACATAAGAGTAAGGGTGGGCGGTGCACTTCACTCCACCAGCGGAGGACACGGATGAGACTCAGGAGAGTCAGGGCCCTCCTACCTGCAGTGCCACCTCCCTTGTAGAGCACCTACAAAGCAGCACAGACTGCATATGGACACTACACCATGTCCTAGTCAGAGGTGAGCCAAGATTGCATCACGATCGGAATGGAGAAAGTTAGCTTCCAGAGCCAGGCTGTGTGAAAAAAGGAGGGGCATGTGTCCTGTTCACAGCTTTGGCAAAACACAACACATTACACCCAACCCGACTGCTTTCGAAGGCAGGAGGGGGATTATAGGACAAAAGCAAGGAAAGCAGTTATTACAATGCGGTAATAACGTACCTGCATTTAGAATCAGCAGTATATCACACATGTACGTAATAGAGAGTTTCCACAGGCAGCAGGTGCTGACATTTCTGCGCACAATGAGGTGCATGAGTTTTTTCCCTCGATTTATGGAGACTGGGCTTGCAAGTTGCAGTGGGGTTCTATTGTTGGAGTCTGTTTTGGGCTACATTTGAAAGTGGATTGTGCTTGCTTTCTAGTTTGTCAGCTCTGGCAACAGGGCACACGCGCGTCTCCACTCCAAAGCGGATGAACAGTGGCTCTTCAATCTTCATTCTGATCTGAGCCCACTCAAGCTCCCCAGACACTGTCCTCCAATCCCTGGATGTATGCCACGCCAGTAGCCAGGACATTCTTCTCAGTCTCTCCCTGTTCACTGGTTCCAGAACTTCTGTGTAGGGTCGAGGTCTCAGGGCCAGGCACTGGTGACTGGTGGAGGACTCCCTTGTGCTTTGCGCCGCTGCTCCAGGCCCAGAGCCTGAGGTGCTGTCCCTCCTTCTAGCCCGTGCTGCGCTGCGATGCCCTCTGACTTATCTCTCTGGCCAGCTCCAAAGTAGACCTCGAGTGCCTGTACTCGTGAGGTGAGTCATGCAACAGGTGGTGGGGGGTTGAGTGTGAGTAATACGCAAAGGGGCACATCTGTACAGGGAGAGTTCTTGGGAATGGTCAAGTTTAGATGAGAGAGGGCACTCCAGGGGTGGGAAGCGATTCAGTGTGCAGTAAAAGCAGGCAGAGGAGTCAGGTAGCGCCAGCCTGCCCGGCCGCTTTGTCAACTGTGTTTGTGTAGAGAGAGTGAAGTGAAGTGAGACACATGCACAGTGGAGCAAAAAAAGCATTCTACGTATATTTTATTTATATCATGTTTAATATGCCAAGTTTATGCTTGGCAGAACTGGCCACTTCAGTTCTGCATAACGCGGTTTAAGAAGATTAGAAGACCTACTCCGCCAGCCTGTGGTAACTCCACGTAATTCCACGTCGTTAACCTCCGCGATCTCCACCCAGGCCTGCATTAGAGGCTCCCATCATCTGGGAACCAGCACCTGGACCCAGCCTGGGTGAGTCCCGAACCCCCAAGAGGTGTCCCATCAGTCCTGGACCCTTGGTTGTGGTCCTAAAGGTGCCCAGATGGCCAATTTCCAAAACTGAGGATGTAGACAAAATTTGGCCTAAAAATTCTCTGAGAACCAGAAGGAGACTGGGGCCAACTTGCTCGCCTATCCGCCCAAGGTGCTTCACCGGTTGGAGTGCCTTTGCGGCTTCTACCTCTACGTTCTTCTCCACAGCAGCAAATCTTTTTTAGCAGCCCTTCAGCAAAGGGGTATCTAACATTGTAGAATTGTCTTTGGCTACAGCCCCCTGCTTCATCCCGCTGGAGTTTTTCTACTTCCATTTCAGCAACTAAGTCTGAACATAGAAATCTTCACAGCAGCTTCAACCCAAGGCCATCCAGCGAAGACATGTCCTCCTCGGACACCTCCTGCAACTATGCCTGGCTGAACTTTATCCTTCTCAGACATTTTTCTTCTACACTTTTTCTGAGTCTGAAGGTAAGCACTGACTGGGCCCAATCCACTTCATATATCCGAACCACGCTCCATCGCGGTCAGCCTTAAGTTTCGACTTTAACCCGGTTTTGCATCACTAGATGTTCGCAGTTGGCACTGTGATCTTTTAGGTGCTAGATGTCACTTAAAACTATAAACATCCATAACTTTGGTTCCACTTATTGGAATTTTGTCATTTTGGCATCAAATATTTTATTAAAATGTACTCCATTTTTCTAAATTGGCTTGGGATTTTTCTTGTGCTGTGTTTTAACTTTATTACTGTTTATGTGGTGCATACATACTTTACATGCTGCCTCTAGGTTAAGCGTGACTGCTTTTTGTGCCAAGCTACCCAGGTTAAGCACAGGTGAATTTAGTGACTTTTTGTGGTTCACCCTACACGGGAATGTGGCTGTTGTTTGACCAGGGCTCACACCCCAGTCAACCAAAAACCCAGTTTCTCACAGCCCCCATACAGAAACAAAAATTACAAGAGGTATTAGGGAGTAGGGGAGTATCCCCCTTGCATTCAGGCTCATTTGTGTATAGCCCAAAGGGGCCTCCTTGGTATTATAATAAAAGGTTTTTTTTTAATTGCAGGTTTTGTAAACCTAAAGTTCTCAATCTCTCCTCAAACCTAGGTTCAAGGACCCAAATTCAAGACACTTAGAGGATCTGAATTAAAAAAATAAGCAAACATGATAGGACTAAAAAGCTTTATCTACTGCAGTTCGCTTTGGCTCCTTGGACCCAAACCTGGTTCAATGAACCCAAAATATGTGACTAACTGGAAATAAGACAATAGTTTTTTTTTGGGCCACCATTACAGGACATGGAGCTCTTCTCTTAAATCTAGAAAATAAATAAAATAGAAGGGGTTTCATCCTCTAACCATAAGGCTCATGGGAATCAAATCTGAAAAAAATGCTTTTATTGGGGGGGGTTCATAAACCTCATGATTTAGCTGTGTTAACCTGTCACCCTTTAATGTTTGCAAAGCTAGCCTAAGGGTCTATAAACCCTCTATCAGAAAATAAAAAAACATAATGAAAAGGCCCCAGGGCTTCTATTTATGGAATAAATAATGATTTGCAGGGATCTTTCAGGTTTGTGTTTGCAGAATAAAGTGTGTGTTTCTCATGGACTGCCCTCTGATATGCATTTAATGTCAGCACTGTGTAGCTATAGTTACTTTAGAGTTTCCATACAAGGAGCATTCGTTGTTTAGCTAATAACTTTGGAGCCATTTGACAAAACTTCCCAAAAAATGTTTGGCCACCTCTGCTCATCACTAAAATGTTTTGGACGGATCTGTCAAGTGGGGGCCAAGAAAAAGGAGGTTCCCGAATATTAATTTCCCTGGTTAATTCCCATTTAAAAATTTGCTCTCTGATACAGAAAAAATAGCTAAAAGAAATTACACCAAATTTGCCAAACAATGGAACTTTACTCAGAAAGTATGCTTTTTGTGATTTGGCAAAAATCCAATCAGCTGTTTTTGAGAAATTAGCATCTAAAGAGGGGCTCACATCAGGCATGAAAGTGATTTACCAAAGTTCTACGGCAGTTTTTTACAGGGCTCACATCAGGCATGCAGGGAATTCACCAGTGTTCTACTGCAGCTCCCCACAGAGTTCTAATGAAAAACGAGAGCTTCTGTATTTATGACAGATGTGTGCCATGCATGAAACCATCTTGATGGGATCAAAGTTGTAAAACCTAAAGCACCTCCTTTAAAAATGAACAAAAAGAAGAACTTGTTTTTGTTGTGGAAGTTATGGCTAGTGCTCTACAAAGCTACAAAGATGACACATTTTATATGAGTTCTCAAATATCTTCCTCATCCATTTCAGTAAAACATTCTAAAGTGGATAGTCAAACATGTCCCTCCAGCACCAGCATGAGTCTGTCACTTAACTCCTTAAAGTGACATTATAGTGAGGTGTTGGAATAAGGTAAAAGAATGTTTAAAAACCAAGCAACCTCTAAAAGGTACCAGTTATAGTTTACTGAGCTAATCATAGCTTGTGCCCATGCCATGCACTGCTTATGATCTGATATATTTCATCACTCACTGTATGTTAAATGGCATCATTGATGCCATCACTGATGACATCTCAAATGACATTATCGATGACATCACTGATGGCATCAGTGATAACACCACAGTCATAAATAGTATAGTGTTACTGATTATACATGCATGGGTAAATAGCATGGTCATAGCGTAAGCCTTGGAGACAAATGTATTTGGTCATTTTAAAAAATACATGGTGCATTATTTACGAATCAATAAAATTTGAGGCAGAAGAAGTACTCAATGTAAAACAAGGTAAAGGTTGATGCACCTGATGTGGATTGTAGACTATGTTTGAAAGTAGGTTGTGACTTAAATCCAAAGCCTGTCCTAAAGAATCTGCGAGAAAGACCAAACATTCTATTGACAATACATTAACCACCAATTCATATCTAGGCACCTGCCCATGGTAAATAGTTGTAATCAAGTGGTATCAACAAATTCAATAAGCTATGCATGTTTATTTCCAGACCTTCACAAAAGATTTTGTGGCACTGCAGATTATTGAATAATTGATAATGTAGGGGTGTCCCACTTAGAGTTGGTTTATCACATACTGGTGTTGTTAGCATGGCTCTAAGGTTGCATGTCATTATGCCCCTCTCAGGAATGTGTGTAGTGTAGTTTACTAAACCATTGAGCATTGTCAATAGGGCCTGACAGAAAGTGTCTTCCAGTGATAAATGTATACCTGTCAACTTCTTGATTTAATTTTTCGCAAACTACACATATCACAATAATTGAATGATGTCATCAGTGATCTACATCAATGATGTTTTGAGATATCATCAGTGATGCCATCAATGATGTCACTTATTTAACATGTCATGAGTGATATGTGAGGATATATAAGCAGGGAATGGCGGGGGCACAAGTTTTAGTTAGCTAAACTATAACTATAACTGGTGAATTTCAGTGGTTTTTTGGGTTTTAAAACTTTGTTTTTCGTTTATTTTTACACCTAATTATAACATCTCTTTAACCTATCTTTTTCCATTGAATATATATATTATATGTATGTAATATGTATATATATATATATTCACTGAAAAAACCATAGGTTTCAGGCACGTTATAGTTAGAAATTAGCATTTAAAAAACCTTACAAATTCACTGAAAAAACCATAGGTTTTAGGGACAGTTATAGTTAGTTGGACATTGCACTCGTACAAAACCCGTGAAATTCCCCCGTTATAGTTAGTTCAGCTAACTATAGCTCGCACCCCCGCAATGCACTGCTGATGACGTCACATATTACATCACTCATGACATGGTCAGTGACATCACTGATGACATCACTGATGACATCTCAAATGACATCACTGATGACATCGAAACTTTTATTTTGGATTTTCTCAGCAACTACTGAACGGATTTTCACCATTTTTAAAAAGGGTGCTTTCTGAACCAAGCACTACCTTTTTGCCAAATTTGGTGTAATTCCGTTCAGCAGTTTTTGCTATAGCCTTGCATAAAGTTTCCTATGGGAAATTGATTTTTCACTCTTATTTTTTGAATTTCTCCGCAACTACTGAACGGATTTACACCATTTAAAAAAGGTCGCTTTCTGAACCAAGCGCTACCATTTTGCAAAATTTGGTGTAATTCCGTTCATCAGTTCGGGCTGTAGCCGTGGCTAAAATTTCCTATGGGAATTAACATGGAGAAAACACGTTTTGGGACCCCCCTTTTTTCTCGGCCCCCGCTTGATGAATCACCCCGAAACTTTCAAGACAGGAGCGGACCGGAGCGCCCCACTAGTTTTGAAAATTTTGCGATGATTCGTCAAACGACGCCAAATTTATTGGGAATAGAATGTTATGAATTTCCTATGGATAATACGTCCTAACTATAACTATCTACATATATATATATATATATATATATATATATATATATATATATATATATATACAAAAATATCCTCCTCCTTTGAAAAAGACAAGGGGACACGGCAGGGCTTCAAGGAATCATTTGTTCGAATTCTCTGGCATGACGCGTTTCGGCGGTAGCCTCTTCAGATGCCTCCGGTGTTACAAATTTCAAAGTTTCCTTTTATTTATTAAGCCCCTCCTTCTAAAGTAGCGTGGGGCACACCTGCACCATATCTCATCAGAGAACACTCGGCCAGTTCATAGTTATGGACTGCAGATCCCATCATGCAGTTGGTTCGCAATCTGGACGAATGTCTCTTACAGCCGGATATTTTCCTCCTCAAAGTGAGTGGCTGAAGAATGGTTAGCTTGAGATTGTAGCACTGTGCTGGGCAACAAACGATTCCTGAGCCCTGTGCTTCCAACCTCACAGTCCCGGTGTTGGCAAAGCTTGGAGACGATGGTAAAGTAACTCCGTCTCTCCGTGTGAGTCACGGACTGTCAACTGGCAGCAAAGACTTCTGCCTCCATCGGACGTGGGGCGGTCCGGGTTAAGCCACTGCACCCTGAACACTTTTGGAAGGGTCCCCTTTGCGTGACACTGGCTACCCGCTAATATGCAAAAATATCCTCCTCCTTTGAAAAAGACAAGGGGACACGGCAGGGCTTCAAGGAATCATTTGTTCGAATTCTCTGGCATGACGCGTTTCGGCGGTAGCCTCTTCAGATGCCTCCGGTGTTACAAATTTCAAAGTTTCCTTTTATTTATTAAGCCCCTCCTTCTAAAGTAGCGTGGGGCACACCTGCACCATATCTCATCAGAGAACACTCGGCCAGTTCATAGTTATGGACTGCAGATCCCATCATGCAGTTGGTTCGCAATCTGGACGAATGTCTCTTACAGCCGGATATTTTCCTCCTCAAAGTGAGTGGCTGAAGAATGGTTAGCTTGAGATTGTAGCACTGTGCTGGGCAACAAACGATTCCTGAGCCCTGCGCTTCCAACCTCACAGTCCCGGTGTTGGCAAAGCTTGGAGACGATGGTAAAGTAACTCCGTCTCTCCGTGTGAGTCACGGACTGTCAACTGGCAGCAAAGACTTCTGCCTCCATCGGACGTGGGGCGGTCCGGGTTAAGCCACTGCACCCTGAACACTTTTGGAAGGGTCCCCTTTGCGTGACACTGGCTACACGCTAATATGCAAAAATATCCTCCTCCTTTGAAAAAGACAAGGGGCCTCGGCAGGGCTTCAAGGAATCATTTGTTCGAATTCTCTGGCATGACGCGTTTCGGCGGTAGCCTCTTCAGATGCCTCCGGTGTTACAAATTTCAAAGTTTCCTTTTATTTATATATATATGGCTGTGCACGGCATTCGGTTGGCAGGCTGCTGGGGGTTTAGCTACAGGGCTATGTGGCCAATCCCCCCACTATGCACAACCAAAGATGTCTGAGGTGTGGGATTGGCTGCCTACCAGGCCCTGCAGCCAACATCACACTGTGCACAACCAAAGGCTGTACGTGACGTGGGTTTGGCTGCCTGTGGGGCGGGTTGCCTGCCTCTGGGTGGGTTGACAACAGGGGACATTTAAGGCTAAGGTAGGAGGCGGCATGGCCCCCTCCCTTTTAATTAAGGTAACAGCCCTGAGGGATGGGGTGCCCAGGGCATCTTTAAGGCTCGGCTAGGCATCCCCTCTCCCCTTTATTTGTTAATACAGCCCTGGGCTATATGGTCCCCAAAGCCTTCTTACACTCAGGGAGGGGAGCTGTGAGACCCCCACTTCCCTCTCAGTTTGAATTTACCCCTTGGGGATGGGTTCCTCTGGGCCTTCTTAGGCTTAAAATATAGTTTAAAAACACATTATCCTACCTTTAATGGCCAATACACTTGTCAATCATGCTAAATATACAACACTATCCACCTAATCCACTAATAGAACCAATAACCCATGGAAACAAAATGAATGCCTAAATTAATAAACTCAAATATTTATTTTATATTTTTCCATAAGTAGTTGCATTAACTTAAATAATTAATTCACAACCAAATGATAAATATTTTTAAATGAATTATTGTGCATTAAGCAAAATAACTTTAAAATAAAACATGATCCATGCAAAACCTGACAACTCACCGAATGCAAAGTTAAACAATTCACAATATTTGAAACATGCCTTTCAAACTTGACATATAAAAAATTTAAATATTTAAAAATGAAAAAATGGCAAACATATCAAAACTGTAAATTTTTTAAATACTTATTTATAAAATACCACCCACCTAATACCCCAAAACTAATAACAATTCTAAAAAAGATAACATAACAAAAAAATTATAATAAGAAAAAGCACAAAAATGTACTATATTTTAGCACACAATTGGTCCAATTCACAAAATAAAGTAAATTAAGTAAGTGTGGAGATTTTCACCTCCATCTAAACGTACTTTTCCTTCTTTTGGTAATCACAAATTCCAGGATTTTACATGGAAAGCTGCACCAGATGCGAGGTTGCAGGTATATTCCTGGTAAGATAATGTGATCTTTCCAACAGAATCTTATTCCCACTTTGATATGTTTCTATTGTTGCACGATTGATTATTCCCACTGCACTCAGAGTTTTGCAGGAAAGTTTAATTGAACATTAGCACCTTTCGTTTTGAGTTCCTTCATGCACTTCCCTAACTCCCCCTATCTATGTAATGTTGCTCATGAAGCATCTGATCTGATACTAAAGATGTATCCTTGCCCCTGTAGACATTTTAATTGTAGCACCCTTGCTAGAATTTCTTCCTTCATGGCACGCATTATAAAGTTCACAAGAATTTTTCTCATTTTCTTCCTATAAGGGTTGCCTCTAGAAGGGTCACTATGCACTCTCTGAATTTCTGTCATAAGGTTGACTGATATGTCCTTAAAGGCTGTAGCTTTCTTTAATAGATCCTCCACAAATGTTTTTAAACCTCAGCCCACAATGCCCTCCAAGATGCTTAGTATTCTTAAGTTGTTCCTTCTGGGTTTATTTTCATATATTTTGACCTTGCTCCAAGTGTCATTATCTCATTGTTTAAGTTTAGAAATCACTTTTGTGTTGTATCTTGTCCCCTTAAGTTCCTGTACCACCTTTTCTAAAACTTGTTTATGTAGTGCCAAATTGTCTGTCTTCCTGCTTCATATATTTCTTTTCAGTTCTCTTCTGATTTAATGAAGCTAGATATCACCTCTAAAGTAAATTTCGATAGCATCTTCCATAGGCCACCCTCACAGGGGTCTATCTGCTCTTTATCCTTCCAATTTTCCTTTATGGCTAAAGTGTCCCCATTTCCAACACTAGTCTGGCATTGTAGTTGATTCTCATTGTTTTCAGTACCTCCTTCCCTAAGTGGTTCATATCTGTTCTGTTTTTTTATTCCTCCACTCTTTTCCTCTGTCATGGAAACCACTGTGTCATTTTACCCTGGCCTAGGACCATATTTTCTAGAGATGGTCTAGATCCTGTGCATTCCTCTTCTCCTACCAGTTTAAAGAGTGGATTAGCCATGTCTTGATTTCCCTTTTGCAACTGAGTCGGGATAAATGTTCTAAATGAGAACAGGATTCTAGGTTTGATTTGAAGTCCAACCTCCTTTTCTGTCTATCCTCTTTAATTAATATGTGCTTACCTAAAGTTTTGTTTTGCTCTCATTTAGGTATAGTTTTCTCCTTGCTGCACCTCCCTTACATCGGGGGGGCAGTTACTTTTTATCTTCCTATTAAGTTTGTCTTTTTCTACAACAAGTTTGCTTTGTGTTTCTTTGGTCTCCCACAACACGTATCTCCCGGATATGCCCTTGCTCCTAGGTCTCAAACTGATCAAGTACCCATTTACCAATCCCTTCTTACCTCCACTAATTGGCCCCTTCGGTGAACGTTCCTCGCTATTATGTTCCTGACATTTACTTTTTTCCTCAATCTGGAGTCTGCCTGCTCCAACATCTGCTTCTGCTCTCCCTGCTTCTCTCTTCCAGGGCTCAAACTGGAGCTCAATCCGTTCCGATTGCATCATGACTGTGGTGACTCTACTTATGTTGCATCAGAGGGAGATGTGAATCAATGCTCTCCAGTCACATTTCCACTGGGTCATCGCTCTGCCCCATCAATGCTCATGGAGACTCTCATAGTGCACATTGATAGATCCTTTTCAAGTGCATTACATTCTCATGTTGTACCTGCTAAATACACTCCAAAGCAAATGAAAAAGAAGAGCATTATCATACACCTTTTACAACCCGAGGAAAGAGTACTCCCAACATGTCGCTCTAGCCACCTATAGTGGGTTGTTATCTTACTCTAAGTCGAAATTGAGGTGTACATTTAGTGAGTCTTTTAATCTGGAGCACACTAGATTTGGGTATCTTTTGAACTCTATAAAGCATGAACCCTATTTAATATGCTCTCTGGAGACATTGGTGGCTGATGGGGTTGGTTCCCTGCTGCCTACTTTTATATGGTGTGGTTGCTCTTCAACCACTGACTTTATCTTTCTTTAAGTGTCTCTTTCTTGTTTAATTAGTAACAGTAGGATAGCATCTAATGGGTTTAGTGATCATAACCCAGTTTTCCTCTCATTGAGTTGGGATTCAATGCTAACTAGGGTCGCTGATATGGTTGTTAGTGGTGGGGTTAAGTTGATCCATCAGGGCAGAAGGTTGAGGTGGACAAGGGTTAACCCTACAATTTTTAAAGCTGAGTTGTTTAACAGCTGCACCCAAGTTTTTATTACTTGTTTGACAAAAGATTCTCCAGCTCAGAATATTCTGGGCACTTTTGATACAATTGTCAAAAATATTTTGGATCTGTTGACCATCCGCAATCAGACCTCATTACCACCTATAAATAGATGGCCCTCAGCTTACACCCAATGCTGGTCAACCTATGAAATGGAGTTGCGAAGGTGGAAGACATTCTTATGGAATGAGACATCGGAACAGCTTTTGCAAGCCAGTTGACTGGCAAGTAGCACCACGTTTCTGGGAAATTATGAAACGCTTTATCTTTTCTGGCTCTGATAATGGTTCGGTCTTGTCTCATATTCCCCCAACCGTTGGCTGAGGCACTTTGATGGCATTTATAATGATCACAACATTTTGGAATTTCCTCAGTGCTTAGGTCACTCTAATTTGGTTTTCACCTTCGAGGAAGTGAAAATTGCTATTTTGCGGTTGTGTACTTGCTGAAAGGCAAAGCCCGTCTTAATGGCATTCTAGCCGATCTATATATTAGTGACCCTGATGTGTGAGCTCCTCTGCCTACTCAGATTCTTAATTGCGTTGCAGTGGATTGCCCGTAACCATTATGGCCCACTTTTATTATTGCACCTATTTTCAAAAAGGGTGACAAAAACGTCCCCATTGCAACAGTCCCATCTTCCTGATCGACTCTGTTATGAGGGTTATGGGCAGAGTCTTCCTTAAGAGGTTATCAACCTGGGTGGAGGATAGCCAGAATCTTTCTGATTTGTAGTGAGGGTTTAGACCAGGCTTGGGCACAATTGATCAATGGATGAATTTGTATCTCATCACTAATAAGTATACAGTGGCCAGACAAGGCTGTATCCATATGGCCTACATTGACATCAAGTTGGCTTTTGATGAGGTCAATCGGGTGAAATATCCTCTTGTACTTGGGTGTATACCCTAATATAGTGTATTTCTTGAGTGAGCTGCAAATGAAAATGTCAGCAGTCGCTCACTACAATACTGATGGCTCCTGCACGGATGCTTTTCAAGTTATGAGAGGAGTTCGCTGGGGATGCATTCTAGCCCCATTTTTGTTTTTGCTATATATATATAAACAACTTAAAAATGTCTTTGTTGACAGGAGCAACAGATCTTCCTAAAGTTGTGAACCACTCAATTCCCACTTTACTAGACGAGGACGATGCTGTTCTGCTTGCTAGAACCGTGCTAGGTCTCCAAAAGTTATTTGATTAGTTCATAGCTTTTCTGGACATATTAGTCCTGTCCACCAACTTCAAAAAGTATTTTGTCTTGCTGGCAGGCCCAAGGAACACTAGGACCAGACACTTTCATGTACAAGGTCATGAGCTTGCTTGGGTCAGTTCTTTTCTGTACTTTGGGGTCATTTTTAGGTTTAAATTTCTTTATTATAGTTTTACAGAGAAAAAAGAGAAACAAATCAACATTAACGTAGTGAAATGCACATCCTGATACCCCACGATGTGGGGCGAGCTGTAGCAGCATGCTAAACAACCCCAACATCCACCCCCCGGGACCCCTCCCCACATACCCCCACCCTGCTCCCACCACCCCCTCTGAGCGTGTTCACCCTGGCATAGTTGTGCCCTGAGGGTCCTTCTGCGCCGGTCTGGTAAGCCACAACAGCTTCAAATACTTGGGACAGGTAATCTTGTTAAATTCAGAAGATAATAGTGCTAAGAAGGGTCCCCATATGTCCGGGAAAGACGCGCTCTTGCCGGCTAGTGAGAGAGAGATCCTCTCCATGCCAAGAATGTGCAACAAACAATGCAACCAGCCCACGTAAGTGGGAATGCGAGTAGTTCCCCAGTGTGTGAGTATGTTTTGAAGGGTACGCCCCCAAGGCTAATGCTATTTGGCGGCCCTTTCGT
This sequence comes from Calotriton arnoldi, assembly GCA_963921515.1. NCBI lineage: Eukaryota > Metazoa > Chordata > Amphibia > Caudata > Salamandridae > Calotriton > Calotriton arnoldi. The sequence continues at coordinate 1,492,311 of CAWUFW010002810.1, read as the reverse complement.
GACTTTAGGGGGAATGTGAGAGCATTCGGTAAGCCCAGAATGATGTAAGCTGGGAACCGGGGTACCTCTGTGTCAAAGTGCATATCTATGTTTGGTAGGACCTGCTCCCAGTAGGATTTTAACCTGGGGCAGTCCCACAAGATGTGGGTCAGCGTGCCCGGTGTGTCACATCCGCGCCAACATCGCAAATCTTTTAATGGATTGCATTTGTGAAGACGTGCTGGAGTGTAATACCAATATGTGACTATTTTGGTGGCTGTCTCCACACTAGCCACGTTGTGTGCCGTGTGTTTCGCCCTATAATATATATTCTGCTATTCTCGTTGTGTAAGATTGCGTTCCAGTTCTAATTCCCATCTCTTTTGGCTTGGGGACTTGTGGGGCGGAGGGCCTGCCTAATTAAGCAGTGAAGCTGCGACACTAGATGGGTGTTGTCTTTCTTGGATAGCAGCCAATTTTTGTATTTAGTGAGGCAGAGTTGTGCTAGCTGACGGACCTCCGGGTGCATGCCCCAGTGCCATATCTGCTGGTAGTGAAAGTGTTCTGTCTCCGGGAGCCCCTGCTCCCGACGAAAGTCCTCGAAAGAGAGCGGGCCCTCTACATTGAAAAAGTGTCCAATCGGTCTGCACCCTTCCTCTGTCCATCGTGCGAAGGCCTTTACGTTCATCCCCGCTATTGTATCCCAACCCCTAAGTAGAACGCTCGTTACGCACAACAAGTATAGATTTTTGGGTCTAGCTGCCTTGGAAAGGAAGGGTATCTGCCATAGTGATCTCCCGGCTAGCGCCCTATCTAAAAAGGGCCAGTGCTTTTCGGACTCCGAACGTGACCACTCAACGAAAGTCCTGATCTGAGTCGCCCAGAAGTAGTCCTGGAGGTTACGAATCCCCAAACCCCCCTCTTCTGGAGGCCTGTAACTCAAGTTGCTCCGCATTCTGGGCTTCCTGCTCGCCCATATAAAGCTTTCCAGCTCTCGCTGCAGTGTGCTCAGCATGCCTTGAGGAGGCTCTAGAGGAAGAGTCTGGAAGAAGAATAAGATCTTGGGCAGTATGGACATTTTAATGGACGCTATACGGCCCAGCCATGATAGTGCATGTGGTCTCCAATGGCATAGGTCTTCCTTAACCTGCCGGAGCAGAGTTGCGTAGTTAAGCTTTATGGTATCTGGTATTGTCGCCGCAGGCTGAATCCTCAAATAGGGAATCGCATCTGAGGCCCATTGTATAGGGAGTGTGCTCTTTAAGCGGTTGAGTGTCGATGGTTTGAGGGTGAGGTTTAAGGCCTGTGATTTGTGGACATTAATTTTGAAACCGGCAACCAGGAAGAAGCATTTCAGCTCTGACAAGACCGCCAGAACAGAGACCAGGGGGTTCTCCAACATCACAATGATGTCATCAGTGTATAGGCTAAGGGTATGAAGGTCCCCCCCAAAACAGATGCCCGAGATCAACCGATTATCTCGGATACTCTGGACCATTGGCTCCATGTAGAGAGCCAAGAGTAAGGGGGAGAGGGGAGAACCTTGGCGGTTCCCTCTCTGTATGGGAAACGGGATAGAGGTGTATCCATTTACAAGAACTGTAGCAACAGGGTTTGTGTACCCACTGAAAACCCAGGCTATGAATCTTTCGGTGAGCCCAAAGTGGTGCAGCGTTGCCTTCATGTACGGCCAGTTCACCCTGTCAAACGCTTTCTCCACGTCCATAGACAGTAGTAAACGCTCAGTGTCGAAGCGCTCAGCTTTGTCGATTATATGAAGTATGCGTTTTGTGTTGTCTGCGCATTGGCGGCCGGGCACAAAACCCGACTGATCTGGGTCTATCAGCCCGGGCAACAGTGATGACAAGCGGGACGCGAGTACGCCTGTGAATAACTTAAGGTTGAAATTAAGGAGAGATGTAGGCCTGTACGAGGCGCACTGCCGCTTGTCTTTGCCGACCTTGGGGATGACTCTCACCAATGCTTCCTGCATCGACAAGGGAAGAGAAGATGTGGTTCCTACCGCGTTATACACCCTCGTAAGGAGGGGGGCCAGAATCGGACAGAAAGCTTTGTAAAACGCAGCAGAAAAACCATCTGGTCCCGGGACTTCATCGGTTTGAGCTTCGCGATAGCCGAAAATACCTCCTCCACCCTGATCGGGGCGGCAATTTCCTCTGCCTGGTCACTGGTGATTGTAGAGGTCGGGATATCTTGCAAATATTGAGCTTGGGCCTGTGGGGACAGATCTTGCGCGGTGTACAGTTCCTCATAGAATTGGCGAAAAGTGTCAGCAATACGCTGGTCGGTGACCACCTCCTCCCCTCCAGGGGTCAACACCACTTCCACAGCCGATGCCTGTGTCTGCATCCTAAGCCTATGGGCTAAGAGTCTCCCCGCCTTGTCCCCCCCAGTGTAGAAGTTGTGACGGAGTCACAATGCCGCATATTCTGCCCGGTCTAAGTCAAGCGCCGCCACCTGAGAGCGCATGGCCTCAAGTTGCCTCCACACCCTCGGGGCTCCCGTCCACTGGTGGATTCGCTCTAGCTCCTGCGTCTTCTGTGTCAAGAGCTCTCTTTTTTCCCTGCACGTCTTGTTGTCTAGGGCTGAGATGGCAATGAATTCACCCCTCACCACCGCTTAAGGGCATCCCACAGGGTAGCTATCTGTGTGTCAGGAGTATCGTTCACCGTAAGATAGTCTTGTATCGTCTTTGAGACCTGCCGGACCACCTCTGGCCTGTGAAGTAGCGAGTCCCGAAGTCGCCACGAGCAAGAGACGGTGCGTTCTGCTGGTAGTGAGAGGGCTAGGGGGACTGCTGAGTGGTCTGAAAGGGCGAGCGGTTGAATATCTATGTGTGTGACCAGAGGGGACAGACTCAATGAGCCTAAGAAATAATCAATCCGGGAATAGGTTTTGTGAGAGTGCGAATAAAAGGAGTATTCTCGTGAGGCCGGATGCTTTTCCCTCCATATGTCAGCCAGCCCCGCATTTGTAAGCATTTGTTTCCCCTCACTAGAAAGTGCCCCTGATTGCCCCTGTCTCCCTTCTGACCCTTGTTCAGAGCGTAGGCTGACCCTATGGTAATTGACTGTGGGCAGACTGTGAAAGAATAAGCAAGGAACCTGCCCTTCGTTTCAGCGCGTTTAGGCCCTATCTTCCCCGGGAATTTGCTAGATAACAGAATGGCCACCCCTGCTTTCTTTGTAGAGAGAGAGGAAAAGAACTGCTGCCGGAAAGCACACGTGCGCATCCTATGAGTGTCCCCAGGGAGGAGATGTGTCTCCTGCAGCAGGCAAATATGGGCATCGGAGCGCTCTAGATATGACAGAATGGCTTGGTGCTTGATGGGGTTATTTAACCCCTTCACGTTCAAGGACAGGATCCTAAGAGGACAGGTCATGAGGATAACTCCAGCAGGGGAGCTATGACGCTGCGGTTCAATTCCCTGCGACGGAAGGTAGGGACCGACCTGCTGTGCCAGCTGGGTGTGCCTTTTAGCCGAGTGGGATGGACAGTGAGTGCAAGACTGTAGGGGGTCCCCAAACTAACTAATAACCCCATCAACATACAACATGTAAACAAAACAAAACACAAGAAGTCTGAAATGTCCTGGTATTGCATTCCCACGGGATGAGGGTGGAAGAGGTCCAGAATGCCAGGTCGCTCCGCTCCCCCGGGCCCCGGCCATGTGCGATACCAAACGTCCACCCGTCTGCTCTCTCGTGCACCGGGCAACAAACTTCACAAGCTCAATCCCCAGCATCTTCAGCCTGAGCCCGAGGTGTCTTCTCCAAACGATGCCAAGACAGCCTGCCCCTACCTGGCGATTGTTTCAGGATCCAGGCGTAGTTTCAGAGAGCTCGTACCAACAGTCGTCCAGCTCCCGGGCCGGTGGCCCCTACCCGACCTGGAGGGCGAGGGCTGGCTTGCCGCGTCGTCCTCCGAGATATTCAACAATTGACAGGCCTCCTTGACTGAGCGTACTTGCTGGATCTTCCCAATAAGACGAAAAAATGAGACGGAATGGATGCCCCCATGAGTATGGAATATTGCTGTCTCAGAGATGTGCAGTGATGGGCCGGAAGACTCTCCTCTTCTGAAGGGTGGAGGCCGCTAAATCCTGGAACAGAAGAGGCAGATGCCCCTGGAACTCCAAGGACTCACAGGCTCTTGCTTTTTGTAGGATTCGTTCCTTCAGCTGAAAGTCATGCACACACGTGAGTATGTCTGGGGGGGGGCCAGGAAGACCTCCCGGGGCCCACCCGGTGCGTGCGGTCCAGCTTGATTTCCATATCCTCCGGAGCATCAAGGATCGACCTGAAGAGGCCCTCCACGAAGGCCGCAATGTTCCTGCCCTCTGCCCCACGCGGAATGTTACGAATACAAATGTTATTGCGCCTAGAACGGTTCTCCAGGTCTTCTGCGTGTGCCTGGAGATCCAGATGCTGGTCTTTCAAGCGTATCACCTCTTGTTGTAAGAGTTCGATCTCTTCGTCTCTGCCCGCGCTCTGAGTCTCGAGGGTGTCGACCCTGTCTCCCAGGGAGTCTACATCTTTCCGTACCTCCCTGATCTCCTGCGCTAATTCTGTCTTCATCTGCTTGAGATCATCCCGAAGTGATGCAAATAAGGTCTCAATGAATGCACGGGTAAGTGGGCCCCAGCTGGTCGTCTGAGACTTGAGTAGTAGATCTTTAACAGATCTGTCCTTCTTCCCCCCTTGGCACTCGCCATAGTCAGCTGCCTCTGAGGGTGCTATGTCTTCCTCCGTACGTGGCTGACCCAGCAGAGTCACTCACGTCGCTGCGACAGGTGTCTGGTGCAGGGGGTCTGAATGTGAGAGAGTATGCTCATTGCTAAGTATGGCGCGGAAGTTGCTCAGGGGGGAGGGTGGTGCCCCCAGGCTCGCACCAGTATCACAGGCCCGTTGTCGTGAGGGTTTGAGGACCCAGCTACACTGCTTGACCCACCACTAGCAGGTTGCCGCTGCACTCTGGCAGCAGACGCGTTGGGGCATGCGTCAAATGCAGTGCCCAGCTTCGGCCGCTCCTCCAACCATCTCAGTGTTGTGGGTCGCAAGCAGGGCAGACTCCACTAAGGCCAGTTCTTGTGCGAAGCGTAGTGGCTGGGCTCTCCCCCACCCCAGGTGTGGAGGCGGCGAAGGAGGTCCAACAGCTCTCTCTTCAGGCCCCTCGACGCAGCTCCCTTATGCTCCTGGGCTCTGCCCAGTCCGCTCCCCTCCCATGTCTGGATCCTCTGGCAGCACCCCTGGCACCGCCCGCTCGATGCCTGTGGGCCGATCCACGCCTCTGCCGTCGACTAATCACCCAGGAGAAGGGGTCTGCAGCAGCAGCACAATCTACAGGGGGCCTCGCAGGCTGGCGCGCGTTCCCCCTCCTAGCAGAGACTCTCTGGCCTACTCCGGCCTCAAGCACAGACTCTGAGTCAGGGAGGGGACCACCACCAATGCCCCCAGTCCCGCTCGACTCACGGTTAGGGCTCCCGCCGGTCCTGGTCCTTCTGTCTCCGGGCCTTAGTCTCCGCAGCCACGCTTCCAAAGTGTGTCGCTTTCCCCTGTAGGGCGACGGGATAGCCACAGCCCGGGGACCGACGCTGCTCACCTGCACCTGCGGGCCACTGCTCACCAACTTCTGTGGAGCAGGAACACTCCGCTGCACACCTCGCCGCAGACGAGAGGCCCAGCCAGCCCGTGCCACGATGAGCGCCCACGGCCCGGCCCCTCCGCAGCAGCCACGCGGCTTCTAGGGCCTCACTCTGCCTTTCACTGCAGCATTCACCCTGGCAAAACGACTCCTGCTAGTCCGCGAGCGTTCCCTCAACCCCCAAAGCGGTCTCTGTGGGTCTGCTGATCAAGGCTTTAGCCTGGACCAGACCTGGATCGGAGCTGGAGGAGGAGTAGGTACATCCTACACGGTCACCATCTTGCCCACCTGGGGTCATTTTTGATAGTGTAGGTACCTGGCATGGACGTGGGTTCACCAAAATTACAGGGGTAACGGAAGTGACATCAAATAGCATTTGACCTTTACTTTCACTCTCACACACACACATGCTTACACATACACATACATTCACACCTACACACCCTGTCTCTCAGATAAACACACTCTCATCCACAAGCATGCATACAACATACATTTAAAAGCAATTTTTGCTTAAATCAGCTGACAGGGAGAGACATATTCTAGCTAATTGCGTAATAAACAAAATGCAGAAAACAAGGAAAGTGGACCCCAATTGATGTCCATAAGGACAAGCTGTCCCCTGTGTTCCTGGCACTGATATTGCCACCTCTAAGGCCAGGGGTCACAAAGGTAGTGCCAAGAGTCACAAGGGGCAAGCCAGGGGCCCAGCTGCGACCCCTGGCAATCCCTAAATGGCGTCCATGGTACTTGGTCTCCTCTTCAAAAAAATAAAAACAATGTGTTTCTAGGGACTATCACCTCTGTGTCTGCCTTCTTTTCCAGCTGGGCAAGAAGTCCATAGGTGCCTTGATGAAAGTGTATCAGGCAAAGTGAGTGAGTGCCCTCTGTCGCCAATGGTTGTGCCATTTGGGGGCATGCGGATGTCTCCAGCAAGCAAGTTGTAGAAAATAAATTTAGCAGGAGGCTCTTATGTGTTCCGCAGTTCGCCCCTTCCTATTTTCTGCATCAGGAATTTAACCTTATTTATCTTTATCATCTTGTAGCTCTCTTTCCCCTACTGCTATGGATCGCTATTTTGGTCAGACCTGGGTGCAAGCTGAATAGGGCCATTATAAATGATCGTCTTACTTTAGATATGGTACTCTGTTCCCTTGTTGAAATATTTCAGAGATTGCTTTGTGAAGTTGGGGAAGCAGGCTATTTTTGTATTCCCAAGTTCAATTGTAGAATTTGACCTGGTTTGGACCCTTATAGAGAGGAAGAAAACCTCTCCATGCCTTCTGTTAATGGGCATATTGTTTTGAAAACTTGCAATTGAACCATACCTGTTATCTGTCAGCAATTGTTCTCATTGTTTTTGCTGACAAGATTTAGGATGAACCTAACACACAGGATGTTGATAGTCGCCAACATTCTAGGTATCGTGGGCCCTCATGGCTGCGACTCATTGTCACCACAAAACACACCACATTTCTTTATGCTCTGTGGATACTACAAGCCTCAGAAAGATTTTATCTTGCCTCTCTTGTGAGGTTGCAACTTTAGACAATTGTGGCCTTCCCTTTTGTTTTTACAATTATTGTCCAATGAACATTCATGTTCTTTAATGGTCGATTTTTTATCTGCAGCAGTTAACCTTAAAAGGACATTTGATGGTTGATATGTTCAGCCAGGGTGGGTTGTGGAAGTTCGGGCGAATTTCATCCTTAGTGATTTACATACTGGTCATAATCTTGGACCTATTGTTTTATTTAAATAAGTGATGTATTTTATGGTATTGTAGTATGAATTAATTGGACTCATATATATTTCATACTGTTGTACTGCTTATGTATTGCATTTTTAATGCAACTTTTAAGGGTAACTTATTTTAACCAAATAAAGGATTTTGATGATGATGGTGCTGCGGACCATGTACATCAGACTATATACACTGTGGAAGGATATTATGGCCTAAATATCGATGATCTGGAATCTTTGAGCAAATTGGTGAACAGTTTCTTAGAATATACGTCCCCAATAATAATTGTGGGGGACTTTAAAATCCTGTTAGATAATAACTTAGACAGATCTTCGAAACGGAAAAAGGTGAACATTCATAAAATGCAAGCATATGTAAAAATGATAACAAAGGAATTGGGGCTAAGCAATGTTTGCCGATGGAGAGCAGGGCAGCCAAGAGATTATATATTGGAAAAAGTATGAGCATTATTCTAGGATAGATTATTTTCTGACAGACCAAAAAATAGTAGATGAAGCCAATTCAGTGAAACAACTTCTGGAACACCTATCAGATCATTCACCGGTACTGTTACAACTCACTGTTAAACACAGAGGGGCCGATTCCGATCTCGGTCGGAGGCGCACCCAATACTATTCGGTCGGGAAAAAAGCCATGCGAAAGCCAGTTTCCCGACCGATCCGTACAGCACACCGAACGAGCAAGTACGATGCGCACAACAGCAAAAATCCCGGCCGAGCCGTACTCACCCAAACCAGGTCCTGTTCTCCGACCGAGGCGAATCCGGAAACGCCGAATCGAGTCGCACGGAAGGGAAAATGCAGCCCCGTCCGGCCGGACAAGTACGATGCGCTTTCCGTACGCGCCGAACCCGTCGCTACGCACGGCACGTCAAAGCATCCGGGAGAGGCGCACATAAGCTCCGAATCGCGCCACAACACGATCCACGGCTACGAGACGAACACAGCACAGACGAGGACGACGCGAAGCGGCGAGGACGAAGCGAGCGACGAGGACGAAGCCAAGCGACGAGGACGACGCGAAGCAACGAGAAGGACGAACGACACGAACCAACCATGAATCCCTTCGTCCCGATCATACCAATATTCTACATCTACTACCGGAACAGGCACGGACGCGTACGGCGCAGAAGGTAAGTCAGACACCAACCACAAAACACATACAACACGTACACGACACATCACACACATACACTGGGAATCTGAATATCCTTGCAACAGCAGCACCATAGGGGCGGGATGCCCATCACCAATGCCACATATGCACACAGGGGCCTGAATGCGCGCCACCACCCCAACCCAGGGGGGGCTGGATGCCAACCACCACAACCACCCTTAGCCAGGGGGGTGCCAGATGCCCACCACCACTACCACCCTTAGCCAGGGGGGCTGGATGCCTACCACTACTACCACCCTCACCCAGGGGGGGCAGGATGCCTACCACTACTACCACCCTTAGCCATGGGGGCAGGATGCCTACCACTACTACCACCCTCACCCACGGGGGCAGGATGCCTACCACTACTACCACCCTTAGCCATGGGGGCAGGATGCCTACCACTACTACCACCCTCACCCACGGGGGGCAGGATGCCTACCACTACTACCACCCTTAGCCAGGGTGGCAGGATGCCTACCACTACTACCACCCTTAGCCAGGGGGCAGGATGCCTACCACTACTACCACCCTTAGCCAGGGGGCAGGATGCCCACCACTACTACCACCCTCACCCAGGGGGGCAGGATGCCCACCACTACTACCACCCTTAGCCAGGGGGCTGGATGCCTACCACTACTACCACCCTTAGCCAGGGTGGCAGGATGCCTACCACTACTACCACCCTCACCCAGGGGGCAGGATGCCCACCACTACTACCACCCTTAGCCAGGGGGCAGGATGCCCACCACTACTACCACCCTCACCCAGGGGGCAGGATGCCCACCACTACTACCACCCTCACCCAGGGGGGCAGGATGCCCACCACTACTACCACCCTCACCCAGGGGGCAGGATGCCCACCACTACTACCACCCTTAGCCAGGGGGGCAGGAAGCCTACCACTACTACCACCCTTAGCCAGGGGGCTGGATGCCTACCACTACTACCACCCCCACTCATAGGATGGACAATGCATGACACAACAAGCACACCACAACCTAGGGAATGCAAGATTAAGACATCCCCCACCACCATGACAAGCGTGTGAGCAGGCTGTGTCAAATGCCTACAACACCGAACATGACATTGAACATACAATGTGACCCCCTAGCACATGTGCCACACATATATGTGTGTGGCACCCACAATGCAAGCAGCCCATGACCATTGTGGCAATGGGGCCTAAACCCCCATCATCACAGTGACCAAAAGGCAAGTGTGGGGTCCATAGCTGAAGCACATTTTGACCATTGTGGCAATGGGGTCTAAACCCCCATCATCACAGTGACCAAAAGGCAAGTGTGGGGTCCATAGCTGAAGCACATTTTGACCATTGTGGCAATGGGGTCTAAACCCCCATCATCACAGTGACCAAAAGGTAAGTGTGGGGTCCATAGCTGAAGCACATTTTGACCATTGTGGCAATGGGGTCTACACCCTCATCATCACAGTGACCAAAAGGTAATTGTTGACAAAGAAAGAGCTGCAACTGCCAAACTGCATGGATCATTCCTGGTCACAGAACCAAAAACTCATCTGTGGCAAAGTAGTGTATGTGTCCCATTGCAACATAAATTGGGGGAGCCAAATACTGCAGTGCAAATGAAACATTCCTTTGGCCATGTGCAGACAAACAACACCCATGGGGGCTGAGACCGTCAACAGTCATCAATGACACAATGACAGAAGTGACCATCAGTATGCAGAACCACATATTTGCACCAATGGGCACACAAATGCAGATACCCTGTGGAGAAAGCAGATGTGAGGTGAACAGATACCATACCATGGCAGCAATGGGACACACAAACCATGATCACTGTGCTGACCGATGACCTAGGAGTCCCAGGGACAGCAGGGGAAACAGACCAAACAACATACAGCCAATGGCACACCCAAGATATGCCAATGCAGTGGTGCAGATGCACAAACACAAACAGGCAGACCAACACTGTCATCATACACAGCAGGTGAGGGGTGGGGGTGCCAGTGTCCCCAGGCAACAACACAACACATGAGGAGAGCTGAATACCAATCATACAGATGTGCATACACTGCCACACTAAGGTAACTCATGGATCCAAATCCCCTATGTGGGCAAGCAGGCATTGACAGGTGAGAGGGAGCACAAAACACACATGTCACACAGGCACGTAGGAACAACAACTGACACAGCAAGTCACAGACACACCACAGCACCACCCCCAGGGCCCCCACAATGTGGTGACCCTGGGCTGAAGAAAAATACCACTGTGATGACAAAGCTAAATGTCGTTCACACTGTGAACCACAGTCAGGTGTCCTGAGCAACTAACTACCATCACACCTACACAAGCACAAATCAATCAGCATGGCCAGTAAGCCAAGGCCAACATGGAGGCAGGGGACTAGCCGGGCAACAACTCTCATCTGCACACACTCAAGACCACACCCCTCGACCTCCAACAATGTGCAGCAGTGAAGTACACATGCACTGGTGACATTGCACATGCACCCATGACTATTCCAGGGTGGTGGGTGGGAACCAAGGTGTAGAAACACATCACACATGGACACTCAACAAGACTCCTGAATGTCTGACACACTGCACACTACGCTGTACATGGACATGACGGCAATACCACACCGACCAATGGGATCCCAGCCACAGTCACACACCAATGAAGAAGCCAAGGTCACCCACAAAGAACACACATAGACAACAACCAACATTGCAGCCCGGACCCTAAGGAGTGCCAGCAGTCACACACACAACGTGTCACAATCACTGAAAGATAACACAAACTGGAAATCACATGACAGGGGCAAACAACAAGTGCCAAAGGGAAACCTGACTGTGACCCATCTGCGTCAGCACACAAACTCTGCCCTGACAGCAAACACACCTATGGGTGACACCCTGATGACCAGTAATGTGCCATGCACCCACATCACAGAGAACACAGGGAGAAGACTTTGGGGGAACATAGCTCAAGTCAGCAAGCATCACAAACAGGTACAACACTAGGGATCACAGCATGCGCAGATGAATGGAAGTGAACACACAGACATGCACATACAACACACACCTTGGGCGCAGGCAATGTCACACGTGTACACACTGCCATGAGGGGACTCCACTCCTGTGTGAGGAAAGCTGTGCCATATGTTGCCTCAGTAGGGCCCCATCATGTCAGCTGAGCACTTGGTCACACAATCAACAATTAGCACCAAATGAGGGCTCCCATCACATCAGCCTGGTCATGGATGTGCCAACGGAATCATCAGCACAGATCCAACACACTTGTATAGCAATGTTGCACTGACTACACGGATGAGTCCCTCCCCATTGATGCCCAAACCTGCATGTCCACTGGAGATGGCAACACGGTCAGGGAAGTAGACAAATGCAACGATGGCAGGCACAACAGATGTGCAGGGGTGGAAGCCACAGATATGAAATTGCCAATGTAAGTAGGAAACCCATTGCCAAATACTGAACACATGACACCCTCAGATGCTGCTATTGATGACATGGATACACCACATGATAGGACACATTCCCCCTGGACCACATGGGTTCCTGCACAGTAACACTTCATAATCATGAGACCAGATATCACCATCACTGCAGCAAGGGCATGGTTAGCTGCACCAACAACATGTACATCTGAAGCATGAGCAATAGAGAAAAGAAAGTTGCTTTATTCAGCATATGTGTTGTTTGATAACGACGTCCAGAAGAAATTAGAGCAAAGGCCAATGGCCAGTCCATTGTCAAAGTTCAAACAGGGTGACACTGGCAGATGTCACCCTACGCATGCCTGCACAATACCAGGGACAATCCACTAGGAGGGGCAACCGGGGGGCAGGCCAGGCACCGCAGGGACAGGATCAGGGCTCACCAGGGGGAGTCAGGGAAGGGGTGGTGGGTGCTGGAGAGCCACTGACAACTGCAGTGGAGGTGTCTGACATGGTGTGTGCCGGCACAACTGGGGGGCATGACACAGATGTCGTGGGTGCCGGCACAACTGCAGTGGACCCTGCAGATGGGGTGGACAGGTCCGCCACTGCAGTGCCCAAGTCAGACAGGGCGGTAGTGGACTCCACTGCAGTGCCTACCTCCAGGGGAGGAGAATGGGGAACAGGCAAGGTGGGTTGGACAGAGGGGGGGACACCCTCACCACATCAGTGGCACAGACAAGCGCAGCGGGGGGTGTGGTGCTGGGAGAGCAAGTGGCAGGGGAGAAGGCCGGAGCATCTTGGGGATGGTATATCTGTGGGTGGGGGAACCTGGGGCAGGGTGTGGTGGGGGCACCTGTGCAGTGGGGGCCTGAGGGATGGAGGACGGAGACCTTGTGCCTGAGCTGCAGGGCGGTGGCGGGGTCTTGCTCTTAGCACTCCGGGGGACTTGCGGGTGGGGGCCTCAGTCCGTCTGCGCCTGGGGGAGGGTGTCCGGGGGCGAGGGGCACTCTGCTCCGTGTGGGTGGGCTTCCTCTTCCCCCGGGATGCTGGAGCAGCTTCATCGGTGGGGAAGAGGCCGAGGTCACAGAGGAAGAGCTGCTGTGACTTTGGGGTTGCAGGTGAGGCAAGGGAGGGTGCTTTGGAGGGAGAGGGAACTGAGGACTGCGCAGTGCATGTGGATGCGTGTGTGTGTTCCAGGGCCCCATCCCCTGTGAGTCTGGCTTCAGTCCCCTGAATGTGCGTGCGTGTGCGTTTTGTCATTGGCGTGTGTGTCAGTGTGCTGGATGTGTGTGTGCTGGTGTGTGCCTGTGCCAGTGTGTGTGTGCCTGGGATGGGTAAGGTGCTGGGGAGTGTGGATGGAGCAGAGGCAGGAGGGGTGAGGGACCGTTTGAGGAGGGACACTGCTGCCGTCAGGGAGGAGTCCATGGACCTATTGCCCCTCTGTAGGTCAGACATGCCCGATGAGATGCCCTCCATGAACGACACCAGCTGAGTCAACAGCGCGGTGTGCGCATGGAGGACACTCAGCATGGCTGTCTGCCCTACATGGAGCTGGCGAAGGAGGTTCACAGACTCCTCACTCAGGGCAGCAGGGGACACAGGGGCAGGGGGTGCGGTGCCTGGCCCAAAGGAGACACGCTCCCGGACATGGGAGCCTCCACGGACCTGGGGAATGGGAGCCGATGGGAGGGCGGTGGTGGTGCTGGTGGTGGCGGGGACAGCAACACTAGCTGGGGTGTGGTGGCTGCTGACACCCGCCTCCACAAGGGAGTCATCCTCCGAGTTGCTCTGGTCCTCAGCTGAGGTGGATGCTGCTGAGGACTCCTCGGTGTGGCTCCCCTCGCCCTCCGTGCCACTGGGTCCCTCCGACCACTCCTCGGCTGCTGACCCAGTCTGGCTCTCCGGCTCCTCCTGGTCCGTGGAGCTGTCCCCTTCCGTGGCCGTGGATGTATCTGCAAACAATGGGGAAACAGACAGACATCAGTCACCTGCACATAACGCACACACCACTGTGAGCACAGCACATCACAGAGCAAGCCCTGGCATCATTAGTTGTACATTGCTAAAAGTGCACTAATTGAACAGGAGAAGTCAATTGTCAGTCTGATGCCAAGCATGGCACTCACATCCCACATGGCCTTGCACCCATCTGTCTGGTGTCTGTTGGATTGCAACACCCCAGTGTTGACACATGCACCAAGTACACAGTAGTTGGACAGTGCAGAGGACACGGTGTGGACACATCACAGCTCTTGCCACTGAGTCAGTACAGGTTTACGGATGTAAGGGATGCCCAGAGTCAAATAGGAAATGCATGTGATGCATACCAGCGACAGACACCATGATGCACCCATGTCCTGATAGCCAGCGCCACTATGGTGTGCATGTAGCACATGTCACTCCCCTGCAGGATCACCAATCAGTAGACACATGCCATGGCGGAGGCATGACTGCAAAGTCATACATCACTGTCTCAGTGATGTATGACTTTGCAGCCAGACAACAACACTCTGCACTGTGTCACAATAGTAGGTCATGGGGAATGCAAGTCCTGGAGCTGCACAAGTGCACATGTACATCCCCCCACAACACATCCTCTTAACCCTCATCTGTCCAGGTCATACCTATTGGACATATGGGAGACCTGTGACACTACCCTCTGAACCTGAGCCCCTCACACTCTGCTGTGCATGGGGAACAGCTGCCTGAACTTCACATTTACATGCCCCAGTCTGCATGGGCAGCTGATCAGACACCTATGTGTCACACAAGTATCGTCTCCTATGGTCACATCTCCAGTGGCATGCTGAGCCCCTACCAAGAAACTCCACAGCAGTCCTGGCGACTAATCCACAGCACACTGACACAGAGGCAGACACCTGAGGGGTCAAATCACTGTGCACAATGTGTCCTCTGATACACGGGAGTGGGAGTACAGAGTGTATTGTATGGCCTGGAGTAGGCATGACTGTCCAGCCCCACATGAATGAGGGATGAGCCCTGGACTGTAGGCAGCTGGCTAAGTATGTGTGACACACGTCATATACATACTCCTGGGGCCCAAACATTGTTCCCACCCGCAGCATGGGTGTGTGCCAGGTACCCCAGCCACATGTGGTGGATCAGCTCAGCAATTGGACCACAGATCAAAGTAACACGCTGAATACATGTCAGAATACAGGCATTGTGTAAGCAATGGACCCACCCATGATGCCCACCACAGAGTCAGGGAAACAGATGCTGTCTCCCACCTTGAGTCAAGCAAACTGCAAGGACACAGTCCTAAGTGACAGAATTCCCTGCATGTAAGGGCCACACCTGGGTATCAGATGAGGAGTGGGCAGTGCACAATAGAGGGACATGGCTCCTGGACAACATGACTGCTGTACTGTGGCAGTTCAACCTGGCCCGAGGAGGGCACATAGCATGTTAGACAGAGTACACAGTGCAGTCTTTGACTCACCCCTCCTTGCTGCTCTCTGGCCTTCAGCTGCCCATCCAGGTCTGGAAAGACCACCGCCAGGATCCTGAGCATGTGGGGGTCAGGGTCCGTGTTCCGCCCCTCCTGCGAGGAGGCGACAGCTTCAGCTGGACCCGTGCAATCCTCCGGGTCCAGCCCCGAAGGTCCTGCCACCTCTTTTGGCAGTTGCGGATCCGGCGCTTGTAGACCCCCACGGACCGGACAGCCCGGACGATGTCCTTCCAGATCTCATGCTTCCGATGGGCAGAAGCCTGTCAGGATGACAAAGTGATAAGGCCATTACTACACATGCAACATATCCGTGCATGACACAGTTGCATATACATGTCGCAATCACAGGGGCACATGGTGTACCCAGGCAGTGCACGGCTGCCCATGGACAGTTTTCCAGAAGTCACTACATGGTATCATTGAATGGGGAGTAAAACCCTGTTCAGAAGCACTGTCACTGCACCATACCTGTCCAG
This sequence comes from Calotriton arnoldi, assembly GCA_963921515.1. Lineage (NCBI taxonomy): Eukaryota > Metazoa > Chordata > Amphibia > Caudata > Salamandridae > Calotriton > Calotriton arnoldi. The sequence continues at coordinate 1,476,353 of CAWUFW010002810.1, read as the reverse complement.
TGCAAGTCACTACACACTATGGGGGGTGACAACTACTCAGTGAGCCTGCTAGCCAGTGGTGTGCTGACTCTCAGCCTTGCTAGTCAGACAAAATGTACATTCAGAAAGGCAGTGCACAGAACACTCACCTGCTCCCCTGGTGTCCCATACAGCTTGCTGTACTGTGGAAGTAGGCTGTCCAGCAGGGCCTGGTTCTCTTCAAGGCTGAAGGCTGGGGCTCTCTCCACAGTACGTGCCATTGCAGGGTCCAGAGGGGCAGAGACAGCAGCAGTGCAGTGGCAGATGTCGTCCTGGAGCATGTAGTGCAGGCAAGTGGGCTCTCAGGGGAACATGCAGCAATATATATGTGCTGGAGAGGCAGATACTGTCCCTTGTGTCCAAAGTGATAGGTCCAAGTCGTTTGCATCTTCTGAATCTGGCCAATCCATGGAATAGCAGCACCAAAACACGCCCACAGCATCCTTCAAAATTTCAACTTCATGACATACATGATTTTGCAACATTGTTGTGGGTGACCAACTGATTTTCCAGCAACCGACTCGTTCGAATATTCGAAAACGCGTCCGTTGCCAGGCAAGCCCATTGTCAATGGGTGCGCACCGATCGGTCCATTGAGGTACAACGCGCACAGGGGTACAACGCGTACCCGCACACATTGAAAGCAATGGGCCGGCCGGAGGCACCGATCGGTCCATTGCAGTACAACGCGCACAGGGGTACAACGCGTACCCGCACACATTGAATGCAATGGGCCGGCCGGAGGCACCGATCGGTCCATTGCTGTTCAACGCGCACAGGGTACAACGCGTACCCGCACACATTGAATGCAATGGGCCGGCCGGAGGCACCGATCGGTCCATTGCTGTTCAACGCGCACAGGGGTACAACGCGTACCCGCACACATTGAATGCAATGGGCCGGCCGGAGGCACCGATCGGTCCATTGCAGTACAACGCGCACAGGGGTACAACGCGTACCCGCACACATTGAAAGCAATGGGCCGGCCGGAGGCACCGATCGGTCCATTGCTGTTCAACGCATCACTGTACATGTGACTGGCATATGTCAGCATGCCTGTCTCAGATGGACATATGCCAGCCACAGATAGCTCCCAGGGAGTGAGGGGCACACCTACATCACGACAGCCTGTCCAAACCTTATCATAAGGCATGTAAGGCTGCATTTCCTATTGTGTGTATGTTGGTGTACATGTTGTCCTCTGGGTGTCACCTTTGGGCAGCCACCCCCAGGCTGTGCACGTGTTAATGGGGACAGGATCCTGGGTGTTACGTGTACGTGACCACTGTGATGTGCAACTGTTCATATCTGTGCATGTGCCATGGTCACATTTCACAGTGGTGTTTGTGTATGTCATGTCACATACCCCGTGAGTCCCATGTGGGACGGTATGTTTGAGCCAGGGTGTCCCAGTGGCACAATAGTGATGGCCCTCCACAGTCTTTGTGCATGTAGTGTTTACAATGTCTCTGATTTCATGTGCACAATGGGAGACAGTCTCCACATCCACGTTGTGTGTGCATGGACTCTGATGTTGTGCGTGTGTGTCACAGACGTCCATGGCTCTCCTGCCATGGCAAGTGTGGCCACTACCTGTGGGGGTCATGTTTGTTTTGTTGTGGTGTACACATGATACTCCAGGTGATGCCAGTGTCCATGTGGCATTACAGGGTCCCTGGGAATGTGCCTGTCGTTGAGCTGTGGTGCCTGGGGCACATCTGTCCTCACATGTCACTGGGGGGTGACTGTGACACAGCATCATGATATCCAATGGGCCAACCTGGGACAAATTGATGCCACCTGTAGGACCGTGTTGACAGATGTTGGCCATGTATGTACCATACATGTCGTTCCGGTACTGCACACTTCATGTAGTTGTGCCTCATGATGATGTATGTTGGGATCTTGAGTGTGTTCAATGCCGCATATGTGGGGTGACTGACGATCTTGCTTACTTCTCCTCTGCACTGCAGGGCTCCTGCTGTCCATCGGCCATTCCCAGACCTGGCAACGATGGTGGAACGGGACAGCATCCGACGGTACCGCTTCACCAGGCAGCTGATTGAGGATTTGGCAGTGCAGTTGTCCCCACATTTGCAGCCTGGCCGGCCGTATCCTACAGCGCTGACCCCCAAGGTGAAGGTGATGGCAGCCCTACACTTCTTTGCCACCGGTACCTTCCAACATACTGTGGCGTCTGCTGGTGGGATGTCACAGACCATGTTCAGCCGTGTGCTCCGCGATTTCTTGGCGGCAATGTTGCTCTTCCTGAACCGGTACATCTATTTCCCTAGACTGCGACGACTCACTGACGTGAAGAGTGACTTTTATGCCCTGGGGAGGATGCCGCATGTCATTGGCTCCATTGATGGGACACATGTGGCTTTGGTACCACCACAGGCCCAGGAGCAGGCCTACAGGAACCGCAAGCACTACCACTCGGTCAATGCACTGGTGGTGTGTCTTGCAGACATGACCATCACACACGTGTGTGCCCGTTTCCCTGGTTCAGCACACGATGCCTTTGTGATGAGGAGTAGTCGCATCCCCAGGTTGATGGCACAGATGCAGAACCAGCGTGCCTGGCTTGTCGGTGTGTACTGACTTTGTGCCATTGTGTCTGATCTGATCTGTAGTATTCCGCCCACTTTTCCAAGTCAGCTGATGTGCACTTGTCTGTCCGTAGGTGACTCGGGATACCCCAACATGCCGTGGTTGCTGACACCCCTCAGGAACCCTGTGACACCTGCCCAGATGCGCTACAATGAGGCACATGGTCGGACCAGGAGAGTGATTGAGCGGACCTTTGGTCTCCTGAAGAGCCGCTTCCGCTGCCTGGACAAGACCGGAGGGTCCCTCCCATATGCCCCTGCGAAAGTGTGCAAGATTATCATCGTCTGCTGCATGCTCCACAACCTGGCAGTGCGGAAGGAGTTGCCTCTCATCCAGGATGACGATGACCAACATCCGCCACCTGTGGAGGATCCTGGCCTGGACCACGATGCCAGTGACGATGATGATGATGATGGTGATGGTGATGTCCGCACACAGCTCATCACCAACTTCTTTAGCTGAATGTGAGTATCCTGAGGTGTCATGTCAATGATGTGAGTTGGCATGATGTGTGGGTGGTGCTCTGGTGCTGTTGGAGTGTGTCCATGGGCTACTTGACAGGATGTGTGTTGCGATGTGTGGTGACAGGTGGGCTGTACTCCCCAACAGTGTTGACATGCTAACTTGGTTCTGGGTGGGTATCTTGTAACATGTATTGTGCATGAGTTTTGCTGTTCTGTCCTGTACTGCATTGCTTTTGACTGTGTGTCATTTCTGTCCTTCACAGGGTACTTTCAGATTCGTTTGGTCAACTGTGTCCACCGACGACGTGATTGCACATCCAGGCTGGTAGCTGTTGTGTCCCTACAGGTGATGTGCGCCACACCCATGGACTTCCTTCTGTCTACAGTTGTTGACTGTGTGCCCGCTACCAGGTGGGGTTACCTTGCATCTGTAGTGGTTACGGCATGTTGCTACTGTGTAATAAACCTGTGCTTCACTTAGTGATGTGCGTTGTCTGTGGTCACACATTTGACTGCCATTTGCTTACTGCACCTGTGGGCTACTTGACTACAACTGGGAATGGGTGTGGTGTCTGTGCATTGCACCGTCTTCCCTGGCAACATCAGTGTAGGCAATGAGTCAGATGGCCTAGGTGTGTATGTGTTGTGTAGCCCTGGTGGTGTGTCTCCCTCATATGTGTCACGTTGCCTGTACTCACATGCCTGTGTTGTCCTTGCTGTTGCAGTTCGCATACACAGTGTAATTTTGTTGTTCATCATCCCCATAACAGCACCCACGTTGGAATCACGACAGAGGCAAGTATGGTGTATTATTGTGTTTATTGTGATACATCTGTGATAATAGTGCATAGGATGGATTGTGCTGTACATGAATCTTGCAATCCCAAGTTCCTAGATGAATAGAAAGTCCAGGTAGACAGGATCCCCAGTATCGGGGCCACAGTTGTCTGACACATTGTTCCAACTTGTACTCCCCATGCAATGTGTGGGAGTAGTGTTGCCATCAACAGGGTGAACAGTCTGTGCACAAAGGCGAAAATCCAGAACAGGTTCAGGCTTCCTGGGAGTTGCGCTTGGCCATCAGCCTCTCACTTTCCCCTCCTCGGACGACCCTCTTCTTGGGGGGGCCCTCAAGTGCAGGCTGCTGCGGTGCAGGGGACTCTCCGCCAGAGTCCTCCTCCCTCCCTGTGGCAGTTGCAGTTTGTTCGGTACCAGATGTTGTTGGCACACAGGGAGGTGTGGACTGGTTGCTGTTCATCTGGCGGAGGCATTGTAAAATGTCCCTGTGCACCGCCGTCATCTCATGTAGTACATCCCACTTGGACTCCACGCGGGTCATGTGGGAGTCCACACGTGACATGTGGGAGTCCACACGTGACATGTGTGACTCCACATGGGACATGTGGGAGTCCAAGCGGGCATGATGGGCAGCCTGCTGCTGTTTGATGTCTCTGAGGAGCCCCACTACCTGGCTGAGCTCTCCGGTGCTGGACTGGTACGCATCAGCTATGCGTACCAGTTGTGGGTCTTCATGCACACCAGCAACGTCTGCAAGCAGCGACCTCTGTCTCCCACCCCTCCCACCACCCCTGCTGACATGTGCAGTGTGTGCAGTTGCACGCACAGATAACCCTGGTCCACCTTGGGGGTTGGTGGTGGTGGTGGTGTCCATGGCCCCAGGTTGGTCCAGGGTCACTGCGCTGGTGTTGTTCCTTATTCTGTCCATGTCGGCAGGGATGGTATTCGTGGTGACAGTCGTTGGAGGGGTGGGTGCAGGGGGTGCAGCTGGTGGACCTGCTGGTGCTGCAGCTGGTGGTCCTGCTGGTGCAGCATGTTGACTTGCACCGGATGTGCCAGGTTGTTCTTCATCGTCCGAGGAGGACAGAGGCTGTACGACGCCAGTGAGCTCGGCATCCTCTTGAGCCTGGGATTGGGACTCCTCAGCGTCTGCTGCTGTGTCCCTATCATCACCTGTTTTTGGGAGACACAAACAATGTATGTCATGTTTCTGCAGGCATCAGTGGTTGACACACCTGACAGTTGTGACTGTGCCTCGGGGTGCGGGCCTGTACATTGTATTGTCCTAAGTCGTCACAGTCAGGGGTTGATATTGGTGTGGCACATTGTCCTGCATTATTTGGGCATTTCTATGTATTCTCTGGGGTGTGAACATGGTCTGCATTGATTGTGTTTGGTTGACAGCCAGACCTCCTTCCCACCCACCCACCCACCCAGTCAGTTATCCCACCATGGAACGTGCTTGCATTGCAGGGAGTGTAAGTTGTCTCTCAGGATGTCAGTCAGTGGTGTCCTGCTGTTTGTTGGTGCACAGTTGGCAGCAGGGCCTTGTGCTCCCCACAGCAGTAGCCAGTGTCAGCCATCTTGTGAGTCCTTCTCCACTCCCTGTGATGTGAGCATGGTTCAGGGTGGTGTTGATGGGACAGTTGTGGGGGTGAGCTATGTCTGTGACTGTGACTCCCATCATGCTATTGCCTCCACCCCACTTCCCAGCATTCCCATACTTACTTGCTTTTGTGGGGAGTTCAGTGTGTGTGGGTGTGAGGGCAATGGCAAGATGGCTGACAGTGGTGTCCTGCTGTTGGTTGGTGTGCAGTTCCCAGCATGCCCTTGTGCTCCCCACAGCAGTAGCCAGTGTCAGCCATCTTGTGTGTCCTTCTCCACTCCCTGTGATGTGAGCATGGTTCAGGGTGGTGTTGATGGGCCAGTTGTGAGGCTGAGCAATGTCTGTGACTACCACTCCCATCATGCTATTGCCTCCACCCCCTTCCCAGCATGCCCATGCTTCCTTCCTTTTGACTCTGCTTCCCTGTGGGGTGGGCTGGCTGTGCTGACAGGATGGCTGGGAGTGTTGTCCTGGCAGTTGTTTGGCTAAGAGTCCCAAGAGTGTCCCTGTGCTTCACACAACATAACCCAGGGTGGTGGTGCTTTGTGGGATCTTGTGTTAGGATGGAGGGCATTGCATTCTACCAGGTGGGTACTGTGGAGTTTGTGTTGGGGGGGTGTGAGGGGAGGTGCTGGTGACTATGGTCAGTGCTGCAAGTACCCCTTCCCACCCAGCCAGCCAGATATCCCACCATGGAACGTGCTTGCATTGCAGGGAGTGTAAGTTGTCTCTCAGGATGTCAGTCAGTGGTGTCCTGCTGTTAGTTGGTGCACAGTTGCCAGCAGGGCCTTGTGCTCCTCACAGCAGTATCCAGTGTCAGCCATCTTGTGAGTCCTTCTCCACTCCCTGTGATGTGCGCATGGTTCATGGTGGTGTTGATGGGACAGTTGTGGGGGGCAATATGTGTGACTGCGACTCCCATGATGCTATTGGCTACACTGACTTGGCCAGCATACACAGAATTCCTTCCTTTGAGTGGTCTTCACTGTGTGTTGGTGTTGTTGTGGTGGCTACATGTGTGGATGTGTGTGTTAGTTCTATTTGTGCCACTGCCTAGCTGTAGTTGTGGTTGTGTTTGTACATGTGTTGGCACAGTTGGATGTGACTTTTTGATGGCATGTGTTGTGTTTATCTGACTGACATACACATTTTGGGATGATTCTGTTCTAGTTGCTGTGTAATTGCTATGAGTGCATGGTTTGACTCTCCCCTTGACAGTGATGTGTGTGTTTTGTGGCAGTATATTGTGTACATTTGTTGTGTACTCACCAGGCTCTGGGATGTCCTCTAGTCCATATATGCTCACTGGCGGTAGGATGGCCCGCACCTTCTCCTCCCAGGGCCTGAGGTATATTGGCTTGGCAGGAGGGCCACTGCCGGTGTGTTGGCTGTTGATGTAGTCTTGCTTCAGCAGTTTCCGTACCCTCCTGCGCACGTCATACCACCTGTTCTGGATGTCGGTCTTTGTGCGCCGACATGGTGATTGGGCGTTCACCCTGTTGATGATCCTCTCCCACATCTTGGTTTTCTGCGACATGGGGGTCTGTTGGACCAATGTGCCAAACAGCTGTGGCTCTACCCTGAGGATCTCGTCTACCAGGACTTCCAATTCACAATCTAGGAACTTGTGATTCTTCTTGGGGGGCATGGTGATGGGTGGTGATGGTGGGTGATGTGTGTGTTGGTGTGCAGGTGAGGGTGTGTGGGTGTGTGTTGTGCTGGGTGTATGTGAGGTAGGTATTTGTTGGTGTGCTGCTGGTGTGTGGCTTGTGTGAGGGATGAGCTGTGGGTGTGTGGTTGCTTTCTCTTGGGTGCTGGCAGTGGAATGGCATTTGCAAAGGCTCATGGTAGTGATTTGTGTCCTTTATATAGGTGGAGTTGTGGGTGTGTCTTTGTTCTCTGTCCCCACCCCCCAGTATTTATTGGCTTGGTAATTGCTTGTTTGGCCTTTTTTGGTTGATTTTTCCTTTGTGCTGTTTGTGTATGTTGGAAATGTTCTTGTGACCGAGTCGGACCCTGCATTGGTCTCGTACGGTGTTTTCCGTTTCGTTCACGCTGTGTTTGTGCAGTTTTGTATGCTGCGTACGCGTCGGTCGCGGTGTATTGTGTTGCTTCGGCTCGGTTTTGTATGCGTGTCGGTCGTACGGCTTGTCCTCCGTCCGACTCGGTCGTGTTTTCGCGCCTTGCATCGTACTTTGCGGGTTGGAGTTGGCGGGTACGATTCGGTCGGATTTGTTCCGGGTGCGTGTCGGTCGGTTGGATTCGCGTGTTTTTCCGGCCGGATTGCTATTTTCCGAGCGGCTCGGTCGGTCGGCTTGGTTTCCTGACGTGTCGGTCGGATTTATCGCGGCTTGCATCGTACTTGGCGTGTCGGGCGCCACTGGTACGTGTCGGTCGGTAATTTTTCCGGCTCCGAGTCGGTCGGTGCTTTTTCCGGCCCGAATCGGAATCGACCTCAGAGTAGGAATGCACAGATGCACAATGGATAGAAAGTTATTGTTAAATTAGTAGGTGGTGGAAGATCTGTGAAAAGAGACAGAAGATCACTTTGAAAGCAATATAGGCAAAGCTCCAATTGAGTATAGTATGGGATTCATAGGAAGCTTGTCTAAGGGGGAAGATTCGTAGCATTTTTTGTTATAGACAGAGAAAGGACAAAGAAAAACATTTCCAAAGATAGAAATAGATGGAAAAAATTGAAAGATCACTGACAAATCAGTTATTTGAGGAAGGGCAGAGAACAACATCAACAAAGGCACTGCAAGTCAAGAGGAGGTAATTTGTGAGTGACCTTGAAGAAAAAGTCTGTGAGAGGTGGAAAGCTACTAGGTTAACACACTTTGAATATAGAGAGAAATGTGTGAAACTTTTGGCATAGAAAACAAAGACGGACTAAACCAGGAATATCATAAAATAAATATGTGATGGAGACTCAGGAATAGTGTGCAATAAACATAAGGAACCAGAGATGCTTATCTGAGATCCTATCAAAAGTTGTATTCAGAAGAGCTAGATAGAAAAGAGGGGGTGGTAAGATGGCTACTGACCCCTTCCCAAAGCGAGAAAGGATTCAGAAGGTGAAGCTCAATTGAGATATACAGGAAGAGGTGATCCAGGAAGCTGTAAAGAAATGTAAGAGAGGTAAACACCGGCCCGAATGGCATACCAGACGAGGTCAGTATACTAAAATGTATATGGCAGGGTGCACACTACCACCCCCTACTATTTAACCTATATTTGAAGCACTAGCAAAGAAATTGAGAAGTGGGAATAATATCATGCCTTTCTCTCAGAACGCATGGTAGGGAAAAGTTGCCCTGGATGTGGATGATTTCATGATATACACAAAAGTCATGAAAAAATCCTTGCCAATTATAGAACAAGCAATTCAAGAGTTCATACAAAAGCAAAAATGATGTGATGGAATATCAGCCAGGAGGGGAATATATTAAAGATGGAATTAAGATATCTAGTGTGGTGCAGGATATAAATTAAGTGGTGGAGCTAAATTTCAAGAAATGTTCTGGCAAAAGCAGATATAGTATTGAGAAGTTGACAGAATCTTTCATTAACTCATTAATAATTGATGGTAGGTCTAATTTGATTGAAAGGATAATCCTTCCGACATTCATATTTCTATTTAGCTATATATCACTGAGTTTTGATAAGGAGGCAATAAAGACATTCCATGGAAAGTTCACCAGTTTCATATGAGAATCCTCTGGAAGAAGAACACCAGAATACCAACTTTATTGCTGGGTGTTTCATCTAAAAGATTGTAGGATGTCTATGATAAATCCACATTCGTCTGTAATAGGGCAACACATTTTTTAGACAGCTTTGGAGCACCAAAAATATTTTAAGAAGATTAGGCTGAAATTTTTACAAGCAGTAGCTAATGAGTGGCCTGATATCAAGTTACTTGTGACATACCATATTTTGGCAAGTTTGCCCCCCTCTGGGAATCGCCACGTACGCCAGAAGGCTTGAGTAAAATACTCTGCTATCCATTAATGGTAGCAGGGATAAATGAATTGGGACAGTTGGTTCAGGAGTATAATTTGGTGCCTTGGGAGATGATGAAAAAAGGAAACAAACAGTAACTTATTGAGGTACTGTTAGAAATGGGATTTCTGTTTGGTAGGGCAAGCGCCTAAGCCAGGCAGAAACCACCACTCTAGCCAGGGCAAGGGAGTTACACACTGAAGATAATCCCTGCTCACTCCCTTGGTAGCTTGGCACGAGCAGTCAGGCTTATCCCAGAGGCAATGTGTAAAGCGTTTGCGCAACACACACATCAGCAACACACTAGGCACACCACAAAAGAAACTCCACACAAGGTTATATAAACAAAATAGCCTTTGTATTATCCAAAACACTTTAGAATCATAAGCACACAATATACACTGTGCCAACTGGCACTAGGCACTATTCACAGGGGATTATATACACAGGAGAGGGACAATCGGGCCACTGTCAGAACTTTAGAAAGCACAAGTAGCACATATAAAACACAACCAGTAACTACTGGTAAAATAATGACCTCAGCATCATATATAGCAACATAAAACACATTCTGCATAAACATCAGAAGCATAAACACATTATGCACAAGCACTATAGCATAACATTAGGCATCCCATTAGGGCCTTGCGCCCTACCAACATAAAACTGACCCCAGGCCAACTGGCCTTCCTCTGGGGCTCAAATGCCCTTTGTCCCAAATGTCAGGGCTCTTCTAGGACCTTCCCTGGGCCCTCGGGCTGCCAATGCAGCGAGAGCAATGTGCCTCTCAGGACCCCCTCCGGGACTTAGAGAGTCCAAAATTGCCCCCAACAAGGAATCAGCACGGGCACTCTCCGTGCCTGGGGAGCCCCACTCTGGGACTACTGAATAAAATTGCCCCCAAAGATGTAGCTGCCCGCTCTCCTGTGGGGCAGCTGAAGGAATTAGCCTTGGCACCAACCGTGCCTCGTGAGCCCCCGTTACTGGGGCTCTTCCTCTCTACACCACACTGTGTAATTTCGGTCCCACTCACCGGGCTGAGGCTGCGCAGGTTCCCGGCACCGACAATGTGGCTGGCAGGCTCCGTCTTCATTGGGGAAGCTCCGCCCCGGATCAGACCGACTTGCCTGACTTCCGGACCGTGCCTAGGCTGACCGACACCTGGAGCAAAGTCTCCTGTTCCTGTGCTTTGGGGGTCCTCCAACGTGGGGTAGGCTCCCGCCTACCACTTGACCCAGCCCCAACCTGGAGGGCACATGGAGCGAGGACTCCGTCGACCCGGCTCCCTTCCTGCTTCCGCGACACGCCTCTTCCGGCCCCGCCCACAACCAGGCAAGATGCCTGTCTTCCGGACCTTCGATCTCGGCGGCAGCCTTACTTCTGGGTGCCCAAGTGCAGGGCAGGCTCCCGCTGTTAACTACACCAACGCGGGTGGGCTCCCACTTCCAACGGAGCAAAAACACGGGGTGGGCTCCCGCTTCCCTCACAATGCGGGGTGGGCTCCTGCTTCACCAGGCACCGGCAGGGTGGGGTGGGGTCCCGCTCTGTAACAAAAATACCCCCAATGCGGGGCAGGTTCCCGCTGCAATTCTGGACCACGGCAACGCAGGGTGGGCTCCCACTCCACCACCAGCAGCACGGGGGGAATCCCTACGCCAGGGATTCCCTCTGAACGATGTGCAGCTCAACGCTGCAAAGCCCCAGCACTCTCCTCGTCCTGGGAGAGAAAGTTACAGCACTCACCAGGCGCTCAAGCAAAGTTTCCAGGGGCATAAGGCTGGGCCCAGGCAGGCCAGCTCACAGGGCCCTCCAGCAGGGAGGCAGTCCCTCGTGGCGGTTCCTCCTGGGGCCCAGCAGCACGTCACAAGGAAGCACCAAAAGCACAACATTTACATGGGGTCACAGCCCCAATATTTATACAACCTTTTCCTTTGTCTGCCCTTGGCACTGGGCTTGGGGGAACCAGCCTGAACTGGTTCTGGGGTTTTTTGGAGCACTCTCTTTACAGGGCTCCCACCCTCCTTTGTCAGGTTGGGGCTCTGTCATCAGACACACCACAGGGGGGCGGAGCCAGCATTCACCTAGGCAGGCACAGACCTATTCAGGGTCAGGGGACTACTCCTCCCACTACTCCAAATGCAGGTCTCCTATTCAGCCTAGCGCTGACTCACCCTGCCCTCCCTGGAGCCACACACACCTCACCAGCCCCTGTCACTCCAAAGCCAGACATGCAATCCACATCAGGCAGGCAGACACATAGCACACAGAAATGCCAACTTCTAAAAGTGACATTTCTAAAATAGCGAAAATAAATCTGCGCACACCATTGCGCAGCATTTATTATTACTATTCCAATCATACCAAACTTGACCACGCTGCTCCTCTCATATCAGGAATTACCACTGAAACACTTATCAGGGAATCCCCAATGCATTCCTATGGGAGGGCAGCCTCACAGCAGTGAGAAACAAAAATGGCTGTTTGTCACTACCAGGACATGTCACACACTTAAGGTACATGTCCTACCTTCTACCTACAATGCACCCTGCCCATAGGGCTAGCTAGGGCCTACCTTAGGGGTGACTGACATGCAGTAAAAGGGGGGTCACAGACGTGGTACACACTTTAGCTGTCACGTCACAGCGGCAGTAACACTGCGCGCACAGGCCCTGCAATGGCAGAGGCCTGAGACAGGTTTGAAAGGCTACTTTGGTGGGTGGCGCAATCAGCGCTGCAAGCCCACCAGTAGCATTTAATTTACTGGCCCCGGGTATCTGAGATACCACTTTACAAGGGACTGACAGGTAAATTAAATATGCCAAACAGGTGTAGACCAATCTTACCATGTTTACCACAGAGAGCACACGCACTTTACACTGAACAGCAGTGCTAAAGTGCCCAGAGTCCTAAAACCACCAACACCATGTCAGAAAAAAGGCTAGGAGAAAGGCAAAAAGTTCAGGGATGACCCTGCAAAAAGGGCCAAGTCCAACAGGTACACATACCATCAGCTGCGAAAGTGGTTTCAAGCAATCCAAGACACGATGAGAGAGACCAGTAAAATCAAACAAGGACTACAAGATATTGTTGAAAGGAAAAAGGAAGTGGCTAAATGGCACTGGATGATACTTGAAACAATAGACAGCGATTTTAAGCTCAATTGTAATGTGTGGGAAAAATACTTGGCTACATGGGACATGGACAACTCATGGCAAGTATCTACTCATACTGTTTATGCTACAGTAAAATCTGCTGCTATCAGGAAAAAAAAATTTGTTCACTTTACATAGAAATTATATGCCAAAGAATTGAGGTAAACCCGCTTTGCTATAATATTTGGTATGCTTGGAGAGGCAGACATAAATCTAAGTTATTGTCAAATCAACATAGATTGCTGTTTTTTCTGGTCTTGTTAGTATGGAGAAAGATATATAGAAAATGGATGAAGTCAACACTTCCAAGTCACATGGAATGAGTAGATTATGTAAAATATTTCATGATCTGAATTGAAATACTCAAATGAGAAAAAGGACAAAGATGTGGCAGCCTGTCGACCATTGTCTGGTGAGGGAAGAGGCTCTTAAAGAATGAATGATGTCCTATGATTACACGTAACATATTCTGGGTATTCTTGGGTCAAATGGTATGGGTAAAGATCTTGGAATAATGCAAGTCAGATGAGCAAAGGCAAAGGATTGGGCACTTAAACACTCAAAAACGTTAAGTGTACAGTACTCTGAGGTGATATGAGGACAAAAAAACAAAAGATCAGAATGGGAGGACTGAGGAGGTAAGTGCCCAAGGGGGTTGTATTTTGTGCATGTGTTTCTTTTGTCAGAATGAACATGTGTGAGTGTATGTGTGTAAGAGTGTGAGCTTGGATGTCTGGACTGCATCCCCAATATCTGGTGGCTATGTCTGCATAACTTGTGGATAGCCAGAAACAGGTGGCTACCTATGGTATATTATGTCATTAAGTGCCATTCCTGGTATAAGGTTGGTAGTCTAGAGGTGTGGTGGCAACCCCTGACACAAGGCTACCTGTGAGAAGGTAGAAATCATGGACTTATGGTAGGCATTCCGTTCCTAACAGTGTTCACTGTGTTATTTAACTGCCGGTGCTGGAATCTCAGGGCGACCACTGATATAATATAGGCATTCATCACATAAGGTGGCGATGCCTCGCATTATGTGGGGATACCTGACATCTGTTTAATGCTTGGGTAGCACAAAACTACACAGAAGGAGCCTTCACCTGTATTTCCTGCTAATTCTTAAGCACTCTGTCTCCTCCTACACTCAACACACCAGCACCAACAACATTAGCGACAACAAATGCACCTAGCAGCCCACCGACTCACTCACACACTTACTAGCTACCATCCGCACACCACTCCACTCTCACATGCATGCTACTCAACACCTGCCTGCTCCACAAACACACCACAGATATATAGAAGCTGCTGCATGATCACACAACAGACCTGCTGTTCTTCACAGAAATGTGGGTGAACCCAGCCTCGGCTCCAGACATCGCCACAGCAATCCTTGATGGCAACAAGATCTCCAGACCAGACCATCAGCACAAAAGCAGAAGTGGAATTGCCATTTTCTTCAAGGATGTCTTCTGCTGTGCCACCTCAATGGAAACCTCAACCAGCTACATGGAGCACCTCACCTTCAAGCTGCTAGGTGTTTGGACAAAATATAAATTTAAAAATATCGGGAGGCAAAAATATCAGAAAATAAACATTGTGATATACAAATATAATGATACACAAATATCGTTGACAAGAATATTGTTGTTTGCGGTGAGTAATATTGTTTTAAATAATATTGATGTTAATATTGTTTTCAATAAAACAGTGGTTTAAAATATAGTATTTAAATTGTTTCAATGTGTTTTATCTCAATTTTATGAGTTACTATTTTTAATATAAAGGTTATTTTTTTCTTTAAAATACAGATTGTTATTTTAAGTGATTTAGAATTATTTATTTGATTTGTTAGAGTAATTTATAGTGTTGCAGTGGGTTGTTGGGTTTAAAAGGGGATAGGATGGGAAGTTAATTAGTTAATAACAGTTATGTTTTTTATTATATTACTGCTATTTTTTATGTAAATGATGTAATATTGATTTATTTTTATTATATGTTATTTGCAAGCTGTCGGGTTGTTAGGGATATAGGGTGGGAAGCTAATTAAATAATTATTAATTAATAATTAAGTGTTTATCATTTATTTAATTGATTTTAACTATGTAGTTTATGGGTAGTTAAAGGAATACTTATTTATTTTAGTTGTGGGCTGCTAGGTTTGTAGGGGTATACAATTGGAAGTTAATTGAGTAACAAAACATTGAAAATGTATTCATAATTTTTAATTAATTATTTAATTAATGTTTAATTATGTAAAATATGGAATACTGATTTATTTTGCTGATTTTTTAATTCTGGGATGCTAGGTTTGTAGGGGTATAGGGTGGGAAGTTAATAAAGTATTAATTAATTAATTATTAATTATTATTTTGTTAATTATGTATTTCCTTGAATTGAAAAAAATAATTATGGAAAGTAATAACTACTTAACAATAATTATTAATTGTTAATTAATTACTTAATTAATTACATATGCTTGGTATGGAAAACTTATTTTAGGTGAGAGTGCTAAGTTTGTAGAGGTAGAGGGTGGGAAGTTAATTAATTAATAATGGATTAATAATTATTTATTGATTGATAATTATATTATTGAATATGAATTATGTACATTCATTAATGTTTTTTATTTTCTATTAAATATATATATTTATATTAATTAATGCATTTTATATAATTAGAGATTAATATTTTGCCTGCATTCATGGTGTTACCTATATATGTAATGTGTTTGAAGTGAACTACTTTCCATACTCTTGTTTAGACTGCAGGAGGAATAGTAAAATTAACCCTTTTGCAATACAGCACTTTCCCTACTGTTACACTGTTTGGAGTGGGAATAGTAAATCTCACCCTTCCAAAATCCAATGCTTTCCCTACTGTTTCACAGACTGGACTGGGAATAGTACATTCCCCCCCCCCCCCAAGTCCAACACTTTCCCTACTATTGTGCTTTTTGGAGTGGGAATAGTAAATTGTACCCCTCCGAAATCCATCACCTTCCCTATTGTTGAGCAGACTGGAGTGGTGATAGTAAATTTCACCCCTCAAATTCCAACTCTTTCCCGACTGTTGCGCTCTTTGGAATAGGAGTAGAAAATGTAATCCATCTAAAATCCAACGCTTTTCCTACTGTTGCACAGACTGGAGTAGGAATAGTACATTTTACCCCTACAAAGTCCCACGCGTTCCCTACTGTTGCATAAACTAGCAGTGGGAATAGTATTTTTAATACTCTTAAAATGTTAATAATGTTGGCTAAATAGAGTTTATAGCATTTATTGTTTTATTTTTATATTTTGCATATTTATTTTAATGTTTATAGTAATTTTTGTAAATTTGTTTTTGGGATTTTTCAATGTTTTTTATGGTTTTATTGTGTATGTATGTATATAACACACTCTGAACAACCACATATGAACATCCTAATCTGCAGATGCTAAAAGAGTGGGCGGCTAACCTCTGTGATAGTGCTAACGAAATGATGAAGACCCTGATTAAATTCATGTGGTTGGAAAGTGAGGATATTCTGAAAGAAATTGAATCCATAAAACAAAAGCTGTGCAGTAGAGATGGCACAGAGGTATTTCAAAGGAAATTGGATGCAATGAGACAGAGGATTGTCAAACATGAAGAGGAAATACATCTAAATACAACTAAAGAAACAACAAATATTTCCAAGTGGCCAAGAGGACTACCAAGACGGCAGGGTATTAACCTTCAGTCTAAAATAGTCCGCGACATTAGTGAGGGTGACATCTCTGATGGAAGTTCAAGTGGCCATCAAGACACATTCATTGGTAGACCAGCAAATTTTTGGAAGGAACTATGCTTGCTCCAACAGGAGAGGTTGCAACAGAATTGGAAAAAGGACAGAGGAAGAGGATGGGGAAAAGGCAGAGGAGGCCGAGCCAGAGGATGAGGAGCAGCAGCACAAAAACATGGCGAGGCGGACACAGCAAAACCTTCATTGGAATGACTATGAGGGACCAGAAATTGGGACAGTGGTGACTACACCGAATAAAGGGGTAAATCTGTGTAACCACCTGTTATCGCCCCAGAGAGGTGAAAGTTTTTAAATTTGGTCTTTCGTTTTGCCCTGTCAGTGAGTTCAATTGTTCACAGAGTAGGGTGAACCTGTTCCAGTTTACTAGGAAGTTAAAACTGCATAAATGGTTTGCCCCTAAAGGCAAGAAATCTCATGACACTCACAAGAGACCTACTTTGAGTGACCTATTATGTGCCCTCACTAACTTGGATGGTGAAATGGACAGTAGTGGGGGTAATATTACTAATTTGGAAGATTTAGGGATCGATTTTGATCTGGATGATCCCAGTGCCTTCAAACCAAAGTCTATTTTCAATCCTGTCCACCCTCACAATTCTATTGACACGTTTGAAGCCTTCATAATTTCAAATTGGTAGCAAAACATCAAAGATGGCACTGGAATAATCTTAACAAAGAAGAGAGGTTGGCCATCAAGAGTTTACGGGAGGACCACAGCACTCTCATCCGACAATCGGATAAGGGTGGAAATTTTGTGGTCCTCTCAACCAACTCTTATTTAGAGATAGGTTTAAGACAACTCAGTGATAGGGAGTGTTACAGGGTGGTTTCTAAAAAGGTATGTACGTATCGCTAACTAAAACTTCTACGAATTACTCACTGACTGGAGAGAACGTGATCTTATTGAATGGGAGAAATTTAAATTCTTGTTCAACAAATTTTGCAAGATACCTATATTGTATCTCATCCCCAAAATCCACAAAAATCTTGTCAATCCCCCAGGAAGACCCATTGTGTCTTCAACAGCTTCCCTACTTGAAAATACCTCTAAGTACATAGATTTCTATCTCCATCCCTTTGTCACCTCTCTCCCGTCCTACATAGAGGACAATAAAGATTTTCTTGGAAGAATCTATCAAATTCCATGGTAGGATGAATACCTTCTCATGACCCTGGACGTGTGCAGTTTGTATGTGAGTATTAAACACCAAGATGGAATCAGGGCCTGCAGACATTTTCTTAGGGCCAGATACCTTTCTCTCTTGTACCATACGGAAATTATCATTACTATGATCCAGTACTGTTTGGAGAACAACTACTTTTGGTTTAATGACAATCTTTACCACCAGATTCAAGGTACGGTGATGGGCACCTGTTTTGCTCCCAGCTAGGCCAATCTCCAGATGTGTTGATGGGAGCAGCAGCTGTCCGGAGCCATGGAAGTACTTTAGTGATCATGTCATCCTGTGGGTCAGGTATATTGACAACCTGTTCCTTATATGGAAGAGGAGTAAGGAAGAGCGACCAACTTCATTTCCAAATTGAATAAGAATGAACTGAATCTCCAGTTTGAGGGGAATATGAGTGATACCTGCATTTATTTCCTTGATGTCAGAGCAACAGTTGAAGAGAAGAAACTGACATCGGCTCTGTTCAGTAAGAGCACTGCTGGCAATACTCTCCTGCATGCTCAAAGCAGTAACCTGGCTAATCTGATTAACCCTACGGAAAAATTCTGTGGGCCTGCAGAAACTGTAGCACCAATGTTTCCTTTAACTCTGAGTGCTAAACCATGAAGGCCCATTTCAGGGAAAGAGGTTATAGTGAGAATCTTCTTAAAACTGCCCTCACAAAAGCCTGCAATGTTAATAGGGACATCATGTTAGCTGTCAGGTCAGTACCTACAGATCAAGAAGAGAACAAGGCCAGCTTCATTCTGACCTTTAGCCAAGAATCTGGCAGAGTCAGAAAGATTCTCAATAAACTTTGGGATGTTCTTTCCACTGAAACTACCCTTGCTGATTTCATACAGGGCAAACCGAACATCACCTTTAGGAGAGGGCCTCACTCAAAGACAAACTATGTAGGAATAAGGTGGTGGTGAAGGCCTGCAGGTCTGATTTGCCTCCCAGGGGCTTTTATACTTGTACCAAGTATAAGGGATATAAATGGAGCTATAACATGTAATCCTTGCCTCCCCACTATCCGGTAATGAAACAGTCATCCGCAAATTTCTGACTTGTTTATTGGATTTTTGAGTATATGTTTTGGTCTTCCATTTGACAAATGGTACGTAAGCAGTTCCATGTATCTGTTTAAAAGGAGGGTGTTGGAACACATGCAGGCCATAAAGAATATTGACAAGCAGTACTCCTTGGCCTATCACTAAAAAATTAAAGCAAACCATAAATCGCACTCTAAACCAACAACGCAAATCCCCAAACAACCCGAGACTGCAAGGAACACTCCGTGAGCTAAAGACCTCATTAAAACGAAGGAGATGGGAGAAAAAAAGAACAAAGGGTAATGATCTTTGGGTGAAACTTATATACGACGCAAACCAGAAAAACAGTGCCAAATTCTGGCAATCAGTAAACAAATTGCAGCATCCCAATCATCATAGGATCAACTCCAATATCACTGAAGCCACCTGGACTGACTATTTATTTAAACACTTCAACAATCATGAACCTGAAACAGCAGTCTCCCTGGCTTCCTCGAGTTACGTCGTCACAACAAACCAAACTGGGGTGGGAAGAAATCACAACCTCCAAAGTGACGCGAGCGTCGAACCGTCTAATCTGCCACAGCTAGAGGCAGTTCTCCCCTCAAGACACGACCGCTCATCTTGTACAGGAGTCATGCAAAAAGAAACTCTAGTCGAAGCAATAAGAAAACAAATATCTAGAGGCAGACGGGCAGGAGCACCGGGCCCAAACGGCATACCGCCGTTGTTATACAAACAGGACTCTGACTTCTGGAGCAAGGCACTAGTCACAGTAATAGGACAGGCTTTAAGAACTACAGCAATCCCAGAGTCATGGAGAGGCTCAATCATCAGTCCAATATTTAAGCAAGGAGCGAGATCTGATCCAAACAACTATCGCCTGATAGCCTTGATAGACACTGAGGCAAAATACTATGCAGGAATTGTACTTAAAGACTTGGTTGCCTGGTCCACAAGAAACAACATAATACCAATAACTCAAACAGGTTCCCGTCAAGGGCAAGGAACCATAACCAATATTATGGCTTTAACCATGCTCATGGATGCAGCAAAGCAAGGTAAATATCCTCTATACCTTTGCTTCATAGACTACTCAGCAGCCTTCGACCATGTTGACCGATCCAAGCTCTGGCAAAAGCTGAAGGAATGGGGGATACCACCACCCCTCCTTGACCAACTTATACAGCTGCATACCAATACACATGGATAAGAATCAAACTAGGCGCTGGGAAGCATGTCTCAAACAAAATCATCACCACAAAGGGATTAAAACAAGGCTGCGTCCTGGCCCCACTGCTTTTTAGCCTCTTCCTGTCAGACCTGCCGGCAGAACTGGACGCTTGCTCCTCACATGCTCCAAAGCTAGGTGGCATGACACTGACAAACCTACTTTATGCTGATGACCTAGTGCTGATCAGCAGAACTCCAATAGGTCTCCAGCACCTTCTAGATGCCTCCCAAAATTTCTCACATCGGAACGCCTTAAAAATAATTTTTAAAAAATCAAAAGTTATGGGCGTAAACCACCACAAGAAGTCAAATCCTCGCTGGCACCTGTATGGGAAATGTCTGGACCAAGTAACAACCTATAAATACCTGGGCGTGCTACTAGACAAAAACAATTCCTTTAAGCCACAGCTAGAATCCTTAAAAAGGAAGGGAGTAATGATCTGCTTGGCATTAAAACCTCTGAAGAAACTGCTGCCGGACTTGACACTCGATCCCTTTTTAAAAGTCCTGCGAGCGAAATTACAACCAACAGTTACTTATGGGAACGAATCCACGACTGGAAGAGACGCAACAATCCTTGACTGTATAATTGCAACCTCCTATCGCGCGATTTTCCAACTCCCCAAAAATGTTTCACCTGCTCAAATAAGACTGGAATTCGGACTTCAAAAACTGGAAGTAGAAAGGCTCGGTGCCTTTTTAAAGAGCTGGCATAAAATCAGAGCTGCTGACACAGGGTCCCTAAACAATCAGCTTTGGCTTGAGCTGTCCCGTACTGGCAAGTTGCCTGCTAATGACTACCTTCAGAAATCCGTGCAGGCTCTTGGTCTGACAGAGGCCTGGAACACTCCAATGGGCCATTTGGTTTTAAAAAAACTAGTAACAAAATCGACAAGGCTCATATCGGTCATAAAGGATAAGAATGCGGTATCCAAGAGAGCTCATGGTTGGGTCGTGCTTAACAATTACGAAGTTCTCAAACCTCAGCCTTACCTTAAGGTCGGATCCAAGCTTGTGATCAAAGAAAAATTCCTAAGGTTACGGTTGGGAGTCGGTCCGATCAGCCCGCTTTTGTCACCGTGGGAAGGAAGAGGGAGTGATCAGACCTGCCGTCTGTGTGCGAAAGATACTGAGACTCTGATCCACATCATATACATATGCAAGAAGCTAGAGGACATTCGGAAAACACTGTTAAAACCATTATTTAACCAGCATGGAGTGAGGTCCTGCAGGCAGGCAGTGATGCTGTGCTTTAATCCTACCTTAGTGCAGCTCAACTGTCGCCTTACAAAATTCTTCGATCTGACAGCTTTGAGACTGAAAAAACAAGCTGCCAACAGTTTCGACCTTTAACAGAGTGTCGCAGATCCTGTGTTGGACCACTCGACTGGACAACTAAGAAAGTTTACATAATTGACTTTATACAGGCCAGTAAGTCTGCGCCAGCGGTCCTAACACAGTTGAAATAATTTTATGTCTTTTAATCACAAAACAAAAGCATTTTTAAACTTGTACTTTATTTTATATTGTTTTATTAATGCAATATTTTTGAAAGTAACTTTTAATGTTTTGAATGCAACGGTTTTAATTAATCATGCATAATAAACTTACCTTACCTTACCTTACCTTGGCCAGACCCTTTGCCTTATGACATGGTAGCAACCAATCTGGTCTTCATTTCTTTGTCATTGACAAGGTCCCAGTATCACCTAAAGGTGGGAACTGCACCTGCATGCTCAGACAGTTGGAGTCAAGGTATATACTAGACTTGACACAAATATTCTGATGGGTCTGAACACGGATGAGGAACTATGTGTACGTTTGGGGTACTAGGAAGCTCTAACACGTTTCTGTGCTTGGTTTTAGCTTGTTAGAGAAGTAGCCTTATTTAATGTTGTACTGCTGCATAGAATGAGAGTTTTCTCTGTTTTAACTGTTTTAAACTGTGTTTTCGGTTTTCCCTCTGCTTTTTCATACTGTCTCTATTTTTTCTTATATTTTTACTATTTTGAATGTTTCACAGGTTTGGGGTTGCTACTTGCAGGATGGTTGTTGCATCCCTCCGCTCTGGGTGGTCACTAAGTTCCTCTTTCCTCTACTGACTTGCGATGGGGCCGATGAGCTAAGACGGTCTTATTATGTATTTTCTTCCTTTACCTACTTCATGTTTCTTCTCTCGGTGGGACTCCCTTATGTTTACTTCAGGGGGCTGGTCATTATGAAGTGTTTTATTTACATGCCTTTACATATGTGTCTTTCTACATTTTTGCCCACTTGGGCAGTAGGAATGTGATTTATATAAGATTTCCATGCCACTTCTTATGCTCTGATCATGCTGCTAATATGTAGTCATGGGATACATTTATTGTGATTTTGTCAATGTATTTTTGCAGTTACATATACACGCCCACTTGGGCATCATTGGGTTAATTTTCTTGCACTCCCCCAGATGTGCACACTCTGAGAGTGTTTAAGGTACCCTGCAGCAACATACATCCGTCCATTAGGGCATCATTAGGTTCACTTTCAGCTTTCTCCTGCTACTGCTGTAAGGACTTCAGATGGACTTACCCTGGGGCCTATTGTGAGATTATGTTTGATGCCTATTGCTTTGTATTACTTCAGGGTTACTGCTTTAGTACTGAGCCCATGCTATTGCTATTTCTCAGTAAAGGTGTAGAACAGTATGCACTAAGTGGCTCACTGGGGTCTGTGGCTCACATTAACATCTGAGTACTGAGTATTACACCTTAATGCCATTTCGTATTTATACAATTTGGGCCCCCTGTTCCAATGCAGGATACTCATTGAGATTCCTGACTTGTTCTCCAAATAGGGTTCCGGCCCGGATGCATGATTCTTTCCTCCCACCTTGTGTATCTTACTTTTGTCAGGCTGACATTTCCCCGGTCCGCTTATGTTGAATGTCAATATTTCATTGTTTATGGCCTACGGTGTGGAACCAGAATATAAATGTTGAATTCTTTTTTGCATATTGTGTTCTGTGATTATTGATTATTTTTATGTAATGTTTCACAAACATCAGTTTCAGCATATACCGGCTCATTATGATGTGCATTTTTACTATTCTTGCACATTTTGTGTCAATGGTTAGAATATGGGTGCATATTTCAATGCGTTCAGTGTGTTTGTGTAACCCAGGCTGTCTTTTATGTTTTGCACCCAGGTGTATTTGGGGCGGAGAGAAACTCAGTGCTAAACCCGTGATCAAGGCGTGTGTGACACTGAAAAGCATTGGGTTTGCTCTCCTGTGGATACTATGAACTAAATAAAATAGAACTCTTGATTGCAAGATTGCAAGGATTGAGGTTTTACCTTGGAGTGCGGGTCTCCGTGCTGGGTGTTTGGAGTGTGTTGCCCTTTAGGTAGGGGCTCCTCCCCCAAACCCATATATATTTATATATACAAAGCAAGCAGCGGTGCACCACTTCTGCAATTCAATTATGAAACTAAGTCCCAAATATATCCACAATATTCCGGTGGCGTTGAGATTCTTCTCTTTATTGCTGGATCATCAGTATATAATACAGAAAAGGGTTCAGCCAACACGTTTCATCCACATACATGTGGACTTCTTCACGGCAAAGTGAGAGTGAGGAAAGTCCATCCTTGTGTAAAAGGAAGAATTAACAGGATCCATTCATCTTAGGTCATTGGGGAGATGATATAACTCCTCAAGGTGGGATCCATCAAAGGTCCAAATCCTGAAGAGATAGTTCAAGGAGTATACAGTCTTCAGGTATAGTAGGATACATATATATAGAATTATAACTCTGTGCTTGTTCCTAAGGAGTCGAACAATAGAGGAACAAAGAAGGGAAAGGATCCGCCCCTCATCCAAAACTACAATTGGTGTGGAGCAAGCCGAAAGAACATAGCACTACCAGACTAGAGGAGCAACCTGAGATATATATATATTTCCAAGTACACTCTACAGACTTCTGCGTTCTTTGAGATATATATATATATAGTGCAACATAATTAATTAATTGACTGTGTCCGAGTCCCAAAATGGCTGCCAGCACTTCCTAGTTGAAGTGTTGGCAACCAATCAGATCTCAGCACAGGATCTGATGGACTCACAGAGAGTCTGCGCCTCTTTTCCTTTAATATCGCAAAAACTACTGAACAGATTTACACCAAATTACAAAAAGCACTCATTCTGGACCAAGATCTAGCTTTTTGCCAGATTGGTGTAATTCCGTTCAGTGGTTCGGGCTGTAGTCGTGTTGAAAATCTCTATGGGAAACTAATTTTTTTGACCCCTCCCCATTCACCCCGTTTTCACTGCCCCCGCTTGACGGATCACCCTAAAACTTTCCATGCACATCTAGAAACAGTAGGGCACTTTGTTGGAAAATTTTGTGAAGATTCGTCAAACGGCACCAAAGTTTAAGCAAGTCAATAAACATTTTACCTATGAAAACTAGGTCCTCACTATAACTATCTGCTGGTGACTGGCAGTAGGTAATATTTATATATCTATCTATCCATCTATCTATATATATATATCTATATCTATCTATCCATCTACCTATCTGTCTATCTATCTATCTATCTATCTATATATATATATATATATATATATTATCTACTGGCGGTCGCCAGTAGAGAGTTATAGTTAGGACCTATTTTCCATAGGAAATCCGCAACATTCTATTTGAAAAAACTCTTGCGTCGGTTGACGAATCTTCGCGAAATTTTCCTTTATGGCCCGCTCCGGTCCGCTCCTATCCTGAAAGTCTCGGGGTGATTCGTCAAGCGGGGGCCGAGAAAAAAGGGGGGTCCCAAAACGTGTTTTCCCCATTCATTTCCCCATAGGAAACTTTAGCCACGGCTACAGCCCGAACTGCTGAACGGAATTACACCAAATTTGGCAAAGAGGTAGTTCTTGGTTCAGAAAGAACCCTTTTTGTTAAATGGTGTAAATCCGTTCAGTAGTTGCTGAGAAAATCAAAAGTAAAATCACATATATATCTATGGCCGCGTAGGGTCCGCGCACCCTCCCGATCACAAGCTGTATGCTAATTGGCTGTCAACACTCCAAATCAGGAAGTGTTGGCAGCCATCTCGTTCCTCGGTAGAACCGAGGAACAAGAAAGCAGTAAAAAAAAGTGCGCAAAACGCAAAAAGGGGGCAGGGTAGAAACACCCTGACCCCCTAGGCCTGCTCAGGGGGTCCTACAAGGACCCCCAGGGCCCAAAAGATATATATTTTTTTTAAATCGGCAAAAAACACGCTGGGTGCGCGGATCCTGCCGATAAAAAAAAAAAAAAAGCGCGGACTCTCGCGCTTCGTTCTTAATTGGCCCCCAGGTGGGCCAAGTCCCGGGGGCATGCGGGGTTTATCATTTTTATGATGGGGGGGCCTCTAAGGCCCCCCAAGCCCCGGGGACCGCCACACCCCGGGGCTTTACAAAAAAAATGGTGCGAGAGGGCTCTGAGCCCTCCCGCAGCCCCGGGGACCGCCACCCCCCGGGGCTTCTTTTTTAAAAATACTATTACCTGTGTGGGGGGGCTCCAACCCCCCCACATGCCCCGGGGACCGCCACCTCCCTGGGCACTAAATATTTAAATATGGGGGTCCGTTACGGACCCCCAGAGCCCCGAGGACCACCACCTCCCCGGGGCTGTGCACACGATGGGAGGGGGGCCTCGTGGCCATCCTGGAGCCCTTGATGGCCCTGGGGACCACCACCCCCCAGGGCCGGCTCCTGCAGTGTCCCGGGGTGCCTACCCCCGGGACACTGTAGTTTGCTATGGCAGGGCGGGAGCCTCGCGGCTCCCGTCCTGCCATAGCAAACTGCTTTGATTTTTGGAAGAGAAAGCAGGAAACCTGCTCTCTCTTCCAAAAACCAAAGACAATTGCGTTTCCACACGGGGAGCTGCATCTTAGCAGCTCCCCATGTGGAAAAGCAATGCCGGCTCCCGAGTGACGCGGGGAGCCGGCGGGACCATGGGGGGATTGGGGACCCCCCCACGGTCCCCAACGGAGAGGGCCAGCACCGGGGGATGGGGTCCTCAGGGCTACAAGTGGCCCGGGAGGGGGGCCACCCGGCCCCCCTCCCCAAAATGAAATAA
This sequence comes from Calotriton arnoldi, assembly GCA_963921515.1. Taxonomy (NCBI): domain Eukaryota; kingdom Metazoa; phylum Chordata; class Amphibia; order Caudata; family Salamandridae; genus Calotriton; species Calotriton arnoldi. The sequence continues at coordinate 1,450,349 of CAWUFW010002810.1, read as the reverse complement.
AAAATAAATAAATAAATTTAAAAAAAGGCCGGCCCCGGGGGATGGGGTCCCCGGGGCCATAAGTGGCCTGAGGAGGGGGCGACGCAGCCCCCTCCATAAGTATTTTGGAGAAAAAAAGGCCAAGCCCCGGGGATGGGGTCCCCGGGGCCGATTAAGGCCTGGGGAGGGGGGCCACGCGGCCCTCTTCCAAATTTTTCATTTTCAAAAAAAAATATTAGGGGGAGGCCCTGGGGGATGGGGTCCCCAGGGCCAAAAAATTTGAAAAATAAGGGGGGCCACACAGCCCACCTTCATAAAAAATTTTTTTTTAAATACTGGCATCGTGCTGGAGGCCACGCCCCCTCCTTGGAGCACTCTGGAAACGCGCCTCCTGGCGCGTTTGCAGAAGGGAGCAATTCCCCTTGAATACTGGGGGTCCCTGGGGCCAACTAGCCCACCAGGAACCTCCAGTATGCGCCAGGGGCTGCGTTGCAGAGAGGTGTTCTGAGGCCACGCCCCTTTTACACCTCTCTGCAACGCAGCTCTGTGGCGCTTAATGGAGGTAGCTGGTGGGCTAGTTGCACCCCAGGGACCCTCAGGATTCAAGGGGAGTTAATCCCCGACTTAAAACGCGCCACAGGGCGCGTTTGCACAGTGGTGAAGGGAGGGGGCGGGGCTTCGGGTGACATGTGTGCAAACAGGCCCCTGGCGCATTTTAAGATGGGGAATTAAATCCCCTTCAATGCTGAGGGTCCCTGGGGGCCAACTTCCCCACCAGGTACGTCCAGAAAGCGCCACAGAGCTGCGTTGCAGAGAGGTGCAAAAAGGGGCGTGGCCTCTGAACACCTCTCTGCAACGCAGCTCCCTGGCGCATATTGGAGGTTCCTGGTGGGCTAGTTGGGCCCCAGGGACCCTCGGGATTGAGGAGGAATTAATTCTCCAACTTAAAACGCGCCACACGGCGTGTTTGCAGACATGTCACCTCAGGCCCCACCCCCTTCCTTTACCATTGTGCAAAAATTCCTCTAAAAATCAGCCGAACTACGAATTCCAATTTACTCACCTTTTATCAGGAGAGACCTCAGTGCTGCATCTTTGAGCCCAGTACTGATCCTGAAAAGTAATTTAAACCGTACTTACCAGTAACTTGAATTTCCTTCCATAGGCTAACATTGACTGGTTTTTGCTGAAAAAGTTTCTAAGTGTCGATTTTTGAAACATACAAATATTCCTCTAAAATCAGCAGAACTACGAATTCCGATTTACTCACCTGTTATCAGGAGAGACCTCAGTGCTGCATCTTTGAGCCCAGTACTGATCCTGAAAAGTAATTTAAACCGTACTTACCAGTAACTTGAATTTCCTTCCATAGGCTAACATTGACTGGTTTCACTTGGAAATTCTTCTAAGTGTGGAGTTTTGGAACTTTATAATATTCCTCTAAAATCAGCAGAACTACGAATTCCGATTTACTCACCTGTTATCAGGAGAGACCTCAGTGCTGCATCTTTGAGCCCAGTACTGATCCTGAAAAGTAATTTTAACCGTACTTAACAGTAACTTGAATTTCCTTCCATAGGATATCATTGCCTGCTTTTTGCTGAAAAAGTTTCTAAGTGTCGATTTTTGAAACATACAAATATTCCTCTAAAATCAGCAGAACTACGAATTCCGATTTACTCACCTGTTATCAGGAGAGACCTCAGTGCTGCATCTTTGAGCCCAGTACTGATCCTCAAAAGTAATTCTAACCTTACTTACCCGTAACTTGAATTTCCTTCCATAGGCTAACATTGACTGGTTTCACTTGGAAATTCTTCTAAGTGTGGAGTATTGGAACTTTATAATATTCCTCTAAAATCAGCCGAACTACGAATTCCGATTTACTCACCTGTTATCAGGAGAGAACCCAGTGCTGCATCTTTTAGCCCAGCACTGACCCTGAAAAGTAATTCTAACCGTACTTACCAGTAACTTGTATTTCCTTCCATATGAATCCATTGTCTGGTTTTCAGCAGAAAAGTTTCAAAGTGTCGATTTTCACAAACTACAAATATTCCTTAAAAATCACATGTATGACTTAAACGCATTCTTTCAACTATTTAAAGGAGATGCACCAGTGCTGGATCCAGGATCCACCACTGAGTAACAAAAAGTAACGATAACACTACTTACCTGCTAAGTGAATTTCCTCCCATAGGATAACATTGGTGATTCTATGTGAAAAAGTTTCTAATTGTCAACTTTTAAAATACAATAATATTCCTTAAAAATCACGACTGTAACCAAAACGCTTTTACTCAACTGTTTACAGGAGATGTCCCAGGACTGAATCTAGGATCCAGTCCTGTGGTTAGAAAAGTAATCCATAAAGTAACTAATTGCATTTAACTAGAAATTCACATTGAGCTCAACGTTGCATTGTGTTTGAAATTGTGTTGCCCATTGCAACAACTGTAACTACTGTACTTAAAAGTCTATTGCCTATTTGCAAAGTATTTAAACTAAAGTAATTCATTCTGAGAAAGTATATTTTGTAATGTAATGTATAATGTAATTACAATGTAATTTAAAAAATAAAATATCCAAAAATAAATAGTTTAAAAAAATGTAGTAAATCAGTATCAAAAAAATAAATATAACAATTAATACATTTAAAAATTGTCATTTACAAAACCTTTGAAATTCACTGAAAAAAACCATAGGTTTCAGATATGTTATAGTTAGGAATTAGCATTTAAAAAACCTTTGAAATTCACTGAAAAAACCATAGGTTTTAGGGACAGTTATAGTTAGAAATTAGCATTTAAAAATCCTGTGAAATTCACTGAAAAAACCATAGGTTTTAGGGAACGTTATAGTTAGTTGGACATTGCACTCGTACAAAACCCGTGAAATTCCCCCATTATAGTTAGTTCAGCTAACTATAACTCGCGTCCCCGCAATGCACTGCTGATGACGTCACATATTACATCACTCATGACATGGTCAGTGACATCACTGATGACATCACTGATGACATCTCAAATGACATCACTGATGACATCATCCATGTGAGAATTTAATGCATCTTCTCACACCCTAATATAACTTTTGATACACCCACTCTAAATTACAGACTGCCATTCTCAAAACCATACACACTCCAATACCAATAACTACATACCCACTCACTGATTCTTAGGTCTACACACACACATCTACTCACTCACCCGTACAGTCACTCATAATTACAGTCACTCAGTACAGGACTATCATATGCACTCATACACCTATATAAACACTCACACACCGCCACTCATCCATAGAGGTACTCATACACCTAGTCAGTCATGCAAATAATTAATCACACTCCCATTTACTCACCTATACAGTTATACACACCAGCTCACTTAGTCATACAAATACTAGCACATTCTTACGCTGCTATGCAATCACTGATGCAAGCACACACTCATCCATATAGCCACTCTCACAATCACACACTCTCACTTATAGCCATTTATATACTCCAACACACATATATACTGCCTTTCACATATGTAGTTACTCACACATGTACCACTGAGATATACATTCAATCCCTAACACACCCATACACACACTCACCCACCCATACAGTCCATCACAGATGCACTCTTCAAATCATGCACCCAGTGAATCACCCACTCACACTTCTATGTACAGAGTCACACACACCCACCCACACAAACACTCAGCCACCCATTCAGATACTCAGAGAACCAATCAATAACCCATATAAACACTCATGTAGCTATTCGCAAATCCATGCATCCACTTACACACCAACAGCCAGACGGATACAGACATTCACACAGTTTAGTCAGTAACCCATGCATTCAGTAAGATACGTTTAATCACTCACTGGTAGAGGCAGTCACGCACCTACTCAATCATCCATTGAGACACTTATACACCCACTCATTCTTCAATACACCTTTGCCTATATATATTAAACATATTTAAACTTTACAGAAACACACAGTCACTGCATGATGTCATCAGTGATGTCATCAGTGATGTCACTGACCATGTCATGAGTGATGTAATATGTGACGTCATCAGCAGTGCATTGCGGGGGCGCGAGTTATAGTTAGCTGAACTAACTATAATGGGGGAATTTCATGGGTTTTGTACGAGTGCAATGTCCAACTAACTATAACTTTCCCTAAAACCTATGGTTTTTTCAGTGAATATATATATATATATATATATATATATATATATATATATATATATATATATATATATATATATATATATGATATTTGAGATGTCATGAGTGATGTGACTGACCATGTCATGAGTGGTGTAATATGTGAGGTCATAAGCAGTGCATCGGGGGGCGTAAGTTATGGTTAGCTTAGGTAACTTTGACTGCTGAATTTCACTGGTTTTGTATAAGTGAAATCTGAGCTTGACTTTAATGTCCCTGTAACCTTTGTTTTTTTCAGTGAATTTCTAAGGTTTTTTAAATTCTATTTCCTAACTGAAACAACCCTGTAACCTTTGTTTTTTTAAGTGAATATCTAAGGTTTTGCAAATTCTATTTGCTAACTATAGCATCCCTGTAACCTTTGTTTTTGTAAGTGAATGTCTATGTTTTTTTAACTAGTAGTGGCATTTGCAGAGTGGTGGAGAAAAGGGGCATTGAAGCAGCTCTCAGAAATCCTGCTGTGTTGGACTTACTGGAGGTAACAGGAGGGCTTCTGGGCCCCCAAGAACCCTTAGCATCCAAGAGGACTTCATCCCCAAACACCTCTAAGCAATTCCACTGTGTGGGAATTACTGGAGGTAATAGTAGAGCTTGTTGGCCTCCAAGGACACTCTAGGACCAAGGGTACTTTATCCCCCAATCAACAGTGGACCAGGAGGCGTGTTTCAAAAGTGGTGGAGAAAGGGGGCGTGGCCTCAGAAGTCCTCTCAGCAATCACACTCTGTGGGACTTACTGGAGGTAACAGGAGGCTTTGTCGGCCCACAAGGATCCTCAGCATCCAAGGGGCCTTCATCCCCCAACCAGCAGTGCGCCAGGAGGTGCATTTGCAGAGTGGTAGAGAAAGAAGGCATGGCCCATGAAGTCCTATCAGCAATCAGGCTGTTTGGGACTAACTGGAGGTAACAGGAGGGCTTGTTGTCCTCAAGGACCCTCAGCATCCAAAGGGACTTCATCACCCAACCAGCAGTGCACCAGTAGGTGAGTTTGCAGAAAGGTGAAGAAAGGGGGTGGGGCCTCAGGCGACTTACGGTCTTTTTTAAAAATTGTATTTTTAATTTATTCAGGGCAGGGGCCACTTGGCCCCCTTTCCTGAGCCAATTTCGGCCCTGGGGACCCCATCCCCTAGGGTCAATGCTATTTAGAATAGGGGAGGGGGGCCACGTGGCCCCTCTCCCGGGCCAATTCCAGCCCCATGGACCCCATCTGCCGGGGCCTGGCATCAGTTGTCGGTGCCCTGGTCCCAACCAGGGCTCCCACTCTGTTGGGGACTATGGGGGAGCCTCAAGGCCCCAGGGGTCCCTGCCACCTCCCTGCCTCCTGCGGGAACCAGCATTGCTTTGACAGAGAGAGAGCTGCTGAACAAGCATTATTTTCTACTCTTGCTTGCTAGAAGCAGAGAACAGTTTGCTATGACTTGGCAGGAGCGGGAAAGCTCCCGCCAAGCCATAACTAACAGCTATGTCCCGGGGTTGGGCACCCCAGGAGATAGCAGGAGCAGTCCCTGGGGGGTGGCTGTCCCTGGGCCATCTTTGGCTCCAGGAGAGAGATCGTGCAGACCCCTCCTTTGTTTGATTCAGCCCCTGGGAGGTGTTGGTCCCCAGGGCTGCAAGGGGCCCTGGGCGGCCCTCCCATTTAAATTTACCAAAGCCCCGGGAGGTGGCAATCCCTGTGGCTGTGGGGGAGTCCGTGGGCCCCCCCATTATTTAAAATTAAAGCCCCAGGAAGGTGGCGGCCCCCGGGGGGGGTGGCCCCCAGGGCTGTGGGGGAGTCAGCGCAGCCCCTGCATTGTCTAACCACAAATCTCTGGGAAGTTGGTGACCCTAGGGCTGGGGGGGTCCAAGAGACCCCCCCATTTATTAAATAATAAGCACCAGAGAGGTGGTGGTCCTGGGACAGTGGGGGAGTCCATATGGGCCTCCCCCGCATTTTTTTAAAAAGAATCCCTGGGGAGGTGGTGGTCCCCGTGGCATTAGTAAGCCCCTAGAGAGGGGCCTGTGCACTCCGTCTCCTATAATATCCAAATACCCCCGGGACCTGGCCCACCCGGGGGCTGATTAGAAACAAAGCGCGTGATCCCATGATTTGTTTCTTTTAAAATGTTGGCGAGATTCTCAGAACCAGCACAACTCCAGCTGAACATATTTTTTTAAGGGCTTTTTTGGCCCTGCGGAGTTGCCCCCCCCCCAGGAGGCCTAAAGGGTCTGAACACTGGATTGTGTGTCTGTTATCCTGGGAGCGCATTGATTTGGACTATCACGAGAGGATATATATATATATATGTATATATATATATTCACTGAAAAAAACATAGGTTTCAGGGACGTTATAGTTAGTTGGACATTTCACTCGTACAAAACCAGAGAAATTCGGCCTTTATAGTTAGTTGAGCTAACTATAACTCACGCCCCCGCAATGCACTGCTGATGACATCACATATTACAACACTCATGACATGGTCAGTGACATCACTGATGACATCACTGATGACATCTCAAATGACATCACTGATGACATCATCCACGTGATAATCTAATGCACCTCCTCACACCCTAATATAACCTTTGATTGAAAGGTTTTTTAAATGCTAATTTCTAACTATAATGTCCCTGAAACCTATGGTTTTTTCAGTGAATTTCAAAGGTTTTTTAAGTGATATTTTGTAACTCTAATATCGAAAAAATATTTTTTCTTAGGTTTTTATTTGTTATAAAAATAATATAATGTTTTCTCTTTTCTAAAATATAAATATATATTATTTTTTTTGTCGCGTACCGATCGTGTACCTATCTTGGTGGGTGCGTGGATTCAAGCCGCCATTTTGGTAAAGTCGTGGAGGATGCGCGTTTGGTATGCGACGGGTGCGTGGTGTCTGGCCCTGCGTAACGTCAAGTACGTATTTCTGGGGATCGCGCTGGGTGCACGACTTCCGTAAAATGTTCATGTTTTAAAAGTATATGTATATAACTTTAATATGTATATTAAAACAAGAGATTATCTAAACTAATTACAAAAATCATATATTTATAATCGCAACAAAGGTATATTATTGTTAAATATATTTTCCGGGAGTCGCGACGGGTGCACGTTTGATATGCGATGGGTGCGCGGTTTCCGGCCCCGCGTAACGTCATATGCGTATGGGGTCGCGCCGGGTGCTCTACCCCCGTAAAATGTTTATGTTCTAAAAGTATATGTATATAACTTTAATATGTATATTAAAGCAAGAGATTATCTAAACTAATTATAAAAATCATATATTTGTAATTGCAATAAAGTTATATTATTCTTAAATATATTTTCCGGAAGTCGCGTCGGGTGCGCGCTAGTTGCACGCCCGGTGCGCGACTCCCATGTGACTTCAAAAGAAAGCATTTCATTGGTTTACAAGGTAACTTGAAGGACCCCACCCATTTTTTTTCATTCCTTCAACACCATCACAGGAGACACACCTGCTGTGTTTTGTTAGCTGTTTGGTGCATTTTTTTGGTGTTTTTTTAACATCTTACAAAATGGCTTCTTCAATTCCTTAAGTGAATTTACCATCAGATGAAGAATATTTGGAGGAACCAGTCAAGAAAAGAAAAGAATCTATCGTGTGGTCGTTCTTCACAATACCTGAAGGGGAGAAGAAAGTGAACGCGAGAAAAGTTAGCTGCACACTGTGCCCAAGGGTGCTGTCACGCGGAAGTGACAAAACATATTTGTGTGGGACTTTCAGCTTGATGAAGCATCTGCAAACAATCCACCCTCGTCATCTGGCCCGTGAGCAACATTGTCGCACTCAAGAACTTTTGCAGCAGGATGACCAGGTTGCTGGTCCGAGCACCTCGGGAGCCTCTTGTGGACCTGACATCCATCCCGAATTTGCTAACTTAGAGCAGCACTGCATCAAATGTAAGACTGTCATATGTTATGGAGAGCAGTCTGTTGATGCTGTGGTTTCTGCCGCTAGAAATCACACTTGCAAATCTTTTTTTTGTTACAATGACAATTTAATTGCAAAGTTTTATAGTTTGTTCTGTTGTTTTTCCGTTTTGTTTTAAAAACACCCAAAAAATACATAAAATAGTTTTAAAAAACACAATAAAAGTAAAAAAAACAAAAAAAGAAGAAAAAAACGGTTCTCTTTAGAACCACCTATCATGTTAACAAAAGAGAAATAAGTGCATGGTTATGCCTGGATGATTGCATGAGTACATGTGTAGAGCTTGAGTGATTGAAAGAGTGTGTGGGTAATTGCATGAGAGCATCAGTAGTACGTAGGTGCTTGCATGAGTGCATGGGTAGTGCCTGCGTGATTGGACGACTGCATGGGTAATGCCTGGGTGATTGCATGAGTGCATGGGTAGTGCCTGAGTGATTGCATGAGTGCATGGGTAATGCCTGGGTGATTGCATGAGTGCATGGGTAGTGCCTGCATGATTGGACGAGTGCATGGGTAATGCCTGGGTGATTGCATGAGTGCATGGTTAGTGCCTGAGTGATTGCATGAGTGCATGGGTAATGCCTGGGTGATTGCATGAGTGCATGGGTAGTGCCCGCATGATTGGACGAGTGCATGGGTAATGCCTGTGTGATTGCATGAGTGCATGGGTAGTGCCTGAGTGATTGCATGAGTGCATGGGTAATGCCTGGGTGATTGCATGGGTAGTGCCTGCGTGCTTGGATGAGTGCATAGGTAATGTCTGGGTGATTGCATGAGTGCATAGGTAGTGCCTGAGTGATTGCATGAGTGCATGGGTAATGCCTGGGTGATTGCATGAGTGCATGGGTAGTGCCTGCGTGATTGGACGAGTGCATGGGTAATGCCTAGGTGATTGCATAAGTGCATGGGTAGTGCCTGAGTGATTGCATGAGTGCATGGGTAATGCCTGGGTAATTTCATAAGTGCATGAGTAGTGTCTGGGTGATTGCATAAGTACATGAGTAGTGCTTGAGTGATTGAAAGAGTGCATGGGTAGTGCCTGGATGATTGCATGAGTGCATCAGTAGTACGTAGGTGCTTCCATGAGTGTATGGGTAGTGCCTGTATGATTGGACAAGTGCATGGATAATTCCTGGGTGAATTTGTAAGTGCATGGGTAATGCCTGGATGATTGCATGAGTTTATGGGTAATACCTGGATGATTACATGAGTGCATGGGTAGTGCCTGGGTGATTGGAGGAGAGCAAGGATAATGCATGGTGATTTTATAAGTACATAGGTAATGACTGGGTGATTGGAGGAGTGCATGGCTACTGTCTGGGTAATTGCATGAATGCATGGTTGGTGTCTTGGTGAATAAGTAATGTCTGGGTGATTAGAGGAGTATATGTGTAGTGGTTGGGTGATTAGAGCAGTGCATGGGTAGTACCTGGGTTATTCCATGAGTGGATGAGTAGTGCCTGAGTGATTGGAGGAGTGCATGAGCAGTGCCAGTGTGATTACAAGAATGCATAGGTAGTGCATGGGTGATTCAAGCACTGTATAGATAGTGTCTGTGTTATTGCATGAGTCGATGAGTAGTGCCTAGGTTATTTCAGAAATGCATTGGTAGTGCCTGGGTGATTTGGTAAGCGAATATGTATTGTTTAAATGATTTTGTAACTGTATATGTAATGCCTGGGTGATTGCATGAGTGCATGGTTACTGCTTGGATGATTCCATCAGAGGAAGAGTAATGTTTTGATGATTCAAGAAATGTATAGATAATACTTGGATGATTGCAAGACTGCAGAACTAATGTCTGGATGATTGCAGAAGTGTATGGGTACTACCAGACTGATTAAAGGTGTGGATTAGCAATGCCTGGGTGATTTTCTAAGTACATAGGTTATGCTTCAGTAGTGGAAGGAGTGCATGAGTGCTGCTGAAGTGATTTGAGGAGTGAGATGATTGAGTTTGAAAAAATGAATAACTGCAATAAAAGTGACTGTAAACATTAATTCATGTTTATTACATTATTTCATCTTACCTTCTGTATTGAAGTAGATATCAAATTCATTGAAACTATTTTATAATTGTTTCATTGTAAATTAAATTTTAAATATTTCCAAACTTCACTTTTACTTTCTGTAAAAGACAAGAAAAAATACTATTATTGCAAATAATATTATACATTAAGAACACAACATAATCTTAGGATTACATAACATATTCAGGTTTTCTTTTTTGCTGTTTTGAGATTCTATTGTATTTCACCATACACAGTGATTTCAATGTTGATCATCATGAAACAGCGGGCAAAAAAATACAATCAATAAGATTGTAAAAAAAAAAAAATCTATGTTAAAAATATTGACAACTTCAACTATCTCTACATTTTTAAAAATAAACACTCTCATCTTCATTGCATATAATATAAACATCAAATATATAAACTACTTCTTTCTATCACAATTTTCCAAATGCAATATCAATGCACCGAAACGAAAATAAAAAAACACTAATTGCTCACATCTACTCAATAGGCCGAATGATGTTTCCAAAACTGTTTGCATTGAAAATATCCAATATAAACTCATTAATTCATGTTGACATCTTCCCAATAGGCTGAACGATGTTTCTGAATTCATGAATTCATTTGCATTGGAAATATCCAAAATAAACTCATTAATTCATGTTGACATCTTCCCAATAGTCCGAATGATGTTTTCAGAACTTTGGCATCAAAAATATTAGATATGAATTTGGTAATTCATAAGGCAACTGACATTTGAATTCTAAATGGGCATCATTACACTGTGTCCATCCTTTATTGCATTTTAAATACACAGTATAGTGTCCAGATGTTGTAGAAGGTCCTTCGTGGAAAACAATAGCCACTGCTTTAAAAGTTCTTCCTGAAATTGACACTTGACTTGCCACAAAATTTTTAATTTTGGTTTCCAATTTTGTTCCATCTGCTCTACAACGTTGTAGCATTAAAATGACATATTGTCCAAATCTTTCTATAAATAATGTTGACAACATTTCAGATTTGCATTGAGTACATTCCATATTTTGATTAGCTGATTTTACTAATTTGTTAAAAGACACTGTTTTGGAATCTGGTATTGTCAAATATATGAATCGTTCAGTGTCTATTTCAGTGGTAGAAGAAAATGAACAGTCTTCACATTTATGATCCCATCTGTAACGTACTCCAAACAGATTTTCAATTTGTATTCCTTCACTTTCCAATACTGCAAGCATAAACATAAGAAATTCTTGAGCATCTTGCTGTACATTAAGTGTAAATTGTGAAGAACCAGAACATATATCCAAAAGATGCCGAATGCCAGAAGCAGTTTGGATTTTAGTTTTGTCGGTTGTCAATTTTTCAAAAATATAATGCAACAAAGAACAAAATCTTTTTCTCGATTCTCCATAATTTGATGATGAAGATTTTCTAGAAGAAACACGACGTTCACAATTACATTAGCATAGCAGTTGATACCTGAACTATTTTCTAACTGGTATCCTACAATATCATCAACAGTGTCCATTTTCATTTTCTTTGGAGCCTCAACATTCTTTCCAACCTCACTACAGTGTTTCTCATATGTTTGTTTTGGACATACTACACGTTTTTCATTTACGGGATATTCACCTAAGTTGGGAGCATATAGTCTTCTTAAACGATTATACTCTCTTACACAATTTGCATCTGCACTAATCTTTCTCTCATCAAAATCAATCAAATACAATCCAGATAATGTTCTTACTCGAGACAATGCAACATATGCCATTCCATCTTTAAACACTGTACTTCCAATGTTTACCAAAGCACTATTTACACTTAAACCTTGAGATTTATGAATGGTCACCGCATATGCTAAAGAAAGAGGAAACTGTTTTCTACGAACATACAAGTCTTTAACAAGCAAAAAACGAACAGCACAACGTCCAATCTGTTTTACCTCTTCAGTCTGATCAAATTTAATCTTCAAAAATTCAATTCATCTCTATTTGAATAATTAACAAAATCAACAACTTTCCCCATTGCTCCATTTACTAAACCTTTTTCCACATCCAAATTACGCCATAAAATTCCCCAACAGTTTTCACATACATATACATTCTTTTCTAAACCAGCAGTCTTAGATATAGATTTTTCCAAAGAATCCAATTTTGATTTAAATTTTTCTGACAAAATAATAGTAAGTCCTTCTTGTTCTATTTTATCAATGGCTTCCATTTTCATTATTTGTTGTTTTTCCAGCTTCAAAAGTTCTTCATTGAATGTAGAACACTCTTGCAGTGTTGGCATTAGGCAAATTATAGATTTATTTTCTCCAATTTTTTTGTATATTATTTCTGGAGCAACATTTTCATTTGGAAACAGGTTTATAAGTAGCCGACTTTGCAAAGCTTTTTTACCATGTTTTGTCAATACACCAATTCTTATATCTTGAAGAATGGTTCCATAATGTTCATCACTTGCTTGTCGCATATTCTTAATAAGTTCTTTATATTCAAAATGAGACCAAATGTTGACATTACCAATACTTCCCAAAGATTTCCTGGTGTCTTCATGCACAAGTGTTTTAAAAACTGGTTGCCCTTTTACAGGAGTAATTTGCAGTAGGTCGCCGAATACAATCCCATGTTTTCCTCCAAATAAGACATCATAATCTGTTTTTAAAATCTGCTGCATTCTTAAATGTACAAAGGCAAGCATTAAGTTTGAGACCATGCTCACCTCATCAATTATTAGAAGTTTCATTTTCTTTAGTACTCTTGAAACTTCATAACAAGCTTCTCCAGGTAGCTTGTGATATTCCAACTTGTTTTCATGTTCAACTGGTAGCATCAGTAAACGATGTAACGTAATCCCTTTAATGTTGTGTGCTGCTAACCCAGTTGGAGCGGTTACAACACAAGATAAATGTGATTTAGTGGTTTTCTGTAGATAACTGGTCAAAACTTTAATTAAGAAACTTTTTCCTGTACCAGCTTGACCACTGATATACATTCGAATAGGTTTAAATGATGTGCAGTTGCATTTTTATTTTTCATGAAGTAAACCATGGTCTATCTGTTGTGTAACTTGCTGATATATTTCTTTCTGTTCAATATTTAGTTGTTCTTCCAAGTTTCCCAACTCCATAATATCCTGTTGAGCTTGATGCATTGCCGTTTCTGCTTCACTCATGGCGATTGCTGCTTCATTTTCAAGAATTGGTTCTCCTAGTGGATCTTGACTCAGTGGAGCAGAACTTTGACTATCTTGAGAACTGTCTCTAGCAATTTCAGCTGCAATAGTAGCTTCTTGTTCAATATCTTCATTCAACTTTTGTAGATAATTTGGAAAAACTGTGCATTCAATGCTATCTTTACATGCATTAAAAGAATCTTCATAGCACTCAAAATCTCCAAGTAATTCCATTTCAGTACGCCAAGGCTTGAAGAGTTGCAGAAGTGCTAAATAGAAAAATTATCTTTTATCTGGAGTATCACAACTGAGTTTCCTGTGATTAATGAGATTTCCTTTAGTATGTTCCACCAAACATTCATCATATCCAATGACTGCATATTTTTCTTCATTTATATTTTCAGTAATATTTCTCTTAAAGCTGTAATATTGCAGAACTTCATAGAGACATATGTTTTCAAGATGTGGACTTCTTTTAGGATAGTACGTATCCAACATGTTTGTTTTAACAATATCTGTACTTTCCGGTTCATTTAATGCTAAGTATTCAATTTCTTGTACAGATTTCAATACTTGATTTCGTGTTGCAGCAAGACCTAGACTTACCCAAATTATTCCTCTTGACTTTGAATATAAACTTGCAGATGTCAACCGATCCGAACATTCGTAGGATCCAATCTCTCGATGGGAAAGCATCTTCAAACTAAAGCTGTACAATTTGTTACTAAGATTCTTCTCTTGTGCAATTTCTTCCCACATTTCTTTCAACTCAGTCTTTTCAGATTTTGTTATGTATGACGTAACATAGCGAGCAACAGCAATCGAATTATTTGCAACATACTGGATATCCATATTTGTATTCCACATCATCAAAATTACTGAATTGTAATCATTAATATACTTTGAATGTTCACTTCTTTTTATATTGTCTTTTTATATTGTAAGTATTTTTTGGAGATTTCCGAGTTATAGTATGCCTCACTGCTGACATGAAACTGTTGACTCTTCCTTTGGAAATTACTGGACGTGGGAATCCAAAATGACATTTTGTATAAAAAATTTCCTTTGACTTGTATTTCCGTCGACAATATTTCCCACATCGATGAGCTTGAAACCGTAAAACTTGTTGTCTTAAGGTATTTTCTTCTCCTGTTTTTGGAATACCACATGTAACATAGTCTTCAATGAAAGATAAAACAGTCTCATCAGAATCAGTTCCAAATTTAGGTGCATCCTTGATCCATAAAAGCATATGTATATGAGGAGCACCTCTAGCTTGGTACTCCTTTCTCCAAAAGAAATCAATAACTTCTCCAAGAGGTGGGTTCTTTTTATTGCAGATAAAAGACATCATAGCTTGAAACCTATGATTAAAATATCTGCACACATTTACAGGATCCAAGGAACACAGTTCTCCAGGTGTCTTGAATTCAATGTTTTTAATATTTGAATTTGCTTCTCGAAGAAATTCAAGTAAATCGTCCCATGCGTATTCAGCACAGCTTAGCATAACAAACCATGTAGGGTTCCTAAGTTCCTTAACATGCATTTAAGTTCTCCATGACGATGATACCAATACTCATTAGTACCACGTTGACACGCCATCAAATTAATCAATTGAGATTCTAAATGATCGTCTCTCCGTTGTACTTTGTCCATGAATTCCTTTGCAGAAACATGTTGAAGATGAAGTCCTCTTTTTAATATGTGGTTCACTGCATATGAAAGTCCATACAAGTCACTTTCAAACAAAAGATGAAATATATATGCAATACATTGTCGAAATCTTGGATCTTCTGAGTACAATCTTATTGTACGATATTCTGAAGCTGGAATCTGTACTGGTCGTTCATCATATCGTCCACCTTTTCCAGTGGGGAAGAGCTGTGGAAAACAACGGGCTTCTAAACTTCTTTCCCAAACACTCATAGGAGTTCCCTTCGCTTTCTTCATTTGGAATAATTCAATAGTATTTCCAATCACTTCCTTTGAATGTAAAGGATGTACAGTATAATGTTCATAAATTTCTTCACTCCTGGAGATGTCCACTTTTTCAATTTGGCCACTTGAAATTTCGCTATCATCTCCTAAAACTATTTCTTCTTCTTCCACATATACATTTTTGTAATAAAGATTGTTTTTTATGAGATATAACATAGCCTTTTTAACTTTGGTGTCATCTTAACTCTTGCCATATTTTCCGACTCTTTGTTGGAACACCATTAACTAGAATAACTACAGGTTCAGTTTCCTCTCTGTCTATACCAATAGTTTCAATATTTTTCTTTAAATCTAAAGGTAAATACACAACTCTTCCTTTTAAGCCTCTTTGTAAATCTGATGGAGGCAGCTTACCTGTTTTAGGCTCCATACAAACAATAGCCTGAAATGGGTGCACAGATTGAATCAGAATGGACTCATACGTATTTAAATCTACCAGTTCTGCAGGAATAGCTACCAACTCTAGGTTATTATGTACAGCTCTAGCTGGCATTTTGTTCTCTTCTAATTTGTTGTAACAATATTTACAAATACGTTGATCAATACCCAAGTCAAAAACACCTTCAACAAACAAATAAGTACTAAATTCCTCCCACTTATCATTGTTTTCCTTTTCACTTTTTAAATACAGATCAACATTCCTAGTTTGATTTCTATAGTGAGTACGTCGACAACAAATACAGACATAGTTTGGTTTTTCACAACAAATTACCTTAAACTTTGTAATTTCTTCTACAAACTTCTCAGTAGTACTATCTTCCACCTCCTCTTCAACACCTACACTTATCAAACTCTCACTTTGTGTACAGTCTTCTCCAGTACTAAAGAAACGAAACTCCATATCATCACAAACTTTTTTTTACATCCAATACTGTCCCATGCAAAAGAGCAGTGTTTATTTCACTTAAAAATAATGCAGGACTTTTTACATAGTACAATCTTCTTACTAACTTCCGCATTCTAGAGTGATGTACTGCTAACATTCTCAAATGATGAAAAACACTTTGACACACTTTTCTAGAAAGACAAGCCAGAGAATGACCTTGCAAACCAGTATTTTTTCTCACTTTACAAGGATCTAGTCCTTGCAAAATCTTAATCTTTTGTTTAATACTTTTTTTAGTATACTCTCGTAAGAAATTTCGTAAAATATCAATAGACTCCTGTCGTATACTACAAATACTACTACAATCCCATGTATACACTGGGGCTTGAGAACGTCTCCCTTGAACTTCTTCAGCTATCACTTCTTCCACATTTCTAGGAACCATCTTTTCTTTTTCAATTGCACAACCATTCTTCACTTCATAAGCATGACCAGTGGTATCAACTGTGTGAACTAATGTATTGTTTTGAAAATAGCTCTGTTCATTAAAAAAAGGTTCTGAACTAGAACTGTGCTTCCATTCACCCAAAAATCTTTTACAAAAGTTAGTTCTGTTGATTAATGTTTTCCTTTTACTTTTGTCCTTCATAGAATGCATTGGTTTATCTAATGTTCGCATTCTCTTTAAAACTAAAATGAACAATCTTCTTTTCAATTCAAAAGACTTTTCAACTATACTTTCAATCAGTTTTTTATTTTTATAAAATGCAGATCTTCTTTTATATTTCTTGCCATCTTTTAATAAATGTTGTAGTACTCTACTTTTATACATACGTTTCCTTATATTATAATATTGTTTCATCCTTCTTTCAACATAGATTGTTTTATCAGAATGTGATTTGCCATTAATTTGTCCTTTTTTCATTTAATTCTTCTTCGTTCTAGAACTATTCTTTCTATTTTCTGCATTTTGAAAACCCTTTCCAGTCCTTGAAAGTCTTTTAATAAATTATTTTGTTCTGTTATCGCAAGACTTTTTCTTTTTTGCCACATGTTGTAGTTCTTCAAAATCCTGCTTTTTTTCTCTTTAAATAGTATTGTTTCTTTTCTTGTTTTCTCTTTTCTGTCTTTTTTGTCATGGTAAATTTTTCTTAATAATTGTGAAGAATAGCTGTAAAAAAAAAAAAAAAAAAGATTTAATATTAATAAAATTCTTTTATAGAAATTTTCTTATCTATTACTAAAGAAACACCTTCTATTTAAAAGCTACAAACAAATGCATATATGGTTTTCGGAATATGGTCACAATTACACATGAGCTGCAAAATAAGTGAAGAGGAGTACAGAAAAACAAATGCAGCAGTAATGTCTGAATGATTACAGCACTAAATATCTAGTGCCTGCATCATTGTAAGACTGCATGACAACTACTTTGGTGTTTTTATAATTGCATGAGAGGGGTGCAGAAATTTGCCAAAAAGATTAAGAAAGAAGCAACAGTAGTCTAAAAGAAGCAACAGAGGTGAAAAAGAGGCAAATAAGGTACAAAAAGAGGCAAGAGAACTGCAGAAAGAGGTAAGAAAGTTGCAGAAACAGGCAAAAGAGGTCCAGAAAGAGGGAATAGGTGGGCACAGTGAAGCAAGAGAGGTACAGAAAGAGGGAAGAAGGGTGCAGAAAAAGGAAAGAGGGATGGAGAAATTTAAAACAAAGGTGCAGGAAGAAGACAAAGGAGTGCAGAAAGAACAACATAGGTTTACAAAGACGAAAGAGAGCTACATAAAAAGGCAAGTGAAGTGCATAATGAAGCAAAAGAGGTGCAAAAAGAACCAACAGAACTGTAAAAGGAGACAACAGGAGTGCAGAAAGGGGTAGGAGATGAGCAGAATGAGGCAAGATGGGGTGCAGAAAGAGGAACAGAACTGCAGAAAGAAACAACAGAGATTGTAAAAGACGCACAAAGGGTGCAGAAACAGACAAGACAGGTGAACAAACAAGGAACAGAGGTACAGAAAGAGACAAAAGTGGTGCGGAAACAGGAAAGAGAGGTGTAGAAAGAGGCAAGAGAGTTCCACAAACAGGGAACAGGGGTGATGAAACAGGTATAGGGGTGCGGAAAGAAGCAAGTCAGGTACAGAACGAGGCAAGAGAGGTGCAGAAAGAGGCAACAGAGTTACAGAAAGTGGCAAGTAAAGTGCAGAAGGAGACAAAAGAACTGCAGAAAGAGGCAATAGAGGTGCAGAAACAGGCAAGTGAGGTACAGAAAGTAAAAGAGGTTTGCTGAATGAGAGAAGAGAAGTGCAGAAAAAGAAACAAACGTGGACAAAGAAGTAATAGAAATGCAGAAAGAGGCAACAGAGATGTAGAGAAAAGCATCAGTTGCTTGCACACAATTAGTACAAATTTAACACCCACATTTAGCAACAAGTAATAGATGACCATTCTATGCTTGCAAAGGGCCTTCCACCACGCTGTAACACTTGTTACTACTTTTTTGTTAACGTTTGACCATTTGAGCTAGAAACAAGGCTTTTTTTGTTCAAATATGCAGATTAAAATACAGATGATTAATTTTGTGCCTAATGCAGATAATGTATAATTATACAAACGTTGGTGCAGCGAAACACTCATACAATTCCAGTGGGTCTGCTCATACCTGTGACTAGGTTCACAAGTGGTCCTCAGCGATTCTACCCATATTGTTAAAAGCACACATACATATGTCCCTACCTTTCCAAATCATCATGATATGTAAAGGAAATGTATATACAATATTTCTGGAATATAGTAAAACCTAGAAACTGAGACATGTACTAGATCTGTCTGAGTGATTCGAAAACTCTGTAGGTACTGCTTGTGTGATTGTATGAGAGCAAGGGTAGTCACTGGATAATTGCAGGAGAAGATGGATAGTGACTAGCTAATTGCATGAGTGCAAACATACAAATTGACTGCATGGATAAGTGTATAAATAGCACCTGAAGGGATCGATGAGTCATTGAGTACTGTCTAGGTGAATAGATGAATGCAAGAGAAGGCCATGGGTGATTCTACGACTGCAAGGGTACTGTGTAGGTTATTACATGACTGCATAGGTACAGCCTGCATGATTGTAAAACTGTAGGGAAAGTACATAACTAGACCCTGGATAATGACATGCTTGCAAGGCTAATTTCTGGAGGATTACTGAAGTACATAGCAAGTGAGTGGATGATTTTATAAGTTCATGAGTACCGGCTGGATGCCTAGTGAACTATTAAGATGGTGCCTGACCGATTACAGGAGTGCAAAGGTAGTGACTGGGTGATTTTAAAACTACATGAGTACTGATTGACTGATTACATAAGTACAAGAAAAGTGCGTATGTGATTGAAACAGTACAAAGGGATTAAAGGAGTACATGGGTAACACCTTGGCGATTGCATAACTACAGGGATAATGTCTGGGGATTTACATAACTACATAGCAAGTGACCGTGTGATTTTATAAGTGCATGGGTACTTCTTGGATAATTGCAGGACTACTGAGTTAGAGCCTGAGTAAATAAAAGATTCCAAAAGTAGTGCCTGGATGATTTCATAACAGCATAACTACTGGCTGAGTGATTACAAGAGTAGAAAGATAGAGCCTCCGTGATTGAAGGAGTGCAACAGTAGTACCTGGGTGATTATATAACTACATGAGTTATACCTTAGTGATTGCATAACTGCATTGATAGTGCCTAAATGATTGCATCAGTGCAACATCAATAGCTGAGTGATTACAGCACTGCATATGTAGTGTCTGCATCATTGTAAGACTGCATGGCGAGTACTTGGGTGTTTTTATAAGTGCATGACAGTTGGGCCTAGCCAAATATAAAGCAGCACACTATTACATGACTCAACTATAACTGTCCCCATATTGTTAAAAGCACACATACATATATGTCTTCCTTTCCAAATCATCATGATATGTAAAAGAAATATATATACAATATTTCTGAAATATAGTAAAACCTAGAAACTGAGACATGTACTAGATCTGCCTGAGTGATTCGAAAACTCCGTAGGTACTGCTTGTGTGATTGTATGAGAGCAAGGGTAGTCACTGGATAATTGCAGGAGAAGATGGATAGTGACTAGCTAATTGCATGAGTGCAAACATACACATTGACTGCATGGATAAGTGTATAAATAGCCCCTGAAGGGATATATGAGTCATTGAGTACTGCCTAGGTGAATAGATGAATGCAAGAGAAGGCCATGGGTGATTCTACGACTGCAAAGGTAGTGTGTAGGTTATTACATGACTGCATAGGTACAGCCTGCATGATTGCATGACTGTAGGGAAAGTACATAACTAGACCCTGGATGATTACATGCCTGCAAGGGTAATATCTGGTGGATTACTTTTGTGCTACAACTTCACCATTCTATCTAAAATTATGCAGCACCATTCAACTATACCTTTCTACAGACTAGAAAAAAGAAGCCTAATTAACAACACCTTATATGAGCATCTTGCAAACCACACTTTTGTGCTGCATCTTCACCTTTCTATCTAAAATTATGCGGCATCATGCAACTATACCTTTATACAAACTAGAAAAAAGAAGCCTAATTAATAACACCTTAGATAAGCATCTTTCAAACCACACTTTTGTGCTGCATCTTCACCATTCTATCTAAAATCATGCGGCATCATTCAACTATACATACAGATTAGAAAAAAGAAGCGTAATTAATAACACCTTATATGAGCATATTTGAAACCACACATTTCTGCTGCATCTTCACCATTCTATCTGGAATTATGCGGCATCATTCAACAATACCTTTCTACAGACTAGAAGAAAGAAGCCTAATTAATAATACCTTATGTGAGCCTCTTTCAAACCACACTTTTCTGCTGCATGTTCACCATTCTACTAGTACTCACACTCTTGACCCTACCACATAAAAAGCAACAGCAGCTCTTTGTTATATATCATGCACCTTAAAATGTATAAGACATATGAAAATACATATACAAGTAGAAACATACTAGAGATAGAAGTCCATGCACACCTTAAAACTTGACAGACTCCACCTACAAATTTAAACCAACAACTAAAATTATGCGGTATACTACAAATATACATATCCAGACACTAAAACAAAGTACCATAATCAGTAATCCATCTTGCAAAATACACATATTACTATACAGAATCTTTTTTAAACAACATTTAAGTACAACAAAACAAACTACAATTCACATCTCTACATTTAATAACATATTTGAAACAACACAGTTTTTGAATAATTTTAAAAGTTTAAAAATAAACCTCACAAATTTATAACTCACCTTCCAAATAGATTTGTTGAATTTAAAATATCACAAACTCTTAAAGGATTTTCTTTTGCACACAATCAATATAATGCACCAGTCTCAGCAAGGTAAAACCAGTAATGGCAAAGTTTCCCTCTCTTTCTCCACACAAATACATATAAGTACCAAATCACATTGCTTCCTAGATTTTTTCAAATTGTAAAACACGTTTCTATTGGTTACACATATTAACCCTTACCAACTGACTTCTAAAAGTGCCCAAACTGTTTCTACATTTTTTTAGAATTCGCGACCCCGTCGTGCACCACCGCGATGGAGTCGTGAATTCATACGGGAGTTCAAAAAGATATAACAAATAAATGTAACACTATTTTTTAATAACACACCACTTGTAAAGATAGTACTGACTTGGGAAATATTATTGTAATAATATATTACTAATATATAAAATACAATTTCACATTTTAAATCCATAGTTAAATTTCAAGCCTTCCCCCATTCTGCTTAATGCCAGTTTCCATAATAACAGTTCATGGAACACTCAACTTAACTTTCAGGTCACAAATTCACCATATTTTCAAGTTCACCACACAATGTTGCGAATGCAAATAGCAGGAGTGGTTGACTTTGCAAAATATGATCTTATCCTTTCTATTGTACCTTTCAAACATTTTTTACTAACCAATAGGAAACATGCTTTTCTAAAAAGTCAAATGCACCCTATTTTTGAATCTACAATGTTCTTAAACAGCTAATTAACTCTCTACTTTTTGAAAAAACAGAATCTGGACTACCATTTTACATACCTCTAATTCTACCAACTGACTACTTCAGCTACAGACATCTTTTCATTACTTCCAGACATCCCTTCAAGATGCTTACAGTTTGGATTGTAGGGCACAGCTATGTTTTCTGGTGCAAAAGGTATGCTGAACGCAGAGGTATTGACAAAGACCTAGCTTTACAAAAAGTGGATATTAAATGGATTGCACAGAGAGGATTAAAGTGGCACCAATTGATGCCTTTGGTTAAAACTTTTTTGCATCTCCAACCCCCTGACCTCATGATTGTGCACTGTGGTGGCAATGACCTAGGCACATTGACTGGGATAGGTCTGGAAATGCTAATGAAGGACACCTTTGCACAATTGATGTTGCTTTTACCTCAAACTCTCTTTGCATACTCTAACATATGCCAAAGACAGAAATGGAAGTGGTCAAATCAATTTTGTCCACAGATTGAGAAAGCTAGAAAAAAATGTCAATAAAGCTGTTTCTGCTTACCTCAGAGACCATAGCATGGGCTCTATATATAACAATAATCTACGTTTTGATATGGATGGCATCTACAGGAGTGATGGAGTACATTTCACAGATCAGGGAAACAGAGTCTTTCTCAACAACCTAAAGCTTTGCATCGGCACTTACATGTAGCTACAACAAAGTCACAATGAAAACAAGGGCTCTTTTTAGAGGCACCCTATAACATAATACTGAATATAATTTTTTTTTAACACATACTTTTTTTTTTTAATTTGGGGGATTTGCGCCCCCAGTTCGAATTCACAAAACAAAAGCACAATCTCAATGTACTACAACACAACACACTTTTCAACTTTAAATGTAAATTTTTAATTTTATATATTTTTAACAACTCTATCAATTGTAATCTTGTCATTAACTTGAAGTACAATACCTCTTTAAACAAACTTCACAAACACAACACTACCTTCTATATTATATACTACCTATTTATGGAGAATTCGCGACTCCATCGTGATTACCCTGGGGGCCGCGCTGAGTCGCGACTCCAAACTTGATCGAAAAAAAACCCGATCCATTTCCATTATTTCATATTCGCCCCGGGGACCCCATCCCCCGGGGCATGGCCTCTTTTTTAAATAAAAATTAAAAAGGGGAGGGGGGCGTGCGTCCCCCCTCCCCAGGCCGATTTCGGCCCCGGGGACCCCACCCCCCGGAGCCCAACCATTTATTTTTTTATAAATGAAGAGGAGGGGGCCGACTGGCCCCCCCTCCCAGGCCACTTCTGGCCCCGGTGGCCCCATCCCCAGGGCCTGGCCTCTCCGTTGGGGACCGTGGGGGGAGCCCCAATGCCCCCATGGTCCCAGCCGGCTCCCCGCCTCCTGTGGGAGTCAGCATTGCTTTTGCACGAGGGGAGCTGCTAACATGCAGCTCCCCTTGTGCAAAAGCAATTCTGCTTCGGTTTTTGGAAGCGAGAGCAGGTTTCCATTCCAAAAACCGAAGCAGAGTTTGCTATGACAGGGCGGGAGACGTGCTCCTGCCCTGCCATAGCAAACAGCAATGTCCCGGGGGTGGGCAACCCGGGACATTGCAGGAGCCGAGCCTGGGGGGTGGCGGTCCCCAGGGCCATCAAGGGCTCCAGGAGGGGGGCCGCGCGGCCCCCCTCCCATTGTTTGCAAAGCCCCGAGGAGGTGGTCGGGCCCGGGATCTGTATTACTTACAAAGTGCCCCGGGGAGGTGGTGGTCCCCGGAGCAGTGTTGGGGGGCTCGAGCCCCCCACACAATTATTTATTACAGCCCCAGGGAGGTGGCGATCCCCGGGGCTTGGGGGGGGCCCGCAAGGCGCCCCCACCTCATATATGATAATGCACCGGGGAGGTGGCGGTCTCCGGGGCTGTGGGGGGGCCGCATGCCCCCCCACACATCATAAATAAAGTATCGGGGAGGTGGTGGTCCCCGGGGCTGCGGGGGCCCCCGTGGGCCCCCGCAACATAATTTGAAATGCCCCCGGGACCTGGCCCACCCGGGGGCTTAAATACAACAAAGCGCGGGAGTCCGCGCTTCGTTTTTTTTTATTTTGTTGCCCGGATTCGCGCACCCAGCGCGATTTCTGCTGTTTTAAAAAATAAAATGCTTTTTTTCGCCCTGGGGGTCCCCCTCAGCAGGCCTAGGGGGTCAGGGTGTTTCTACCCTGCCCCCTTTTCTTGTTTTTTAATGTTTTTTTCACTGTTTTCTTGTGACTCGGTTACCGAGTCACAAGATGGCTGCCAACACTTCCTGGTTTGGAGTGTTGGCAGCCAATGAGAAGTCAGCTCGTGCTCCGGAAGAGTCGCGACTCCTTCTCGGTGCTCAGATATCAATATTTTTCTTTTTTTAATTTCTCAGGAATTACTGAACGGATTTACACCATTTAAAAAAAGGGCTCTTTCTGAACCAAGACCTACCTTTTTGCCAAATTTGGTGTAATTCCGTTCAGCAGTTCGGGCTGTAGCTTTGTCTAAAGTTCCTATGGAAATTATCATGGGGAAAACGCGTTTTGGGACCCCCCTTTTTTCTCGGCCCCCGCTTGATGAATCACACCAAAACTTTCAAGACAGGAGCTGACCGAAACGCCCCATTAGTTTTGAAATTTTCACGAAGATTCGTCAACCGGCGCCAAAGATATTGGCAAAAGAAAAAACGCGTTTTGAATAGAAACGAGGTCCTAACTATAACTACCTACTGGCGACCGCCAGTAGTTAATATATATATATATGTATTTTTTTCCCCAACAAACAGTCCAAATTCAGCGCTCACTGTCGCACAGCAGGTGCCGGACGTCGAGGTCGAACTTAACCTCGCAACCAATTTTTCATCAAGGAAAACACCGCACTCCTCGAGTTTTCATTTCTTAATTACGATTTATTAAGGATTTAGTAAAGCACAATTCTCACTACCACCACCACCTACGCGTTTCGACCAAGAAATTGTCTTGTTCATGGTCTCGTGAGTCCATTCTCTGTTTCCTCTTTTTATAGTTCAGCCATATCAGCCCGTTATGAGGCATTATGGGACTTGTACTACTTGGTTACCACAATTCGTTTCTGGTTACCCTGTAAACCAGTATGTAATGGGGATTGATACACATCATACTGCACATATTACAAGTTTAAGTCATTTTGAATTGCAATTGGTCTCTACTCTTAGTGAGTTTGATTAAATTGATCACCCTTTTAGGTGGATGCCGATTGTCATGGTTTACATTGTCTGGGGTTCACTTCGTATTCATTATCTTGGCATAGTGCTGCTGGATCTGTGAGTTCCCAATGGGACCCCAAGTTTTTCTGTATCTTGCTCATTGGAAATTCCAGTAATACTGCTTCAAGTCATTATAATGAGCCACATTATTCGTACAGATATTACCGTGACCGATTTTCACAGTCTGTTTTATTGGCTGTAGCTTGTTATATAGTGGTCTATATTCGAGTATGTACTCCATTAATTGTACCACACCCAATCACCTCCATGACTATTACAGAGCTCAGAGCTCAAGCAATTTGTATCCTTCTTATAATTTTACCCCTGGTGATCCTTGTTATAAATTAATGTGTAGCTCTTCATCCCCGTTCAGGCCATGCGGAGTCTTTGTTTTGAATATTATGATCAATCGTGATTCAAGTCTTCTTAATTTGAGTGTTCGATTGCCTCCTCTTTCATTCTTAGGGACTGTGGCAATGACAAGTATCTGATGTTACACCAACTAATTGTATGCTGATTGTGTATGTGTTTTGAAATTGCATAGTTCATATCTTCATTCTGAATTGCCCTAAGATGTTCCAGGATTCTTTTCTTCAAAGGACAGATTGTGCTGCCTATGTAATGTAGACCGCACTTGCACTGAATCATATAAAAGACATATGATGTGTCGCATGTTATTCTCTCATTGATGCAAAAGGTTTTCCCTCTGAAATCTTTAACCTCTTTCATGTTCTGCTCAATTTTGCAGGCTTTGCTTTTATCGCAGTGTATGAAGCCGGTCTGTTGTTTGTTGAGCCAAGTAGTTGGTTTCTCATTGGTAAAATGGCTTCTGACAAGTATATCTTTCAATGAAGGTACTTTTCGGTAGGTTATCATTGGTCTTGTACCTATCTTATTTCCGATATCAGGATCTCTAATAAACAAAGACAAGGAAGTGGAAACCAGGAAACAGGATGATGTAACAAGGATGATCCTAACGTATAGCAAGGAAAGCTATAAAATTGTGAACATTCTACAAAAATATTGGAATGTCCTGATGAAAAATCCTGATATCGGAAATAAGATAGGTACAAGACATATGATAACCTACCGAAAAGTACCTTCATGCAAACAGTTTTCCACGCTTCTCACAACAAAGAACCAGCACTCCCCATAGTGCTGGATAAAATAATTTATTCTTTAGCAGACACAAGCATCTACGCTTTTTGGCTCCTCGCGTGAACAAGGCTCAGCAGGAGCCGAAACACGTAGATGCTTGTGTCTGCTGAAGAATAATTTATCTTAACCATTACTACGGGGGGTGCGGTCTCTGTGTCGTGAGAAGCGCGGAGAACTGTCTGCAAAAATATATAAATGTATATATATCTGCACAACCCCTACTCCCAAAGGAAGAGAGCACGCACACAAGGACTGCTGGATTAAGGCTTCTTTATTGTGTTGGGCCTCCCTCGACCCAGCATCCAGGAGAGACGCGTTTCGGCTGTAGCAACAGCCTTTGTCAATCTGGTAAGCACCATTTTCCTTAAACAATTTATCATGTCCCATTCATAGATATAGTGAAAATACCCCATGTTTAAATGTTTAAAACCATCAACCATTGCATTAAAATACAATACAATTTGCGTGCTAAATAAATATAAATATACATTTAAATATAGTGGCACTGCCCAAACTCTCAAAATTATATAATAATAAAGGCATAATGCACCAATTATCACTTTGTTGCCAATGCATGTGCAGTCCACTAAAATACGATAATCGCTTTGCACAAAGAAATGTATCATGAAATGTAAAACAGCTTCTTTGATCTCTTTGGAACACTTTCATTTTTCTTTCATAAAAAATAGCACAAACCCCCTCAAATAGCACTTTCATATTGCATGTGCTACATATATTTCTAACACTAAGAAGACCTCATTTAGCCTTAGCTGTTTCCTTACATTGTAAGATCGCATATACTGAACATCGTCTTTGTATCTCATTTTCGTCAACGGTGTGAAATAATCTCGGTTTTAAAGATAAGCTTAAATACACATCCAAGGATTTCCAATATACAATGATAATGCGAGCACCAAATGAGTACAATTACATATATATATATATATATATATATAAATACATATATCTATAGATAGATAGATAGTTTTATATATATATCTATATAGATATATATCTAGAGATAGATAGATAGATAGATAGATATGGATATATATATATAAACACATATAGGCATGTGTGTGTTTATATAAGCATATATTTATATATAGTATTAGAAATTAGTGAAATATAATATTTAATTCACATTGTATTAAAATTATATATTAAAATATTTAACTTTTAGTACTTTAAACTCTATATTAAAAAAGCGATACTTTTGCCTATTTTTTTTACGATATTAGTGTCGACGATATCTTTTTTCTCAGTAATTTTGTACTTACCATTCTAAGTACTAGATCACAATATTGTGGTAAACGATATTTTTGACTCAATACTTTTGTCTACGATATTGTTTACCACAATATTGAATCAGTGATCCAGCTTATAATCACAGTCAGCTTCACCCTATGTGGGACTGTCCCATACAGACCACCAGAACCTTGTGTCAAATTTGCAAGTGACATTACGGACTTCATTGTGCGCTCTCAACCACAACTCCAGCACCTTCATCCTCCTAGGTGAGTGAATTTTCAACTAGAAGACCTCCCCAACCCCAAGTTGACTGCTTTGATGAAAAACCTTTAGAATCTCAGCTTCACCCAGAACGACTCATGCCACCTTGTGGACCCAATATTCTCCTCCGTCAGAAACATCACCTGGACAGACCATGCCCTTGTCGGCTTCAGCATTCGTGTCCCTAACCATATAAGACCCTGCCTCCACTAGACCACCACACCTCTGCTGGAAAAACATAAAAGTAAAGAACTGGGCTTCTTCCATCTACACACTGTCCAAACACACCAGGGGTTGATGGAAGACATCAAGAACTTCAACAGCTGGATCACCACCGGCACCAAATGCACAGCACTCACAGAACGCATTGATGCTGCCACTGCACCTACCACCACCTCCAGTAACATCATCCCTTCACAAGATCTCTGCACAAGTTCTGAGAATTGCTCTGCAACAATATCACAGACACATACAAAAACTTTGAGCCTCAACCAGGCCTAATCAACCTTGCAGCAAGCCTGCCCAACTCGGCCAAAGAATGGACCCTAACCACATGGCCCACCATCACCACAAACAAGACTACCAGCACCATGAGGTCGATTAACTCAGGCCCTCGCCAGACCCCTGCCCCCACCACGCCTTCAACAAGGGCCTCACTCCTATCTGTGAAGCTCTCACTCCCATAATCAACACCTCCATCAACTCAGCCACCCTCCCTGAAAGCTGAAAGCACACCAGTGTTACCGCCCTACTTAAGCAACCATCCGCAGACCCAACCAAGCTCACCAAATACAGATCAGTCTTCCCACTAGAATACCTAGCAATGGAACTAAAGAAGCTTGTCAATAGAAAATTCATCAACCAACTTGTCAACCACCTACTCCTCGATGGTAGTCCGGATTTAGACCCAACCACAGTACAGAAACAGCACTGATCGCCCCAACAGACATCACCTACATGATCCTGGATAGAGGATAGATGGCAGCCCTTATCCTACTGGACTTATTGGAAGCTTTGAAATAGTATCTCACCCCAGCCTCATCAGATGACTACATGAGATCAGCATTCAATGACCTTCCCTCTGATGAATCTGCTCCTTCCTGACAGAAAGAACACAAGCAGTCAGCCTAGGACTGTACACCTCAGAAGCCCACAAACTCATCTGTGAAATGCCTCAAGAATCATATGTCAGCCATACCCTCATCAATGCATACATTACTCCACAGGTTGATGTCATCCGTGCCCACAACATCAACATTCCTTTCTACACCAACGCCACACAGCTCATACTGTCCGCCTCAGAGAGAACACCATGCACAAGGACTAAGTTCACCATCCGCGTGACCGGAGTCTCTACCTGAATGGAATTCAACTGTCTCAAGCTCAACACAGACAAGATAGAAATAGTGAAAAAGCACCTTGCACTGGGACTTCACATGGTGGTCGGCTGATGCTGAATCAACACCCACCCCCGGCTCCCATGCTAGGAATCTCGGAACTGTCACTGACAACAAACTGGACATGTCAGCACAAGTCAAGGCTGTCACAGCATCCTCCTTCCTCATCCTGATTATGCTGATGAAAATCTTCAAATGTCTACCAAGCAACACAAGAAAAACAATCACCCATGCCCTTGTCACCAGCAGACTGAACTACGGGTACTCCCTATATGCCTGAATCACTAAACAACTCACAAGAAGACTACAAATCATTCAGAACACAGCAGCCAGGCTCACCCTCAACTTTCCACGCATGGCACACATCACTCCACAAATTAGTGAGCTCCTCTGGCTCCTGATACACAAAGTGATCAATTCAAACTCCTTACCCACACATTTAAAGCACTGCACAACACAGGCCCTGACTACCTGAACAGGTGCATCTCCTTTCACCAACCATCCAGGCATCTACTTGCACACATCCCATGCATTCACTGAAGCAGAGTCTTCTCGTACATCGCTCCTAAAGTGTGAAAAGACCTCCTACTTCACGTCGGAGCCACCTCCTCACACCCTGAGTTCCACAAGGAGCTGAAGACCTGGCTCTTCGACTAACCCACTCTCTGCCCTCTGAGGGAAGGGGTGGTTGTCACTCCTGCTCAGTGCCAGGATATCCTCCTGGGTGATATGGCACTCTAAAAATACACATGGCAGAGTTGAGTGGGAATCCCTGACATATCGTGGACTACCCAACATATTATGAGCATCTTTAAAAGGTGCATGCAAACACTGACATTTGATCACAACCCTGGCAAAAGGTGGAAATCCATAGCATAAAGTAAGCACCCCTGACATCTGGAGGCCATATTGTGCATCTGCTGGCTACACCTGTAATATGATGGAGATTCTTGACATCTGATGGCCAAGTTTGACATATGACAGCGACCCTTGGCACTAGTCAGGCTCTCTGACTCTACTCCAGTCAATGACTACTTGGCAGTGCTCTCCACCTTGGATAATAGTGCTCAATGGTAAATCAGACAGGTGTACATTAGTAAGATTCTGCATTTCAATTGGCTAATAGCTGGTCAATTGCTATCCAGGGGACTCTCAGCTAGTACCTGAGACATGCCTCATTTCAGTAGCAAACCATATATTGCTATGCCTTTTTCTGCTAACAGATGGCTGTGAAGATCACAGAGGTCCAATTAAGAACCGGAGTGTTTGCCTAGCTCACAGAATGTGCCAGCACGGCAAGACACACTGCTGGAGAGGGGAAACAGCCTTTACAACGAGGTAAATACATCACATGCATTTGCCTCGCATTTTTTTAGCACGCATTTTTTACCGCGATTATGCATTTACATCGCATATCAATAACACTTATTTAAGGTAAGTTGGGGGCGGTGGTGGGCCTCTCCCCACAAATACATTGTTTTTAAATATAAAAACAATGCGTGGTATTGGAATGTGATGTAAATGCATAATCGCAGTAAAAACATGCGTGCTAAAAAATGCGAGGAAAATGCATGCAATGTATTTACCAGCGGTGTACAACCCTGGAGAGGAGAGTTTTAGAATCATTCACTTTCCTGTGCAGAAAGCTGAATACATATGTGAAAATAGGTTTCATCTATTATGCTACAAGTTACTGAATTACATGAGTCCTCAAATGCATTTCTTTTTATGTGTCAATATTACATAATTAGATGTTGTCAGTATGAAAATTGTGCATTCCATGACAGTTTTCACTGCGTTTTAAAATAGTTGCCTCACTGTTTATGCTTTTAAAATATATTTAGTGATATACTTTTGAAAGTAGTTCTTTATAAGGTAATCAGGATTTTTTATAGACATAAATATGTATTTTTAAACATGTTTTATCATTCCTTATATTTTACTCACATTCAAAAATAAGTTTGAAACCAGATCACAATCATACCAAGAGATGCAACTACTGATGAAAGGAAGTAGGAGAAGCAAAAAGAACAAGCATTAGCAATGCAATAGGTCTCGCATTTGCAAGAGTTTAAGCTATTGGCATTGTAAATGACAATGCCTTTTATTTATCTGTTTTGCTAATTAACACATAAAAAATAGGCATTGTCATTTACAATGGCAATAGCTCAAACTCTTGTAAATTCGAGAGCTATTGCATTTCAAAGACGCGGCCGCCATTGTCCCGGGATGCTCGGAAAGTAAATGTTTCAGGAAAGCATGTTGTGCCTGCAGTAGGAGAAACTCATTAAAGAAAATAGTGCTTACAGACTAAAAAAGACGCACTGTGTAACAACCGAAGAAAAAGGGCCAGTCCTCATGGGAGGTTACAAATGAAGACAAGGCGGTACTAAGGAAGGAATAACAAACCTATTAACGAATTAGAAGCCAGCATTTGCGAAGGGCAATGACACAAGCCAATGACAAATATGGACGGAGAGTGGGCGGGGCTTCTATTCCATACTCAAATACAGCATGCCTCGCAGAGCAGTGCATGCGCTGCCAAGGCTCGACCTAAAAATATTAAATTCTGATTGGACCATGGAGCCTTTCCCATCATCTTTTTAGGGTCTGCGAAGAAAAAGATGTCTCCACGTATCAAATGACTCTGATTGGCTGCCTGCAACAGAAACGTTTTTTTTGGGGGGGGGACACCACTCCACAACAAGGGGTTCAGACCCCATACCCTGGAAAAAATGAAGAAACCATAAGCGGAGAAAGATAGCACCCCTTGATGCCCGGGGATACTTCGTTTAAGCATGACAAAGGCCATGTTACAATCGAGTGTAACATGGTCGTTTACGTGACCAACAAATCCAGCCCAATGCTTTGATTTATCAACCTCTCAGTGTAGAAGGTCGCCCATGTGATGCTCAGGGCTAACAAAAAGGGCATTTAATCTACAAAACTGGCTTCCAGTAGGATTGGCATCTGGTACACTCCTGCCATGGCGAGCACCTCTAGTGCCTTGCACCATATGTATACATGCTGCTGTGGTTAGCACTATTTGGATAGACGATTCTGTATTAAGCACTATTGGTAGACGTGCAATTGCTTCCAGCACTAATGGGATACATTCTGGGGATTTAGTCATTCAATGTCTATATGTTGCTGTACTTACCAGCAAAAGAGTTTATTCTAGGTATAGGCAGGTTACTATAAATCTAAGAATATTCCCATGTGTGCGGCCCCTAAGGGGTGGGTTACTATTAATGGGTGTGTTGAGATCCTTATCTGTTTTCAGGTGCTGGCCTTTCTTTTCTCTGACCTCCGACGGTCTTTACTGTTTCAGAATCACAGACTGGTTGCAGAATACAATCAGTGCGTAAGACTACGCATAAATAAATTCCATCAAAGAGTTCTTCACCAGCATCTCAGTGAAGGTGGGATTTTTTGTGTGATGTTTCAGAGGACTGGTGTTCTGCAAGTATTATTTTGTGTCCCACCGCCTCCATTCACCCTTCACGACACTGGTCACTCTGTTTTCTACAAACTGATTACTATACATGGCAAATGCACGGGGTCTTGGTTCTTGCCTCTGGGACACTCCCATGCCGTGTTCTCGAATGAGCCGAAAGCATCAATTTTCGAGACTTCTAGAGTCCTCGGTTGTGAGACCTGTGGATTGAGACAGACTTTGCTGTGTAGTGTCCTGTACAAACACAAATATTCAAGGAGAAAGAATCCTGTCGAGTAGAGCAGGCAGCGGGAATCGCAGAAGGGATATAATCTGCTCAACTATCGGTGTAAATACTACTGCTGCAATATTGTTAGATCCAGAATATGACTTTCACAAGGCATCAGAAGCCCTACCAGTACACAGCCGGCTCTGTTGCTATTTATAAGCCGACCGCTGCATGCAGCCATCTCTATTCACGTAAATCTGTATTTAACATCATCAGTATAAATGGAATCGTCTCACATTTATTTGATGGATTGTTTTTTTTCATGGGGTATTATTTGTAGAGGAGCAGCTATATTTACCCTTCTAGGTATATCTGTATTGTGTTATTTGCATGGACATGTCAGCCTTCAGATAATCTGCACAAAAGCCGCTTTAATTGGTTCTATCACATAACTAATACTGATCAGCTGTCCGGAGAGGTAGTGATTTGATATACACAGATATGTATCTCTTAACATGATTACTACTCACTGTTTTAATGCTGCATCAGTTATTACCGTTTATTACATGGGCGAAACATCCCCCAAGATACAACTTCTCAAAACCAAAGTGACACAAAGAAGGAATCTTAGAAAGTAACTATAATGTGTCAACCGCCAAAGATGAAGCGTAGAATTTAGCGTTCAAAATCTACCAGTTTAGGACAAGTTAACACTTCAACAGCAAGCAGAAGAAAAAATTATATCAACACCACAAACATAAAACTGCAAAAGACTGCAGATTGTTGAAAAATGCAAAGGCCAGTTAAGAGAGGGTGTGAACACGTGCGTGAAAACAAATGATGATCTGAAATCTAGATCAGGATGAAAAAAGTTGCTCATTGTCGGGGTTCAGAAAGGAGAAGAGGGTTGTGGACATTACTTGGTAGAACATTTGGTAAGAGCCCCGAGCTTTACATAAGTATCCATGAAAAGAAGGAAAGACAAACATAGATCCATACAAAATAGGGAAAGGAATACAAATTAAAATTAAGTAAGCCGGCCATGGGTCCTTACATTTGGATCCAAGCAACTGCCAATAACATTTTGATGATGCTCAACTTTTGCTGTGAAATGCTTTCTGAAGAAGGTGGTTCAGGAAGAAGAGGGGGACTGTGGTGACCTGCACGTACCTAGTTCATGACGTCTTGAGCACAAATGTTATGATGCAGTTGTTGACTTCATTTTTACCAGGTGGTTTTGTCTGGCATACTGAGTCTTGTCAATGTCCTCTGAAATGTCAATGCTAACCTTAAATCTGAATCAATGATTTCTGTATTTAATTTTCATGTACTTTGTAATACGTACGGCTCATCGCATATCCACATCTAAGAGTTGTCTGTTTGTGCTTCAGGCTAGGAGGAGGTATGAAACCTTCGAAGTTTGCTGCCTGTTTTCTCCAAATGTTTGTCATAAAATAATATTTTGTGCATTCATTTTATGGTTATTATGTAGGTTTGCTAGCTTCGAAGGGGGTTGGTGTGAAGGCAATGATGATTCTGAGTACTTCTCAATAATGTCAATATTGTATTATCAAGCAATGGGGTGTAATTCACCAAAGGCCTAGAACAGCTGCATCATTTTTCTATCCTGCCAAAAATCTAAGTTAAATCGTTGTTCTTTTGACTCTCCACCCAAAACCCAAAGCATCTAAAGAACATGTTTCAGACATGGGTGTCTGTGCATCTGCACTGTACACTCAACACAGAACACATAGGGAAATCACACACTACAGCCACGTGCTGAGTGCACAACTTTTGAAAGGATGTGTTCTGTAAATTTATCATTACAAATCAGCAACAAACATGGAGCAGTCTTTGCCTCCAGACAGTAATAATTCACTGTGTGGACTATTCAGATGTGCCTCGTCTGGCCAACATCCCAAACCTTGTACTGTGTGTACTAACTAAGGGTCAAAAGTCATATAAACACAGGCAAATACATTTCTGATGTGTAAAACATGGCAAAGTGTGTCTGGTGCAGGTGGGTGTGTGTGTTCCACCAAGCCACATCAAACAAAGTTCAGGAAAACACAGCCTTCGGCCTTCTGTTTTGAAGTACATTTTATGGTGTTGTGTGTGTGTGTTCCGCTCACATACACCAAATACTGTGCATGGCATTAAGCAGTAGGCATTGTCCAGGTTATGTGGCTTCACTTTGTCTGCACTACTTAAATTCAAACAAGACAACCTGCAATCTTTGATTGTGGACCTTGTTTTCAAGCCTTTGTGTTGTCAGGTGTCACACCACATAGAATGAAACTTAGCCTGTAGCCTTGGGCCGCTGACCCTTTTCGATCATTTGTGGAGTGGGCATGTTGCACTGCCTCTGATTGTGTATTGTGTGTATTGGGTAGATGCAGGACACACTGGCCACTGTCTCTTGCTGCAGATCATGTTTTTGCATTTGTGCGGTACATGCAGTGCATGGGCTTCTATTATGACCTTGGTATGCCACAAAGATGCCCCGGACAAGGCCCACACAGTGTATCCTTCTTTGCCACTTGCACCATCCTCTGGTGATAGGGTCACTCTTTATAAATACCCTGGCAACATGAAATGACTGCATGTCCCATTCATGTTACATGAGCATTGCATGCCTGTCAGCCGCATGTGATTGGGTGTGAGGGCATGTGTTGGTGTTTTGTGTGTGTTGATGTGTACTATCCACGCTATGGGTGTGATGACTTACTGAACTAGTGCAACACTGCCTAGATGTGAATTCAGTGTTGTGCAGTATGGTACGGTATCTGGTATGGTACAATATGGTATAGTGTCATGTCATGTCATGGTATGGTATGGTACGGTATGGGGTGGTATGGTGTGTCATCATGGAATGGTATAATACGGTAGGTATGTTATGGTATGGTATGGTATGTTATGGTATGTATGGTATCGCACCATCCGGCCGATAGATGGCGCTGCGCCCAGCATTACTCTCTTCCGTAACCAAAGATATTACAACTCGCGTCCTCGCAGTAATGCGAATTACAAACCTGGTATGTTATTTATCTGTTGAAATCTTCACTGTCTGTCCGTTGAGAGTTGAAGGGGCCCGAAGGATTGTAAATTCAGGGTCAATAATGTTCTCAACTTTTGAACCAGTGCGAGGTGTCCACCATTTTACACAATGTGCGCGGGCTTCAGAGCTCACCGAAAACGCATCATATTCACCGAAACCTGCGAATATTCGATGCAAGGCCGCCTGAGTTATAGAACAAGGAAAAGTATTTAAACTTTTTTAAATAAAAATGGACTGAATCCCGACAAACTGTCTCGATGTTTACGTACTATTTTGTATTTTAATGTTTGCCTTATATATCTTGTGGTTGCGTCATTGTGATACTTAAGAGCAGTGCTTTAAATGGGCCGGTACTCACCGGTACTGAGTACCGGCACTTCTTAGATTTATCACTCTGAGTACCGGCACTTCTCTACTGCCGTGGAGAGTACCGGTACTCATGAAAAGGTAGGCTCACTGGCTGTGCTGGTGAGCAGGAGTGGAACGTGTCTCTGGCAGCCAAGGCGCCGCTTCTGTAGCCCCGATCTGAGCCCCAGCTGAGCTATTCAGCAGGGCACATTTGAATAATGTCTGGGTGCTCGCCATCACGCTGTGTTTGACAGAGCAGGGTCCATTCAGGCCCTGTGCTGTCAATCACATTCACATTATCCTGTACGTTCCTGCAAGCACTGGAATCATGTCAGTCCCCTGGCAGTGGCAATCAGGCTACGGCCAGTCCGGCCCTGGTGGCAATTAAAAAAGCCGTGGTAGGTGAAGAGAAAAGATGGCTTTTATCACACCTTGTGTCTGTTTGTGTGTATGCCTGGTTTTGTAAGAAAAAAGTGAGAGAAAGAGAGAGAGAATTAAGACACTCTCAAGAGGTATTTTAAAGAAAATGAGTGGCACTTTGTTTGCACATGTCTGCTCGGCGACAAAGATTCATAAATAAGGTAAAAGGGAGGATTGGTGGGTGGGTGGGTGGGTGAGTGGATGAGTGAGTGGATGGATGAGTGAGCAAGGGTGGATGTATAGATGGATGGATGGATGAATAGATGGAAGGATGAGTGAAAGCATGCATGGGTGAAAGAGGGTGGATGATTGGATAAAAGGGCGGATGATGGGTGGATAAGTGAAGGATTGGATGGATGAATGAAAGGTAGGGAGGATGGATGAAAGGGTGGATGATGGATGAGTGAAAGGAGGGATTGAGTGAAAGGGTGGATGGAATAAAGGAGTGAAAGGGTTGATGGATGGATGAGCGAAAGGATTGATGGATGAGGGAAAGGGTGGATAAAGAGATGGATGAGCGAAAGGATGAATGGATAGGTTTGGAGATGGATGGATGGGTAGGTTTGGATATGAAGGGTGGATAAACGGAATGGTGAAAAACGGAATGTTTGATGAAAGACTGAATAGACGATAGTATGTAAAGGTTAAATGGCGGACATCAGCAGGTAAATGGTAGGATGAAAGGATGTATGGATAGATCGATGGAAGAGACAAGCGATATCTTCTGGAGAGGGTCATGATGAGTTGCTTCATTTGCTTGGTGCCATAAGAGCTTTGGTTCGACGTGGGGGTATTTTCAGTATCTTCCTACTTGCGTGCTCAAAAATATATAGTATTGTGCCAAACAGCAAATAACAGTATGACATTAAGAAAGGGGCAACTATTGCAAAAAGGAAATGTTAGCATATTATCGCATTTCTCTTTTATTTTGTGTAATGAGTTAACCTGCTTTGTTTATATAAACACATTTCTCATGTGTTTTGGTATGTGCTGCAACTAATATAGAAGTTGTTAAGTATCATCATGTCTTGCCCTTAGCCCCGCCCCCAGCCCCCCCCCCTCACTACACCTCAAGCTCATTTTAATGAGTACCTGCACTTATTTTTTCCCATTTAAAGCACTGCTTAAGAGTCGATGTTTTATAGGGTTGGTTACGTCTAACAAAATTAAATAACTTTTAATAAACGTTCTCCTTTGCTGGTGAACAGGAGCGCAGACACAAATATGTCCTTTAGGGTAACACAAAATGTTTCCAGCGTGACGTTCATGCGCCATATTACACAAACTTTATAACGGTGCAAAGAATGGCAAATCATTTTTCAGCATTTTACTCCATGTGTAAAAGGGAGCGCAGCAAATATTTGAACCAGAACAAAATAGTTTTCTTCGAGCAAATATTTGGTCCACTCCCAAAATATTAATGTAATAATAAGAATTATAGTACATTGATTTAGTGCTATTTTTATTGCGCACCAATAAGTTGAAAATGAATGTCCACACTTTTCGAACGTGCGAGATGAAATATGTGGAAGGCAACACCGGTTTGTTCCATTATATTTTATTACTCTGGGAGAAAAATAGTGCAAAATCACTGTGCTCAGGTTTAAGGGTTATGCCTGCACTAGATTTTTTATACTTAAAATCTCTAATGCTTATTTCTAATCGTTAATATACAATGTGTGTGTTACTTGTAGATTCTCCCTCAATATTTACTGTGATTCAAATAATGTATGTAATATGGACAGGAGTTACATTTTGTGGCGCATTCAATTTTACAAAAGTAGCAATAATAGTGAAAACGGGTTTTCTTTGTTTTGTTTTATTTTTGGCACCAGGGCAGAGTTTCTCATAATATGCACTCGGATATAGTATCTGGGCGAAGTTTTTATATATATATATATATATATTATTTCAAAACAGGCAACATATGAATGTGTGGTTCTGACCAGACGTAGCCAATGTGAGGTGTGTGACGTGGCTTCCGGTGTCCCTTGACAGGTTGTGCAATGAGCCCCTTTTACACCGATTGTGGGCCCCACCCAGGCGGC
This sequence comes from Calotriton arnoldi, assembly GCA_963921515.1. Taxonomy (NCBI): domain Eukaryota; kingdom Metazoa; phylum Chordata; class Amphibia; order Caudata; family Salamandridae; genus Calotriton; species Calotriton arnoldi. The sequence goes on along the minus strand of CAWUFW010002810.1, from coordinate 1,411,275 downwards.
TACTGGTCTCGCTCGTAGGCACAACCGGAAGTACTTGGGTACCTGAGTGAAGGCTGGGGGAGTTGTCACTCTTTTACTCACAGGGTGTGAGTGAGGCTGGACAGGGGAGAAAGAAAGCGGCGAGGCTGAGGAAACAGGTAGAAAGATGGGGAGAGGAAAGCTAGAGGTGAAAGAAAAAAATGCGGAAAAGATAAAGACAGACTCATAGACCGAGAAAGAAAGACAGACAGAAAGACATGCAAGAAGACTGCGCACAGAACTCACTGGATGTCACTACTGTGTAGCGCCAAGCAGAGCCGGCCTGGCACTAGCGCTGCACGCCCGGCAGCGTGCACCACCGTGGACAGCGCCGGCCGAGCCCAGAGGAGGGATGGGTGCAAGGAGGGAGGGCCTGACACCGGGGTGGGGGTGGGGAGGGTCACCTGTTTGAAACTCTCCAATATTGTGCTGTTCTACTTTGTGCGGGCTGGGGGATGGTAAACACTCCCCTAAAGAACCGAATGACACCCCCCCCTCCCCCCCCCCCTTATGTAGTGTGTGTGGCGTGCGCAGGGGCACAAACTCTCCAGTATTGACACCTGACCCCTACTGAAGAAAAGTGCGGCTCATCGAACAGCGGTATCGGGAGAGAAAATTGAGAATAAAAGGGTTGCACCTTTTATTGAAGCAGCAAAAGTACAGAGTGATGACCCTCGCTTGATCGGAGGTAAAAATACCGCTGGTGACTCTTTCTGGGTGCCCAGAAGACCTCTCCAGCACTTGTACATAGGTCCCTATGCATTGCTGATGGGGTGACCAGCAGCGCTGGCCCCTCTCCATGGGCAGCCATGGTGGTCTGACAAAGGACTCTGCATCTCAGCAGAGCCAGTCCTTGAGGCTGGGGTAAAAGGCGGAGCCCCGAGGCACCGGGTCCATAAGTGATATCAGGAAAACCAACATTTAGGAATGTTTATTTTAGATTCACTCTGTGTAAAATGAACTCTGGTGGGTATCATAAAACTCTGTCCGGGCCCTCCGGGGCCTGAGGAAAAAATCTCTATTTACCCAATAATTGTCAATTTTTAAATTAAGTAAACAATATGCTGTAAATGTCAAAGCAAAGCAAATGGTGGCTATGAGTGAAAATGTACTTTTACATTTAGAAATGAACGCAGTTTATTAAAACAAAATGGAATACTTTATTTTTTAGCCTAAATCCCTCACATATATGATCGTATATTTGGTAGGGTTTGGATCTCAAGGCCCCTTTCCACTTTCCAAACATTGAAAGGGATTCGTTAAAAGTCGCTGCCCTTCCTTCTCCTTTAAATAACATTTTTTTTTTTTAAGGATTTGAATCGGTGAAGCCTGAAGCAGCCCTTCTGCATTAAGTATTGGTACAGAGGTACGTGAGGGGTGGGGGCGGGGCCCTGAGCCACATCACGTGGTGCTCGGTGAAGCTCAAGTCTATGAATGGAACTTATTAAACATAACAAAGCTTGGCTCCGACACTGGGGCGGGCAGCGCCCCGTGCGTTCTTCTGCACGCGGAGCACAAAGGCTGCTTCCGTGGCTTTCCGAAACGACCCCAAACCCAATACAGCATTTCACGTCACTATGTACATTGCTGAGGAGTGAGGCATCATGGTCATTAAAAACAAGCATTTGCAATGCAATAGGGCTCGCATTTACGCGAAACCTATTGCATTGCAAACGGGGGCGGGCGGGGGGGGGGGAAGGGGTTGCAGGGGGGGCGAGAAGGCACAAACAACGTGAAGGCACGGGAAGAAAATAGTGCTCATGCAACACTCAAAGTAAAGGGGCCAGTAGCCATGGAAGGATACAAATGACGACATGGACGTCATAAGGAGGGACTAACAAGCCTATAAACCAATAGAAAGGCAGCATTTAGAAAGGACAAAGACACAAGCCAATGATAAAGATGGGCGGGGAGTGGGAGTGGCTTCTCTCCCGTACTCAACTACCCCAGATCAACCCCAGAGCAGCGCTTGCGCGCTGGCTCAGGGCTTGACCTAAAAATGAAATATCCAAATAACAACTCATCTGGAGGGTTTCACAACCATCAGAAGCACAAATCAGTTCAATGTAAATGTGAAATCTGTTTGCAAATAGTTTTCCGCAACTCAAAAAAATTTACTCCCATGCATTTAAATGGGAGATTTTTTAAAAATCGATATTTACCAAAATGTTACTTATTTATACCTAAGGGGTGAACTTTTCTTCTGTGTGTGTGCACTTCAATTCAATTTGAACTATGGCAAGAGAGAAGCAGAGCCCCTGTTGTCCTATCTCCTCTTATCAGTTAGTAAACGCTGCAAGTCAATGCTGGGTTTGGATGAACTTTTGCTCTGCCCATGTTCACTTTAATTCTTTTGAATTGTAGCAGGAGAGGAGCGCAGGCCCTGTTACTCCACATCCCCATTTCGTCTACTAAAAGCTGAAAGCCAACGAAGGGCAGTAGCAAAGCCTGTCTCCGACGGACAGGGGCCTGAGACTCTCTCCATTTTGTGCTAGTCTGCAGTAAACTTTTGAAAGTCAGTAAATAGGATTTGAAAATGTGGCCCAAAAAGCAACGGTCAATCCATATGAAATGCATAGGGAAAATACATTACAATAAAACTCTATTCCGCCCCAATCAATTGCCTAGCTTAAAAAAAGTTCTTCAACAAAAGCAATCCCCTGTTGTTTGTGTCACTCCGAAGTTTTGTAAAGAAACATTTAAAGTCTTTAAACACTACCAAATCAATAAGTACATCAAGATTAAACAAATCTGTGGCCACCTTATCTTCTTCTCCAGAAAAATCAGTTGTATTTCTAACACCGGAGTTGAGGTCCCCAAGAAATACGACCAGATTGAGACATCCTCGACTGTTCTCTTCATTTTGTGTTGGTTTCTTTTACAAGACCAAACAAGTTTGGTTATCTCTGAGCCAGCTGATATGTTCTTTTCTACTAATTCGCAAGTTCAGTGAAGATGAGCTGGGAACATCACAGAATTTGTAGATTATAGATATAGTAATGAATTTGAGAATGAATGTGTTTCATTTTTTCATATTTGAGGAAGTAAGTACTCAGGACTTGAAATATGTGGGCTTTTGTCAAAAAGATGGGCATGAACTTACTGAGGTCACTTTATTCAGGTACGATTGCCTCAATAAATCAGGCCGCCAAGGAGGTCCTTCTGGTTGACAGTGTTGAGATCTGTGCTGGTCACGTAACTGGTGTACCGACTTGTCTACAAGCACCAACACAGACTTAGGGCCATATTTACTAAGATATAATGCAGCATGGGGGGCATGGCCTGGTTGGCCAACATGGCCGACACTCTTTGAGAGAGCTCCACCACTAACCCTACTAATCCGACAAAATCCTGCTATGTACTGCACCATATGACAACCCAGGAGCCCCCGGTGTCCCGTATGGGCCTGAGATGTGCCGGGTGAACCCAGAACCACCCCTGGGCTCGCCTCAAAAACCCTGAAACATGTGAGGCTGGGCTGGGCCTGCCATCGTGACGCCCCCTCTGACCCGGCCGGAAGCCGGAGCACCATGGAGGGTAAACCTGAGGGACAGTGAGAGGGGCTGGTGGGGCGGCTGGCAAGCTGCCTGAGGATCAGCGACCTCTGTGGTGAGGTTCGCGGGCCCCCTGCAGAGTCTGCTGAAGGCAGGGGAGAACACGCCCTACCTGGAGGAGTTGTGCCTGGAGCTGACCGGAGCTGTCCATGACCATCCCTGGCCACCTGGAGCGACTCGTTGATCAGGTGATTTTACGGTGGAGCACCGTCTACTTGAAGAGGCTGCGTGGGGGCAGTGGCGACACCAAGTGGACGACGGGCCGCAGGCCCCTCCCTGGAGAATTGCAGGACAACGTGTGGTCTGTTGGCCCTATGCATTGAACACGCCTGGAGCCTGTCCCCTGTGTGGGTGAACACTCTGAGACACTGAGTGAGAGGCGGTGCCCCGCGCTCCAGGGCTGGATATCGAGCCAGGCCCGCCGAGGAGAGGAGTGCGACGATGTGTGCTGTGGCAGTGGCATTGAAGGTGGGCGGCTGCAGCGAGAGCGGCCTGGTTGACCTGGTGGGGGGCCCTTGGGATCGTGGGCCCTGCCTCTGGAGCCCTCCTGTGGAATTGGGAGGAGCCCGAGAGGTGACTACTGATTGTTGCACTAGCTCAGGGATGGTAGCCCCCCCACTGCCCGGAAGGGACGCACATATTGCCTGTAAGCTGCCCCATAGGCTGACGTCTCCAATAGCCTGGGAGGACTGCTGAGGGATCCAGCACCGGAGTGACTGTCTTGCAGCCGCCCTACCCTGGCCATAACTACCTGTTGCTGCCTTAGACGATCGGGGGACGGTAAGGAGCCCCTGCGGCAGACTGGAGGTGACCCCTGTTGCTGGTAGCTGCTGCGAGCTGCATGTGCTGGTGCGCCTGGAGAGAGGATCCTAGTGCACACAAGCTGGCCCTGACCTCACACCGCAGTTGGAACATCCCTAGACACCATCATTATGGGGAAGGATAAAGCCGCCAGGATGATGCAATCATACAAAATAGACAATTATACTCATACTGCTGCGCCGGCGAAGTGCACACAAGAACTGCTGAACATCCACCAGCAGACCCCCAAACAAAGGAACCCACACTGTGTGATCTTATGACGGCCATTCAGGGTACTCGAACAGAACTCGTCACCAAGATAGACTCCATAGCCATTGATGTAAATCTGATGCGGGCAGACCAGCGGGAGTCACAGATCGAGTAACCACAGCGGAAGGTAACATTTTGGAATTGCAGTCAGAGGCCGTGGCCCTCCGAGAGATGGTGCCATCCCTACAAAAGTTGACTATCCGACTGGAGGACCCGGTTGAAGATGCAGAGGGCCGTTCTCAGAGAAACAACCTCCGCTTTGTAGGATTTCCTGAAGGGGCAGAGGGGCAGTCAGCAGAGCTGTTCCTTGAGGGATGGCTGGGTAAGATCATGCACCCACAGCAGCTGTCAAAAATTTTCACGATAGAACGAGCACACCGAGCACTGGCGCAGCCCCCCGCCCGGGCGCACCACCGAGGCCTCTTATCGCCCAGCTGTTTAACTACAGTGACAGGGACACAATACTACAACAGGTGTGTGTGAAAGTCCTGCCAAACTTTGAGGGCCACTCGATTTCTATATTTCCTGACTAAACTTTGAAGGTCCAGGAACAACAGAAAACATTCCTGGCATTAGAGAGGAGAGTTAACAACCTTAATTTACCTTACAGTCTGATGTTTCCCGCAAAACTTTGGGTGCTTTACTAGGGAATGGTACACTTCTTCTCAGCTATTGAGGCCTCGGAATGGGTAGAGGCACTGCAGAAGGCACCTTCCCAGGCATCAGTGAGGGTGAGATCACAGACCCTGGTGGCTAGACGCAAATCGTCATGACAATGAAGGTGAGCCGTGAGGCGCACACAGACTGGCTCACAGGCTGGGCAGGGTCGTATAGAAGTGTGCTCAGATGGAACGATGCGTGATACAGACGCCATGCTGGCAATGCCAAAATCCCAATTGGACAGGCGGAGTGTCCCTGAGTATTTACAGACAGCACAGACGATGGCTGAATGCGATCCTCTTCTTGTTTGGTGCACTGTGTGTCCGAGACAGGCAAGCTGTCAGGTGGCGACCCAGCAGAGGGTCCCTGGGGTGGCCCTGATGGGGAATGCAGCCGTTGAACTCCAGTCCTGTGGACTCTGTCCATCTGCCATTTAATGCCATAGGACTGGGGGGAGGGGTTGAACTTCATGCCTGGGCCTGTTGCTTTTCAGTACCAATAATTGCATGTATTTAACTGCACATGGGGGACCCGACAGAGACTTCATATACATAAGATGTACTGAGGTGCACAGCCTCACATGTAAGGTCCAGGGATCACTTGGCTGCGGCAGGGTAGCAGGAGGGGAAGCCTTTGTTTCCCTAGGCGCCTATTGTGCTGCATTGGGCCCTTCTATTACACAATAGTTTTTTCACTATCTAGTTTGACATAAACACAAACATGATGTTGGGTGTGGGGCAAGGACCTACAGGTTCTAATGTTGCTTGTTGTAAGGCAGGACGGGTTGGTGGTACTGCCCATGGGGTGGGGGGAGTTGAGGGTAATGCAAGTTTGTTCTTTGTTCTAATTTTGTGAGGTAATTGTCAGCACAGGTGTGTCGATGAAAGAGGATGAGATGAGGTGCTGTCTGTTGCTCTGTCAGGAGGTCAAATTGATTGTGCCGGTTAGCTGGGATGGCTGACATAACATTTAAATTCCTGACATGGAACATCAGGGGACTGGGTCAACTGGAGAAACACAGAAGACTGTATGCGTACCTTAAGAGGTATCACATTTCGGTAGCCTTTTTACAGGCGAAGCATGTCTGGGGGACTGTCTCCCCGCCCTGTGTAAACGTTGGGTTTGCCCGAAGATCCTGATATGGGTAGCCCCTGGGGTGCCATTTAAACATAGCGGTCACGTTGTGGTCACTGAGGGATGTTTTGTGATCTTGTCAGGAGTTCTGTATGGATGAGACCTTTGCTTTATAAATATATGCACCAAATGTAGAGAGTCCCCAATTCTTCCTGACGTAGCGACAGCAGTGGCCCCGTATCCTACTGATGACATACTGTTAGCTGGCGACTGCAACTGTGTACTAGATGCAACACTAGACGGCGAGCCACCAAAAGCACATATGAAACCCCACATGATGTCACAACTACAGACATTGACGCAAGATTTTGGGTTATTGGACATATGAAGGGAGAGACACCCGATTGCTAGAACATTCTCCTGCTATACGCGGGCAGCAGGTACATATAGTAGACTAGATTACTGACTCTTGACCTCATGTCTTGCTGTCCTGACCTGTGAGGTGACGTATCTGGCGAGGTATGTCTCAGACCACTCCCCCCTGCTGGTTTCCCTGACGAGAGGCCGACTGCGTCCTGCGGTGCCGCTATGGCACCTGCGGGCAGAGTCATTGACGGACCCCCCATTTGTGGCCGCAGTCCAGAAGGCTCTTGACCACTATTTCCAACAGAACTGGGGGAGTTCAAGCAGTAGGGCTCATGATTGGGAGGTGATGAAAGTGGTACTCAGGGGAGTATGAGTGAATACATTATTTGGGGTGCGACAGCAGCTGATTCGTGACCTGAACGAGACAAATCCAAACTGTCAGACGTGGAAAGGACACTCCCGGCACAGCCCCATAGACAGGAGGAGTGGCGCCGCATGCGTGGCGTAGTGCTTGATGACTGGCCTACAGACAGAGGCTGCACGCTGAAGGGGATAAGACAGGGGCCATGTTGGCGAGACTGGTGAGGAAGCAGGACTCCCGTGAGTCTATCTTGGCGGGACTCAGGGGGCAAGTTAGTTACTTCACAAACAGCCATAAACTAAGTATTACGACTTCATCTTGAAGGAGTTTATGCTGAGAGGGAGACGATGACGGACCACAGTGGGACAGATTTTCTGGCAGTATTGGAACTGCCCCACCTGAGACCAGAGGATAGGGACAAACTTGAGGCAGACTTGAGCAAAGAAGAACTCCTGGCTTTGTTGAAGAACTAAAAGATGGCTAAAACACCGGGGGTGATGCATTATCTTTTCTTTATATAGAGCAGGCCTTTGATTCGGTCAGGTGAGTTACATCTGGTAAGTCTTGGAGAAAATGGGTTTTGGGCCCAAATTCATTCTATGGCTTAAGTTATTGTATACAGCGCCGGCTGCCAGGGTCCGGACTGGAGTCTTGATCTCGGCGTCCTTCCCAATGTGCCGGGGCACGATGCAGGGCTGAACCCGATCACTGCTACTGTTCACATTGGCAATGGAGCTGCTGGTGGTGCTGTTGCAGTGCAGGATTGTACCCTGAGAGATCACAGTGGGGGGCTCCGTGCACACAATTTCGCTTTACGTGGATGATGCCCTGGTGTGTCTGTGTGAACCGACTGAGACACAACAGGTTTTGCTGTCGGCACTGTTGGAGTTTGCAGAGGTGTCTGGCCTCTTGGTGAACGCCCAGAATTAAGAACTTATGCCTCTTTGAAGATTGGCGGCAAAAGACCCCATGCTGTTCCCCAAGTTTGCGCTACCGTGGTGTCTGGAGGGAGTGAGCTACCTGGGAATTAGGATTGCCACTGAGAAGCAACGATTCTTAGACATAAGCATAGGAAGAGTGCTCACCGGGCTGCGCGCTTCTGTCCGGTTCTGGAGAGACCTCCCTCTTACACTGATGGGGAAGACAGCCCTAGTAAATATAGTGATACTGTCTCACTGCCTCTACATCTTGCAGGGCACATTATACGAGATCTCTCTGTGATATTTTAGAGAGCTCGACTGTATCCTTGTGGACTATTGTGGTCCACGAAATGGAAAAGAATAGGGCTGCACATGTTGCAGCAAACCTGGGAACCAGGAGGCAATGAACTCCCTAACCTGGAGTTCTCCTCTATGGCAGCCTTGAGGCTCGAACTCAAATTAATATCATGGAACCTCATTGCTAAGTTGCATAGCCAAAGACTCATACCCTCACTAAAATGCACTAAAGAGGATAAAACATTGTCTATAATTGCTTGACAGACGATAATGGAGGGTAGTGGTCCTGGCAAATGATATTGGAAGGTAGCGGTAGATTTTACAAGCAAGGGATGAAGTTGGGCTGATGATACTCCATATGCAGAGGCTGTGGTATCAACTGATTGTATAAAGCGATCAAACCATAATGAGTATTTAGGTAATAGGAAATCCATGAAGCACTCCCTATATTTGTTGGGAATGGAAACCTCATTGTCTTATGAATATAAGTTCCCTGAAAAATTGATATGCCTGCAAATTTTGCATCTAAAAGTTGCCATTAACCTAGCTTTGAGAATCAAAGGGTTGATGAAAAAAGTGAGACACAACAGTGGCAAAAATGATAGCAAATAACCCTAGCGAGTCAGACGCAAAAGCATTGATATTCTTTCATGAAGATGCAGTTCCACAAGTCATTACTATGTGTCCCTAGGTGTAGCTGTAATTGAAGTAGTAATTTCTAGATGTCCATATTGAGTCAGATGTAAAAGCATTTAAATTCTTACATGAAGCTGCGCTTCCACTAGTGGTTACTAGGTGTCCCTCCGAAGTGGAATGCAAAAGGACTGAAAATCTTACACAAAGCTGCAGTTCCACTAGTCATTATTAGGTGTCCCTCACAAGTCAAATACAAATGCATTGAAATTCTTACATCAATCTGCAGTTCCACTAGTTATTACTAGGTTTCCGAAAAGAGTCAGATGCAAAAGCATTGAAAGTCTTATTTAAAGCTGCATTTCCAATAGTTGATACTTGGTGTCCCTCACAAATCAACTGCAAAGCAGTGAAATATTTTCATAAAGCTGCAGTTATACATACTTGTTTATAGAGGTCCAACTCAAGTCAGAAATGACTGCTTCAAATGTCGTACCAAGCTGAGGGGATGTGGCTTTAGTATATAGATTTCCATAGACAAGTTTGCTATTTTAATCAATTGTGCTTGTTTTTGATAGGATTAATTAAGTGCCAAAGCTGTTTAAAAAATAATGAGTAAAAATTGCAGGTTTATAGGAAGTTTAATTAAGTATATTTTGGCTTTCTCTTTGATTTGAGAGGAGTGATTTCTGTATACTGACAGTGCTTGTACAACACTCATATAGGGGAGATGCAGTTCAACAAGTAGTTATTAGAGGATTCTTTTAAGTCAGATACAAGTGGTTGAAATGTGGGGGGGTGGCTTCAACCTAAAATTCTGTGTATACACTCTAGCTACTTTAATGACTTGTGCCCATTTTCAGTAGGATAGATATATAGAACAAAGCTGGTTTAGAGTGAGTAATGAACTTTGGGCCCGATTCACAGAACTAACGTAAGACAAAATCCTAAACTTACTACCATTTTGGTATTCACAGAAGGCACTTACTCATTTTGGTATTCACAGAAGGCACTTACTCATTTTGATATTCACAGAAGGCACTTACTCATTTTGGTATTCACAGAAGGCACTTACTCATCAATCAGTAAGTGCCTTTTGAGGCACTTACTCATTTTGGTATTCACAGAAGGCACTTACTCATTGATGAGTAAGTGCCTTCTGTGAATACCAAAATGAGTAAGTGCCTTCTGTGAATACCAAAATGAGTAAGTGCCTTCTGTGAATACCAAAAAGGTAGTAAGTTTAGGATTTTGTCTTAAGTTAGTTCTGTGAATCGGGCCCATTTTAATTTACAATGTGTCTTCCGAGTGATAAAAATTGTTGATGTAACTCTACTTTACATAGAAACCATCAGTCATTGTGAAGTGCAAGTGTCTAACAATGTTTAATGTTGGGGAACAATTTTTTTAGGTGTGTGCGTACATGTGCAAGGGCAACATGCAGTCATTCGAATTGAAGGTATCCAATGACTGGAGTGGGTTGGTCTGTTGATCTATACATTTTGCTTAGGTGAGAGGGAATAAAATTTGAGTGACATGCCAACAGACCAATTGTTAAAGAGTGTTTATTGTGAGCCTTTATATATTTTAGACCTGGGCGGAGCTCGTGGAGTGGCCCAAAAACTCCATGACACTCCACAGAATTCCATGAGCAGACGGAGCTGCTCAATGTACCTGTTCGCTCTACATTTTTGATGTTTAGCAAGGCAACACGCATTCTTGCACTCGTAATTGTGGGCGAACGGCATTATGCGGCTCGCATGGATGCAGCCATTTGGTTTTCTGTGCATGGTGCTGGGGCCCGTTTCTTAATCCACCCTTAATATTTCCAATCCTCCCCCTATCTGACTCATCCACCCCTCATTTTCCTTTATTGTATCAGTATGTGTTTTTGTGTTTATATATTTTACATTTTTGTCATTTTGTTTGTGTTTTTTGTGACTTTTTTCAACTTTGTTTGGTTTTTCCTTTAAATCTTTACTTTTTCCTTTCTTCCTTCTCCTATTTCTTCTTTTTTTGGGGGGGCCTCCCAGTGCCATGGCATAGCAGGGCGAGAGAGGGAGTGGCGGAGCCAGGGCAACTGTTAACCGCACACATTCCAGTCCTTGCCATTTTCTCAGAGATGGCTGCACTAGTTTCTTTATGTGCCATGCCACCTTCCCCCATGCTGACAGCAAGTGGCAGGCCTGGCAGTGAGTAAGGGTGCTGGGAGCGTCAACTACTATGGTAGAGGGTGCCCCGGTGTGTGCGCTGGAGCTCTGGGGTCCAGCGCACCAAGCAGCAGTTAAAGTACCAGTGGGCCGACATCCTGGACAGGTAGCAGGACCTGTTCAACCTGCTGGGCATGGAGGTTGTAGGGCTCGGTTAGTAACTATTTATTTGTTGTGTTCTTTTCATGCTAAGATTGTTTTTTTCCAAATAGAATGCTGTCACACTCAGAGGTAAGTTAGGTTTACGTTACAAATATTATGTGATCCAGCCAGTTGCTCGGCACTAACTAATCATACTCGTTGGCGCTTATTTGGACTGATTATTTAAGAATTCATGCAGACTCCTCTGTCCTGTCACTAAGATAGTTGTAGTAGTAGTATTATCAGTGACTTCGAACTTTCTGGGCTTTTCTTTATGTAGCTTGTACAGTCCAAGTTAATCTCCCAGTTATGTGTAGTATGGATCTGTGCACTGAAAAAAAGTGAGACTGAGTTTGCCTGTCAAAGGGAGTTGAGATTGAGAATGAGAAGCAAGGATCATTCATTGCAATGCATTAGTAGTTCCAAAATGTAGTTTAGGAAAATTGGAATAGGGCCTAGGTTTAGGAAATGAGAAATAGGTCAACTTGATACTAGTAGTAGTATAGGCGATATAGAAAAATACAATTTTACTGTGTTTGCCTTTGCCTGTTAAAACGTTTTGGGGAAGATTATTAACTGTACCACTAATCTTTCTTATTTTATCTCCTTTATTTCTTACATCAGCATCCAGGGGCAAGAAGAGGGCTGGCAGCACAGAGGCGGGTCAGGGAGATGGGGGTGCCATCACCAGTGTCAGGGCAGGTGGAAGTTCCACCTTCACCACTAATACCAGCACTGCAGCCGATGCAGACATATCTACTGGTCCCAGTAGGTCCTTATGTTAATATTATTTTTTATTACTTCCCAAAGTTTTATCGCCCTACATTTAGAATACTTTTTCCTTTTTGTTTTTTTACTGTGACTGTCTCCTAATTCTTTTCTCCCAACTCTTCTTTGTTCTACTTCTAGCTAATGTGCGTTAAATTCTTGTTATCATCGCATTATCCTAGTTATTTTATATATTTCAAGTTTCTGAAGATGACTTGCTCCTGTCTGTACTAGTCTGTTTGTAGATTCCTTTCTTCTGCTTTGTCAGTAAGCTTTCCCTCCCTGCTTATAATTCTTGTGGACTGGTACTGTAGGACTAAGAGAACTGATTTTAGGACAGGTACTCTACTGTGAAGATTGCATGCCCAAGTAAGCTATTCCTATTCTACGCATGTTCGCTGAGAAGGCTTTCTTTTTATTGTTCATGCTCAAACAGTAAAACTAGAGAGTGGCCATGGTCAGGTGTGGACCCTGCCAATGTTGTGTATGTATTAATTTATACAGTAGTAGTATACCATCAGTTTCAATGACAGTGCAGCATGGCTGGAAACTAGTATGAGGACATTGCCATTGCCAATGATTATTCCTCCCCTTCATTGCGCGCCAATGACTCAAGAGTCAGCATAGCTCTGCCCCTCCATTACAAAATGTTTTTGGCTGGCTTGACTACCTGGCTTTTCAAACATTGCCAACAAACAAAATGCCCAATGTGATATTTTTGATAGAAGACACTGCAACTGAACCGTAGTGATGTATTGTGGTGGAATTTTGTTAAAAAAAATAATAAGGGGAGGCGTATCTGGCATCTAAAATGTGCAATGTTTTTTTTAGCCACACAGACCATTGCCGGAGCCAGCGCCAGTGCAGCAGATGCGGTGATGGTCGAAGGGGGAGTCCCAGCAGTAGTAGGGGTGGGCCATGGAAAATTACATTGCTTGCTTATTGACAATTGCTAGTATACTCACTGCAAGTCGTGAACCCTCCCCCCGCTTTAGCAGCTACAGCGGGGTTGAGTTAATGGCCTCTTCTATCTGCAACTCAGCAGACTAAAGCTCATAATGAACGCTAAAAAGGATGGGTTGATGGAAAATGGAAAAAAGGATGGGTGAAATGTCTGAGTGAAAGGATGCGTGGGTGAGTGAAGGGGAAAGGATGCATAGGTGGGTGATATGATACATGGGTGCATGAAGGATGGGTATATGGGTGAAAGAATGCCTGCCTTGGTTGGTGAAATGGATGATGGGTGAAAAGGAATTCTTCTCAGGTATGTTAAAGCACAATGGATGGATGGATATATATGGCTGGATGGTTTTCAATAGTGAAAAACTGGATGAGAGAAAGTAAAGCTTAAATGGTGGGTATCAAAGGATGAAGAATACTAGAACAATGAAATGATGAATGGATAATTGCTTGGATGAAGAAACAAGGGAGTTCTTCTAGAGAGGGACGTGCATTCCTACTTTGCTTGTTTGGAATGGTTTTATCAAAGCTTTGGTTCAAAGTGGGGGGGATATTTCTGTCTACTCCCTTGACTCAGAGGGCCTGATTCACAAATGTAAACTTAGACCAGTTTAGACCTTAAGTCTAAGTTTAGACCAAAAGTCTAACTTAGACCAAAAGTCTAACTTTACTACTACTAAAGTTAGACTTTTGGTCTAAGTTAGACTTTTGGTCTAAACTTAGACCCAAAGTCTAACTTTATTAGTAGAATCAGGCTCACTGTATTTATTAAGTGAGACAGATGTGTATCCCACCCATCACATCCTATCACATGGCATTTTGCCAGTGCCACCCATAACTAGGGGTGGGCGGAACTTGCGAAGTTGTACTCTGGTCTAAAAACTCAGTGAAATTCCACAGAGTTCCGCATGTGGTGGAATGCTTCCCGGTCCTACTAGGAACCATGCCTGGTGCACTTATGTAAGGTTCACAATGCTGGTGTCAACTGACCTGTTTACTGCCCATTAGTGCAAATAGTTTTACAGTCACATAGCCCTCTTGTTGTACAATAGTGTAAGGACTCCTTATAAACCAGCAGCCTCAGGATGCCACTTAGTGGCACTGAGTTACTGAAAAAAGGCAGAAAATTGTTGTATGCACGTGTAAGGTAGGTAGGCTCCTCTGGATGCAAATTTTAATTTTGCCTTTAGAACCGAAAGTCCTGGCACCATTCCTAACAACAGTGGACACACATCAAGTGGGAGACAGGTGCACTTGACTAAATCATGGCGAACACTATTTGCACACAGACATTTTTAGGAAGCTTCAAGTTGAGACAGATTTGCTGTAGGCATTTGTGAACATAAATGAAATGCACACATTGTGACCCCACACACGTGCGCTTTCACACACATCTGCATTTTCTTTTCATTTTGAAAGCTCTGGACCCTCATAGACTCTCTGGCAAGACCCCATCCCTACAAAAGCGCAGTGCCACAGGTAAATAGTGACAACAGAAACACAACACAGACCACTATGGGGGAGCTGGAATACTACAGAGGCCAAGATGGGACACACAGGGGCAGACAGTTGGAGCCGGCCAGCGACCTCAGATGCCTCACCGGTTACAATCCTAAGTAGCTATTCTGTATCACATCTCCATTGGAGAATGAGAGATGCAGAAATAGTGAAGCCCACTAACTACGGAGCTACCTTGCCACCGACCCAGTGTGCATGATCATTGTAACACACAACCAAAGGCAGCCTCAGACCCATCCCTATGGCCCCACACCAATGAGGATAATACATCCCCACCATCACTACAGTGAATCGTCCCCAATTGGTGCATGGCGTCCAAGCAACATGTACCATATATGGGTTCTCTAACACTTCAGACATAGTACTGTGTTTCACCCCGGGTGTGACATTACAGGCCCAGTCATGGTCGACAAGTGCAAGGTCAGTTATGTCTCAGAGTAGGTGCAAGGGCTTCAGCCACAATCCCTGTTCTCCCACCTCCCTTGCGCCCCTTGTTTTGACTCAAGCTGTCAGCAAACGGTATCCTATACAACAGATGTACTACCACCAGACACCTCCACCCTTGCTGGCTGACCGCAGGCCCAGGACTGACACTGACAACCCCAACACTCAGACCAGCAGAGTCTGGGGATGCTGTGGTTGTGGTTGTGGACAGAGCTACCCCAACCCCTTCTTTCCTCTCCTGCTGCCCCCACACAGAGCAGAAGCAGCTGCCTGCTCTGCGCACCACTCACCTCTCAGAGATCGGTCTCTGCTGCCATCCTCCTTCCTCCTCCTCTTCCCTTCTGGAGCTGGCACCACCATCCAGCATCTCCCATACCCGCCCCTCACTGTGGAGCCACAGCAATGTCACGTCCCACAGGCTGATGTAACTAGATGGACTAGCTTGAATGTTCGCGATCCTCACATTGGCTAATGAGCAGCACAAGCCGGTGAACTCTGCTACACCGGCGGTTGGCAGAGTTTTTTTGTCAAACTCTGTGCTCCAAGCAGAGCGCAGAGTGGCAAAACTCCATGAATTCCACTGGTGGAGCAGAATTCACCACCCACTCCTACCCATGACCTAACTGCTGCATAGTTCAATTCGGCACTACAGTGTTAGCTTTGCAATGTGCATCTGCTTTAGTTAATGTTGTATTTACAAAGTTTTCAATGCATGGCAAAGTGAAAACAAAGTGTGTTTCCCTTCCCTCCCAGTGCCCACTCAGTCACTTTCTAGTAATTCACTCCTTTCTTATTTCCTAAGTTCTGTCCCACCCTGCCCAAAAATTTAAAAATCCATTCTTGGGATGCACCGCATTTTTCTGGCCAAGTGATTTATATATTTTATGGCTTCCATAGCAAATTTCCGTCTGTTCAAATGTTCCCCTTTCAACATTTGTCAACTGCAGTGACTGATTAAGTCAAAGCTTAAGCACATGATGATGATCAGTGATACCCCACAAGTATTCTGTAGCAAAAAATCTACTTACTTACCTGGTCTAATCCCTCTAACTTAACCTGCAGTCAAGTAAGTTAGGTTCCTTTCCATACTGCCAAATAAATAATTATAAATTGTGGTGGAAGGGGAGTCCAGACAGTAAAGTGGGACTAAGTTCCTTGAGTTTTTGCTGATTGGAAAGTCTGTGATGAATGTGCCAATACAAGCTATATATCATGTTCCTTAATCCTTTCCCTAAACTGCAGTGCATTGTTTTCCCCCCTGTCTACTTATGGCACAGGGTATCCGCATTTTATACCGGTCGTGTCTGATGTTGTATCATTATTATTCATCTGCCTTGGAGTCATGGTAAAATTGAAAGGCATTTTGGGGAAGAGCAGAGCCATTGGGATAAGATAATTGCCCATTATAGCTGCCCCAGCGGAAGACTGCAGAGTAGCAAAGAAGCAACTTCCGACGCACTAGCTAACATATCTTCATTAATTTAGCACAACAAGAATACTTGTACTCCACAATGCATAATGTCTTACTCACTAATGAGAACTAATTTATTTTTATGTTTCCACACAATATGACTATTTATTTACTAGGAAATCCTTTAAAGGAAAAAAAGAACATTTTTTTATGAGGTGTGCTGTTATTCTGCCTTAATTCCTTTCAGCCAGTTTCAGCCTTATGTGAGGCATGTGTGGGTGAAACATTTCTGGGACTCTAATCACATCAAATTCAAATGGACCTAGGGGACCAGCAATTTACTGCTACTGTGCTACTATACACTTTTAAAGAAGTGCTTTGTCCTTTTTTATTTGATATATCTACTCCTGCTGATCGACAACGTACTAGGCAGGAGATAGCAGCCAGGCTGCCGCAGCAGAGTCTGGAGGCCATACGGACTGAATTTCAGTGCCTGGCCCTTGAGGAGGAAGAGGAGGCAGCTGCTGCTGCTGACCAGGGCCCCAGCCAGCCGCCAGCGTCTCCAGCCTTCCAGCACAAACAACACCATCGCTGGCAGCCGCCTGTCATACCACCCCTGCTGCCCCCTCACACTCAGACCTCACTTTCCAGTGCCATTTCATGCTGAGGCTGGCGTGCATTGAAAGCAGACAGGCACGCATGAGGGGTACCTCAAACAGCTTCTAGCCAGCGTGTAGTGCAGTGCCCTCTTCTTTAGCCCCTTTTTTAATAATTGTTTTAGTGGGAGGGACTTGTTGTGAGTGGAGAGGGTGGAAACAATGGGAGTTGGGACTGGGACTGTTGCTTGGACTTTTTCATCTGACATTTTGGACATTGGTTAGGGACAGCAGAGGGGTGGGCCTGTTGTGGGTGGAAGTAGTGGGTTTTATATTAAAAAGTGAAATAAATATTTATTTTACTTTATTTATCCCTCAAATCCTTTTTGGGGTGTTTTACTTTGCACTGCTGCCTTTTAGCAAAGCCTGTTTTTTAAATCTGTTTAAATAAATGTTTACCATACGGTACCCTAGTCCTACTATCCTCTGTAACCATATTGACCACTAGGGGGAGATTGCCATTGGCTATATTACAACAACGCTACATAGTTCTCTTACCTCAATAGATGAAGCGAGGGCTGCTACCTCTCTAAAAGGTTCTTGATGCAGGGTTTCCCAAGGTGCCATCTTATGGTGGTGGTAGTAGTAGCAGGCTAGCGTGCTAACATGGAAGGAATCAAAAGCAAGGTCCCACTACCACCTAGGTGAACTACAACTGTAGGATTTTTTTAAATTATCCTTTATTTTGCATATTTTCATGGTAACCACTTGAAAATACAAAGAACAACAGTGGCATGGAGGACAAGTACTTAATATATAGAGATGCAGACAACGGCGAGTTCATGCATGCAAAACAGCATATTGGAGAGAAAACAGTAAATTTCATACAGACATCAGTGCAACACCCTTACCTAACTGCAATGCAGTCAAGCATGGGCCACTCCACCCAGGAGGTTATCATGGTTTATAGTTGTCAGAGAATCAAATGGTGGGTCCGTGGCATCATCAAAACAATCATGCCCATAGTAAGTGATCCACCGGCCCCAAATATGACAAAATATTCTGGGACAGCCCCTACTGGCGTAGGTGACCTTTTTAGCAGCCATATTAAGGTCCATCCCCCTCCTCCATTCCTGAATAGTTGGCATATCAGCTTACACCCATTTTCTGTCCACGTCACACTTGGCGAGCACCAATCCCAGGTCACTAAAAAGAAAAAAGGGGCCTTCAAACATCTACATCATTAGGGACCCCCAATAGGACATATGCAGGCTTTGTAAGAAGTGTGACCTCCAGAACGTTGCCATGTTCCTCCAAAAGCTCTATCCAAAGCCCTTGAATAATGGGACAGCTCCATAGTGTATCCATAAAATCCCCTCTAGCAGTGTGGAAATGCAAGCAAGTCAGAGATTCTGCTTTGCCCATCTTGTGGAGTCTGTCCCTATCTTAGTACACCCTGTGTAGGAGTTTGTACTGTATTAGTTGCAACCGGGACTTAATGGAAACTTCTTGAGGGTGCATAATCGCCACCTATCAATTAATGTCTTCTAGGTCTTCAACATCCCACGGCCAGTGCTCCCGTAGGTTTCACAGATTATCGGGCGTATTGTTGTTTAACCCTGGGCGGAGTTCGCGGAGTTGCACTACGCGGAACACCGCGAAGTGCAAAAAAAACTCTGTTGCACTACACAGAGCTCCGCGAGCGGCAGACTATAATAGAAAAATGCCGTTCGCGGTGATTGCACAGTGCCGGATGCTTGTCCGCACTGTGCAATCATTGCGAACGGCACCATGCACAGTGCAAGCTTTCATTTTCTGCCGCTTGAGTAGATTTTTACTCGAACGGCAGCTTTCTCAACGCGAACGGGCAGTTTCTCAACGCGAGCGGTCGCCAGCAAACGCGACAACTCGCAATGAGAAACCTGACCCCCCGCGTTGAGAAATCTCGCTGGGATGTTGATTTTCCACGCTCGCACTCGCCAACTTGATGCTGACGATCGCGAATGAGGAAAAATCTAGCCGTGAGGTTAATTTTCCTCGCTCGCGGTCGCCAACTTGACGTTGACGAACGCGAGCGAGGAAAAAAACTACGCTACGCGAAGCGGATTTTTTCGGAACTCCACGATCTCCGTGTAACGCGGAGTGCAGAAAACTCCACGAGCGGAGCGGAGTTCACCACCCAGGCCTATTGTTGTTCAGTGTTCTATAAGTGGGAGATATATCCCCCTTAGTAAGTGCCTCCTGCAACAGTCTCCCCTTCAATGGTGTATAATCCGGTATCTCAGTACCTGACAGGCCCTCAGCCAACCACACATGTCTTAGCTGAGCGTATTTAAAAAATTAGATTTATGCAGGTCATATTCTTCATGAAAGGTTGCCAAGGATTTAAGCTCCCCCTTGTCCAAAATGTCTCCAACAGTGGTGATTCCAATCAAGTCCCATGCCCCAAATCCTTGTAGTTTGCCAATCTCGAGCAACTATGTACCTTTCCACAATGGGGTCTCCTTAGTGACCTTACGGGCCAAACCAATAATTCTCATAGCCCTCTCCCATGCCCCAAGGATCACCTGAGTTGCTGGGACGAGGCCTTGGACTCCTTTACCACCATAGAGAAAGTGTAGATGAGTGCAGGGTGCTAAAGTATCCCACTCCAGTGTATATGCAGGGTGGTCTTGTGGCATATGTACCCAATCATTGATAGGGATGAGGTGTGCAGCCAAATATTAAGCCTCTTCATATAAGGGAGCTCTATCCCGCCATTGTAGGGGTTTCCCTGCAGGTTCTTAAGGGCTATCCAGGGATGTCTACCTTGCCACAGGAGGGATCGCATATCCTCGATTATGTCAGTAAAAGTCGACCCCGGAGTAGAAAATATGTGTTTTGCAGGGCATATAGTAATTGTGGTAACATGATCATTTTAAAAAGGGCTGCGTGCTCTATTTGCGATAGGTGCAGTTCTTTCCACCTTTATATGACCCTTTGGAAGTAAGATATTACCTTCCCCAGGTTATGACGGTAACAGAGCTCCCTATGGGGTGTCATGAATATTCCAAGGTATTTAAAACCCTCTGAGGTCACAGTCATGTTGCTAGTCAGAAAGGGCCAATCTCGGACAAGACCCAGGGAGTAAATAGTGGACTTGCCACTGTAAATTTTATATCCTGAGAGTTGTCCGTACTCTTCTAGTATGTGAAACAGTGTGGGACTGGAGGTTGGGGGTTCGGTAATGTATAGTAAGATATCATCCATGTAGAGGGAGATTTTTCTCCACCATGTCTGGGTCCGAGGTCTGGATGACTCGGATGTCTGGGTGCATCCTGATTCGACAAGACAGGGACTCTACCATAAATTCAAAGAGAAGGGGGGAGAGGGGTCACCTCTGCCTAGTCCCTCGGCAGATAGGGAATTCAGAGAACATCAGTCCATTGACTTGGACTGCAGCCTTTGGGACTTGATATAGTATTGTTATCCAGTTCCTAAATTTCAGCACAAAACCAAATTTGATCAGTGTGCAGTCTAGAAATGGCCAATGCACCACATCTAGGGATAGAAACATAGGGAGGCAGTTCCATTCTTAACCTCTAACATCCAGTGATGGGTTTAGCGTCAATTTAGCTGGGTAGAATGATCCGGCATGAACCCAGATTGATCCCTGTGGATGAGGGGCATGATAACCTGCAGCAGAGAGGTCACGAGAATTGTAGTCATGATTCTATCTTTAGGGTTTAAAAGTGAGATCAGGCGGTATGATTCACACCTATCTCACAGTTTTCCCTCCTTATGGATAACTGTTATGGAGGCTACCCTGAGGTCAGGGGAGAGGAGGCCTGTTTCGCTTACTTCCTGAAAGAAATTCAATAGATGGTGTCCTAGAATATTTAAATAAAATTTATTGAACTCAGCAGGGATACCATTAGGCCCTCGAGTCTTTCCCATCTTAAGTTTGGAAACTGCATCTTGCACCTCGGAGACGGTGAAGTCGCTCTCCAAGGATTCCACAGCTTCCGCATCTAACACAGGTGTCGAAATATCAGCCAGGTAATGGGTCATTTCTGTGAGATCACTTAGGGGGCAGGCCTCATAAAACGACTGGTAGTTGTTTGCAAACTTGGGCATCAGTGGCATGGAACGTCCCCTCGCTGTCCCTGATACTGCCCACCTACCGCGCCTCAATTTCCTTCCTGCTAATCCAGACAAGAAGTTTCCCAGCTTTGTCCCCCTCTTCATACAACTGGTGTAGTGTCACTAAGTTCTGCTTCCTAGCCTTATCTTGCACCAGGTCTCAGTATTCTGTGTTGAGGGCTCCTAGCTGCCTAAAAGAGCAAGGGGCCTGTTGAGGCAATAGACGTATCCTCTAGGAGGAGGATTTGCTGCTCTAGATGTTCCAATTAGGCTATCTCCAAATTCTTTTTTTGGGAGACCAGATTCTGTGCCCTATCTCTCAGGACGGTTTTGTAGACCTCCCGCAATGTAACTTTTGAGTCCACAGAGCTAGTGTCTATCCTGAGACCCTTTTCTATGCCCCGATCTCAAAGGTCCCATGCATTTAGTTTTTAGCCCATGGTGAGAGGCCAGGGTTTTGTTCCCAGCTGGACGAGAAGGGTGGAGTGGTCAGATAGGCCAGGTGCCAGGTACTAAGCTCAATTCGCCTCCTCTACCTCCCCAATGGGCACAAACACATAATGTAGTCAAGAACAGGCTCTATGTGTCCCTGAAATGTAAGAGTAGTACATGGCATGTGGGTACTTACTTCCCCATAAATCAGACAGCCCCGGCGTTTCTACAAATTGGGCTAATGGGGTAGTGTGTAGGTTCTCTCATGTATCCCGGAACGATTCAGCAGTGGTTGCAGCACATCATTAAAGTCCCCACCTAGAATGTGAAGTGAACCTGCAGTCTCTAAGAGGATATCAACCACCTTGGCCAGCACAGAGGCCTGTAGTCGGGAGGGGCATAGATGCAGATCAGAGAGAGTTCTTGTCTACCCCATGTTCCTCTGACTCCCACGTAACTACCCGGTGGGTCAATCCATTCCAAGTCACCGTAAAGGAGGGGGATTTTTTTATTAATATTGCCACACTCCCAGATCCTAAATTATAACCAGCATGACCCAGAGATGTATATACTCCCATCACTAGGAAGCGACACTGTGTACCTTGTAGGTGCGTCTCTTGTAACATAACTATGTCACGTCTCAGGCGTTTGACATAGTTTTCCCCCAGCTAAATTTAATTTTGTTTCGCAGCCCATTAACATTCCCTGTTAGCACTGGAACCCATGAGTGCCAGTGGTGACAGACGTTGTCATAGTATATTTGTGTGATGTGTCTGCTTGTAGCGCTCCACCCCGCTCTGCTCATGTGCCACTGTGTCTGTATTGTGCTTCCCAGAACCACCATAAAAACTCCAAATAAAGAAAAATTTCTGAACCCGTAAGGTGTGCAGGACACAATGATTCCGTCCTGCGCCACGGTGCTCATGTGCAGAGTACAGTACCATTCCATCCTCTACACACGACCACCAAATCCCTCTGCTGTTTACAGCAGAGGGATTTTCTTTTTTGTTTTTGAGCCTCAGGAGCAGGGGAAGAGCTTCCCCAACCCCCAGAGGCATTTTATTTTCCAGTGTAATGACAATCAGCGGCACACTGAAAGTGAAAGTGAATTAGCTGATCGGCTTATTTCACTTTCACTGCCTATCTGCTCACTGGACTATCTCAGCCCCTGAGCACCTATGCAGACAGGAGAGGTATAATTGGCAAGGGGAGAAGCTCCCCTTTCCAATGGCACCCTTCCCTCGTGGATCCCTGCTTGGGGATTACTGCAGGAGGGCAAACCCCAAGCAGGGATCCACCACTAGACACCAGGGAGGGGGGAGTGGCCCCTTGGGCAAGTGCTTTTGCTCCCCTTCAATGTGTTTGGGAAAATGTAGACTTTCTGCCCCGGGGGGGCAGATTGGGACAATAGCCCCCGATCTGCCCCCCGGTGGAAGAAAGCACACTAGGCACCAGGGATTATTGTTTTTTTATAAAGAGGGTGGGGGCAGCCCACAATGGGCATGCCAATGCCCCCACCCCCAGACCCTAATAATTGCAGTCTTTTTGCCCCCCAGGGAGCAGATGGGAATTATTACCCCCGGGCAGAAAGCCCACTAGTAACCAGGGATTATTATTTTTGAATGTGTAGGGGTGGGGGCTGCCCAAAATGAGCATGCCAATGCCCCCACCCCAGACACAAAAGGGACAGTATTTCTGCCCCCTGTGGGGATATGGGGGCAATAGCCCCGATCTGCCCTTGGGGGGCAGAAAGCCCACTAGGCCCCAGAGATTATTTTCTTATCTTAGTATAGGGGTGGGATCTGCCCAGAATGGGCATGCCAATGCCCCCACCCCTCCATAAAAAATGGACACAGACTTTCTGCCTCCTCGGGGGGCATATGGTGGCCATAGCCCCCTATGGAGCAGAAACCCCACTAGGCACCAGGGACACATTTTTTCCTTGTGCAGGGGTGGGGCCTGCCCTGAAGGGGCATGCCGATGCCCCCACCCCGCAAGAAATGGGCACAGTCTTTTTGCCCCATTGGGGGCAGATTTGGGCAACAGCCCCCGATCTGCCCCCCTGGGGGGGCAGAAAGCCTATTAGACTCCAAGGACTATTTTTACATGTGTAGGGGTGGGGCTGCCCAGAATGGGCATGCCAATGCCCCCACCCCACCCAAACATATGGGCACAGTCTTTCTGCCCCCGGAGGGCAGATGGTGGTTATTACATCCGACCTGCCCCGTGGGTGGGGGCAGAAAGCCCACTAAGCATCACGGATATGTTATGGGCATGTCAGGGAGCTGCTCCAAAGTCAAGGGTTGCTTCCCTTTTTTAAGCATATATTTTAACCATGTCTGCCCTCCTTGGGGGCAAAGCTGCGATATAAGGTAGCGTGGCGGTGCGCGGTCTAGGGCCCGCCCCACCCTCAGTCGCTTGGCTCCCAAGGGTGTCCTGCACTCGGCGCCAGGAGAAGAATTTACCATGTGGTAAGATCCATTCCCCTTTCCCCCGGTCCCGTTGGTGGTGGTGCTGTCATACACGCTGGGGGGTGCAGTAAACAGTGTAAATTGGTTGTTGTCACTTCTTTATCTGTTGACATGCAAAGGCTGTCCCTTACCCAATGGTTATTGGTTGTTCTGTGTTTTATTTTGTAGCCTTGTGTATGTTTTCCCCTTTTTTCCACAAAGGGACTACAAGTCCCAGAAGCCTTGGGTGGCGGCCATCTTGGATGCTGACTGCTCGATGAGTCAGCGTGAGCACTTAGCTCAGGGCTCACTATTCGGGATTCCAGCTGGTGAAAGGACGTGTTGCTGAGTTGGCTGCCGGATAGGTGGCGCGGTGCTTCCGGAGGCTGATCTCCGCCTCAGGCCGAGTTCTGCAACTCGATAATTTACTGCGAGGCAAGGTAAGACCGGCCCGGTCTTAACTGTAAGCGCATTTCTAATATTCCTCCCAGCCGGCAAGATCATTCCACTTGCCGCGCTGTAGAGAGTTTTGCTTTAAAGTTATTTACGATGCCAGTACCCTCAATCAAACAGAAGTGTTGATTCTCTTGGCAATCATGTTTTATTCTCAGTGATTTTTATTTCATAGACACTCATGTTTAGTACACGCTTGTGATTGGTATAACAAACGCGCACTTGAGTGAAAAAGAACGTGGAATATATGTCTTGCGTGGTGACTCGTATTTCTCACACGCACGTAAATTGTGGTATGGATACATTGGTAGCGCACTTGTGAAGTCAACAAGCGCGGGTGCACGTTAGGAAAAACGGAGGTGCCGGTGACACACGCATGTATATTTTGGTGTCATTACATTTGAGGCGCACTTGTGAAGTCAATCAACAAACAGAGAGAAAGGGTTGTTTTGATGGGGAACACTCCCAGTCCCCTTGAAATAGAACAATAAACAAATGAGGGAGTTTGCCCCGAACAAATAATACTTAGAACGAGACGCGCAAAAAAAAAAAAGGGTGGGAGAAAAGGAAAGGATTATTCCAATTATTCTTGGAGAGGAATCATTCCTTTTCTGGAAAAAGACCCCTCACTCACCAACTTAGTTGGTGACATGCTTCATCATTGGGGTCCCACCCGAGCAGCCGAATGCCACTCGGGTGTGCTTCGATGCCTGATTACAACAGTGCAGGTTTTTCAGTGATAGTGGTGCAAGTGACTGAGAAAGTGGAATAGTGAGTTAAAATTGTCTTTATTGTTCCCTAAATTTTAATATGGAGCAATAAGGCAAGATTAAAAACGAAAAGTGATACCTCTAAAGGCTAAATTGGCCTAAGATATCGAGGTATTGAAAGTGACAGTAAAAAACTCAGACTACATGTTTCAGCCTTTTGACGGCAATGAGAGGCTTTCTTCAGGACCTATATTCTGACCCGAGGGGTATGCACTCGCTAAGGTGCACCCGTCTCTGAGTCAAAAGTGAACCATGCCATGTACTTACGGTACGGTAGCCTTTCAGCCTTTTGTGAAAGGTAACTAGGATTCAAGACTAAATTCTGTCTTGCCCCATGGAAACCGTGGGGGGGCGTCAGTTGTAGTCAAGCAGCCATCAAACCAGGATTCGGTTCCGTGCGGCGTTTCCGTAGGTAGGAAGGCGGGCAGTCTGGTTTGATGGCTGTTTGACTACAACCGATGCCCCCCCACGGTTTCCATGGGGCAAGACAGAATTTAGTCTCGAATCCTAGTTACCTTTCACAAAAGGCTGAAAGGCTACCGTACCGTAAGTACAGGGCATGGTTCACTTTTGACTCAGAGACGCGTGCACCTTAGCGTGTGCATACCCCTCGGGTCAGAATATAGGTCCTGAAGAAAGCCTTGCATTGCCGTCAAAAGGCTGAAACATGTAGACCAAGTTTTTTACTGTCACTTTCAATACCTCGATACCTTAGGCCAATTTAACCTTTAGAGGTATCACTTTTCGTTTTAATCTTGCCTTATTGCTCCATAATAAAATTTAGGGAACAAAAAGACAATTTTAACTCACAATTCCACTTTCTCAGTCACTTGCACCACTGTCACTGAAAACCTGCTCCGCTGTAATCAGGCGTCGAAGCACACCGAGTGGCATTCGGCTGCTCGGGTGGGACCCGAATGATGAAGCATGTCACCAACTAGGTTGGTGAGTGAGGGGTCTTTTTCCAGAAAAGGAATGATTCCTCTCCAAGAATATTTGGAATAATCCTTTCCTTTTCTCCCACCCTTTTTTTTATGCGCGTCTCGTTCTAAGTATTATTTGTTCGGGGCAAACTCCCTCCTTTGTTTATTGCACTTGTGAAGTCAACAAGCGCGCGTGTGTGTGAAGAACGATTGAGGTGTTTGGGACAACGCATTGGTGTGTATGTTTTGATTCTTCCAATACATTCCTTGGCATCTATGTGCTGCTTGGGATTTTTATCAGCATTATTCTTTTGGGCTTTGTGCATTGTAGATTATTATTTCCTTTATGACAACCAGAGCAGCACCAGAACTCCTCCAGTGAGTGGTTGATAAGTGAATACACTTAAGATACTATTAAGTTATCATTGTGCTTTAGATATATACATGATATTGAATGTGTGTGTTTTTACTTTCTTTTGCAGGTCTCCCTCCTCGCTGTCCCCTTCCTACCCTTCCCTCACCTGGCCTCTCCAATACTCTGTGCTATTATAGCTTTCTGAGTTGGAGCTGCCTGGAGGTGGAATAAACAATCTGCACGCAGATCCCGAGGAAGGCGCTCCGCTGACAGAATAGTGAGCCCACGAATTGTATTCCTCTTGATCTGGGTGTACATTCTTTATAATGGCCACCTTAGATGATTTAATGTATGTGATTACTCAAATGCAGAAAGAGCTGGCAGGCTCTAAACACGCCACCACAGCCCTGGCCGCGCAGGTGTCACAGTTGCAAAACCAAGTGGGGGCCCTGGGGGGTGGTCCAGTGGGAACGGAGGCAACTTCTAATCCTTGGGCTAGGGTTTCCACAGGAACATCCACTTTGGGTCGGACAGCCACACCCACTACAAACATTGCAGTGCATGTACCCCCAACAATCCCTTTAGCAGCACCTGAGCGATTCTCTGGAGATCCTGGGAAGGTCCAATTTTTTTTAACCCAAATAGAATTACATTTTACCTGCAGACCCACATCATTCCCAGACCCTCAATCTAGAATAGCATTCCTTATTTCCTATCTAACAGGTGATGCCGCCTCCTGGGCAGTCCCTTTGGTATGTCAAGACAGTCCTTTACTGTATCACTGGAAAAGGTTTGTCCACGAATTTGAGAAAGTCTTTGACCGCCGTGCTGTTACTCTATCAGCGGACAAAGAATTATTAGAACTACACCAAGGGAATAGAGATCTCATTACATATCTTGCCCAATTTAACCGTTTAGTCGCAGAAACTGAATGGCCCGAAGAAAAACGCTCAGCGCTATTTTATCAAGGACTCAAGGATGATCTCAAAGATGTCCTCGCGCAAATTGACCACCAACCCACGGAGTGTGCCGATCTCATTAATCTCACATTGAGGTTGGACCATCGTCTATCAGAAAGAAGAGGAGATAAGAAAAGATCTGACAAACCAGCCTGGCGTTTTACCGAGCGACCTCGAACCCAACCAACATTCTCTGAGACTCGTGGTGAACCTATGGAAATCAGTGCCATTCGGCAACCACTCTCGAAAGACGAGAAAGAAACTCGACGAAAGAATGGATTATGCCTTTATTGTGGTCGAAAAGGGCATTTTGTGAAAGAATGCCCAATGAAGCCAAAAGGGAAGTTTCTGGTGTCCTCTACCTCGAAACAAGGCATTGCTAGCACAGATGGATCTACGGGAAACTAGAGCGCCTGAGTCTAACGGAAGGGACAAGCTTGGGCGGTCTAACTATCCCTTCATTGGCAGGTTTGGAAAGAAAAGAGACATCCCATTTTCGACTATTGGTTACCATAGAGACAAGCATCAGTCAGTTTCCAGTGCAGGCTCTGTTAGATTCAGGGGCAACTGGTAATTTCATGGACATAGATATGGTGAAAAGATTTAAGATCCCATATGAGAAAAACGAATTCCGGAATTAGTTCAGGTGGTAGATGGGAGCAATCTATCTGGTGGTCCTGTAACATTGCAGACGGAATTGATTACGCTTAGTCATTCCACCAACAAGGAAGTACATTTAGAACATCTTAGGTTCAATATTATTCAAGCCCCACAATACAGAGTTATTTTAGGATTACCCTGGTTAACGTTGCAAAATCCCGTGATTAATTGGAGTGAGAGGTCAATTCAGTTTTCCTCCAAGTATTGTCAACAACATTGTCTAACCTCACGACAAATCCCGAAGCAAGATCCTCCCTTAGCGCTTCTTACAGCGGCGGAAAAAGATATTCAGTTGCCCACGCAATATGCAGCTTTTTCTACAGTTTTTAGTGAACAACAAGCAGTGCAGTTACCGGCCGTATGATTGCCAAATTGATTTATAGCCCGGTACAATTACGCCTAGTTGTCGTATTTATGCACTATCGGAACCAGAGAATTTACATCTACAAAAATATTTAGACCAATTTTTGGAAAATGGATTTATTCGACCCTCTCGCTCTCCAGCTGCCTCCCTCATTTTTCATTCCAAAAGCTAATGGAGAGATGCGCACCTGTATCGATTACAGAGCACTTAACAAGATCACGATAAAAAATCGATATCCTCTCCCCCTCATTCCAGTTTTATTGGACCAAGTGAAAACTGCGGTCATCTACACCAAACTGGATTTGAAGGGTGCTTATCACTTGGTGCGCATCAGGCAGGGGGACGAGTAGAAGACCGCATTCAAGACTCGATACGGTCTGTTTGAATATTTGGTAATGCCCTTTGGGCTCTGCAACGCCCCAGCCGCTTTCCAATTTTTTTTTAACGATGTTTTACGTGCATTTTTAGATCTTTTTGTCTATATAGACGACATCCTGATTTACTCGGACACGGAAGATGCACATGAACAACATGTTAAAAAGGTTTTGGAAGCATTGCAAGATAACCAACTTTACTGCAAACTCAGCAAATGCGAATTCCACGTCAAACAAGTGGAATTTCTAGGAGTAATACTAACCCCATCCGGAATGCAGATGGCTGAAAGGAAAGTAGACGCGGTTGCAAAATGGCCCCAACCTAAAAACATTCGAGACATCCAGTGTTTTCTTGGTTTTGCGAACTTTTACCGCAGATTTATTGATCACTTTTCACAAACTGTGGCTCCTATTACCAAATTACTGAGGAAAAAGGCACCTTTTGAATGGACGCCACTTGCTGAGAAAGCATTTCACATCTTGAAAACTTCTTTTACGTCGGCTCCTATCTTGGCACACCCGGATCCCCACAAACCTTTCCTGGTGGAAGCAGATGCTTCAGACATAGCGGTAGGAGCAATTCTATCCCAAAGACATATTGATTCGGGCCAGTTGCATCCTGTGGCATATATGTCCAGAAAACTCAATGAAGCGGAACAAAATTATACCATCCCCGAAAAAGAGCTGTTGGCCAGTCGAGACGCTTTCAAAGAATGGAGGCATTATCTGTTAGGAGCTAAGTTCACCACTACCGTTTATACTGACCATCGGAACTTACAGTTCATGCGCTCCGCTCGAATGCTAACTCCACGACAACTTGGCTGGATGTCCTTCTTTGCCGAATTTGACTTTATAGTAACTTTCCGGCCCGGAAGTGATAATAAAAAGGCGGATGCCTTATCACGGCAAGAGTCCACAATTGGTCATGCGCAAGGTACTCCACAATCGATCATTACCCCTTCAAAGGTACTGTGTTTAATCTCGGCTGAGAACTTTTTGGATGCAGTACGTGACACCTTTTTGCTCCCAAAATGGAAAGATTGGGTAACTGGAAATAACAAGAGAACAATAGAACAAGGTCTACCTTTGTACGAGACCCGGTTGTTTATTCCTACAACAGAATTACGTCGACAAATTTTCCAATGGTTGCACTAAAATCCGCTGGCGGGACATCCAGGTCTCCCAAAAAATTGGATCTAGTCCAACGATATTTCTGGTGGCCAGACTGGAAGAAAGACATCCACCAAATGATAAAAGAATGTGACATTTGTGCACGAGCTAAATCTAGTCATTCAAAACCGGTGGACTTATTACAACCCCTTCCCACGCCTAGAAGACCGTGGGAACATATCTCAATGGATTTTATTACAGGTCTTCCTGAAGATCAGAAGAAAACAGTAATTTTAGTTGTAGTCGATAGCCTTACTAAATATGCTAATTTTGTGTCTTGCAAAGGACTTCCCACATCCAGTCAATTAGCCACGTTGCTGTTACATCAGGTGGTTAGATTACACGGTCTACCAAAGGTTATTCTTTCCGATAGAGGGTCACAATTTTCTGCTCGATTCTGACAAACGTGGTGCAAGGCCCTACAAATTTCAGCAGCTTTATCCACTAGTCACCATCCACAGACGGATGGTCAGACGGAACGACTGAATCAGACTCTTAAGCAGTATTTACGTTGCTATGTGGCAGACACCACACAGTCAAGGGTGGATCATCTTTGGTTGGCAGAATTATCGTATAATAATTCTCTTCATACATCTACAGGTGTGTCCCCTTTCTTTGGAATATACGGTTTTCATCCCCATACATTACCTGTCGCCTTACCTGATTGTATTGTCACAAATCCTGCTGTGAAAGATACTTTGGCTCACTTACACCAAGTCCACCTCCACATACGTCATCATTTAGGACAAGTTAAACAGCAGTATAAGACTCATTATGATAAACATCATGTGGAAGGATCCATCTATCAGCCAGGGAATAGGGTATGGTTATCACTAAACACATCATGTTTCGAAAGAAATCCCCTTTTCATCCCAGGTTTATTGGACCTTATAGTGTAGTAAAGCAAATTAATCCAGTGACATATAAATTGCGGTTACCCAGGGCCATGAAAATCCATCCCGTTTTTCACACCTCTTTGTTAAAACCAGCCCCGTGGGGGAACCCTACATCGCCTCCTCCCTTACTTGTTCAGGGCGAATGGGAATATGTGGTACGAGCAATTTTGGATTCCAAATGGCGGGGCTCCACCCTTTAGTATCTGGTTTCCTGGAAAGTTTATGGCCCTGAGAATTATTCCTGGGAACCTGCGGAGAATGTACATACTCCGCAATTGGTGTGATGCTTCCACCTCTGTTATCCTGACGAGCCGGGCCCTAGACCGTGCTTGGAAGGGGAAAGTACTGTTAGCGTGGCGGTGCGCGGTCTAGGGCCCGCCCCATCCTCAGTCGCTTGGCCCCCAAGGGTGTCCTGCACTCGACGCCAGTAGAAGAATTTACATGTGGTAAGATCCATTCCCTTTTTCCCCGGTCCCATTGGTGGTGGTGCTGTCATACACGCTGGGGGGTGCAGTAAACAGTGTAAATTGGTTGTTGTCACTTCTTTATCTGTTGACATGCAAAGGCTGTCCCTTACCCAATGGTTATTGGTTGTTCTGTGTTTTATTTTGTAGCCTTGTGTATGTTTTCCCCTTTTTTCCACAAAGGGACTACAAGTCACAGAAGCTTTGGGTGGCGGCCATCTTGGATGCTGACTGCTCGATGAGTCAGCGTGAGCACGTAGCTCAGGGCTCACTATTCGGGATTCCAGCTGGTGAAAGGACGTGTTGCTGAGTTGGCTGCCGGATAGGTGGCGCAGTGCTTCCGGAGGCTGATCTCCGCCTCAGACCGAGTTCTGCAACTCGATCCTTTACTGCAAGGCAAGGTAAGACCGGCCCGGTCTTAACGGTAAGCGCATTTCTGATATTCCTCCCGGCCGGCAAGATCATTCCACTTGCAGCGCTGTAGAGAGTTTCGCTTTAAAGTTATTTTCGACGCCAGTACCCTCAATCAAACAGAAGTGTTGATTCTCTTGGCAATCATGTTTTATTCTCGGTGATTTTTATTTCATAGACACTCATGTTTAGTACGCGCTTGTGATTGGTATAACAAACGCGCACTTGAGTGAAAAAGAACGTGGAATATATGTCTTGCGTGGTGACTCGTATTTCACACACGCACGTAAATTGTGGTACGGATACATTGGTAGCGCACTTGTGAAGTCAACAAGCGCGAGTGCACGTTAGGAAAAACAGAGGTGCCGGTGACACACGCATGTATATTTTGGTGTCAGTACATTTGTGGTGCACTTGTGAAGTCAACAAGCACGCGTGTGTGTGAAGAACGATTGAGGTGTTTGGGACAATGCATTGGTGTGTGTGTTTTGATTCTTCCGATCCATTCCTTGGCATCTATGTGCTGCTTGGGATTTTTATCAGCATTATTCTTTTGGGCTTTGTGCATTATAGATTATTATTTCCTTTATGACAACCAGAGCAGCACCAGAACTCCTCCAGTGAGAGGTTGATAAGTGAATACACTTAAGATACTATTAAGTTATCATTGTGTTTCAGATATATACATGATATTGTATGTGTGTGTTTTTACTTTCTTTTACAGGTCTCCCTCCTCGCAGTCCCCTTCCTACCCTTCCCTCACCTGGCCTCTCCAATACTCTGTGCTATTATATCTTTCTGTTATGGAGCTGCCTGGAGGTGGAATAAACAATGTACACGCAGATCCCAAGGAAGGCGCTCCACTGACAGTTTAGTCACCACTAGATACCAGGGAAAGTTTCTGTGTGTGTATGTGTGCATGTGTGCGTGTGTGCGTGTGTGCGTGTGTGTAGAGTTTGGCTGATGGTCTGCATGAACTGGTGTTTGGCTGGCTGTGTTTGTACTGACATTTTGCTGGCATTGTGTGTGGACTTGCGCTTGGCTGGGGGTGTGTGTGGACTAGCACTTGTTAGTGGTGTATGTGTGGGCTAGCACTTGCCTGGCAGTGTGTGTGGAGTGGTGCCTGGCTGGCAGTGTGCATTGGATGGTGCTTGCCTGGCGGTGTGCATGGATGGTGCTTGGCTGGTGGTGTGCGTAGACTGGCACTTGGCTGGTAGTATGGGCAGACTGTCATTTGGCTGGTGGGGTGGCTTGCGTGCATCCCCAGTGTTTTCTTACCCAGAATCCACTGCAAACCTCAAATTTAGCTAAAAAGTCACATTTTCCTCACATGTCTATGTGGGAAAGTTCCAGGATCACCGCACCGGCACAAATTTCCTCACACACAGCGTTCCCCTCGATCTTCTGATAAAAATGATACCTCACTTGTGTGGGTGCCCAAAGCAGAGCCAGCCTAAAAATGTATTAAAAAAACCTACCCTTATGGACATGCTTTGATTCCCCCTCAGTTTTTCATTTTACATGTTTTTAGCCTGACTCTGCTTTGGGCACTCACACAAGTGAGGTATAATTTTTATCGGGAAACAGAGGGGAATGCTGGATGGTGGGAAATTTGTGCCGGCACGCTGATCCCACACAGAAATGTGAGGAAAATATGATTTTTAGCTAAATTTGAGGTTTTCAGGGGATTCTGGGTAAGAAAACATTGGGGGATCCACACAAGCCACACCTCCCTGGACTCCCCCCAGTGTCTAGTTTTCAGAAATGTCTGGGTTTGGTGTGTTTTTGGTCCCAAGCTCAGCGGCCATCTAGGAAACCTACCAAACCCAAACAGTTCTGAAAAGTAGACACCGGAGGGAGTCCAGGGAGGTGTGGCTTGCATGGAAACTTCAACATTCTCTTACCCCGAATCACCTCTAAACCTCACATTTTGCTAAAAACATCACATTTTCCTCACATTTTTTGTGTGGGAAAGATGTAGGATAACTGAGCCGGCACAAATATCCTACCACCAAGCATTCCCCCAGGTCTTCTGATAAAAATGCTACCTCACTTGTGTAGGTGTGCAAGGTGACCCGCGACAGGGAAGGGCCCAAAACATGTGGAGGCATCAAATTATCTATCACTAAACGGCCGTTGGGGCACCTGCATTTTTAGTCCTGGGCTCAGTGGCCATCTAGGGAAATGCCCCAACGTTTTCTTACCCAGATTCCCCTGCAAACCTCCAATTTAGCTAAAAGAAATCACATTTTCTCACATTTTTGTGTGGGATGACCGCGCCGGCATGAATTTCCTACCACCCAGCATTTCACTTGGTCTTCTGAGTAAAACAATACCTCACTTGTGTGGGTGAGCCAAGGACCTGTGACTGGGAAGGGCCAAAAATGTAGAGATTGAGGGGATAGCACAGGGGGCACTAAGTGCTATTTCTATTTTATGTACGTTTTTAGGCTGACTCTACGTTAAACACCCACACAAGTGAGGTATCATTTTTATCAGGAGACCAAGGAGAATGCTGGGTGGTAGGAAGTGTGTGCTGGTGCGATGATCCCAGACAGAAATGCAAGGAAAGTGTAATTTTTGTGTGTGCTAGATTTGAGTTTTGCAGGGGGTTCTGAGTAGGAAAACATGGAGGGATCCACACAAGCCACATCTCCCTGGACTCCTCCAGGTGTCTAGTTTTGAGAAATGTCTGGATTTGGTAGGTTTCCCTAGATGGCTGCCGAGCCCGGGACCAAAAACTCTGGTGCCCCCTGTGCAAAACCAGCTTGTTTTGTGATAGATAATTCTGATGTCTCCACAATATGTTTTGGGCCCTCCCTGTCGCAGGTACTTGGCCCACACAAGTGAGGTAGCATTTTTATTGGGAGACCTGGGAGAATGCTGGGTGGTAGGAAATTTGTGTCGGCCCAGTGAGCCCTCATATTAACTACAGAGCAATGTGAGGAAAATTTGATTTTCTTTAGCTAAATTTGAGGTTTGCAGAGGATTCTGGGTAGGAAAACTTTGGGGTATCCACATAAGCCACACCTCCCTAGACTCCCACGGCTGTCTAGTTTATAGAACTGTTGGGTCTTGGTAGGTTTAGATAGATGGCCATCGAGCCCAGAACCAAAAACGCAGGTGACCCCCTTGCAAAACCAGGTCTTAGGGTGATAGATAATTTTGATGCCTTCACAATAAGTTTGGGGCCCTTCCCTGCTGTGGGTACTTGGCCCACCCACACAAGTGAGGCAGCATTTTCATCGGGAGACGTGGGAGAATGCTGGGTGGTGATCCCACAACTTTCCCACACAGAAATGTGAGGAAAATGTGTTTTTAGCTACATTTGAGGTTTGCAGGGGATTCTGGGTAGGAAAGCTTTGGGGGATCCAGGTAAGCAACACCTCCTTGGACTCCCTCTGGTGTATAGTTTTTATAACTGCCTGGATTTGGTAGGTTTCCCTAGATGGCCACCAAGCCCGGGACCAAAACCACAGGTGCCCCCCCTTGCAAAACTAGGTCGCTTTGTGATAGATAATTCTGATGTTTCCACAATACCTTTTGGGCCATTCCCTGTCAAGGATACTAGGCCTACCCACACAAGTGAGGAACCATTTGTATTGGGAGACTTGGGGGAATGATTGGTGAATGGAAGATTGTGGCTCCTGGCAGGTCCCAGAACATTCCATCACAGAAATGTGAGGAAAATGTGTTTTTTTACAAAGTTTGAGGCTTGCAAGGGATTCTGGGTAACAGAATTTGGTGAGAGCCACACACGTCACCCCATCCTGGATTTCCCAGGGTGTCTTGTTTCCAAAAATGTACAGGTTTGCTAGGTTTCCCTAGATGCCGGCTGAGCTAGGGCCTAAAATCCACAGCTAGGCACATTGCAAAAAAAGGGTCGGTTTTTACTGGAAAAATTTGATATGGCCACGTTGCGTTTTTGGTTGTTTCCTGTCTCAGGCACTAGGTCTACCCACACAAGTGAGGTTCCATTTTATTGGTAGACTTCGGTGAACACAGAATAATGGAACAAGTGTTATTACCAATTGACTTTCTATGCGTTTCTGCCTTCCAAATGTAAGACAGTGTGTAAAAAAGAAGTCATTTTGAAAAATGACCTCTAATTCACAGGCTAGTATGGGTACCCATAAATTTGGAGATGTGCAAATAACCACTGCTTCTAAACTCCATATTTTGTTCTCATTTCAGAAACACATAGGTTTCCTTGATACCTATTTTTCACTCTTTATATTTTACCAAATTAATTACTGTATACCCGGTACACAATGAAAAACCATTGCAAGATGCAGCTCAGTTATTGGCTCTGGGTACCTCCAGTTTCTGTTGAACCTACAAGTCCTATATATCTCCACAACCAGAAGGGTCCAGAAGATATAATGGTATATTTCTTTAAAAAATCTGTCATACTTAGAAGAAGTTACAGATAAAACATAGGCAGAAATGGTTATTTTTTTCAACTCAATTTCAAAATTGTTTTTATTTCAACTGTTAGTTTCAAGAGGAAAACCTTGAAGTATCTACACAAATGACCCCTTGCTGAATTCAGAATGTTGTCTACTTTCCAGGAATGTATAGCTTTCTGGGATCCATTATTGGTTTCACACCCGTTTCTACCACAAACTGGACAGAATAGCCTACAGTAAGGTTGCGTTGGTAAGCACAGAGGATGTGTCTTTTCCTTGCTCCATTGGGGATGCCACGACCTTGTGGTACCGGTCCATTTTACTTTGCCATGCTTGTCTGGGCTCTTTACCTTTTGCCATGGTCACTGTAACTCCCCAGTCATCCCTGAGGCCCAGAGGGGTTATCAGTGTTCAGTGCACTACGTTTAAGCAGTTATCTGGAGGGTCGGCAGAGGAGACGTCACCAGGATTGCCTCCCCAACATGCCCAGACAGGCCACCAGGTATTGATTGAGTGCCCTGCGGGTATCAATCCATCCCCTAGTTTGTGAAGCACCATCGGGGGTGTGGCCAACTCGAGTGGCTGGATCACTGCGAAAGGGAGCCAGTTGACGCGTCTCTCGGTGCTCCAGTCACATTCTCAGGGCCCTCTTCTAGACCCAGGCACACTCCTATTCGCAATCTCTTGTGGGCCTAGGCCACAATTGGCCCGCCCGGTGGAGTAGCACACTGTACATTCCCCAGTCACCACACGATGGACCATGCCCCTGCCAGTTTATGCTGGTATGCCGATACTCATTGTTGACCTCAGGGCCCTACAGATACCACTGCAGATGCGTGCAGATCCACCGCCGGTGCCGCAGTCTGTGCCAAGGCAGGTTTGCAGGTCGACAACAGGGTTGCAGGAAATATCCAGAGAGAGGGGAAGGGAGGTGTTCTTCCTCATCCACGCCACTGGCAACCTCTGCTGGTTTCACAGCACACGCCCGGGTGGTGAGGTGCCACCGATGACAGGTCTGCCCCCAAAGACTGTAACCCACCTGCAGAGTTTGCCCACACAGCGCTCCTCCGCTGCACTCCCCCCGGGCCCGGACTCTGCCTCGTGGCCCCTATCACCCGCAAAGCACTTTGAGCCAGAGTGTACCCTACACACCATCGGGTGAGACGCCCCTGGCAGTACTCATTGTGCCTCTGGGCAATCTTGGCGGGAGGGAGGGGAACAGAGGAAGGAAGGCACTCACTGCCACCACCTCAGCAGTCACTGTTCCCTCGGTGCTGAGTAGTGCATGGCAGCAACCATCTTGCTCTGGCAGAGCAGACCCCAGATTGTAACAAGGAAGACCTGATATAACAAAAACTAGCAATAGTAACAACGGGGAGCTAGTTTTTTAAAATTAAAGTACTAAACTCACAAAATCTTCGAGTCAGGAGGAGTTGAGTCAGAGTCAGGAGTGGACAAGGTTAAGCGTTTACAGAACACAAGGTCTGAATCATGATGTTGACAAATTATGTTATTCTATATCTAAAATACGGATCACTTTTATACGTGGGTGGGTAAAAAAAAATGGGACCCCGTGGGCTATTGCTCAGGTAATGGAAGATCCCACAGTGAGTTGGTGTCACTTTCACCACATCCACCCCACCAAGTGTGTGACCTATTTATGGTGTAAATTACGTTATGCCTCAATAAATCACACAGCCCGGAGGAAGAGGATTAGGAGTCGGGGTGGGCAGAGTGTGCGGAGTCTCACTACGCGGAATTCAGAAGTTGCAAAAAAACTCTGCCGTGCTACGGAGAGATCCTCGTTCGGGCGGAGTTTGCCGGCGCACCCGTTTGCATTGCGCTGGGAGCACGGAACATGTCTGCGCATTCCAAAATCACGTGGGAAGGGCACTACGCGGTCCTCAAGTGTGCTCGCGTTCTAAATCATGCGCGAACATCACCTCCACGCGGTCCGCATGGGCACGGTCATCTTGTTTTTCTGCTCTCTGTTATGGTGCTGAGCCTAATTTTTAATCTCTTGTTAATCTTTGTCATCCTCCTCCTTTATTACTTTTCTACCCCTAATTTTTACTTTTTACAATAGTATGTGTCTTTGTGTTTGTGTATTTTATTTTTTTGTTTACATTTTTTTGTGTTTTTGTGACTTTTTTTACTTAGTTTATTTTCACTTCTTTCCTTATTTCTTTCTTCTTTACTTTCCCTTCCTTTACCTTCTTAGTTTATTATTTCTCCACCCAGCGCCATGGCAGGGGGCAGCTTCCATGCAGGCGGCACTACTGCCCAGGTGTGCAGCCCTGGGTGATCTTTGGAGAGGAGAAGGTGCAGCACTAGTTTTTTTGTGCAGCGCCACCTCCCCTCTTGCTGGCAGCAGGCGGCAGGCCTGGTAGCGGCTACTCCCTGCAGGAGCATCAGCAGCGCTGTGGGTCGGTGCGCCTTTGCTCTGGTGAGTGGGGCTCCACAGTGAGGTTCAGTGCACCTCCCAGCAGCTGAGCCTACATTCTCGACAGGGAGCAGGACCTGCTCGACCTGCTAGACGTCGAGATTCCGGGGCTCAGTGAGTATTAATTATTTGTTGTGTTTGTGTTCTAAAATGCTAAAAGAAATTCTGAATAGCATGCTGTCACACTCAGAGGTAAGTTATTTTAAGCTGGTATATTATTGTATGATCCAGTTTCTAGTTTCTGCTAGGCAGGTGCCACTACCTAATCGAATTCATCAGGCGCTCGCATTGGCTGATTAATTAAGAAGCGATTGCAGACTGTTTCTTCTAACCACTGAGTAACGCGTTCTCTCTGAGACTTTGTTTATGTAGTTCGTACAGTTCCAGGTTATTTATTTAATTGAATTCACAGCGATGATGTGAAGTATGCATCTATGCATTGCAAAAAAGGGAGTTTGAGTTGGCTCATC
Organism: Calotriton arnoldi; assembly: GCA_963921515.1. NCBI lineage: Eukaryota > Metazoa > Chordata > Amphibia > Caudata > Salamandridae > Calotriton > Calotriton arnoldi. Next base: position 1,372,148 of record CAWUFW010002810.1, on the reverse strand, counting down.
AAGGGTGTTGAGAAATGGGAATAGAATCAAATCAAAGATCATTAACTGCAATGCGTAGTTTTTGTTAAGGAGATTTGGAATATGGATTTAACGGAAGTCGATAGACTCGAGTCAAAAGAAACTAGTAGTACTATAGGTGATCTGTTTTAGTGACTGCATTTGCTTTTCATAAAACATTTTGTGGAGATTATTATCAGAATCACTAACATATTTTTATTTATCTTCTTAATTTCTTTCATCAGCACCCAAGGGGAAGAAGAGGGACGATTCCAAGGGTCCGGGGCAAGCTGGTCAGCTGGTGCTGACCACCAGCGCCACTGCAGAGGGCTCTGCAGATCCCAGTAAGTCCTTTTATGATTGTTGTGGACTTCTTAGGGTAGAACCGTAGAATCTTGGGCTATTTTGTTTATTGGAATGTTGGTGCTATCTATCGTGATTTGTGAAGTTTCAGATAACAGGCCTAAGTAAGCTAGTATTTTAAATAAAAAAAATCACCATATATGTTTGTTCAGAAGGCTTTCCTTTTCCTGCTTATGTCTAGCTCTAACTAGGCCTGGGCGGAAAACTACGCTACACTCGCGTAGTTTGCGTAATTTGCGCAACTACGCTCTACGTGAATTGCACGTAGCACAGTGCAAAAACGTGTAGCGTAGCGGGCATTTTTTGCTTGCTCGCGGTCCTCAATGTCAAGTTGGCGACCGCGAGCGAGCAAAATGACATCCCGGCGAGACTTTTTCCTCGTTCGCGATCAGCAACATCGGTGAGATTCTCAACGCGGGGAGGTCAGGTTTCTCATTGCGAGTGGTCGCGTATGCTCGCGACCGCTCGCGATGAGAAACTACCAGTCCGCGTTGAGAAAACTGCCGCTCGAGTACAAATCTACTCGAGCGGCAGAAAACGACTGCTTGCACTGTGCAAGATGCTGTTTGCAATGATTGCACAGTGCGGACAGGCATCCGGCACTGTGCAATCATTGCGAACAGCATTTCCTACCGCACTACGCAGTTCGCGTAGTGCTACGCGTAGCTCGCGTAGTGCGAAGTGCACTTCGCGTAGCTACACGTATCGCTACTACGCGAACTACGCCCAGGGTTAGCTCTAACACAGTTCAGTTCACGAGACAGTGGCCATGGTCATCATGGACCAAACCCCCCCTCAGTGTAGTGTGCTGCAGACCCATTCATTTATTGTTACAGTACACCAACAGAAGCCAATGACAGTGCAGCAAGGCTAGAAAAAAAAGTATGAGGTCCCACTCACACTGCATTTGCCACCCAAACCCATAGGTTTTTCATTGAGCGTTATTCCATGCCTGGCTTGTCTAACTTTGTGACCCAACCAATCAAATGCCCAGAGTGATATTTGGAAGATATGTTCTAACTGAGCCGTAGTGCTGCATTGCTGTTGTATTTGGGGTTGCGTATCTAAGATCTAAATTATGTGTAATGTTTTATATTCTAACCACACAGAACATCGGTGATGCCGTCTCCAGTGCCGCTGCAGAAGGAGATGGCAACGGCTCAGTTCCAGGGGGAGAAGCGGCAGCAGGGGCGGGCACTGGTAAGTCACATATTTCTTGCAATTACTATGCTCACTAGCTTTTGCCATGGCGTCGCTCGTCGTCGTCATCAAAAATGACTGTGAGGTGAAACCCCCCAGCTTTACCATCCACACTGGTGGTTGAGTTATAAAGGACTCTTCTATCTGCAAATGCAGCAAAATCTCATATAATGCGCCTTGATGGCTTGAGGGAGACATGAAAGAACAGAAGGCAACTTAAAAGAAAGGAAATGGTATGAGTGAACGGGTGGGTGGGCCATTCTTGGCATGTGCCACATTTAATCATGCGATACCCATGTGAAGTGATTCTAAAACATATATCATGGTTTCCCATAACAGATTAATTTACACTTGTTCAGATTTTTCCCTTGTCAATTGAACCGTGACTGAATAGGCCAAAGATGTAGAATTGATGATCAGTGTAGTGCCCCTCTATTATAAATAAAAAAAAGCTCTACCCTACCTGTCTAATCCCTTTACCCTACCCCCTGCAATAGAGAAAATCAAGTTTCCTTTCCTTGGTTCTTGCCCAGCAAATGAATTTGTTGGGAAACGTGGTGGGCGAGGCCACAGAGTATAGTGGGAGTAAGTGCATATTTTGATATCAAGTTTGGCATATGGGATACACAGTGACAAATGTGCCAAATAACATCTATATAATCCATTCCTTTACCTGGAGTGCAGTCCATTAGATTCATTTTCCTCAACGTCGACTTACGGCAGACAGGATAATATATGAATATCTGGATTTCATACATGAGGTGTGTGACTGACGTAGTATCTTATTTATTATTCACCAGCCTCTTTGGAGACAGGGTAGAAAGAGAAATGCATTTGGCGAAGAGCAGGGCCATTGGAATTAGATAACTGTCAACTACAGCTGCAGCCAGTATCAAACAAGCAGAGGCGCTGGCTAGCAATGAACATGGCTTCATTATTTTAGCACCACACACAACTTGTACTTCATAATAGTGCATAATGCTGTACTCATCAATGAGAAGCCATTTGTTTTTCAACTCAAAGTGTCTGACTCTGTTTATTATAGTTACTTGAAAGGCCTTTAGAAGAAAAAATTAATCTAATCACTGTTTTTTAATCCTGTGATGTTATTCTCTGCCAGTCTGCCTGTTACTTTTCTGTCACACAGTCACTACTTTTTATGTTTGGCAACATATGTGGGTAAAAGAAAACATAAATTTGGCCTTGTGATTCTCCTAATCATAATCTTCACATCAAATACATTCCAATGGCCCTAGGGGGCCAGTAATGTACTGCTACTGTGCCACGCTGTTATTTAAAGCTACTGTATGCACGGAGCATTATTTACAATTTGTCTTTTTTGTTTTTCTCAATCTAGCTGCTCCTGCTAGTCCAGCCAGACCACACGACAGGCAGGAGAGAGCAGCCCATTTGCAGCGGCAGAGGCTGGAGCGTATCCAGCTTGAATACCGGTGGCTGGTGTTCCTGGAAGAGGAGGAGATCAATGCTCAGCTCCCGGGCCCCAGTGCAGCCGGTCCCCCTCAACCTCCAGCCTCGTGGCCATTCCATTGCCGGTGCCGCCGCCAGACAACTGCTGCCACCCCCACCAGAATGGCAACAGGCCATTGCTGCGCCCCATCCTGGATCCAGCATGGACTAGCTCTGGACCGAAGTCCGTAATGCCCTCTTCTAACCCTTTTTTTATTATTTTGTTTTGGTGGGAGGGATTTGTTGCTTGTTGGGGCTGGGTGGAGAGAGTGGGAAGGGAGGTGGAAGTGGGACTCTAGAGACTTTCATGAACATGTTGAGCTTTTGGGCTTTGGCCAGTTTTGTTTGGGATAAGGTTGGGCGAGTTGTTTGGTTGGATAGGGTGGGTTGCTTTGTAAATAAATAAAGGGGGAAACTATTTATTATCATCTAAATTTATGCTTGAAGTAGGTTATTTTACTTTTACTTTGCACTGGTGTCTTCAAGTAGTTTTACACAGCTTGTTTATGTGCTTGTAACTTAAGACTAGAGATATAGTAGCACTTAGTTATAGAGTCTAGGTTTATACTTCTCTAACTATCTTGACCATTACGGGGAATGGTGCCATGATGAGTTGACCTACGCTATATTGTGTCGAGGGTCTGAACTATCTAGATAAAAAACAGAGGCAGTTAATTTATTTCTTACTAAGTTAAATTACATCCATAATAGTTGTCTGACCTGAATATACGTGCAGCAATAACAGGGGAGGCATCACAACTTCACAAGCGAGGTCCCACTTCCAGTTCCACCCAAGTGAGATCCAACTGTAAGATTGTTCTGAATGATTGATTGATGATTATCCATCGTAGGCAACTAAATGGAAGTAGAAAGACTGAGTAAGTGGGTTATATATATTTATCAAAGATTTACAAACAATTGACACCACCTCAGTAGAACGTGATGATGATGCCACAATGAGAGTGCCTGATTGTCCTAAAATAGAAAAATAGCAATACTAGTAAGTTTTGGCTAATGTGGAGCTAGCAGTATTATTTGTGAAATCCACAAGTTATCAAAAATGAACTCAAAGTCTGGAATCGACAAGCTTAGGTTAGGCGTTTGCGGTTAGACTACACAAGGCCTTGATGATGATGATGCTGATGACTGATGTTCTTTATTCTATATCTAAAAAACTGTGGATAATTTTTAATGCGCTGGTTGGTAATGGGCTGGTGTGGGCTACTGCTTTGAAGATTCTACAGTAAGTTGGTGTTGCTTTCACCACATTCGCCCCACCAAGTGTGTGATCCATTTATGGTGTAATTTAAGCCATAGCTCAATAAATCACACAGCTCGGGGGAAGAGGGTTAGGGGTTTGATTAATGGATGGGTAATAGGATTTGGGGAAAGGTTTGACAAAGACAAACACTACAACACAAGGCCAACATTCATCTGGGCAATAAGGAGCAGCACATCATTCGCCATCAATCTGTTGTAAGAAGGAAACAAAGGAATGAGTATGACAGAGTACAGATACATGCACTGCAAACAGTCCTTTTGCCCCCGAGACCCAATTTACCATATATCCAAATGTTCTGTCTTCTAGGTTAAGGAGTGAACCCACCCACCCACTTCTATTAGTTAATATGATTGTTTAAAGAAAAATGATACTGTATTATAAAATTAGGTGGTGCGTCTGCATTCTCCTCGGGAATGTCCACTCTTTGTGGCCTCTCTGCACTGGTTGGGTAGGTAAGCAGGAGGGTTGTTGTGCTCAGCTAGCTTTGGCCTTTCGTTCATGCTGGAGACTAGAGGAAGGCCTGCCATTTTAAAAGATAAACTGTATTTTAGAGTCTAGGAGAAGGACAGAAGTAAGGTAAGCTTCATGAGGAGTGTATCAAGATAAGAAGTTTTAGAAGCAGAGCAAAAAAAACAAGAGGGGGATCAGAGTTTCACTTTTGCCATACGTCCAACACACACACACACACACACAGAGCAGCATTTCACTAACACACCTCTCTCTGTTCCAAATAGCTGAGTAGTACTAGGTCTCAGACTCTTGGTTTACCTTTGAGCTGAAGCCGATACTTGATAACTTCTTGCTTCCTGTTGTTGATGAGGTAGTCCTGCGGCTCCCAGACCCACCCTGAGTTCTTCCATGATACTCCTCCAGTCCTGAGTGACTCTGAGTAAGCCCGTACCAGACCAGTCATCATCATCATCATCATCATGCATCACGAGTACCCGAGCAAGATAGACGTGGAGTGTAGTGTACTCCTGTTGAAGAACAAGTAGAGAATGAAACAGAATTTCAGTATTTTGCATAGGTTTTTGTTTGATAACTAAACTGACTATTCTGGTGTCTGAAGAACCAGAAAAAAAGGAAAACACCCCTGCAATTAATTAAATCTGGCTAAGTGTGAAAGGGCTGATCATCACCTACAGGGAAAAACAATAGGTGCCTATCACTCAAGCCCCATACAATGCAAATCAATAATCATCTCTAGAAATTTCCCATATTATGGTTCAACTCACACCCTCCCTGAGTGTCTGCCACCACATGAATCATCAATCAACTTAAATCATCACTCAAGCAATCAGTCACTCACCTTTGCAATAGTTGAAGTTACCTCATCCAATCCAAGGCAAGCACGGGTAGTTCAGGTATTGAGTACAATCATCTTTGATGTAGGCAACACGTTGTGAATTTGGTATTGGCAGGCAATCCTGTACATAATAAATGATTTTATGGGGCAGCCGTTCTAGTACTGAATGATGCAAAAAGGGTTAGGCATTAGACAATATGCATGCGAGGGGGGCAGTCATTGTCCCCAATGTCATGAAGGAATTGTGGAGGCTTCTTCAATGCACACTGGTCGAATTGCAATCCGGTAATATATATGTGACTCATAAAAAAAAGTGGGGCAGCATAAATCTGACACAAAAATAAATATGTTCCTCTAGCTAATTTCTTTTAAATGTTTTTTCTGCAAAGTAAAAATTAAGTTTAACGAGAAAATTGTAAAAGTTCTATGGGGGCACTGGCATATTTAGTCCGGGAAGTAGCGTTCATCCTCAAACTCAGGTGGTTCAACCAGAAGTTGGTCAGCTAACACATTTGATTCAATTTCTGACCAATCACCCTCTTCCTCCTCCTGTGCTGCTGTTTCAGGAATGGTGTAATTGTGTGGTATAAAATGTTGGTTCATTTTGATCATAATCAATCTCTCCACATTTTGGGGCAAGAGACTGGTCCTTCTCACTGTGACGACCACACCAGCTGCACTGAACACATGTTCAGCAGACATACTGGCAGTAGCACAAGCCAGACACTTTATTGCCAGCCTGCTGAGCTCTGGCCATTGGCGCATCTTTCCATACCAATACATCAATGGATTTTGATCCACATAGACCTCTTTTGGATCATCCAGCTACTCCTGGAACATCCTGTGGATGGTCCTTGGTGCTGCCACTTGCTCTACCTGTTTTGCCATCACCTCTGCATTGGACTTGATCCCTGCCAATTGAAACCAATACAATGAAGAGGTTGGATCTGGTCCTTCTTTTGCTGTTGTTGCCGGTGTTCTGGTTGATGGTGTTGTTGGCTGCTGTTAGACAAGACTGCCCTCTCTGGAAGTTGAAAGCGGCACCCCAGAAGTGCGGGGTGGGACTCAGAGTTCCAACCGTTCTTCTTCCAAGGTGCTCTAGAATCCACCTCTTGTATTTTAAAACATCCCCTTCAGAAAAAGAGATGAAAGTGGGCAGAATTGTTTTGTACCCCAGATCAAGTACTGTGGCACATCTGTACTCTTTGGACTCGATGATATCATGTTGCAGCCTTATATTGGAAGCCAACCACAGGACTAAGCTCTCAGCCATGGCATGTGCTTCTGTGTTTTCATTCACACCTGCAAGGGCGAACCTTTCAGATGCCTTCTTTACCTGGTCTTGTAGTAGATGCAGCCAAGGGATAGCTTGGCCCATTGTACTGTCCTCCTTGCTAACTTCCCGAGTGAAAACCTCAAAAAGGGAGTAGCATCTGTGTCAGGCATTTGATTTGACTAGGCCCCATTTGTCCGCATCCATGATCATAGCCTTCCCAACTGCATCCCCTCCCCTTTGAATGACATAGTCATTGATCTGTTTTTACTGCTCAAACAGACGTTGCAGCATGTAAAAGCTGGAGTTCTAACAAATATAGCATGTTACATCGCATGCTATTACATCTATAGATCTAATGACTTGTGATGTAAAGGCATCGCATTCTAATAACGCGGTCGTTGTAACGACCGCGTTGTAAAGGAACGCAATGTAATGGCAGCTTTGTAAACGCTGTTTCCCAGTTCTAACGTGTTGGCACCTCCTGTATCAGGGCTTTAACTGGCGCTCTATTATTACGCTAAATGATCCTCAGCTGCTTCCGGGCTTTAAAAGAATGGCTGAAATGGGTGTAGCTTCTTCTGCAGGTGGTCAGTATTTTGTTGACTAAGTCTTCCTTTTTGAGGAAGTCTTGCACCACCAGGTTGATGCAATGGGCCAAACACACAACCCTTAAATAGCCTCCGTCTGACATGGCCTTGACTATGTTACTGCCATTGTCTGTGGCAACAAATCCAATTCTAAGACCTCTAGGTTGCAGCCATTCATACACCTTGCTGATTAATTCCTCCAAGATGTTTACAGCTGTACGTGATTTCTCCATGGCGAACATGGCCACTGTTACATGCTGCCGAATGCTCTTAAAACTTTCTTCAGGGCCAAGACCTGAAGATATCTTTACTTTACCCCTGAAAAGAGATCCAGTGTGCAGTGATGCACATGTAATCAGTCGCCTGCCAACTGGTTCACATGTCTGTCGTCAGATGGATAGTGTGAACAACACTTTGCTGCAAAGCTTGTCCAACCAACTGCAGCACATCGTGATGCAGTGCTGGAACAGCCACTGGCAAAATAGGTCCTACTTGGTACCTTCCAATTTGGGAAGATGGCTGCCACAAATTCTATAAATCCCACTCCTTCCACACATGAAAAAGCGACGAGGTCCAGCGCTAACATTTTTGCCAGCTTTACATTGTACAAAACGTGCGGTTGGGTGGTTTCGCTCGTAGGGCCCCTACTGCCTAAACATGCCCGTAATAGTATCCTGGATTCTCTTCTTTTCTTGGGGCACTGACACAGGCATCTTTTGAGAAGTAGATGCAAGTGGTAGACTCAATGTGCGTGGTGGTGGTTGGGCAGTCACTGTATGCTGCAGTGTCTCCATCATCTCACTCTGAGTCTTCTTGCGCCATTGTGAAGTCGCTGAGGTGGGAGATTCTGCTGGTGCTCTGGACAGGGCTGCATCGCGTAAAGATGTCACCCTCTTTTCCCTCATCATCACCTTCTGCCGTGATTGGACAATTTTTTTAAAGTGCTCCTCCCACTTGATTTTGTGGTATTTTTTCATATGGGTCGTCTGGCCTCCAGTACCGTAATGTGTACCAGGCTTACTTCAACGAACATTTGTGTGGCAAATGGTGAATACTGCAATTTGCTCCCCCTGTTTGCTAACTGTGAAAAAATCCCAAACTGGTGAGGAGTACTTTTTTACCGGGCCACTGCCAATGCCTGAAGATGAACTGGAGGTAGGTGGGCATGTTGTCGGTTGCCTCTCTGCTTCTCCTGAGGCAAGAGTTGCTGCAGGTCTCAGCTGGGGCTTTGCAAATATGAGAGCTGGTGGCGGTGCTACCCGTGCCTCATCCCACGGAGCTGGTTGAATAGCAATGTCAGATTCCTCTGTGTCACCTTCCACCATGACTACCTTGTCATTGTCATCCTCCTCTTCATCCCTTTCCATAAGTCTAAGTCTTTCTGGAACTTTTCTTTTCCCTTGCCCCTCCTGTTGTCTCCTGGTCTCTGTCGGGATCTAGTCCATGTCCCTATCATCATCATCATCAGAAGTGGTGCTTGGAGTAGATGGTGCAGTAGTACCCTTCCTTTTCCTTGCTGGAGATGTGGGAGCCAATGATTCTAAAAGAGGAGGTTCAACTTCTTGCTCTGAAGGAAGCTCACCTTCCTGTTCTGCTCCACAATCAGACAAATCCATTGCTGGCTGCGGCTGCTGTCCACTTTGCTGTGTTTCCTGAAAAGATTGTGTACTACTTTGCGAAAGGGACAAATCCAATTCAACATCGCTACTCGTCAGCGTCGACATGATTGCACTGGCTGCCTCACTGACAGACATGGTCTTAGGCTTAGGTTGGGGAGGTGGTGCTGTTGATGGAGGAGTGCTGCTCTCAGCTTGCTTGCCTTAGGGCGGTGCAGCAGGCACAACGTTCCTGAAAAAGGTTGCGGTCGGCACACCAGTGGTGGAAATCTGCTTCTTATGCTCCCCACTAGCCACTTTCTTGGCAGCACCTTTCTTTGGGGCCATCTTGAAGCTGTCAAGTCAGTTGGCAGTGGCACTTAGCTTCACAACAAGCTGAAGAGATGACCGTGTTGCGTAGTCAGTCATGCGTCACGTCGTGCAGAGGCCTTCTGCTGGCACTTCTGTGGGTGATGCCTCTTCTCTTGTGAACCTAAAAGCAAACAAGCAAGGAAAACATCAGAGAAACGTGGCATTGTTGCAGTTCAAGCAGTAGTACAAACAAACAATATCATTTAGAGTGGTTACTTAAGTTATTATAAATAATTAACAATGGTACACAGTGTTCATTCATAAAATGGAAAACTACACCAACATAAACTTTTATGGTGACTGTACACTCAGGAAGGATTACAAAGAGCAAAAACAACAACAAAACAATACAGCTGTAACTGTTTGCTTTACTTGCAATGCATCATATGGGATGTGGCACGGAGGGATGTGCAGTTGACAAATGCATTGACAATCGAATAATCCGTACACAATGATTGCTGTTGTGCACCAATAGCAATCCAAAAAGAGGGTTACTGTTTCTAATCTGACACAAATTGTGTCTAAAGAGAGTGAGGCCTAAAGAGAGTGAGGAGAGAAGTAGGTAGCTAGGTGCTGTGCCAATCAAGAGAAGACAGTCGACAAGATTGTCTCTTGTTGCCCTCACACATCCCTAGGGATGTCATTCTTCATCATTGGGCGGCGCTCCTCATCAGGCCAGCGCTGCAATGCCCTACTGGTCTCCCAAAGGGTCACTTTAGCAGAGATATTTTTATTTTGCCGTTTGATGAGTGTGAGAGTGTGTCGTAGTGGGGTCGTGAGAAGTGAGTGTGAGACTAAATACTTAAAAATGGCTAGGGGATATCCCAAACGTTTCAATATGCTGATTCCCCTGTCATAGTAAAAAACCCATAGGTTAGTGTTACTTGTGGAGTAATAATGGCCCCTAGTAGCTAAAAAAGGGAAAGGTCGACATGTTTTGCGCCTAAAATTGGTAAAATTGATCCCTGGCGCTTCTTCAGGACTGAAAAGAATATAAATTGTTGGTGAGTCAACCCCAATCGTGAATTTTGATTGAGCGGTTCTCCTTTTTTTCTATAGGGTGGCACCTGCTCGTGATAATTATCACCTTTGATTCGAACTAGATAGCTAAAAAGAAAAAGAGAGAGATGGTACATAGACAAACATAGAACGTAAAAATATTAGATTGTGTCCAACTGAAAGTATCTAGTTGGTGAACAGACATCAAACAAAGACTCACTGGTCATACAGGAATTTAAAAACCATAAACATGTAATATCACAGTTAGGCGGCAACGTTAATTTTCAAGGTCATCGCGCCTATCATGTATTCAATGAGCATTTTTGTACATTGGTGACATTGTTTGAACCACATGCCCCTTGTTTGTTAGTATTACATCTGTACCGTAGCGCTAATTAGTGGTAATATGACACAAAACATGCAGGAATATCGAAGGATAGGTAATTTCACAGTCTTACCTAATTCTTCTAAATAATAGGCAACCCGCACCAATCTGAGCTATTAGTATCAATTGGGAAAGGGGGAGAAAAAGGGAGGCACGTATTAATAGCTGCGGTCATGACTGGCATGAGCCACGGTCTCGTAGTTAACACCTCCAGTGGGAGAATCGAGCTACTTACAGTTTAGCCAGGTGCGCGTCTCGCTGTACCTACCCTCAACCATGCGTGCCTGAATGGTGGACGCACAGTTGACCAGCGTCCATCAAGTAAGGTGCCTCCCGTTGCCTGACTTCCAGCTGCCTGACCTTTAGTAGGCATGTCCCATGCCATTGCGCATGTCCAGGTGCCATCTTGGAATGGAGAGGAGAGTTCCGATTCCAAAAAGGTTTCGAACTTTTGGATTCATAATCAAATTATGGTTGGTGATATCAAGTGAAATGACAATTTGTTATTGGTGTAAAACTAAGCTTGAAACAGTGTTCGTTCAAGTGAATATCTTCAAAATACTCAAGTGGATATTTTGGTCAAAAATAGTACGAAGTTATAGGTGAAGACAAATCTAAAAGGGATTAGTGTTTGGTAGGGATGGTCACAGTCCTCTGTAATTGTATCTGTGGTTGGTACCTCATTCCCATCTAGTCAATATGAGTGATGGGTTCAGAAGGATTCTCCCACTCCTAAAGACATCGCGTATGTAATATGTCAGAGAGGGGGTCGTAGTTTATACCTTGAGGTGTGTATAAGTAAGTATGTACCGTTACTCCCTGATGGGTATAGTAGAGAAAGGTGCCATATTTGTCTCAGTGGGTGTATCAGGGCTGGGATTGGTGTGTTCTAATCCAGATTCATAAAAGTTACGAGTGTGCATGATTAATCTCGTCAGCCTGATTTTTCTTTATTTAATTTGCCCTTTTCTGACATATGAGGTCAGTGGTTGTCATGATAAGTTATAGTTCAGTCCACAGGATATCTTCATTGAATCCCTTCTTGTGTGTCTGAAGTCGGTGCACCCATCATTGTTCCCTACTGAATAGGACGGTTGTGCTCCATGTAGGGTTCGTCTCTATGACAGTCCACTTTATGTCATCTGCAGAGTGTTTCTTTTCGGTGAAGTGGCTGCACATCCTGGTGGAGATGCGTCTGCATCGGATGGTGCTTTTATGTTCCCCTATCTGAACTTTAACAGGTCTGGTGGTCATCCCTCTATAGAGTAATTCACATGGGCAAGTTTTATGGTATACACAATTCTTGGTGTTACAGTTCGTGTGTTGTCTTTGTGTCCAGACGAAGGTGCCCAGATTCAATGTCTTGGTATGTTTTGTGGAGTAACAAGTGTTGCACCTATAGCAGACATGAGGTTGGTTCATTAATACCAGATGCTATTAAAATGGTAAAAAAAAATCTAAAAAAAAATGTAAAAATAATAAAAAAATGAAAAACATTAAAATAAAATTGAAAAAAAAGAAAATAATTTGTTTAATTATGTGACATTATCCTCAAGCATATCACTTGGTTTTATTAGCTGCTATCTCAAAGCTCAACCATCCATGCAGGCATAGGGCAAAGGGCCACACTGCCTGGACACACAAAATGGCTGCCTGCCATTGCCACATGGTCATCAGCAACAACAACGCAGAGCGAAAAGGCATTGGGAACAAAGAGAAGACATGCAGGTCTATGGCAAAAGCACACTGGCTACCTACACAAAATGGCCACAGACCAACCACATGGTGAACCAGCAAGCAAGGAGGCATGGCCACAGCATAATGGCCACAAACAAAGAAGACATGCATAGCGCCAAGAGACCTACCCGGTGATCGTGCGCTCTATAAATAACCAATAACATAACATAACATAGCATGCAGGCCTATGGGGAAAGCACACTGGCTGGCTACAGAAAATGGCTACAGACCACATGGTCAAACAGCAATAACCAGCAAGGAGGCATGGCCACAGCAAAGAACACATGCAGGCCTATGGCAAAAGCACACTGACTAGCTACACAAACTGGCCGCCAACCACATCGTCAAATAACAAAAACCAGCAAGGAGGCATGGCCACAGCAAAGAACACATGCAGGCCTATGGCAAAAGCACAGTGACTGGCTACACAAAATGGTGGCCAACCACATGGTCAAACAACAACCAGCAAGGAGGCCTGGCCACAACAAAGAACACATGCAGGCCTGTGGCAAAAGTACACTGGCTGGCTGCACAAAATGGCTGCTGACCACATGGTCAAATAACAACAACCAGCAAGGAGGCATGGCCACAACGAAGAACACATGTAGGCCTATGGCAAAAGCACACTGGCTGGCTACACAAAATGGCCTCTGAGCACATGGTCAAACAGCAATAACCAGCAAGGAGGCATGGCCGCAACATAGAACACATGCTGGCCTACGGCAAAAGCACACTGACTGGCTGCACAAAACGGCTGCCGACCACATGGTCAAACAACAAGAACCAGCAAGGAGGCATGGCCACAACAATGAACACATGCAGGCCTATGGCAAAAGCACACTGGCTGGCTACACAAAATGACCGCCAACCACATGATCAAACAACAACCAGCAAGGAGGCCTGCCCACAACAAAGAACACATGCAGGCCTATGGCAAAAGCACACTGGCTGCCCACACAAAATGTCACTATCTTTGTAAACACCCAAGCTAAGATGCCCCCTCACATTGAGAGGTTGGGGGTTGCAACTGCAAGAGTATGACTATGAAATTGACACAAGCCGGGAAAAGATCAAAACCCTGCCGATTACTTTCCACAAGTGCCGCTACAGCACCACAGTTCGGCATCTAAAGCGGCTAAGGAGTATGTCAATTTCATTGTGAGGTCCAGCACGTCAGCAGTCCTATCCATTGAACAGATTATTGCTGCTATCAATACAGATAAGAACATGACTATTCTCAAAGACCTCATTTCAATTCAAGCGTGGAAGAAAAGCATTTGACCCTTTGCTGGCAATGTTGAATTTCAAAAAATTAAAAATGTACGGGATGAACTATCCATCTCTCGAGACGGTATAGTATTGAGAGGCCTGAGAAACGTAACCCCTGAGAGCCTGAGTCAGCAAGTTACTGAGCTGGCTGATGAAGGACCTCATGGCATTGCAGCTACCAAAAGAGCACTAATAGATCGATTGTGGTTCCCTTGCCTCGATAAATAAGTTGAGAAAGAACTGAAAGTGTGCCATCTGTACAACTGCTTATCTACGAAAGTGACGCAGCATCAAATGACCATGTCTGAACCTTCCTGCGCATGCCTGGGAGAGAGTGGCTATTGATTTCTTTGGGCCCCTAGAAAATGGGCATCATCTCATGGTAGTCATTGATGGATACTCACGTTTTCCTTTGGTGAAAGACTTATCATCGACAACCAATGACGAGATCATCAAGCGGCTTGATGACATCTTTGCAGCGTGGGGCTTCCCCACTGTTCTCAATTCTGACAACGGCCTGCCATTCAATAGGTAAGAGTTCAAATAGTTTCCTGTTAAACTTAATATCAAGCATCAAAGGAGTACGCTTCTCTGGCCTCAGGCTAACGGTGTTGTTGAACGATTTATTGGCACCCTCAAGAGAGTGATTCAGGGAGCATCAATGGAGGGAATTGATCTAAAACAAGTAATATGTCAAGCCCTTTTGCTTATCGGTCAACTCCATACTCTACCACTGGTGAGAGTCCTGCCACCTTGCTATTGGGAGAGCCATCTGAACTAAACTACCACAATAGACATTCGGACGGATAGATAAACACTGACAAGGTTCATATCACAGACACTTCTCAAAAGTGCAAGAAAACTTATGCTGATTAGTGCCGACACACCCAGGAAATGGTCTTCAATAAAGGGGGCTGGGTGCTGGTTAAACAGAAACGGAAGTGGAAAACAGACACTGTCGAACCTCTCAGAGCTGTAAAGCCAAAGGACACATGGTGACTGCTCATCGTCACCGGAAGTCTATCACATGCCACTCATCACACTTTAGACATTTGCCTCAGTATTAATCTGCTCCTGAGACCGTGAGTGAGGCAATCCACCTGAATGTCCAGATCAAGCATTTGAGCCTAGGTCATCGGTAAATGACCAATTTACCCCTCAACTACCTCATACCACCTGATCTGGCAGACCAGTGCAAGCACCTCGATGACTCATTGAGAAAATATGATGTTAATGTTGTTTGTACTTTTATTTAACGAAGGGGGAGAGCTCTAGGACCTTCACGGATCTGGGAGGACTTTAACAGGAATTACGTAAGCTGCTGGGAGGTGTTAAGGTGTGGTTATTAAAGTCAAGATGCAATGTGTGCAATGTCTGTGATCGTATACTGAAGAATAAAGACATCTGTTACAGAGCTCAGTGTGTTCCGTGTTTCTACTGCATGCTCCCAGGCTGGGGAGGATGCAACAATGCTGATGCTTGTTTTAAGATCAATTTGGCAGTGTCGGTGATCCAGTCTGTTTATTTTTCATTATTTCTAGAAAAGGGCAACAAACATGACACAAATGTCTTCCTTCCAGGAGCGTCTGCCTATGTAAAATTAAATCTTTCTAGCTAAAGCAGAAACATCCGGACCGAAAGCATGGCTACATTGTCCATAGTGACATTCGTATTCAATTAATGATCGTCAAATGTATTCACATGTCAACAGTGCATACTGCACAAAGCAATTGTTCTCTTATGAAAAAAGAATGTCCTGGCTAGGAGCAATTTTTTCACCATAATATTCAAAATGCACTAGCGAATATGCGCACAGTTCATGGGAAGAACTAATTATACGGCATATTTCCAGGTTGTGCTGAAGTGAAGGTTCTATTAATGGCACCTTAAGTGGGCTACATTATGAGCTTATGCAAACAGCATGCATCATATCTCATGCTGTGCTGTTGGTAATTGAAGTTCAAGACTATGTTTCATTAGCTTATTTCTTCCTAGCAGTATTACACTATTCAGAGTAGAATGCAAAGTTATAGTTAGAAATTAGCATTTAAAAAACCTTAGAAATTCACTGAAAAAACCATACGTTTCAGGGGCGTTATAGTTAGTTGGACATTTCACTCGTACAAAACCATAGAAATTCCCCCGTTATAGTTAATTCAGCTAACTATAACTCGCGCGCCCACAATGCACTGCTGATGACGCTATACAAAAGGGGATGATGGACGGAACGTTTGAGCCAATCAAACACTCACCCCCAGTCAACTGATCTGGGTTTAATCCATCATCATTCTTTAGCTCACTCCACCACCCCAGTTCAGACATGGCCATATGCAAATCAGTCTGACCCTGTGCCTCATGGGAACAGTCCAGCCCGAACTGCCAAGCCATGTCTTCCCTGGACCGGAAACAAGCATCCTAGGACCGGTTTCTGGCATTCCAGCCGTCATCAGCCAGGCTTGCTTGAATCCAGTGGCAAAGTGAGCAAGGGACCCACGTCTGGGCATACCCCCGCCAACTTAGGGCGAACAAAGCGATACAAAAGGGGATGATGGACGGAACGTTTGAGCCAATCAAACACTCACCCCCAGTCAACTGATCTGGGTTTAATCCATCATCATTCTTTAGCTCACTCCACCACCCCAGTTCAGACATGGCCATATGCAAATCAGTCTGACCCTGTGCCTCATGGGAACAGTCCAGCCCGAACTGCCAAGCCATGTCTTCCCTGGACCGGAAACAAGCATCCTAGGACCGGTTTCTGGCATTCCAGCCATCATCAGCCAGGCTTGCTTGAATCCAGTGGCAAAGTGAGCAAGGGACCCACGTCTGGGCATACCCCCGCCAACTTAGGGCGAACAAAGCGATACAAAAGGGGATGATGGACGGAACGTTTGAGCCAATCAAACACTCACCCCCAGTCAACTGATCTGGGTTTAATCCATCATCATTCTTTAGCTCACTCCACCACCCCAGTTCAGACATGGCCATATGCAAATCAGTCTGACCCTGTGCCTCATGGGAACAGTCCAGCCCGAACTGCCAAGCCATGTCTTCCCTGGACCGGAAACAAGCATCCTAGGACCGGTTTCTGGCATTCCAGCCATCATCAGCCAGGCTTGCTTGAATCCAGTGGCAAAGTGAGCAAGGGACCCACGTCTGGGCATACCCCCGCCAACTTAGGGCGAACAAAGCGATACAAAAGGGGATGATGGACGGAACGTTTGAGCCAATCAAACACTCACCCCCAGTCAACTGATCTGGGTTTAATCCATCATCATTCTTTAGCTCACTCCACCACCCCAGTTCAGACATGGCCATATGCAAATCAGTCTGACCCTGTGCCTCATGGGAACAGTCCAGCCCGAACTGCCAAGCCATGTCTTCCCTGGACCGGAAACAAGCATCCTAGGACCGGTTTCTGGCATTCCAGCCGTCATCAGCCAGGCTTGCTTGAATCCAGTGGCAAAGTGAGCAAGGGACCCACGTCTGGGCATACCCCCGCCAACTTAGGGCGAACAAAGCGATACAAAGGGGATGATGGACGGAACGTTTGAGCCAATCAAACACTCACCCCCAGTCAACTGATCTGGGTTTAATCCATCATCATTCTTTAGCTCACTCCACCACCCCAGTTCAGACATGGCCATGTGCAAATCAGTCTGACCCTGTGCCTCATGGGAACAGTCCAGCCCGAACTGCCAAGCCATGTCTTCCCTGGACCGGAAACAAGCATCCTAGGACCGGTTTCTGGCATTCCAGCCATCATCAGCCAGGCTTGCTTGAATCCAGTGGCAAAGTGAGCAAGGGACCCACGTCTGGGCATACCCCCGCCAACTTAGGGCGAACAAAGCGATACAAAAGGGGATGATGGACGGAACGTTTGAGCCAATTAAACACTCACCCCCAGTCAACTGATCTGGGTTTAATCCATCATCATTCTTTAGCTCACTCCACCACCCCAGTTCAGACATGGCCATATGCAAATCAGTCTGACCCTGTGCCTCATGGGAACAGTCCAGCCCGAACTGCCAAGCCATGTCTTCCCTGGACCGGAAACAAGCATCCTAGGACCGGTTTCTGGCATTCCAGCCGTCATCAGCCAGGCTTGCTTGAATCCAGTGGCAAAGTGAGCAAGGGACCCACGTCTGGGCATACCCCCGCCAACTTAGGGCGAACAAAGTGATGTCTTCTTTGTTTGTGGCCATTATGCTGTGGCCATGCCTCCTTGCTTGCTGGTTCACCATGTGGTTGGTCTGTGGCCATTTTGTGTAGGTAGCCAGTGTGCTTTTGCCATAGACCTGCATGTCTTCTCTTTGTTCCCAATGCCTTTTCGCTCTGCGTTGTTGTTGCTGATGACCATGTGGCAATGGCAGGCAGCCATTTTGTGTGTCCAGGCAGTGTGGCCCTTTGCCCTATGCCTGCATGGATGGTTGAGCTTTGAGATAGCGGGAGAAACTGCGAGGGGGAGAACGCGCTCGGGCAAGAGCCTGCTGCGCAGGGAATATGAAACAATACCAAGGCAATAATGCTAATAACGTGCACAAGAAACCGCTATACAAACAGCAACAACGTCAGATTAAGCCAAGATTGTAAGGAATGCACTTAACTGACGAGCAGTGAAGAAAGAAGAAGCGGAAGGGACGTCACGATATTATATACGATGGACTGTGATATGATTGGACTATAGTTGCCTTAGAGACTACCCCCCTAATGGTTCATGGGTTGTGTAGTCTTTTGTTTAATGATTGTTGTGTTACGTTTTCTTTGAACTGCTATGCAAATAAAGTGAGGAAAGATATGCATAATCCTCGCCTCCGTCCTGCCATAGAATTCATTAAACTTTATTTGATCTGATTTAGAAACATAGATCATAAAAGTGTACATAAAAACAGTAAATCCTCTTTCCTAATACAATACAGTGAGAATTAATTAAAACCAGTAGGTAAAAACGGGTGTTACAAAGCCCGGTTCAGAGCAACTTCAGGTTAACAGAATCGTAAAGGTCAATGTTTCGCAAGATCAATCTCATGTACTTCATGCAAAATACGCAATAAGGGGTCCAAGTAAGATGTAACGCTCCAATACCTGACCAGTTTGCACTATATAAAACTGCAGAAAAACTAAAAATAAAAAGTGTTTTGCACACTTCTGTCATTGGGCTATATGTGGGCTACATCTGGGTGATATTTGTGCTACATTTGGGCTCTTTTTTCTCTGGTGGCCATCTTGGGAGAGTTATTTGTTATGAAGTTTCCTAATTTCGTCATTTACTGCAGTCTCCTCAGTAGGAAATGCTTTCAGTTTTTTACTTTGATTCCATCAAGAAGGCATTCAAATGTGTCACACATTTGCCATAAATTCAGAATGTTAGCACTCTAGTTGTTCATTAGATCACTGTAGTAAAGCTACTGCTCACCAGGGAGTTAACTGGAAGTCTACTGCTGGTATTGAAAGTGATTGTTTCAGTCTGCATGTCAGAATTTTCTAATGAAATAGAAGAGGATTTGAGATCTCACTTAAAACATGCCCTAAATTTTCTTTCTGCAGCACTAACCATAATTTCTATGGCAAAATGAACCCCCTCATTTTGTTCCTTTTTAAATTAAATGTTTTAAGTGTTACCAGTTTATTCCAATCAAGATGGCTTCAGGTGTGCCATACTTTTGTCATAAGTAAGGCTGTTAGCACTCTAGTTGTTCTTTAGAACACTCTGGGAAGCTGCAGTAGAACACAAAGGCATCAACTGACAGGCTGCTCCTGTTGAAATATAACAGGAAGATATTTGAGATCTCACTTAAAACATGTCCTAATTTTTCTTTCTACAGCACTAACCATATTTTCTATGGCAAAATGAACCCCCTCATTTCGTTCGTTTTTAAATTAAATGTTTTAAGTGTTACCAGTTTATTCCAATCAAGATGGCTTCAGGTGTGCCATACTTTTGTCATAAGTAAGACTGTTAGCGCTCTAGTTGTTCTTTAGAACACTCTGGGAAGCTGCAGTAGAACACAAAGGCATCAACTGACAGGCTGCTCCTGTTGAAATATAACAGGAAGATATTTGAGATCTCACTTAAAACATGTCCTAATTTTTCTTTCTACAGCACTAACCATAATTTCTATGACAAAATGAACCCCCTCATTTTGTTCCTTTTTAAATTAAATGTTTTAAGAGTTACCAGTTTATTCCAATCAAGATGGCTTCAGGTGTGCCATAATTTTGTCATAAGTAAGACTGTTAGCACTCTAGTTGTTCTTTAGAACACTCTGGGAAGCTGCAGTAGAACACAAAGGAATCAACTGACAGTCTCTGCCCTTGTTGGATGTACATGTTTTACTGAGAATGTCAGACTTCATTCTCACATGACTGAGAAAGATAAAGTGAATTTACAGAAAATATGCTCTCATTTTAGCTTCTAGAGCACCTTCCAAAACTGTATGGGACAAGCATGTGAAAATAGTTTCTCTCAAACATGATTCACGATATCCCAGCAGAAGGTTTTTCACAGGGTAAAATCACCTTAGAACACACCACAATTCCTGAAATTAGTATGGTACCATCAACAAATGAATTCTAATGTAACTAAAGTCTGTTATCACCCTTTATAGTTCTCCTTTTGGTAACCCTCAAAATCTTCGATTCACTACAATGCATTTCAATGGGGTACTATCATTTATATTGGTCCCAAGATGGATGCCAGCAATTCCAGGATGAAGTGCTGACAGCCAATCAGATCTCACGATGACATGTGTGGTTAGGCTCCGCCCAGATATATATGTGTTTTTACTTTTGATTTTCTCAGGAAATTGATTTTTTGACTCTTATTTTTTGAATTTCTCCGCAACTTCTGAACGGATTTACACCATTTAAAAAAAAGGTCGCTTTCTGAACCAAGCGCTACCTTTTTGCCAAATTTGGTGTAATTCCGTTCAGCAGTTCGGGCTGTAGCCGTGTCTAAAATTTCCTATGGGAATTAACATGGAGAAAACACGTTTTGGGACCCCCCTTTTTTCTCGGCCCCCGCTTGCTGAATCACCCTGAAACTTTCAGGATAGGAGCAGACCGAAGCGCCCCACGAGTTTTGAAAATTTTGCGAAGATTCATCAACCGGCGCCAAAGTTATTGGAAATAGAATGTTGCGAATTTCCTATGGAAAATAGGTCCTAACTATAACTATCTACTGGCGACCGCCAGTAGATAATATATATATTCACAGAAAAAACCATAGGTTTCAGGCACGTTATAGTTAGGACCTTTCCCTATATATATTAAACATATTTAAACTTTACAGAAACACACAGTCACTGGATGATGTCATCAGTGATGTCATTTGAGATGTCATCAGTGATGTCATCAGTGATGTCACTGACCATGTCATGAGTGATGTAATATGTGACGTCATCAGCAGTGCATTGCGGGGGCGCGAGTTATAGTTAGCTGAACTAACTATAACAGGGGAATTTCTCTGGTTTTGTACGAGTGAAATGTCCAACTAACTATAACTTTCCCTAAAACCTATGGTTTTTTCAGTGAATTTCTAAGGTTTTTTAAATGCTAATTTCTAACTATAACGTGCCTGAAACCTATGGTTTTTTCAGTAAATTTCAAAAGTTTTTTAAATGCTAATTTCTAACTATAACGTGCCTGAAACCTATGGTTTTTAAAGTGAATTTCAAAGGTTTTTTAAATGCTAATTTCTAACTATAACGTCCCTAAAACCTGTGGTTTTTTCAGTGAATTTCAAAGGTTTTTTAAATGCTAGTTTCTAACTATGCCTACAGAAGTAGGACATGTGAAGAAAGAAGAAAAAACGCACAGAAAGAAGCAAAAGAAATGCAGAAAGAAGCAACAGAAGTCCACAAAGACGAAGAAAAGAGCAGGAAGAAGCAAGACATGTGCAGAAAGAACCAACAGAGGAGCAGAAAGAGGCCTTGTTGCAAAATCATCCTGTGCCCACAACTTTTTCAGACGGGTACTGGTGGTAACTGACTCTGACTAACCAGGCCTAGAGCCAGTGCAATGCTAAAAGACACTTAGAATACAGTGAAAACACCTACATACACTAGGGAACACTATGCGTTGGGGTACCCATGTGATTAGCATTACCTCCTCTGTAAGGCCCTAGTACATAATAGGGCAGGGGATTAAAACTACCTCTAAGTCAGAGGTGCAGAAAAATGCTACTTTAACTAGTAGTCGCGTTTGCAGAGTGGTGGATAAAGGGTGCTGGGCGTCCAACCAACGCTCAGGAATTCCGCTGCGTCGGACTTACAGGAGGTAGCAGCAGGGATTCTTGGCCCCCAAACTCCCTCAGGACTAAATTGGACTTCATCCCCCATCCTGTAGTCTGCCACGAGGCACGTTTGCAGAGTGGTAGAGAAAGGGGGCCATGGCCTCCGAAGACGTCTTAGCAATCCCACTGTGTGGGACTTACTGGAGGTAACAAGAGGGGTAGTTGGCCCCCAAGGACATCCTTGGGGGACAACTTCCCAAACTATTACCTCCAGTCAGTCCCACACAGCAGCATTGGTAAGTACTCGTACCAGGCCACGCCCACTTTGCCCACCACTCTACAAACGCGCTCCCTGGCACGCTCTTGGATGGGGAATGAAGTCCCCTTCACTGCTGGGGGTCCTTTAGGGGCCAACTAGCATACCTTTTACCTCCAGTAAGCCCCACGCAGTGGGATTGGTGAGAGGTAGACAAAGGCCATGCCCCCTTTCTCCACCACTCTGCAAACACGCCTCCTGGTGCGTTATAAGGTGGGGGATTAAGTCCCCTTGAATCCTGAGGGTCCCTGGGGTCCAACTAGCCCACTAGGTACCTCCAGTAAGCGTCACAGAGCTGCATTGCAGAGAGGTGTAAAAAGGGGCCTGGCCTGGACCACCTCTCTGCAACGCAGCCCTGTGGCGCTTACTGGAGGAACCTGGTGGGCTAGTTGGCCCTCAGGGGCCCTCAGGATTGAAGGGGAATTAATTCCCTAACTTAAAATGCGCCACAGGGCGTGTTTGCACTATGTCACCTCAGGCCCCATCCCCTCCATTCACCACTGTGCAAACGCGCCCCATAGCATTTTAAGTTGGGGGATTAAGACCCTTGAATCCTGAGGGTCCCTGGGGTCCAACTAGCCCACCAGGTACCTCCAGTAAGAGCCACAGAGCTGCGTTGCAGAGAGGTGTAAAAATGGGCATGGCCTGGACCACCTCTAAACGCAGCCCGGTGGCGCTTACTGGAGGTACCTGGTGGGCTAGTTGGCCCCCAGGGGCCCTCAGGATTGAAGGGGAATTAATTCCCTAACTTAAAACGCGCCACAGGGCGTGTTTGCACATATGTCACCTCAGGCCCCACCCCCTCCCTTCACCACTGTGCAAACGCGCCCCGTGGCGCGTTTTAAGTTGGGGATTAAGTCCCCTTGAATCCTGAGGGTCCCTGGGGTCCAACTAGCCCACCAGGTACCTCCAGTAAGCGCCACAGAGCTGCGTTGCAGAGAGGTGTAAAAAGGGGCATGGCCTGGACCACCTCTCTGCAACGCAGCCCTGTGGCGCTTACTGGAGGTACCTGGTGGGCTAGTTGGCCCCCAGGGACCCCCAGTATTGAAGGGGAATTAATTCCCCAATTTAAAACGCGCCACAGGGCGCGTTTGCAGAGTGTTGCTGGGAGGGGCCGGGGACTCTGGCACAATCGCGTCTTTTGTATTTTTCTTTTTTTTTTTAGAAGGGGGGCTGTGTGGCCCCCCTTCTTTTCCCTTTTTTTGGGCCCTGGGGACCCCATCCCCCAGGGCATGACCCCTTTTTAAAAAATAAAAAAAAATGAACGGGAAGAGGGACGCGTGGGCCCCCCTCCCATGGCCAATTCCGGCCCCGGGGACCCCATCCCCCGGGGCATGGCCAAATATTTTTTTTGGTTTATGGAGTGGGGCTGCGTGGCCCCCCTCCTGAGGCCTCTATTGGCCCCGGGGACCCCATCCTCCGGGGCCGGCCTTTTTAAAAAAAAATTATTTATTTTATTTTTGGGGAGGGGGGCCGCGTAGCCCCCCTCCCGGGCCACTTCTAGCCCCGGGGACCCCATCCCCCGGGGCAGGCCCTATCCGTTGGGGAACGTGGGGGGAGCCCCAATGCACTTGCGTCCTGCGGGAGCCGGCATTGCTTTTCCACATGGGGAGCTGCTGACATGCAGCTCCCCTTGTGGAAAAGCAATCTGCTTTGCTTCATTGAAGCGAGAGCAGGTTTCCCTGCTCTCGCTTCAATGAAGCAAAGCAGTTTGCAATGACAGGGCGGGAGCCGCGAGGCTCCCATCCTGTCATTGCAAACAGCAGTGTCCCGGGGTGGGCACCCCGGGACACTGCAGGAGCCGGCCCTGGGGGGTGGCGGTCCCCAGGGCCATCACGGGCTCCAGGAGGGGGGCCACGCGGCACCCCTCCCTTCAATTGCAAAGCCCCGGGGGGTGGCGGTCCCCGGGGCTGCGGGGGGCCGTGTGCCCCCGCAAATAATTAATGAAAGCTCCTGGGGTGGCGGTCCCCGGGGCTTAGGGGGGCCTTGGAGGCCCCCCCACACATTTCCAAATTAGCCCCGGGGGGTGGCGGTCCCCGGGGCTGCGGGGGGGCTGCGTGCCCCCGCAACTCAATAATCAAGCCCCGGGGAGGTGGCGGTCCCTGGGGCAGTATGGGGGGATTGGGGCCCCCCCACACTTTTTTTTCAGTACCCCCGGGACCTGGCCCACCCGGGGGCTTCAATCCAACGAAGCGCGGGAGCCCGCACTTCGTTTTTTTTTTATTTTCTCGGCCGATTCGCGCACCGAGCGCGAATTCGGCCAATTTTTTTTAAAAAAAATGCTTTTTTGGGCCCTGGGGGTCCTTGTGGGACCCCCTGAGCAGGCCTAGGGGGGTCAGGGTGTTTCTACCCTGCCCCCTTTTCTTTTTTTTCATGTTTCTTTTTCTCTTTTCTTGTGACTTGGTTCTACCTGCATAATGAATAAATTAGTGCACAACTTAACCAAAAATAAGGAAAGAAAAAAGACAATTCTTATCTGGAATTGGCGAACCAGCCAATATGAAGGAAAAGGGTAGGGATCCCACAGACGAACAGCAGAGTTAACCGGGTCCCTTCCTTTCCTCCTGAATAAGAGAAAGAAGAGATAGGACAGTTACATAACATCCCTAGATATACATGAGTCTCTTGAGATATCAAATTATACATGACAATTTATCATTACCCAGACTTTAACTAGAAACCCTAAAGGTCAAGTACGCCAAGGTATTGAAGATACCGGGAAACATCAGTTGGTATGTAAGTGTACTGTCATCTCTTCATCTATATTGTGCCCTCCAGGATAACGGGTCCCTAAGTCAATAATGTGCTTAGATTCACGTTTGCGCAACTGAAGTAACCTGTTACCCCCACGAATAGTCACGTTCACTTGTTCAATGGCGAAATATTTTAATTTCGAGATGTCCAAAAAGTGATGTGTTTCAAAGTGACGTGCGTTTGGGTAGTGCTGGTCCTTATTGGTGATAGCCCTCATGTGTTCCATGATCCTCTTCTTTGCCATGTGCTTGGAACTGCCCACATAGCGTAAGTTACATGGACACACAAGCACATAGACAAAAAAAGAGGAACTGCACGTAATGAATTGATTGATGGGCACTATTGAACCTTTACAAGGATTATCATATTCTTTCATCATGGTACTGTTTTTACAGGCCTTGCAATGACTGCATGGGTAGAAACCTTTGAGATTCATATTGTTAAATTGAGTTTTGGTGGTGATATCGTTATGCATGAGTGCATCACGCAGATTCCGTCCTCTGCGATAGGTTATTCGAAGCCTGGTGGGAACTGATTTGCCTATTACCGGATCTTTAGGAAGTATTTCCCAGTTTCTCGCAAGGATTTTTTGAACTTCCTTAGAATCATTGTTGTACGTTAAAATAACCCTAGTCGTGTTGGCCTCTTCCTCTGAAGTTTGAACAGAATCGAGCAGTGTCATGTTTCTATCAATGTGTTTCACCTTCTCGACAGCTTTTTGAAAAACCTAGCCGGGGTAGCCCCTTTCTGTAAATCTCCTAAGCATAATCTTTTGCTCAGCTATAAAGGACTCCTCAGAGCTACAGTTACGTTTAGCCCTGAGGAGTTCCCCATAGGGGATACTTCATTTTAAATTTTCAGGGTGACTACTCATGGCGTGTAAAAAACTAGTCCCGGCAGTGGATTTTCTGTTGAGTTCATTGTGTATTTGGTTGTCCAATATCACTACTTTAATATCTAGAAATTCCACAGAGCTGTTACTAATGTTGCTGGTTAATGTAAGATTTTTGTTGTTGCAGTTGAGTTTGTTGATAAAGTCAGTGACCTCTGTTTCTGTACCCCTCCAGATCATGAACAAGTCATCAATGAATCGTAGCCATATAACGACTTGTTCAAAACCCTTCTTGAGATTGGGGTCATTCATGATGTCATCTTCCCATGCCCCCAGAAAAAGGTTAGCAAAATTGGGGGCAAAACAAGTACCCATAGCCGTGCCAAGGGTCTGTCTATATATGTCACCATTGAAAAGAAAATAGTTGTTGGTTAGGCAATAACGAATCATATCAACAAGCATTTTCGTGTGTTCTAAAAACCGTATAGGACGTTGATTTAGATATTTCTGACAGGCTTGTATCCCTTCCTCATGATCAATGATCGTATATAAAGAGTTAACATCCATGGTAACCAGTAAAAATTCTGGTTGCCACTGGATGTCTTTGATTTTAGTAAGGAAATCTTTGGTGTCTCTGATATGGGAGGGTAAGGTAGACACTTTGTCTATAAGGAAGTGATCGACATATCTGGAGACATTCTCCAGTGCACTGTCTCTAGATGAGACTATTGGTCTCCCCGGTGGATTCAAGGCGTTTTTATGGATTTTAGGGAGAAGATAGAGGACTGGTAGCTTGGGGAAGTCACGCTTGAGAAAGCAATACTCCTCCCAAACCAACAGTCCCCGGTCCCTCCAATCAGTGAGCAATCTCCATATGCCAGTGACACTGTTAGTGTACTCCTCCTTCGTGCTTTTCGTGTAAAATCTGGAGTCATTTAGTTGGCGCATAGCCCCAGTGACATACATAATTTTTCTAAGAATCACAACATTCCCGCCCTTATCAGCAGGTCTGATCACAATCGTGCCATCTGTAGCCAATTCTTTTATGATATTTTTCTGGGCAATAGTAAGATTAAATGTTTTAGGTTCAGGTTTTTTGAACCACATGCGTTGTCTAAATCTCAACAGTTGGCTAGATACCATATCTTGAAAAGTATCGATATTGTCGTGCGGCATGGTCGGGAGGAAGGTAGATTTAGGTCTAAAACTTGAGGTTGCTGCTTTGTCATAGGTAATCTCTAGTTCATCTAGAATACGTTGCTGTAATTGCTCCCACTGGCACCCACCAAGTCATGCATTATCAACAACGTATATATGTCACTGATTTTAAGTTCTCCACCGACAACTGAACTTTGTGTGCTATTGGTCACCTCTTTGTTGTTAGGCTTGAGTTGGTGCCACTTTTGTAGTTTTAATTTACGACAAAATTTAAAAAGGTCAATCCGAGTGTTTACATAATCAAGGGGAAGAGTCAGACAAAATGAGAGGCCCAAATATAAAGTTCTTTTCTCCAAGTCATTCAAGGGTCTATATACATTGTCACCACTCTAAGATGGCCGCCAAACTCAGTCATCGGTAGGAACTAAGGCTGTAGTCCTACCTCCCCTCCTTTGTAATGTTTAAATAACGAGAGCGGATGCCTGCATGAATTGTTGTGATCAAGGCAGCTGGACTGACGAAACGCGCCACGTTAGATTTATGAAGAAATAAATCTACTTGGTATCATTCCTGCCTGGCTGTTTCCTGAGTGCGCGCGTATTGACGTTGTTTTGGATATATATATATATATATATATATATATATATATATATATATATATATATATATAAACAAGCTGTAGACTCCTTCCCGCTTCCGTCGGAGGAGAACAGAGTCACGGACCCAAAATGAGTGGCACAGTAAGTTCATTTATTAAGCGAGAAGACGTATGACGCGTTTCGGGCAGTAGAATGCCCTTGATCACATATATATCCACACACATATATATATATACATATACTTAAAACTTACCTGAGAAGCAATATATATGTATAATTTGAAATTGAAATTTATTTTTTATTGTGTAGTTAATTAAAACCATAACAATTTTCGCACGTGAATCAATTACTGATAAGAAAGAAGAGAATAAAATCATTTAATCAAATTACCATAAAAATCCCGTAATATAATGCCTAGTTCAAACAATGCATATTTGTCTGAATTGTCCTACAAGTCCTATGCATCAGGATGAGGTTAAAATTACAATATCAAAACTTCAATTGTCAGGTGGTAACTAGTTAATTGCGTTTCTGATCAGGAGTGATTTATCCAATTTAATTGAGTTAGTAGTTCAGTGAGTCCCAGGCCTACCATTAACCAGACAGTGTCCTTATGATGTATTACGTATTATTTTTTCCAGGTAGATGAATCAATATACGTGAAACATGGGCTCTCCTTTTTCATAAAAAGTTAATACATCTATTAGGTTTAAAATCGACATTTAGTCCCCAAGGTGAAAACCCCTATTGGGCCATAGTTTTCAGAGCCTGATCATGAAATCTGAGGAATTTTATCAATTTACAGTTCATTTGGAGATCAGATGGATCTAACCCTTTCGTTATAGGAGATCTGCAGGTCCGTATTTCTCTGTAGGGTAAGGCTTTTCTTAATAAAGTGGCTCATGCTGTGTACAGTTTCTGGCAAATACATATCAAATGGATGAGATCTTCTTTTTGGCTGCTGCATAGTCGACACGCTGTAGACTCTGTGTTTTTCCAGCTTGGATAATAAGATAATGAAGGGTACATTCCAAAGCGCAATGCCATCAGTTGTTTTTTAAGTGGACTGAAAATGTCTGATCTAGATAGGCCGCTTGTTTAAGAACTTTGTAATTGTTAATCACTGTCCAAGCGTGGGATCCAAGGCTAAAAGTGCTTTTATCGAGTATTAAAGAATTAAATTTCGCAGCGTTATTTATTGCTAGCTTGAATGTTGAGAAAGGCGTATTTTTGTTCTAGAACATCAGTGGTGCACGTGGAATTGAGTGCATTATAGAGGAATTGGTTGAACACTGATTTTTTGGCTTTCTCAAGTTCTGACCAGAGTCCTTCATTAAGTCCAGAGTTCTCCGTATTTTTCTTTATTCGATACCAGACCTTTATGGATGTGTACATTCTGCCTATTTCATTCATTAGCCCCAATTCCAGACGCACTTGCGCCAGCGAAGCTGTCCGGGGAAGTTTTACAACCTTTTTGTAGGTGCTGGTTATTAGGTTATTAAGGAGGGCTGAATCTTTCCCGCGTAGGGCAGCACTACCATAAGTTAAAGTTGGAAGCGTTTTAGCTGCTATTACCGACAGAAGTGGTTTAAACGATGGACCCTCCAGCTTTTTTGCCAATGACCTATATGCAAAGGTTAGTGCACATGCATGCCATATAATTTTTCTGCTCACTGTGATTTAGTTTGTTGTCAATGTAAAATCCCAGATATTTGTAGGAGGATACTTCCTCCAAGCGTTTGCCTTCTAACCAGATGTTCTGATGAAGACCTAACCGGTTACAAATAAGCATTGTTTTGGTTTTGGATATGTTGATTTCTAATTTGTTTGCTATTAAGAATTCTATCATTTCAGATAGTAATCTGATCAAGCCAACCTTAGTTAAACTCAGTAAGACGACATCGTCTGCGTAGGAAAGATGTGAGAGAGCTAGCGGACCCAAGTGCGGAGAGTGAGAGTTGATCTTATTAAGCTTATTGGACAGGTCTGACATAAATAGATTGAATAGACATGGGGCCAGCACGAATCCTTGTTTCAAGCCCTTATTTGTGTGAAATGCTCTCGAAACTCTAGAACCATCACCAAGTTTTACTCTCAGCCAAGTTTGTGAATAAAATACCATTAGTCCTCTTAAAATTCTATCAGGCATGTTCCAGGCCCGGAGTTTGTTCCACAAAAGTTGCAAATCAATACTATCAAATGCAGCTTTTAAGTCAATAAAACAGAGATGCAGGTTCTGTTTGTTTTTCTTGCATTTTTCTGCTATTAAGGAGATTGATAAAATGTTGGAAATGGTTCCAATCCCTTTTCTAAATCCTGTTTGATTTTTTGGGATCAAGTTGAGTGCATCCCGCCAGTTGACCAGGTCTTCCAGGACCAAGGAGGCGTGGTACTATGCTTCTATGTCCAGCAGTGTAATAAGCCTATAGTTTGATGGATTAGTTCTATCATCTCCATTGTATATAGATGTAATAATTGATCCTTGCCAGCTGGCTGGTATTTGATTTTGGGACTCAACTTCTTTATACAGCGTCACCAGGTGGTTACTCCAAAAATTTGGGTTGTGTTTGAAGATGGCTTGCTGGATGCCATTAGGCTCTTGAGCACTATCTCTTCTGCTTTTGTTTATTATATTTGTTATGTCCTCCGCTGAGTAGGGAGAACAATATGTTTTGAGTACCCCTCTGCAATCAAGTCCCTCCTTCCTGTCTCTCAGCTGAGTTCGGGTTTCGCTGGATTTTGATAGATCTCAATGACTTGTGGGGTCCGATGGCTTCTGTGTCAGTTGTAGTGAATGAGTGTTCTCTGTAAATTTCTGTGTTATATAATTAGCCCAATCATGTTCCTGTACATTAGAAGTTAAGGCGTTCACTGGCCTATTCAGATGGCTTATCGATTGCCAAAGTTTGCTCGAGTCGGAGTGCCTTGCACTGTATAGTGATTTGGATCAAAATCTCTCCTTAGTCCTTACTCGATCTTTTGTCTTCCCATAATTTCTTTTTGTAAAGTTTACTCTGTTGCTGAAATGCTTCTCATGTGATTCTATTATGGTCCATTGAATGAAGTTCCCTAAATGATTTCTTTAGGTCGCATTTCAATTTTTGAACTTTGCTTGTTAATACATTTAGAGTTTTGTATCTTGTGGCCTTGTTTCGCGCTATTGTCATTACTGTTGTTAATTTGATCAAAAAATTAGTCCAGGCTTATATCCTGTTGGCACTCTCTTGTACAGATGCGGTCAGTATTTCCTTAGTTGTTGTATGCCACTCCAGTTTGATTTCATTTCTCCACTTGAGACTTTTTAAATTTATTGAGTTAGTTTTACCTTCTGGTAATGTAGTAGTTTGAAATTTTGAAAAATTGAGGTCAAAGAAAATGTGTTGAGATGAATGATCGCTTAAAGTGGTATATTCTATGTAGAATTGTACAAGAGCAGTCATTAAGGGTAGAGAGATGATCGTGAAATCGAGTATCGATTACGCCCTTGGTCCATGGTAGGTGTTTTTCGGGGGATTATCTTCCACTTATCTACCATTTATCACGTGCATACCATAATATTCCAATGCTTTTACTAAATGACGACGACTCATCCTGGATTGATGTTGTTGCTTTAAATTCCAGAAAATATTGTCAATTGACAATATTTCGTCTTCGTCTGGGGTATAAATTCGGTTAGAATTAAAGTTTCCCGTCAATACAATATTCAACATATCCAAGCATGTTCGGCGCATCGCATATCCGCAATGGTTTTAATTAAAAGTGCACTATTGACTTTTTTTTTTGCATACCGTTGGTTGAGTGCAATAATTAATCAGTAGTACTGTCCTCTTTTTGTCCAGGCACTGGTCCATAAGTTTGATAAGTTGAATACTGGGATCTGGTGATTTCAACTGTTCTGATGTAATATTTAACACTGTAGATACATAAACTGCCAAACCACCTTTGGTGCTACCATATTGTTTACATTTTTCTGTGTTTTATACAAGAGGAACCAGGAGCTATATTTAAGCAGGTCCTGCACACGTGCTCCAAGGCAATAATGAGGAATACAAGTAGTGTACAGTTCCTAAGGGAGGGGAAGAAGGTCTTTTCTAAAAAGTGCCCTCACACACCACAAAGGATGTCATGCTTCATCATTGAGCCTTGCTCCTCGTCGGGCCGGCGCTGAAATACCCGATGGGCACTTGCGAAGGGGCTCTTTGGCGGAGATCTTTTGGATGAAGACATAGGGTGAGTGCGGGTGTGTGGGCTTGGTAATGCGGTGAGTAAGTGAGTGAGTCTAAAATAGGTCTAGGGTCGTCCTAACTAAATGTATTTATTCCCAAGGGGCACTAGCCTAGTTAAAAGTAATCTGTCCCAATTGGATATAATGTTCCTATAGGGCAAGTGTGGTGCATAGGGTCGACATGTTTCATGCCAAAGTAGCCCCTAACCGGTCTGGTGGCACTTCATCAGGACCCCAAAAAAATATGGAAATTGGGTAATTTTGGCACTACCGCATGTCTGGTTCGGTGGTTTTCGAGCTAGTAACCAAAAGCAGTTAGCAGCCCCGGGTTGGATGATTCCGAGGTGGAAGACCTAGGGGAAATGGGGAGGGAAATAAAAAGAGGACCAAGTTTTAGTTAAGATTCCATGACACAACGTGTAGTCATTGTGCTACGAGTGATTGGAATTACAATTAGGTTAAAATGAAGTCGCAGCGCCAGTCTTGGTTACTATGGTTAGATAAAGTAACCGGGGCTGAAAGGAATCCTTGAAACACCAGTGGTTGTGTTGGTGATGGTGATTCCAAACTAGCATGAACAGTTCTATCAAGAATTGTGAGCAAAAACATTATCGGCGTGTGAGTAAACATGGTGACATTGGAAGGTCATGTCCCATGCATAGAAACGTTAGGTAAAACACGCATTTTCAAAAACTTGTAGCAGGCACACTAATTCAAGCAACCATGCAGTATATGCAGTATATTGGTAAGGTATACGTATAAAATTGCAAGCACAATACCTCAGGCATGTATCAGGTACATCCATTGTGATCGTAGCTTTTTTTGGGAACAGGCGAATGTGGCTAGACGAAAAAATCGCCCTCCGCGGTTATCATCCCTTTACATAATACCGATCCCATTAGGGGAGTGTTTATAATGCACAATAAAGTGGTCTATGTAAAGGTGCGACCGCGTTGGCCGTAGTCCACCGTGTGACTGACCGAAAAGGTGAATGAGCACTCAACCCTGGGGATTGAGGCTTCTGCTGGCGGGGTTGGCAGAGCACCTCGTTGCTCTGAGTCTAGAGAGGAAATACAATTCAGAAAATATAAGGTGCTTGTCTTACTAAGATTAGATGCGGCGTTACCACAAACACAGTCTTCCATACTCACGCAGGGAGGCAGTGCAACTAGTAGCTGTCCTACCCTTGCTCCGGGCCCCGTAGTTCTAGCTTCCGGGTCTGCTGTATTTGACTCAGCGTAGTGAATCAGCATTGCATGGATGCCTAGAAAGGAAACCTCGGCGGCCATATTGGGGAGGAATTTTATCAAACAGAAGTTGTGTTCCTCGACACGGGTGATTGCAAAGGTGTGTGACACATGGAGCCAAGATGTAAATGGCACGATTAGGACGCTGCAGGTGTCACAGGGAGGAGTTTCTAACCATGTGCGTCATCAGTGGCCACGTTACTGGCATATGGGGTCAAAGCCAGCAACGGGCTGTCAACAATAACTTTATTGATTGGCCAGGGACATTGGTCATAATAGAACAGAATTGAATAAGATCACAGGGTGTTTCTACAAGGGCATATGGCTATTGCCCACTTGAGTGTGGATCGTGTTTGTAGTGGGCATTCATAGGGTAACTATATTATCGTAATTATGGCCCGTATTGGTTGTGAATTAGTGGCTCCCAGTATACCCTACTCACAGGAGGTAGTGCCTATATGGATGTGTTGCTCCCAGATGGAATACATGTGGTGGGGAGTGGTGGAACCTCAACTGGGGCCGCATATAAGGCGGCATGAGTAGAGAGAGTAGGTGATGCCTGTTTGTGAGAGATTGTTCATCAATTTGCATCTAGCATAAGTGGTGAGGTAAAAGATACTGTGACCTCACCTAGGGCAGCAGGTGTGCAGGTGTGCAAATCTTTGTCAGAGACCACTTGGGGGTGTATTTAGGCAGTCGGATATAAGACGATGATTGATCCTGGATAAGTGGATCAGGGGTGGTTTAGCTCAGCCCACGGAATATCATCATTAAGGCCCTGTGTATGTGATGAGAGTTTGAAAACCCAATTCTGCTCTTTTCTAAAGAGGGCCTCTTTAGATATTTGGGGGAAGGCTTCCAAAATCGTCCAGTATAGGTCGTTGAAGGTGTGATTGAGCTCAACAAAATGCCCACACATCTTTGTGTTCGTTTGTTTACATCTTATGTTACTTCTGTGCTTTGTCATTCTTGTTTTTACTGGGCGAGTAGTCATGCCTATGTATTGTAATTGACAGTGACATGTTATCAGGTAGATGAAGTTGCGTGTGTTGCAGTTGGTGTGTTTGTTCTGGCGCCACGTCAAGGTATTGGTTAATGTGATAGTTTCCGTAGCCTTTGTGAGTGGGCAGACCACACACTGTCCACAGGGGTAATGGCCCACTACTGGAGGTAGATTCCACAGGGTATTCTGTGGCAGAGGAGTTTACTTCTTGGGCCTAGTATTAATCGGGAGGTCTTTTAGATTTGCTGTGCGTTTGAACGCAAATCTCGGCGTATTCAGGCTGTGGTCGCCTACACAGAGGATTTTCCAGTGCTTTCGAATGGCCCGTCTGATCAGGTTTGATTCTGGTGTAAAAGTAGTTACACAAGTCATTTGGTTCTGGGTTGAGTCTCAAGGAGTGTTTCTCTATTAGTATTACAGGCTCTCTTCTGGGCAGTTTTTATTTTAGTCACAGGGTATAGCCTCTGGACCAGATGATTTGTCAATTCGGCTGCCTGTGATCTAAAATCCTCCAGATTGCTGCAATTGCGTCTTAATCGAAGGAACTGCCCGTAAGGAAGGTTTTCCTTCAGGGCCTTCGGGTGGAAGCTACTGAGGAGGAAAGGGCTGTGGCTATCAGTAGGTTTTTTGAAGGTGATGGTGTCCAATCTGTTGTTCCTGCGACTAATCATTAAGTCGAGGACGGGGAGTTTTAGGTTGGAGGTGTTGGCCGTAAACCTAAGGTACGGGTT
Organism: Calotriton arnoldi; assembly: GCA_963921515.1. Taxonomy (NCBI): domain Eukaryota; kingdom Metazoa; phylum Chordata; class Amphibia; order Caudata; family Salamandridae; genus Calotriton; species Calotriton arnoldi. Next base: position 1,337,215 of record CAWUFW010002810.1, on the reverse strand, counting down.
GAGGCTGTTTACCCACAAGAGGAATGCGGGAATAAGGTTTTCATCGCCCTTCCAGAACACCAGTATATCGTCTATGTAGCGACGCCACAGGGAGACATTCTCAATGAAAGGGTTGGTTTCAATGAGCACATGTTTTGCCTCAAAGTCTGACATGTAAAGACATGCCAGACTAGGGGCGAAAGTGCTACCCATGGAAGTCCCCTGGGTCTGGTGGTAAATCTGGTCCTCGAATTGGAAAAAGTTCTCTGTCAAGGCAATGTGTGCGCATTCCATAATAAAACCTTTGGGGGTTGGTGAAGTCCATGCGGTGTTTCGCAGGATTTCATTGATTACCTCCAGTGTGGATAATTGAAGAATGTTGGTGTAGAGGGCTTCGACGTCGAGGGTTATCAAGACGTCGGGTTGTGTGCTGTCTGAGTTTGTGGTCTTAATCAGATTCTGGTTTTCCTTAGTGTCCTGAAGGAAGGTTGGCGTGATTTTAATCAAGGGTTGGAAAACTTGGTCACAAAATTTGGAGAGTGGCTCTAAGACTGACCCTATGCCCGAGACAATGGGTCTGCCCGGAGGGGGCAATACCCCCTTGTGAATTTTGGGCAGTGTGTAGAAATAGGGTAGTCTTGGATTTTCATTAATCAGGGAATCCGCCTCATTTTTTGTGATCTATCCTTGATTGAGTGCGGAGGTCACCAGTGATTTTATGCATGTTGTGAGGCGCGGTGTGGGGTCCTCAGAGAGGGGGGTGTAGTATCTAATGTCCTGAAGCTGGCGCAGACATTCCGTCCTGTAGTTGGTGGTAGACATGATTATGATAGCCCCTCCCTTGTCCGCTTCTTTTATGGTGATGGTAGGGTCATTGGCCCGGGTTTTGATGGCCTCTGTTTCCAGTGTGGTAGTATCGTGAAATCCTCTATTGGGGCGTTTCTCTGTGATCTCTTTTAGGACTGCTTTTTCAAATGTGAGAACTTCTGGAGGTACCATGCTGGAGTTGGGGGTGAACGTGGAGGGCTTGCGGAGACCAGAATCTACAGCTGGAACTTCCGGTTGGTTCCCAAAGAAGGCTTTTAGACTGACTTTTCTCAAGAAATTGTGAAGTTCGCGATTGGTGCGAAAGTCGTTGATTCTGGGGGTGGGCACAAAGCCCAAGCCTCGTTTTAAGACGCTCGTTTCCACATTGTTGAGAGTTCTTTCTGAGAGGTTAACAATTAGTTTTTCTTCTCCATGTGGCTTCTCAGTTCCATGTGGGGTTGTTGTACTTGGTCCTGCTATTGTACCTGTTTCTGTTGATTGAAGCCGCCTCTTCTTTTTCTGCCTCTCCCTCTGCCCCAGCCTCTGCCTAAAAAAGGTTGTGGTTGGAAGGGGGCGAAAGGTGGTTGATGGGTTGGTGGAAAGTTAGGGTATTGCCACATCGGAGGTCCCTGGTAGGGTGGTAAGCCATATCCATACATCATGTTGGGTGGTGCTCGGTAATCTTGTTGTTGTTGCTAGCCGCCACGGCTGTCTGTGCTATAGTTGCTGCTTGTGGAATAATTTCTTCTTCGCGAGGAGTGGCTGTCATCTGAGGAGTTGTCTTCTACTACTGAACAGTAGTCATCCTTGAGCTATGGATAGACTTTCTCCTTGCTGAATTTGAAGATGTCTTTTTGCAGTTTGGCCACTTTTTTCCTCATCAGGTAGTCCTTGTTTTCTGTTATTTCATTGTTAATTTCTGCCAATTTGGATTTGAAGGCCGCAATGGTGATGCTGGCTTTTAGGGCTCCCTCTGCCACCATGATTTTAATGAAGAGATCGTCAGCTAGGCGTTTAGCAGTTTTGATGATCAGCACTAGCAAGTCCCTGGTACATTTCCAAGTGACCAGGGACCATTCCTCTTTAAATTGCTTGTCCTCCAGGAATATTCTGGGTGTGTTAGAGACAATCAGACCGTTGGGAGCTATATTAGCTCGCAAATATTCGGTCATGATGGCCCCGTGCATGATGATTTTCATGAGTTGCCTTTTCATTGAAGTGATCGTGTTCCAATCACTACCTTGGTTACTAGAAGAGGCTCCTCCATCCGCGTCTAGCAGGGAGGGTGCTCTTAGTATCTCTGAAACCAGGTCGTCGCTGAACGACAAACCTTGGTTGTTCTCCATGTTTTTGATAAGTCTGTTGAGACCTGAATCAAGAAGGAGAGGAGTGGGTCCCATGGCTGAGCCGCCGTGCAAAGACTGTTTTATACAAGAGGAACCAGGAGCTATATTTAAGCAGGTCCCGCACACATGCTCCAAGGCAATGATGAGGAATACAAGTAGTGTATAGTTCCTAAGGGAGGGGAAGAAGGTCTTTTCTAAAAGGTGCCCTCACACACCCAGAAGGATGTCATGCTTCATCATTGGGCCTTGCTCCTCGTCGGGCCGGCGATGCAATGCCAGACGGGCACCCGCGAAGGGGCTCTTTGGCGGAGATCTATTGGATGAAGCTGTAGGGTGAGTGCGGGTGTGTGAGCTTGGTAGTGCGGTGAGCAAGTGAATGACTCTAAAATAGGTCTAGAGCCGTTCTAACTAAATGTATTTATTCCCAAGGGGCACTAGCCTAGTTAAAAGTAATCTGCCCCAATTGGATATAATGTTCCTATAGGGCAAGTGTGGTGCATAGGGTCGACATGTTTCATGCCAAAGTAGCCCCTAACCGGTCTGGTGGAACTTCATCAGGACCAAAAAAATATGGAAATTGGGTAATTTTGGCACTACCGCATGCCTGGTTCAGTGGTTTTTGAGCTAGTAACCAGAAGCAGTTAGCAGCCCCGGGTTGGATGATCCCGAGGTGGAAGAACTAGGGGAAATGGGGAGGGAAATAAAACAAAGAGGACCTAGGTTTTGTTAAGATTCCATGACACAACGTGTAGTCATTGTGCTATGAATGATTGGAATTACAATTAGGTTAAAATGAAGTTGCAGCGCCACTCTTGGTTACTAAGGTTAGATAAAGTAACCGGGATGAAAGGAATCCTAGAAACACCAGTGGTTGTGTTGGTGATGGTGATTCCAAACTAGCATGGACAGTTCTATCAAGAATTGTGAGCAAAAACATTATCGGCGTGTGAGTATACATGGTGACATTGGAAGGTCATGTCCCATGCATAGAAACGTTAGGTAAAACACGCATTTTCAAAAACTTGTAGCAGGCACACTAATTCAAGCAACCATGCAGTATATACAGTATATTGGTAAGGTATACGTATAAAATTGCAAGCACAATACCTCAGGCATGTATCAGGTACATCCATTGTGATCGTAGCTTTCTTTGGGAACAGGCGAGTGTGACTAGATGAAAAAGTCACCCTCTGCGGTTAACATCCCTTTACATAATGCCGATCCCATTAGGGGAGTGTTTATAATGCACAATAAAGTGGTCTATGTAAAGGTGCGACCGCGTTGGCCGTAGTCCACCGTGTGACTGACCGAAAAGCTGAATGAGCACTCACCCCTGGGGATCGGGGCTTCTGCTTGCGGGGTTGGCAGAGCACCTCGTTGCTCTGAGTCTAGAGAGGAAATACAATTCAGAAAATATAAGGTGCTTGTCTTACCAAAATTAGATGCGGCGTTACCACACACACGGACTTCCATACTCACGCAGGGAGGCAGTGCAACTAGCGGCTGTCCTACACTTGCTCCGGGCCCCGTAGTTCTCGCTTCTGGGTCTGCTGTATTTGACTCAGCGTAGTGAATCAGCATTGCATGGATGCCTAGAAAGGAAACCTCGGTCGCCATATTGGGGAGGAATTTTATCAAACAGAAGTTGTGTTCCTGGACACGGGTGATTGCAAAGGTGTGTGACACATGTACCCAGGATGTAAATGGCACAATTGGGACGCTGCTGGTGTCACAGGGAGGAGTTTCTAACCATGTGCGTCATCAGTGGCCACGTTACTGGCATATAGGGTCAAAGCCAGCAACGGGCTGTCAACAATAACTTTATTGATTGGCCAGGGACATTGGTCATAATAGAACAGAATTGAATAAGATCACAGGGTGTTTCTACAAGGGAATATGGCTATTGCCCACTTGAGTGTGGATCGTGTTTGTGGTGGGCATTCATAGGGTAACTATATTATCGTAATTGTGGCCCATATTGGTCGTGAATTAGTGGCTCCCAGTATACCCTACTTACGGGAGGTAGTGCCTATATGGATGTGTTGCTCCCAGATGGAATACATGTGGTGGGGAGTGGTGGAACCTCAACTGGGGCCGCATATAGGGTGGCATGAGTAGAGAGAGTAGGTGGTGCCTGTTTGAGAGAGATTCTTCATCAATTTGCATCTAGCATAAGTGGTGAGTTAAAAGATGGTGTGACCTCACCTAGTGCAGCAGTTGTGCAGGTGTGCAAATCTTTGTCAAAGACCACTTGGGGGTGTATTTAGGCAGTCGGATATAAGACGATGATTGATCCTGGATAAGTGGATCAGGGGTGGTTTAGCTCAGCCCAAGGAATATCATCATTAAGGCCCTGTGTATGTGATGAGAGTTTGAAAACCCAATTCTGCTCTTTTCTAAAGAGGGCCTCTTTAGATATTTGGGGGAAGGCTTCCAAAATCATCCAATATAGATCGTTGGAGGTGTGATTGAGCTCAACAAAATGCGCACACATCTTTGTGACCATGTGACTGACCGAAAAGGTGAATGAGCACTCACCCCTGGGGATCGGGGCTTCTGCTGGCGGGGTTGGCAGAGCACCTCGTTGCTCTGAGTCTAGAGAGGAAATACGATTCAGAAAATATAAGGTGCTTGTCTTACCAAGATTAGATGCGGCGTTACCACACACACGGACTTCCATATTCATGCAGGGAGGCAGTGCAACTAGCGGCTGTCCTACCCTTGCTCCGGGCCCCGTAGTTCTCACTTCCGAGTCTGCCGTATTTGACTCAGCGTAGTGAATCAGCATTGCGTGGATGCTTAGAAAGGAAACTTCAGTGGCCATATTGGGGAGGAATTTTATTAAACAGAAGTTGTGTTCCTGGACACGGGTGATTGCAAAGGTGTGTGACACATGGAGCCAGGATGTAAATGGCACGATCGGGATACTGCGGGTGTCACAGGGAGGAGTTTCTAACCATGTGCGTCATCAGTGGCCAGGTTACTGGCATATGGGGTCAAAGCCAGTAACGTGCTGTCAACAATAACTTTATTGATTTGCCAGGGACATTGGTCATAATAGAACAGAATTTAATAAGATCGCAGGGTGTTTCTACAAGGGCATATAGCTATTGCCCACTTGAGTGTGGATTGTGTTTGTGGTGGGCATTCATAGGATAACTATACTATCGTAATTTTGGCCCGTATTGGTCGTGAATTAGTGGGGTCAAAGCCAGCAATGGGCTGTCAACAATAACTTTATTGATTGGCCAGGGACATTGGTCACAATAGAACAGAATTAAACAAGATCACAGGGTGTTTCTACAAGGGCATATAGCTATTGCCCACTTGAGTGTGGATCGTGTTTGTGGTGGGCATTCATAGGGTAACTATATTATCGTAATTTTGGCCCGCATTGGTCGTGAATTAGTGGCTCCCAGTATACCCTACTCACGGGAGGTAGTGCCTGTATGAATGTGTTGCTCCCAGATGGAATACATGTGGTGGGGAGTGGTGGAACCTCAACTGGGGCTGCATATAAGGCGGCATGAGTAGAGAGAGTAGGTGGTGCCTGTTTGCGAGAGATTGTTCATCAATTTGCATCTAGCATAAGTGGTGAGGTAAAAGATAGTGTGACCTCACCTAGGGCAGCAGGTGTGCAGGTGTGCAAATCTTTGTCAAAGACCACTTGGGGGTATATTTAGGCAGGCGTCGTTGATAGAGAGGTCACCTGTCCTGTCCTGAACCTGGTCCGGAGGTCTTTGCTCTTCATCCTTCCTGAGACCTATCTTTCCAACTCCTTGGCCAAGGGGTTTGGTTTCTCGCACCTTTAGGTAAATATAAATGTACCTTTAGCTGTGCTGCTGTCTCTATCTTCTCCTTTCTGAGGGACCGTCATTGATTGATAATTGATTATTTGTGCTTTATCCTTGATATACGATTAAGTATCATGAGATTCTGTATTTTACTCTGCTAAATTTTTAGATAAACATTTTAAAACTTCCTGACTCAGTGATTATTTCAGGATTATGAATTGTAATGAATGTCACTCATTTTAAACTTCCCAATTAGCAAAGGGTCCATTGGTAAGTCATTACTCTTCAATCAGAAAAGTAATTGGTAGCAGGGATTTTTGATAAATAGTACAACTGACCCACCAGCAGAAATTGCTAGCGTAGTATGAATGAATGGGCCCAGGTGAGTATTCGGTGTATGAATGCTTGTTGCTAGTAACCCGCTGGATCAGTTTTCTGGTTATCAGAGGATGGTTGTACTTTGTTAATTGGGTAATGAGAATTTTATTTTCATAAACTAACATCCGTTTGTTCAAAGTTTGTTTTATGTTGTCCAGAATTCCCCGGGGAAAATTGAATAGCGGATGGTAAGGGGAAGCCATACTGCAGTGAGGTTATCTGTCAGGCAGAAATAGTACTGAAAAGTTAAGCAGGGCTATCAGTACTTGTTAGGAACTCTATGCGTGTGACTAATAGCAAAAGGAATACGCTGGTAAAATTTGATGTTATATTACCTAGAAAGGGTAACATTGAAGAAGTAGCAGGTATTTCTGAAGCTTACATGAAGAGTAAATGGAAGGGTTTTACTCGTAGTGTATGTTTAGTAAACGGAAAGGTTTTACTAAGTGTGAGAGAAACTATCTTTTCCAATTTAGAGAAACTGGCACGATAGCGAATGTTTTATGTTGTTACTGAATTTTAATAAGAAGCGTAGAGAAAATAAAGTTGTGCGTACGATTTTGTAAAGGGAGGGTCAGCTGCTGGAGAGGAAGCTGACGTCACAAACGCCGCTCTAGGATTGGTTGAAACAGCGGGCGTGGAACGACTCTTGTAAAGGAGGGGTCAGTAGTCAGGAGTAGTACTGACGTCACAGGTGTCGCGCTAGGATTGGTCGAAACAGCGAGGGACAGAAAGGCGCAGATTGTAAAGGAGGGGTTGTCAGAATAGACGTCACTGAAAAACCGCGCTAGGATTGGTTCAGAGACAAATGTTAGCTGGAATTTAATTGGTTGTTAACATAGAAGTCGAAATTCAAGTGGATAGTGAAAATTATATGTTGAAACGCGATCCGACTTTAATAGGAACTCGTCCGGATAGGAGATTCCTAGGTTTTGCAGAATATAATTTTATACACAGAGATTTACCCAAAATGTACGGAGAGAAGAGAAAAATGTCATTTCTACAAAAGATTAAGAATTATTTTAAGAAGGATAAACCCATCAAAACTAGAGAAGGAATTATCATTCCACCAGCTAAAACGCCCGCTTCATTCATGATGATGGAGAGAGGTTATCATACTTGCGTATGGTTACAGAATTGGATAGAATATACCAAAAATGATGGAATATTAGCGTTCCCAGAAAATGGCACTTTCAATGGGAGAATTCTTCAAAATTTAAGATTGAGGATGAATGATTTAGAACCCAGACCAAGATTAACTCAATACGAAGCCTTAGAAGAGTGGGAAACCGAGGCATTCAAACGTGACCGAACCAGAAGTAGTAGGGGTTATCGGGGATTTTTCCCTAGATACCAAAATGAGTCAAAGGACGGTCAAATGAAACAGTGGAGAAGAGCGATGCTTACAGAAGGTTTGTATCCAATATTAATGGCAGAAGAATCATTAGGGAGTAAATGCACAGAAAAGACAAAACACTTGACAGGATTTGGAAACTCTGAAGACAAATTTATGGAAGAAATATTAAAGAACTCGCCAGCATATCAGGAAGGGACAAGTGGATTCCCCCCAAGCGCACCACCGTTAAGAACACCATTGGTACCGCAAGTATTGCATAATCCCCCAGTTAATTGGGTACTGCAGGATAAGGAAAAGGAAGCTATAGACAAAAACAGAGCAGAATTGATACAGAAAATAACACAGTTGAATGTACATCCTGATTCCCTGACCATACCTGTAACGATTGGTCCAGTGGTTCCCTTATATGGTGATAAGGTGAATTATCCTAAACCATTAGCAATGCCCACACCGGTAGAAATTCCTAAACCTGAACCCGTAATAATGGATGATCAAATCAGTGATTGTGATAGCATGATATCCTTAATGGATTTACCTATTCGAGGATCTGTAAATACCACTCCTAGAAGAGTAAGACCTGGTTGCTCCAAAGATGTAAACATAGTAACCTCATCAGGAACCAAAAGTGCCACAGTAGTTACGCCAGAAGAATTAGAAAGGTGGGCACAAGGATCAGACAGACAGAGTTCACCACCAAAGATCATGGACATCTACAAATTAAAAGTCGAGTTAGAAGAAATGATAGCAGGCAATGTAGGGGTAGATCGGTTAAATACTTACGATGAAGAAGAACTATTGTTCGTATGCAGAAGCATAACTAGAAATGTAAAGATATTTCATGAAAAATTATCAGATTTGGCTTTACAGATGGGAATTGAAATAGGGAAGTCAAAGGTATTACAAAAACCATATAGAGCAGACTTTTCTGAAATAGATCTAGAAAACATGAACGCCTCTGGCCGAAAACTACAAGTAAAGGAATTAATGTCAGTTTTACAAAAATGGGGAGATCTAGATAAATGGAAAGCTAGGTGGACAAAGAAAAAGGAAGAGGCACGTACAGTAGAACCACTTCTGAATATTTAATGAAGGAAACAGGGAAAGCAGATCAGATGTACCCGATGCGAGAAGTACCTGGATGAGGTTATGTTCATGTCCCATGGAGCAGACAGGATATCTTGTCATTTACAAATGATTTCCCAATGTTGAGAGAAAAGCCAATTGAATGGTACAAGCAGGTTGAGAGGTTTGTGAAAGTGTCAAAAGTATTGTTGAAGGACTTGGATGGTTTGTTCGACATAGTGGTACCTGCCGATTTGTGGACAGATTGTAAAATCACAGTTGATTGGCCGAGTGAAGAGTATCCTAGAGATCCAAAGACAGGTGCCCCATCAAGTGATGTAATGAAAAAGTATCAGCAGGTAATAACTTACTTGAAAGGGAAAATATCACCAAAAGAAACGGATTGGGTGAAAATAGACAGAACTACCCAAGAAGCAAGTGAATCGGTACATGCCTATTATGAACGTTTATTGCAGGTATTCAAACAGTATAGTGGATTTGAGGATATTGGAGATAAAAACATGAGTCAGTTTGCATACCGATTTGTTTATGGATTAAAACCAGAGATTTGTCAGATGATTAAGCAGCACATGTTGTGCTGGCAAGGGAAACCCATAGATGAGATTCTGAAATATGCAAAATATTGTGGAGATGACATTGAAGATAGGCACAAGAAACTGCAAGAGAAGGTGATGTGGGCTCAAGTGAAAATGGCTGAGCGACAGGGAATTAATTTGGATAATCCAAATGATAATCAGGGAAAAGATTCTGGAACGAATGGGGACACTGGGAATGGTGGTAAAGTGAGAGGACGAATGAGCAGAGAAGAGGCTAAAAAGAAATTTCCTTGTCATGGATGCGGAAAATTGGGGCATTGGAAGGATGAATGTAAAAAGATTTGAAATAATAATGGCCCAAATCAAAATTTAAATCCACAGACGCAGAATGACTCACAGCAGTGTGTAAATCCTCAGAGTCAGTTACCACCTGCACCTATACAGGGTAAAATAAGTAGAGCAAAGCACGGTACAGACGTCGGATATCAAGGAGGAAGTGGTAAGAATGACTATGTAACTTCACAATTTCTTTTACAGGATGACTTTTGTCCATATAATCAATGACGGTGCCTAGGAGAGGGGGAGAAGGAGTGCGTACTTGGCGCATCCTTGCTGGTAGACCAGTCAGGTCCATATGTTGAAGGGAAAGTAAGAGGTAATGATATTACTTTCCTTTTGGACACTGGTGCTACCAGGTCTACTGTGAGAACAGCAGACATCCCAGACCTTCCTCTCTCTGGAGAAGCTATCCAAGTTGTGGGTGTAGCCAATCGTAAAATTAGAACACCTCTTACCGAACCAATGGAAGTGAAAATTGGAAATTTTAGAGAAATGCATCAGTTTGTAGTGTGTGATTCCAGTCCAGTAAATTTACTAGGCCGAGATTTGTTGTGCAAAATGAATTGCACAGTTTTCTGCACACCGGATGGTGTTGCAGTTCAGACCCCGGATGAAGACCATGTATATAAAATTATGATTGCAAAGCAAGGTACAGAAGTAGATGAGATGTTCTCTTTGATAACAAAAGACGAGTTGCCAGAAGAATTAAGAACTACAGTAAATTCCATAGTATGGGAATTCACAGGGAAAGAAGTAGGACTTATGGCCAAAATAGACCCAGTAAAAATCATTGTAAAAGAAGGTGCAATTTTCCCCAATACCAGACAGTACAAAATGAGTGCAGAAGTAAAAGCAGGAGTTATTGAGGAAATTAACAGAATGGTAAAACACGGCATATTAAAAGAAGTAATGAGTAGCCCTTGTAATTCACCAATCATGGGTTTGAAGAAACCTAGTGGAAAGTATAGGATTGTTCAAGATCTACGCAAAATAAATAAGATTGTGGAACCTTGTTGTCCTATAGTGCCAAATCCTGCAGTAATCCTATACCAGATTCCCTGGAGTGGAGGATGGTTTACTGTGATTGACTTATGCCAAGCATTCTTTTCCATACCATTGCACCCAGATAGCCAGTATCTTTTTTCATTTAAATTTGAGAACAAAGTCTATGTATGGACTCGTGTTCCTCAAGGGTACACAGAGAGTCCTTCCATCTTTAATCAAATATAAAAAAAAGTGCTTAGAGAAGCTAGTGATGCCAGGAAGTTCAGTCTTAGTGCAGTATATAGATGATCTGCTAGTGGCATCTAACACTAGAGAGGACTGTGTTGTCGACTCCATTGCACTATTAAATCACTTGGCTGAAGAAGGGCATAAAGTTTCACCTGAAAAACTACAGTTTTGTACAACAGCAGTTAAATATTTAGGACACCAAATTGAGAGGGGAAAAAGAAGGATAACCTCTGAAAGAGTAAAATTAATCAAAAGAATGCAAATGCCTGTAACCCAAAGAGAAGTGAGAATGTTCCTTGGAATAGTGGGACATTGTCGACAGTGGATAGTGGGGTTTTCACTGCTAGCCAAGCCCTTGATTCAAATGATGAAAAAGAAGGCAAAGGACCCAGTTGAATGGGATGATGAGAGCGCAGGAGCCTTTGTAAAATTGAGAAGTGCTTTGTGTGAAGCCCCTGCCCTAGGCATGCCTGATTATACAAGAGTATTTGCGTTATTCTGTCATGAAAGAGAAAATTGTGCACTTTCAGTCTTAACTCAGAGACATGGTTTAGACAGACGTCCTATAGCATATTTTTCTGCTACGTTGGACCCAGTGGCAGCAGCGTTGCCAGGCTGCTTAAAAGCAGTAGCTGCTACATGTTTGAGCATTGAGCAAAGTGAATCAATTGTAATGGGACATCCTGTAAAAGTGTTTGTTCCACACTCAGTTGTGATTCTGCTGACAAGAACCAGAACTCAGCATCTTACTCCTAGTCGGCTGACTAAATATGAAAGAATAATTTTAGGTGCTGAAAATGTAACTATTGACAGGTGCACAATTGTAAACCCTGCTACTTTACTACCAGATCCGTATCATGAGGAAGTCAAAGATGATGAAGAGGAACATGATTGTTTACAAGTCACAGAATTGTGCACAAAACCGCGCCCTGATATACAGGAACTGCCCCTCAGAGACCCAGACAGGGAGCTGTTTGTGGATGGCTCATGCCAAAGGCATGAAGATGGTAAACTAAGTGCAGCATATGCAGTATGTGAATTAACTGGAATAGTCGAAGCATCCTATTTACCAGGAGTCAAATCTGCACAAGTAGCTGAATTAATTGCTTTAATTAAAGCCTGCAAAATTGGGAGGAATCAGAAAGTAACTATATTTACAGATAGTCAATATGGTTACGGGGTTGTGCATGATTTTGGCCAACTATGGATGCAGAGGTATTTCATGACTTCTTCAGGATCCCCTATTAAAAATGGACAGTTTGTAAAAGAACTGCTGGAAGCAATACAATCGCCAAAAGAATTGGCTGTGGTAAAGTGTGCCGCACACCAGTCAGGAGATGACTGGGTGGTAGTCGGTAACAGATATGCAGATCTGGTGGCTCAACACTGTGCCAAAAACAGGTTGTCAGTAAATAAAAGGGTTGAAAGGATGGGAATCAGCTGCCAACTTATGCTATATGCACCACCTGAAACATGGAATGATGTGAAAAGACTGCAAGATGATGCTGATGAGAGTGAAAGAGATGCATGGATTAAAATGGGATGTTCTCGAAGGGCAGACGACGATGTGTGGATTTATGCCGATGGCAGACCAGTCATGCCCGACTGTCTGATTTCACAAATGACCAGAATGTATCATGGAGACACACATGTAGGGAGAGATGCTATGATTAGACTCTTCAGACAAAATTGGTACAATCCAAGGTTTAGGGTCGCAGCAGAGAGTCTTTGCCAGAGATGTTTAACTTGCCAAATGAATAATCCAGGAAGAAAAACAGTAATTGGTTTTGGACAAATCGGAGAGGCAGAGGGTCCATTTGTGAGATTGCAGCTTGATTTTATTCAGTTACCACCATGTAGAGGACTGAAATATATACTTGTCATAGTGTGTCTGTTTTCAAAGTGGGTGGAAGCTTACCCTACCAGAAGGAATGACAGTATTACAGTCGCAAAGTTGTTGCTACGAGAACTCATTCCTAGGTTCGGTTTCCCAGTAACTTTGGAATCAGATAGAGGAAGTCACTTCAACAACAATGTAATCAGAATAATCTGTGAAGCATTCCAAATTGAGCAAAAATTGCACTGTGCATATCGTCCAGAGGCTTCTGGAGTGGTTGAACAAATGAATGGCACAATAAAATCAAGACTGGCAAAAATGTGTGCATCAACATCGTTAGATTGGCCTGATGCATTGCCACTTGTGTTAATGGGACTCAGAAGCATTCCCGACAGAAATACCGGATTGAGTCCGCACGGAATAATCATGGGAAGAGCAATGAGACAAGCACATGTACCTACAAGTAAACTGCTGAATATAACTGATGATATGGTTCTGGATTATTGCAAAGGATTGGCTGACCTAGTGCGTTCTGTCTCTCATCAGGTTGGGGAAGACGCAGTTTCCAGGCAGCCTGAGCAAGAGCATGATCTGAATCCCAGAGACTGGGTGGCTGTGAAGCATCACACAAGAGAAACGTGTCTATCACCCAGGTGGGGCGTACCTTGTCAGGTTATACTAGTTACGAACAAAGCAGTGAAATGTGCAGGATTGCCTAATTGGATTCATGTAAGCCACACCAAAAGAGTGCCAGAGCCTGAAGAACAAGATCCTCAGACAGCATCGATAACTGAGGAAGCTGAAGGTTGCCCAGCTGAAGAATCCCAGGTGAGAGATTATAGAGAAACTGAAGAACAACCGAGCACAAGTCAGGACTGGATACCAGTGGTTGAAATACCAGAAGTTTACAACAGAACAAGAAGCCGAGCAAAATTAGAAGAAATTAAAGAAGATCAGATAGGTGAAGAAGAAGCAGCTCAGGAAGAGGAAAATGAAACAATAAAAGGACCTGAGCAGGACCAGATAGGGAGAGGAAATTGGGCTCAAATCGACAACGAAACAACAAAATTTGAGCAGGGACAGACAGGTTTAGAAGAACGCGGTCAGGCTGCAGAAGTACAAAGTGCAATAAGCCCTGATCAGGATCAGTTAGATCTAGGAAAATACATTCAAGAAGAAGATCACGAAAATCTCAAGCATGAAGTTGTAAATCCTGAACAAGATCAGTTATTAGAAACTCACAGTGGAGCAACTGAAGAGAAACCAATAAGATCTGAAAAAGAACAAATAGAAGAAGAAACTGAAATCGAAGAAAAACAAACTGTGCCACAACTTGAAAATAAAAGAATTTCTGAAGAAGAAATAAGAAGTGAAGAGACAGTGCAAACAAAGGTCAGAAAAGGTGATCATTGGCCTAGTGTCATTAAAAGAGTGAAATACCATATAGAAACCAGAAGTGAAGATCCGGAACAAGTAAATGAAGTAACAAGCCTAACTGGACAAGCAAGAGGAACTGTAAAACGAAAAAGCAAAAGACTGAAACTTATGAACAATACATTTAAAGGTCCTGATTGGACTTATATAATACTCAAAGACTACGAAAGTTCAGAATCAAGTGAAAGTGGTGACGAAGGAACAAGTGCAGAACGACTTATGAGAAAGAAATAAAACCACCTTGATAACGTAAAAGACTTGAAATAAAGATAAGAAGAGAAATCTTCCTTGTCAAAAATGCCTAACGATAGAGTTTCTGGGAGACCGAAACAGAAATGTTGTAAAAGATGCTGTGCTATATGCATATGTAGTCTGGTAGTGGTGCTTATAGTATGGTTAGTTGTGATCGTAGCAATTCCTTACCTTCTGATAATGGATAAAAAGATTAACAACGAAACGAAGGGAAGGACAGATAACTTGAAAAGTAATAGAGTAGAACTAAAGGCAGAAGATGAACCACAGTTTCATCATGAAGTAACAGATAACGACACTAGTTTGAATGTTTTCACAAAATTATTGTTTCAATATGTAGATACCATGGAAGTTAGTTATTGTTATGTCTGTATGAAGTTACCCGAATCAGTAGCAGAAGGGTTAACATATCATCATTTGCCATTAACTTATGGCATATCATGTAGTGTATTGGCTAGTTTATTTTATAAAACAGGGAGACTTCAGTATTACTATTCAAATATAGATGTGATATTTTCTGAGGTTCCGATTCGAAAGAATATGAACCCAGTGCTTAGCAGTCAAGACGCACAGTTTATGGGAGAATTTTTCCTAACAATGAAATCGATAGATATAACACATGCACATAGAAGAAATCTAACATGTTCGTTACATGAAGAAGAAAAGATATTTTTGAATTTAGTAGAAGATAGAAGACAAGATTTCCAAAAGAAAGCATCTGAGCATAAGGCTCATCTGCCACCTTGGGCTGAGAAAGAGCGTAGTTACACACATGGCAATGCTCAAGCTGCTATGGCTCTGGATTTTGTAAAGACAGGGAAAATTTGTCTACATAGGTTAAAGACTGAGTATAACAATGTTTTTATTGGTACCAGTGAATGTGAACATAATTTCTTAAACCTTGGAGGTTGGGGACTAAAAGGAGGAACAGATTCAGTTTTTCCTGGAATCTATTATGTGTGTGGGAATAAGGCTTACTTTAGGCTTCCTGCACGGTGGTATGGAAGTTGTTATTTTGGAATAGTATTTCCAAAAATATACTACGTAAAAAGAAACACTGGGAGCAATGAAAATAATAGTGAATTAACACGTAGTAAAAGAGCTAGTTTTTCTGAAATTGTAGGTGATATATTTGGTGCATTGATACCTTCAGTGGGAATAATTCTGAACTCAAGGAAAATATGTAAATTATCTACAGTAGTTGATCGTTTATCAACGGACACTGCTGGAGGATTTCTAATGATTAATGCGGAGATGGTTGCGATTAGATCGATGGTTATGCAAAATCGACTTGCTCTTGATATAATATTAGCAAAAGAGGGCGGAGTCTGAAAATTATTGAAAACGAAACACTGTTGCACGTACATACCTGACAAAAGTTCAGAAATTGGAATGTATATACAGAATATAACAAAACTTGAGAATGAACTAAAACCACTGGAAGTTGATAGTGTATGGGGAAGATTGACAAATAGTATTGCGTCAATTGGTACCTGGTGTGCTAATATAGGGAAAGGACTTATAGGTCAAATATTAGTACCCTTAGCAGGGATAGCAATAATAGAAATGTCAATAATAATATGGTGCAAATGTTGTAGAAAGAATGAGACGTATAGAGCGACAGGAAAAGGAAAGAAACGAAAGTTTGATGAAATTGAACTAGAAGATCTGAAAAGTGAATTATACAAGAAACTGAAAGGAGAAGTTAAAAATAGAAAATGTAAAAATGAAGCTGAGACAATTTTATGCTAAAGTTGGCATCTGGTTGTGGGTAGTATTTGATGGCTCAGAAACGCCATCAGAGAAGGGATTGATGGAGCAAGAACTCACAATGAGACTTGCTCGTAAGCAATTTTCTCGCAGTATTAATTATTAATCGTTGTAATGTCTGTACTAACAAATGCACACATGAATACAATTCGAGAGAAGCTTGCCTATGTGTTTAAACTAACAAATAACGCTTGTCTAATCCAAAATGGCCGCTAAAGCGCGGGAACCTCAGTGCGCATGTGTCAACCATATCACGTGGTATGACGTCTTTCTTTGCTTGGAGGGAAATCTTTGCTTCTGCGCAGTGTGTATTAAAAATGGCTGCTTAATGTTTTCACGTGCTACAGCTTGCTCATATGCTGCAATTAAAACTGTGGTATTGTAATGCTATTAATGCGGGATAGATTTTAATTAAAGGGGGATAGAGTAGAAAGAGTGGGTATACAGTGAAACCATTTATTTTGTGATTTTAATATTTTCTTCTTTGACTTTTTATTAGTTTATAAATGGGCCTGGGTTGGTTGAACTGCAGCTCGAGAGACATTGGTTCTGCGCATGCACCCTGAAAGGCTGACCAGAGGAGGCGATGAAGTCAACATGGAAGCCCTCCAAGGTCGCGAAGCCTGGTTCACAAGTTCATCTGAAATGTACCTGAAGTTGATACAAATGTATACAAAATGTATTGCGGAATCAATGGGACATGGATGGGAAATAAAGCAAATGTATTAATTGTGATGGGCGGTATTTTAAAACAATGGGCTTAAAGAAATTGAACTAAATTGACATGGTGTGAGGATCAACCCCCTGTCCCTGTCCAATCAGAAGTAGTGGGCCCATAATTTTGAAACATTAATGGGAGGTACCTGGGTGTAGAAGGGTATAATAGGTATAGATTAGTTAATTAGAGAGAGAGAGTCGAGCAAGGAAGCGATGCTACATTCATTGATCCAGACGCTGATGCAGAGCAGAACTAGGCTGATTCGCTGTCCAGAGAGGTCCTGAGGTGGGGGCGGCAGGTTCCTAGAAGACGACTTGAGAGAAGCAAGGAGAAGCGAAGTATCAGAGAGGGGAGCGACGCAGGTGTCGTTGATAGAGAGGTCACCTGTCCTGTCCTGAACCTGGTCCGGAGGTCTTTGCTCTTCATCCTTCCTGAGACCTATCTTTCCAACTCCTTGGCCAAGGGGTTTGGTTTCTCGCACCTTTAGGTAAATATAAATGTACCTTTAGCTGTGCTGCTGTCTCTATCTTCTCCTTTCTGAGGGACCGTCATTGATTGATAATTGATTATTTGTGCTTCATCCTTGATATACGATTAAGTATCATGAGATTCTGTATTTTACTCTGCTAAATTTTTAGATAAACATTTTAAAACTTCCTGACTCAGTGATTATTTCAGGATTATGAATTGTAATACATGTCACTCATTTTAAACTTCCCAATTAGCAAAGGGTCCATTGGTAAGTCATTACTCTTCAATCAGAAAAGTAATTGGTAGCAGGGATTTTTGATAAAGAGTACAACTGACCCACCAGCGGAAATTGCTAGCGTAGTATGAATGAATGGACCCAGGTGAGTATTCGGTGTATGAATGCTTGTTGCTAGTAACCCGCTGGATCAACCCTATGCACTACACTTGCCCTATGGGAACATTATATCCAATTGGGGCAGATTACTTTTAACTAGGCTAGTGCCCCTTGGGAATAAATACATTTAGTTAGGATGGCCCTAGACCTATTTTAGACTCACTCACTTACTCACTGCACTACCAAGCCCACACACCTGCACTCACCCTAGAGCTTCATCCAATAGATCTCCGCCAAAGAGCCTCTTCGCGGGTGCCCGTCGGGCATTGCATCGCCGGCCCGACGAGGAGCAAGGCTCAATGATGAAGCATGACATCCTTCGGGGTGTGTGAGGGCACTTTTTAGAAAAGACCTTCTTCCCCTCCCTTAGGAACTGTACACTACTTGTATTCCACAAGATCTTCCAATTCCCATGTCTCTTGTATGGCTATTATGTCACACTTGACCCAATGGTAGAGAGGGATGCCTTCTTCTAGCAGTTTTTTTGCGCCGGCTATATTCCATGATATCATATGGATGGGGTGCAGTCCTGAGAGTTGCCCACTTTACCTTTCCTTGGTCAATCGCTCTTCTTGGTCTTAAGAATGCTTGGGACCCAGTTTAATTGATTTTGGTCTGCCTCAGAGTTTACTTTCAGGTCTTTGATAAACCTTGTCAGTTCAGTACTACTTCTCCCCTTGGCGTTCTGCAGATCTGAATAGACCAGTATTGTTTACATTATTTGTTTTGGCTCTTGTTTGATTTTGTGCATTCGGTTTTCATTAAGAGGACAAGAATAGCGTTGTGCTACTGGTGTAGATACTTTTATACCCCAGGCTTCAAATTGTTCAGAGCTGTTTAAAATTAGCTGTGCTATCTCTGCAGACTGCCACGTGGTTAGCATTTGCTCCTTATTTTTTTTTTGTCCTACTGAAAGAAATTGCACTGCCCAGAGATTAACAGATTGTAGGTGTTTTAATTCCGGGATTTCACCCATGCGTTTTAGTATGTATAATCTATTCAGAATATTTTGCCTACCTAGTGATTTTTATTCAGGCGTCAGTATTATATGTTGCATTATTTGGTTATGCCTTGATTCCCTTGATGTTTCTGGGTGATGGCCTTCCTCCAATGTGAATTTATTTCTGATTTTGAATGTGAAATCTAAGATTCCCTGTGGGGACCGGCTGCCATCTCTTACTTTTTGTAACAAAGTATACTTAATGAGTGCCTCTGAATGTTGCAGCCCACTACGATTTTTATTTTCCTGCGGCTCAGGGCAGAGTGGGTCATTCTTTTTATTAAATATATATTATTTTTTCATTTTCTTTTTTCACTGTAAAACCTAAAGGCTACAGGGACGTTGTACTTAGGAAATGGAATTTTAAAAAACCTTAGAAATTCACTAAGAAAACCAAAGGTTACAGAGACATTATAGTTAGGCGCACACACACAAAACAATAGAAAACCATAGGAATTCAGCAGTTCTAGTTCCCTGACCTAACTATAACTTATGCCCCCAATGCACTACCTATGCCCTCACATATTACATCACTCATGGCATGGTCAGAGATATCACTGATGACATCAATGATGACATCTCAAATGACATCACTGATGACATCATTCAGTGATTGTGAGAGTTTTCTAAATGTTTATGAGTTTTATTTATTTATTTATTTATACAGCGCAACATTAATCCGGATGGATATCACGGCGCTAAGGAGAGCGCAACCTAGAAGGGAGGGAAGTAATGTGAAAAGGTTCCTTAGTCACTGATCAAACCCTAGGGAACAGATGGGTTTTCAGTTTCTTCCTAAATACCAGGTAGTCGTCGGTAAGCCAGAGTTCTAGTGGTAATTCATTCCAGTGAGTTGCTGCCAGATGGGAGAAGGACCGACCCCCTGCCCTGGTTTTCTTGATGCGTTTAGTTTTTGCCCATGCCTGATAGCACGACCTCAGGTTCCATGTGGGGGCATAGAATTCAACTCTGTCTTGCAGAATTCTGGGGCCAAGATGGTGTAGGACTTTGTGTGCATGGCCCAATAGCTTAAATCTGGCCCTTTGACGCAGGGGCATCCAGTGGAGCTCCCTCCTGCATTCTGACGCCAAGCTGTACTTGCTCTTGTTGCATACCAGTTTGGCAGCCGCATTCTGGACCACCTGCAGAAGGGCGAAGAGGTAGTCTGCCATGCCCACATAGCGTGCATTCCAGTAAACCAGTTTACTTATAAGCAAGGCCTGAATGTTGGTTTTCCTAGACTCCAGTGGGATCCATAGAAAAAGTCTTTTTAGCAGTTTTAGTGTCCCAAAGCTTTTCCCGCACAGTGCACGGACATGGTCCTGCATGGTTAGTGCATTATGAATGAGAATGCCTACGTTTTTTGCAACCTGTTTGGGTGCGGGTGCGTTTCCTAGTGAATGGGGCCACCAGGTTGCGTCCCAGACTAGGTGTGCTCCTCCAAAGAGTAGAATCTCTGACTTATCCGCATTCAACTTCAGGCAGTGGTCAGACATCCATGCTGCCATTTCTGAGAGACAGCTGGTTAGTCTAATCCTAGTGTCCTCGTGTCCATCAAGGGCTATGAGCAATTGTGTGTCATCTGCATAAGAGCAGATTCTGACTCCCCATTTTTCGCTGATCTTGGCCAATGAAGATACATAGACATTAAAGAGGGTGGGACTCAAGGAAGCTCCCTGTGGAACGCCATAGTCGATGGATTTTGGGTTCGAGGAGAAAGGGCCCAGTTGTATTGTCTGTGTTCTATTGCTTAAGAAGGAGCAGAGCCACTGAGGGGCTTTAGAATGTATACCTTTTTCACATAAGTTTCTCAATAGTAGGTTGTGCGAAACAGTGTCAAAAGCCACAGATAAGTCCAGCAGGATCAGGGCGGTGGCTTTACCCTGGTCAGTTAGGGATCTAATATTATCTAGGACTGCCAGGAGAGTAGCTTCAGTGCTATTGGTGGCTCTGAAGCCAGTTTGAGTTTGGTCCAGAAGCTCATTGCTTTCAAGGTAGTCAGTCAGTTGTTTATTTATCAACTTCTTCATCACTTTAGATAGGTATGGGAGCTGAGAAATTGGTCGGTAATTTCCGGATTTTGAACATCGGTACCTGCTTTTTTTAGTAGAGGGGCTACAGTGGCTTTTCTCCAGATCTCTGGGAATACGGCAGTATCTAAGGATTGGTTGAATATACGAGTTACGTAAGGGCATAAAATGTGTATGATCCGGGAGAAGATAAAATGAGGGCATGGGTTGAATGGGGACCCTGATTTAACTCCAGCCATTGCTTTTGCGACCTGCTCCTCTGTAAAGGTGTCAAAGTTGCTGAGGTAAGATTGAGCCCCAGGATGAG
Source organism: Calotriton arnoldi (assembly GCA_963921515.1). Lineage (NCBI taxonomy): Eukaryota > Metazoa > Chordata > Amphibia > Caudata > Salamandridae > Calotriton > Calotriton arnoldi. Next base: position 1,316,150 of record CAWUFW010002810.1, on the reverse strand, counting down.
GGTCCAAGGTTTCCCAATCTATATCATCTGATGAGGGCTGATTTCTGAATGAAGAATAAATCAGAGATTTTATCAGCCAAAAATTTGCTGATTGCGTCACAACACTCTGTTGAGGGGGCAGAACTTGGGACATGCTAGATGGTTTACATAGCTCTTTAACTATTTTGTAGAGCTCTTTGGGTGAATTGCTGTTTTTGTTTATACGCCTCGCAAAATAGGTCTTCTTGGTGTATTTAACGGCATTATTGTAAGTTCTCATTTCCGCTTTATATGACAGTCTATCCGTGTCCTGCTTAGACAATCTCCACTTGTGTTCTAGTGCTTTTCACTTTCTCTTCATTATCCTAAGATCGGGTGAATACCATTTTTCGGATGGTGTTCTCCTATTGGATTTGTTACCTAGTCTAGGGGCACATTGGTCCAGCGTATTGGAGATTTTCGCTTGGAAACTCTCTGCGCTCATTTGCACAGGGGGTGTCTTCAGGGCATTTGGGTTATTTAGGGAAAAGTGACGCTCAAATGTGTCTGGGGTGACTAGCCTCCAGGCTCTTTTTATCGCTGCTGACGGTGTAGGAGGGTTAATTAATTTTGCTGGTAGGCTGAGAGGGAAGGAAATCAGAGAATGATCTGTCCACAATAGGGGCCTTACCTCTAGGATGTTGGTGATTCTATATTAGAAAATATAAGGTCCAGAGTGTGCCCGGCAATGTGTGTGGGATCCCTAACCCACTGTTTTAATTGCAAAAGCTGCATGTCTTTGTCTAGGTATTTGGCCACGGGGTTGTTGGCGTCTTCAAAGTGGACATTGAAGTCTCCTATTAATATAAAGTGCTTGTGCTTTAAATATGAGGGAAACAGCTGAGTGAGCAGTTGAGCGCTAAAATCCGGTTTGTATCCGGGGGGGTTAAAACATATATACTAAGCTACTACAAAAGTTAAATTAGTTTACTTTGTGTACTACTAATTAGTGGAACTATTTCTAACATATATTATGTGAGTGGCTGTGTGACTGTGTGTGTCCATGTATGATTGGGTGTCTGAGTGGCTGTATGGGTGTGTGAGTGGGTGTGTGAGTGGTTTATGGATGTATAAGTGGGTATGTGAGTAGCTGCGAGGGTGAGTGAGTGGCTGTGTGAGTGGCTGTATTGCTGAGTGAGTGGGAATATAAGTGGCTTTATGCGTGAGTGAGTGGCAGTGTGGATGGCTGTATGGGTGGGTGAGTGGGTATGTGAGTGGCTTTATGGGTGACTGAGTGGCTGTATGAGTGAGTGACTGGGTGTGAAAGTGGCTATATGGGTGAGCGAGTGGCTGTTTGAGTGGTTGTTTGGTTAAATGAGTTGGTGTGAGTAGCTGTATTGGAGAGTGAGTGGCTATGTGAGTGGCTGTTTAGGTAAGTGAGCAGGTGTGTGAGTGGTTGTATGGATGAGTGAGAGTCTGTTGAGAGGCTTTATGGGTGAGTGAGAGGGTGTATGAGTGGCTATATGGGTGAATGAGTATTGTGTGAGTAGGTGTATGGGTGAGTGAGTTGGTATGTGAGTGGCTGTATGAGTGAGTGAGTGGGTGTGTGAGCATCTCTATGGATAAGTAAGTGGGTGTGTGAGTAGTTGTTTGGGCCTGTGAATGGGTATGTGAGTGGTTGTGGGGATATGTTAGTGGGTGTATGAGAGGTTATATTGGGTGTGAGTGGGTGTGTAAGGGGTTCTGTAGATGATGTCATCAGTGATCTCATTTTAGATCTCATCAGTGATGTCATGAGTGATGTCACTGACCATGGCATGAGTGATGTAATATGTGAGGTTATAAGCAGTACATTGCAGGGCATAAGTTATAGTTAGCTCAGGTAACTATAACTTCTGAATTTCTATGTTTTTGTGCATTTACAATCTGAGCCAACTATAAAGTCCCTGTAACTTTTGGTTTTTCCAGTAAATTTCTAAGGTTTTTTAATGTTGTTACCAAACTATAATGTCCCTGTAACCTTTGGTTCTTTTAGCGAATCTCTAAGGTTTTTTTTTTATTTAATTTTTGTACTGTACCCTGTAACCTTAGAGGATGGGTGTGTGAGTGGTTGTATGTGTCATAGAGTAGGAGTGAGTGTGCACTATGAGTGACTGAGTGGGTAAGTGATTGGCTGTATGGGTCTGTGAGTGGGTGTGTAGTGGTTTTGTAGGTGTGTGACTGCAATTGTGAGTGGCTCTGTTATTGAGTGTAAATGGGTATGTGAGTGGCTGTATGGGTCTCTAAGTGGGTTTATGAATGGTTTTGTGGGTGTGTAAGTGAGTATGCAAGTGACTGTATGGGTTTGTCAGTGGGTGTGTGAGTGAAATTTATGAGTGTATTAGTGGGCATGTGAGTGTTTGTTTGTGAAGCTTGCAAGTTGATTTGTGCATTTGTTTTCCTATAGTAATTTAAATAAAGGACCATATACTCTTACGTCAACAGGGGAGAAGTAGAAATATCCTAGAGGGCAAAGTGATTACAGAAGATGGCGCTCTGATAGATGTACGATGCATCCACCTGCTTCAAGGATTTCAGATTGTTTTTAAGTTGAAATTCCCTGAACAACACACTTGTTTTGCCTTGCCAAGTCTAAGAAGTTAGGATCATTTGTCCTTTACAGAAGTTCTAATTTATCTGGGGCACCTGCTATGCTTTTTTTCTAAGTCTATTAAAAGCAAAAGTGTATTTTATTCATTTTTTAAAGTTTTTGGAGGATTTGCAAATCGTTTGCGGCCCGCTGCAATATGTATATTCCAGTTCTGTGGCAGGTCACAGACCCAGCATGTTTTTTGGCAACACTTACAAACATATATCGACAAAGTAAAATTGATGTTTGAGGTAAGTGGTTTACTAAACTAATGAAGAAACATATTCTAATAAGCAAATATAGTTTAGAACATTCTTTTAATACATTTTTCAGCTTTGCGATGATATCGCAACATCACCATGACATCATTGCGAATCAGAAAAAGAAAGCTGTTTGATTGGTTAAAAAACCACTCAACCTTATTTGGAGTAAGCCCCTCCCATTTGTTTTCCTCATTGGGTGTGGTACTTTATCTAACACCTTTTCCATTGAGCTAGATAGCTGGGTATTAGCTTTTGGTGTTCCAGCAGTCAGCAGCCAGACCGCAAGCAGTAGGACACCCCATCAGAAGAAGAGCATCCTGTACCAAAAAAGGAGAGCATCACCTGGAAATGTTTTACAATACTGTCAGGGGAGAAAAAAGTGGTGGTGAAGAAAGTGCAATGCACTCTGTGTGACCGAACTCTATCAAGGGGGCCTTCGAATAAGTACTCGCATGGTATGAGTTTGATGTTAAAACATCATAAAACAATATACCCAAGTGGGTCTGTGAGTTGGTGTGTGAGTATCTGAGTGGGTGTCTGAGTGCCTGTGTGGGTCTGTGAGTGGGTGTGTGAGTGTCTGAGTGGGTATGTGAGTGGGTGTTTGAGTGTCTGAGTGGGTGTGGGAGTGTCTGAATGGGTCTGGGAGTGGGTGTATGAGTGTCTGAGTGGGTCTGTCAGTGGGTGTGAGAGGGTCTGAGTAGGTCTGTGAGTGGGTGTGTCAGTGTCAGAGTGGGTCATGAGTGAATGTGTTAAAGTCTGAGTGGGTCAGTCAGTGTGTCTGTGAGTGTCTGAGTGGGTCTGTGAGTATATGAGTGCCTCTGTGAGTGGGTGTGATAGTGTCTGAGTGGGTATGTGAGTGTCTGAGTGTGTCTGTGAGTAGGTGTGAAAGTGTCTGAGTTGTACTGTGAGTGGATGTATTAGTGAGTGAGTACATTTGTGAGTGCATATATATATATATATATATATATATATATATATATATTCACTTAAAAAACCATAGGTTTCAGGCACGTTATAGTTAGAAATTAGCATTTAAAAAACCTTTGAAATTCACTGAAAAAACCATAGGTTTCAGACACCTTATAGTTAGAAATTAGCATTTAAAAAAACCTTTGAAATTCACTGAAAAAACCATAGGTTTCAGGCACGTTATAGTTAGAAATTAGCATTTAAAAAACCTTAAAAATTCACTGAAAAACCCATAGGTTTTTAGGGACAGTTATAGTTAGTTGGACATTTCACTCGTACAAAACCATAGAAATTCCCCCGTTATAGTTAGTTCAGCTAACTATAACTCGCGCCCCCGCAATGCACTGCTGATGACGTCACATATTACATCACTCATGACATGGTCAGTGACATCACTGATGACATCACTGATGACATCTCAAATGAGGCCATTTTCGGCCCGGAGACCCCATCCCCCGGGGCATGGCCATTGTTTTTTTTGTTGTTGTAAATAATTGGAGGGTGGCTGCGTGATCCCCCTCCCATCCCCGGGGCCGGCCTTTGCGTGTTTTTTTTTTTATTATGGGGAGGGGGACCGCGTGGCCCCCCTCCCGGGCCACTCATGGCCCCAGGGACCCCATTCCCCCGGGCCTGGCCTCTCGTTGGGGACCCTGGGGGGGTCCCCAATCCCCCCCACAGTCCCGCCGGCTCCCCGCGTCCTGCGGGAGCCGGCATTGCTTTTCCACAAGGGGAGCTGCTGACATGCAGCTCCCCTTATGGAAAAGCAATTCCGCTTTGCTTCATTGAAGCGAGAGCAGGTTTCCCTGCTCTCGCTTCAATGAAGCAAAGCAGAGTTTGCAATGACAGGGCGGGAGCCGCGAGGCTCCCGCCCTGTCATTGCAAACAGCAGTGTCCTGGGGGTGGGCTCCCCGGGACACTGCAGGGGCCGGCCCTGGGGGGTGGCAGTCCCCAGTGCCATCACGGGCTCCAGGAGGGGGGCCGCGCGGCCCCCCTCCCACCTGTTGCACAGCCCCGGGGAGGTGGTGGTCCCCAGGGCTCGGGGGTCCGTAATGGACCCCCAAATTTACATTTTAAGTGCCCCGGGGAGGTGGCGGTCCCCGAGGCGTGTGGGGGGGCTCGAGCCCCCCCACACATGTATTTGTTTTACAAAAAATGAAGCCCCGGGGGGTGGCGGTCCCCAGGGCTGGGGGGGCTGTAAGCCCCCCCGCAATTATGTAAAATAAGCCCCGGGGGGTGGCAGTCCCCGGGGCTGGGGGGCCCCTTTGGGCCCCCCATCACAATACTACGATTGCCCCCGGGATTTGGCCCACCCGGGGGCTGAATATTAACAAAGCGCGGGAGCCCGCGCTTCGTTGTTTTTCTTTTCTCGGCTGGATCCGCGCACCCTGCGCGGATTTTGCCGATTTTTTTTTTAAAACATTTTTTTTTGGCCCTGGTGGTCCTTGTGGGACCCCCTAAGCAGGCCTAGGGGGTCAGGGTGTTTCTACCCTGCCCCCTTTTTGCGTTTTGCGCACTTGTTTCTCTCATTTCTTGTGCCTCGGTTCTACCGAGGCACAAGATGGCTGCCAACACTTCCTGGTTTGGAGTGTTGACAGCCAATTAGCATACAGCTCGTGATCGGGAGGGTGCGCGGATCCTCCGCGGCCATAGATATATATGTGTTTTTACTTTTGATTTTCTCAGCAACTACTGAACGGATTTACACCATTTAACAAAAGGGTCCTTTCTGAACCAAGAACTACCTCTTTGCCAAATTTGGTGTAATACCGTTCAGCAGTTCGGGCTGTAGCCGTGTCTAAAGTTTCCTATGGAAAATTGCATGGGGAAAACACGTTTTGGAACCCCCCTTTTTTTTCGGCCCCGCTTGCTGAATCACCCCGGAACTTTCAGGATAGGAGCGGACCGGAGCGCCCCACGAGTTTTCAAAATTTCGCGAAGATTCGTCAACTGGCGCCAAAGTTATTGGAAATAGAATGTTGTGAATTTCCTATGGAAAATAGGTCCTAACTATAACTATCTACTGGCGACCGCCAGTAGATAATATATATATATATATATATATATATATATATATATATATATATATATATATATATATATATTATTTTTAATTTGACAGTCTAATTCACAGATCTGCAGCAACTTTACATGGGGGTCATGCTGAGCATCACAGCTAATCCGTAAATTCTCATACATAGATAAAATTGCTTCAGGACATTTTCTTGCCCATCAAGGGTCCCTCACAAACCACTATATTGAACTCATGGGGTCAGGGTACCTCTACCCTGACCCCTGCTATTATATTTGATCTGAATTATCTCAGTGCCGGACCATTCCCCGATATCTAAAATGGCGGCTGCAACTTTCTACTCAGATTCCAGTCAGCCAATCATAGTATTACTGTTGGTGCAAGGATTTGCAGAGTGCAGCGAAGGATCTGCGATGTCTCTGCACTCCTAGATATATAAATTTGTTTTTCTTTTAATATCTCAAAACGTAATGAACGGATTACACCAAATCACAAAAAGCACTCTTTCTGGACTAAAATCTAGCTTTCTGCCAAATGTGGTGTATTCCGTTCAGCAGTTCGGGCCATAGTCAGGTCTAAAACTCTTTATAGGAAATAACATTTGAAACTCACATTTTTCTAATCCACCTTTTTCTTGGCCCCCACTTGACGTATCACCTCGAAACTTTCAATGCACTACTATAAACAGGAGATTACTTTTTCTGGAAAACTGCACCGAAGTTATAAGCAAACAAAAAAATTATTTTCTAATGGAAACTAAGTACTAACTATAACTACCTATGGCAACCTCCAGTAGGTAATATATATACGTATGTTAGACCTGGCACCTTTTGGCATGCTTTACTCTGTCTTTTTACTTCTGACCTCCTGTTTTTGACTGTGTGTTGAATATATATATTGAATAATCGTCTCCATTCACTGTGAATGTGTATTAAATTAATTAAATTTGGTACTAGGACCAGTGAAAAATATGAAAATTAAAAAAATGGAAAAAGAAAAAAGTAAATAAAAATATGCAAATTACATGACAGAATAGATATGTAATCATGTGCTTAAAGGATCTTTTTTTCTAAAACAAAAAGTTTGAGGAAAGTATGTTCTCTATATCTATGATGATGTTTTTTCAATATTCACTAGGTGGTTGGCCTTGGACACTTTGAGAAAGGCTGAAGTGTCGGAAGTGCTGCAATAAAGTTTGTTGAAGAAAGATAAGCTGAGTGCCCACATTTGTCCTGTGTTGTGGGAAGAAGTTATATATACAAGACTGTCCACAGTCAAAACGCGTTATGAGATTAAAACATTTGCATTGGGACCCTCTCAAGTGTGCGCTTTATTGCAGTATGTGAAGATATATATATATATATATATATATATATATATATATATATGTATATATATATATTCCAATCGAAAGCACTCCCAAATTGAAAACACCACTCGCAGCGTGATTTTCTCCGTCATTTATTGGCAGGCTACAGAGTAACTGACACAGCAGTTTCGGCAGTTCATGCGCCTATCTTGGCCATACGCGTTTCAGGTAACTTCTCCCTTGATCACTGGCTAGGCTTCATGGAGACCAGGTGGGCAACAGTGACACTGCATTCGCAGCGTGATTTTCAAGCCTGCCACAGTGGGCGTGTTCTTTTCTATATATATTCACTGAAAAAACCATAGGTTTCAGGGGCGTTATAGTTAGTTGGACATTTCACTCGTACAAAACCATAGAAATTCCCCCGTTATAGTTAGTTCAGCTAACTATAACTCGCGCGCCCGCAATGCACTGCTGATGACGTCACATATTACATCACTCATGACATGGTCAGTGACATCACTCATGACATCACTGATGACATCTCAAATGACATCACTGATGACATCACTGATGACATCATCCAGTGAATGTGTGTTTTTCTCTGAAAATTAAATATGTTTTATATATGTATATCTCAAGGTCGATGGAAGAATAAATGGGTATATAAGTGTCTAAATGGATGATTTTTTTTTAGGTTTCTAAGGTTTTTTAAATGCTAATTTCTAACTATAACGTGCCTGAAACCTATGGTTTTTTCAGTGAATATATATATATTTATTATACTATGTATACATGTGAAAATGTCTCGGTACCCTGTTTGCCTCGGTGGCACGGAAAAAATGGGTGGAACTGACGTCAGCACGCCGACGAGGTCCTCTTATGGCTCCGATGATGTCATACGGTGTCGCGAGCGGAGCCGTGCTCGTTGACGTGGGAGAGCAAGGAAAGAATTTCCGTGGAATGCTGTTGCAGGGGATATTCACCTAAGTGTTCAGGCTAGTCCTTTGGGAGCAACTGTTTATGTTGCCAATCCAGAAACCGAAACCAGTGATCCGAGGGCAGAGGCCCTGCAGATGGCACAAGAGGTGGGGTGCCCAGTCGTGTGCACCAGCGGGGCAGCGAAGTGACAAGCACCACAACCCACAAAAAAGGTAACGAGGGCACTGAATAACACAGGATCTTCTCTTTGTATCTGGCAGGAACAACGAAGTTAAAATGCCCTAGTACCAAAATGTAGAATTAGTGCTACAACGGTCTTCAAGAGGACCTGCGATGCCGCTTCTGCCTCCCGTACCCTGGAGGCGGCACATAGGTCACGCGGTACGGTCATACTGCGGTGGGACGCACACTCGTTGACCTCTCATGGCACTGCTCCACACTTCAGGGAGGATGCTTTCCATTAGCTATGTTTTCTGATGACATGTCGCGCCGGCCCCGTCCAACAACAGAACTCCTTTAGATCCAAACAGACTCTTCCACTCTCTCACCGTAAGTGAAACCAGGCCACGCGGACACTTTCACAATACAACAGCCGGGAATGCACTTTTCGGTAAAAAAAACACATTCCTTCCTCCTAATTAATCAAATAAACGTCTCACTGAAGAACAGGGGCCAGCTTCGATCGGTAAACAGCCGTTACAACGACTTTTTTACTTTGCAATACCATTACAACGCATGCATTACCACGCATGCGTTGTACATCACGAAGTCATTACTACGCATTTTTTAGAACGCATGGTCATTTACCACGCATGCCTTTACAACGAATTTTGTTGTAAAGGTATGTATGGTAAATGACCATGCGTTCTAAAAAACATGTAGACGATCCATGTCGTTGTAAGGAAACAGAGGCTGTTCCGTTTCCTTACAACGAAGTGCACCGCCCCTCAGAGATGACGTGAAGCAGGAACCACGAGGAGAGAGGAACCATGAGGAGTGAGAGGTAAGGGGGATTGGGCATGGGGTGGGGGTTTCTTTTCTAGGGTTTAGGGTAGTGCAGTGGTGTTTGGGTGGTGTAGGGGGTCGTGCTGGGGGTAGTGTTTTAGGGTTTAGGGTAGTGCAGTGGTGTTTGGGTAGTGTAGGAGGTTGTGCTGGGGGTAGTGTTTTAGGGTTTAGGGTAGTGCAGTAGTGTAGGGGGTCGTGCTGGGGGTAGTGTTTTAGGGTTTAGGGTAGTGCAGTGGTGTATGGGTAGTGTAGGGGGTCATGCTGGGGTTGTGTTTTAGGGTTTAGGGTAGTGCAGTGGTGTTTGAGTAGTGTAGGGGGTCATGCTAGTGGTAGTGTTTTAGGGTTTAGGGTAGTGCAGTGGTGTTTGTGTAGTGTAGGGGGTCTTGCTGGGGGCAGTGTTTTATGGTTTAGGGTAGTGCAGTGGTGTTTGGGTAGTGTAGGGGGTCGTGCTGGGGGTAGATTTAGGGTTTAGGGTAGTGCAGTGGTGTTTGGGTAGTGTAGGGAGTCATGCTGGGGGTAGTGTTTTAGGGTTTAGGGTAGTGCAGTTGTGTTTGTGTAGTGTAGGGGTTGTGCTGGGGGTAGTGTTTTAGGGTTTATGTTAGTGCAGTGGTGTTTGGGTAGTGTAGGGGGTAGTGCTGGGGTAGTGTTTTAGGGTTTAGGGCAGTGCAGTGGTGTTTGTGTAGTGAAGGGGGTCATGCTGTGGGTAGTGTTTTAGGGTTTAGTGTAGTGCAGTCGTGTTTGTGTAGTGTAGGGGGTCGTGTTTTAGGGTATAGGGTAGGGCAGTGGTGTTTGGATAGTATAGGGGGTCATGCTGGGGTTAGTGTTTTAGGGTTTAGGGTAGTGCAGTGGTGTTTGGGTAGTGTAGGGGGTCGTGCTGGGGGTAGTGTTTTAGGGTTTAGGGTAGTGCAGTGGTGTTTGTGTAGTGTGGGAGGTCATGCTGGGGGTATATTTAGGGTTTAGTGTAGTGCAGTGGTGTTTGGGTAGTGTAGGGAGTCGTGCTGGGGGTAGTGTTTTAGGGTTTAGGGTAGTGCAGTGGTGTTTGGGTAGTGTAGGGAGTCGTGCTGGTGGTAGTGTTTTAGGGTTTAGGGTAGTGCAGTTATGTTTGGGTAGTGTAGGGTGTCGTGCTGGGGGTAGTGTTTTAGGGTTTAGGGTAGTGCAGTGGTGTTTGGGTAGTGGAGGGGGTAGTGTTTTAGGGTTTAGGGTAGTGCGTCCAACCAGCCACAATATCCATGGACAAAGGGGATCCTGACTCTTTGGAACGCTCCGTCAATTGAATAATTTGGGTCAAGGGCCCTACCACGTCCAAGACCTATCAATTCCTTTCTTGGGATTCCTCATATACTTGGAGAAAAAGGTACATAGTTTCTCATCAATTTCACGCGTGTGTGCCACCTTCCCCTTCAGTGAGGGCCTGGGGCATTCTCCCCTCATCCTATTCCTGACCTCCCTTTCAAGGGGTTGATGGATTTTCCCCACCACATACTCTGCCACTTTGGCGTCAGGTGTCCACTCTGCCGACCTAGGATGGTAAATTTGGGTAGGCTCGAACATGTCCGAGTGGACCCCGTCCCCAACCGGGGACTGAGAGGAGTGGGACTCTGGACGCCAGGGACGCCCCGAGTCCTTATCCTCATCGGAGGAGAAATCGTCCTCCGATACACCCTCTCCCTCTAAGGGAAACCCGCCGTTGGGGTCTACAATAGTGGTGACAGTGTCGCAATTTTCTCCGGGCCCCTCCTCCTCCCGGCAGGGTGCATGTTTTAGCGTTCGCGCACTCTTGAGGAAGGTCTCCGTAAGTTTATCAAATCCTTCCAAGTGCCCCGCGTTATGCTTAACGGCCCTTTTATTCCCCATCTGTGAGCTACTTGGACCCGCCACCACCAGATCTGGGTCACTGAACACCCCAGGGATGCTTTTCACCAGCTTATCAACCTGATCCCTAAGAGGAGCCAGCGCCCTAGAAATAGCCAGAGAGAGGGCTTGGTCCACTGCTGGAGGGAGAAGTTGGGGGCCATTCCTCCTCCACTTCCTGGTAGGAGGAGTAAAAATGGTCTTCTGGAGAAGACATGATAGCAGAGGGTGTGAGCACAGAACAAATGCCCTTAAAATCCTTAAGACAGCCCCCTCGCCGGTGCTCCAACAGCTGGGCTTTCCCCGAAGCTGTTATAAGAATAGACTGAGGCGCAATACCAATTACCACCACCAGGTGGCCGTGTGGGGGAATCACCGCGTAGCGGTGTCAAAATTAGGCGAGGGTTGGTCGGGAATCAAGCGGACACTAAAGGAGTGACCGGATTCCCAAACGCGCGTAAAGACCAGCAGGAGCGCTCGACGGAGCTGCCTCGCTCGGACCAGACGCGCCTGACAGGATCTCACCACGCGCAGAGCACACAGCGGGAGAAACTGCGAGGGGGAGAACGTGCTCGGGCAAGAGCCTGCTGCACAGGGAATATGAAACAATACCAAAGCAATAATGCTAATAACGTGCACAAGAAACCACTATACAAACAGCAACAACGTCAGATTAAGCCAAGAATGTAAGGAATGCACTTAACTGACGAGCAGTGAAGAAAGAGGAAGCGGAAGGGACGTCACGATATTATATACGATGGACTGTGATATGATTGGACTATAGTTGCCTTGGAGACTACCCCCCTAATGGTTCATGGGTTGTGTAGTGTTTTGTTTAATGATTGTTGTGTTACGTTTTCTTTGAACTGCTATGCAAATAAAGTGAGGAAAGATATGCATAATCCTCGCCTCCGTCCTGCCATAGAATTCATTAAACTTTATTTGATCTGATTTAGAAACATAGATCATAAAAGTGTACATAAAAACAGTAAATCCTCTTTCCTATTACAATACAGTGAGAATTAATTAAAACCAGTAGGTAAAAACGGGTGTTACAAAGCCCGGTTCAGAGCAACTTCAGGTTAACAGAATCGTAAAGGTCAATGTTTCGCAAGATCAATCTCATGTACTTCGTGCAAAATACGCAATAAGGGGTCCAAGTAAGATGTAACGCTCCAATACCTGACCAGTTTGCACTATATAAAACTGCAGAAAAACTCAAAATAAAAAGTGTTTTGCACACTTCTGTCATTGGGCTATATGTGGGCTACATCTGGGTGATATTTGTGCTACATTTGGGCTCTTTTTTCTCTGGTGGCCATCTTGGGAGACTTATTTGTTATGAAGTTTCCTAATTTCGTCATTTACTGCAGTCTCCTCAGTAGGAAATGCTTTCAGTTTTTTACTTTGATTCCATCAAGAAGGCATTCAGATGTGTCACACATTTGCCATAAATTCAGAATGTTAGCACTCTAGTTGTTCATTAGATCACTGTAGTAAAGCTACTGCTCACCAGGGAGTTAACTGGAAGTCTACTGCTGGTATTGAAAGTGATTGTTTCAGTCTGCATGTCAGAATTGTCTAATGAAATAGAAGAGGATTTGAGATCTCGCTTAAAACATGCCCTAAATTTTCTTTCTGCAGCACTAACCATAATTTCTATGGCAAAATGAACCCCCTCATTTTGTTCCTTTTTAAATTAAATGTTTTAAGTGTTACCAGTTTATTCCAATCAAGATGGTTTCAGGTGTGCCATACTTTTGTCATAAGTAAGACTGTTAGAGCTCTAGTTGTTCTTTAGAACACTCTGGGAAGCTGCAGTAGAACACAAAGGCATTTACTGACAGGCTGCTCCTGTTGAAATATAACAGGAAGATATTTGAGATCTCACTTAAAACATGTCCTAATTTTTTCTTTCTACAGCACTAACCATAATTTCTATGACAAAATGAACCCCTCATTTTGTTCCTTTTTAAATTAAATGTTTTAAGAGTTACCAGTTTATTCCAATCAAGATGGCTTCAGGTGTGCCATAATTTTGTCATAAGTAAGACTGTTAGCGCTCTAGTTGTTCTTTAGAACACTCTGGGACGCTGCAGTAGAACACAAAGGCATCAACTGACAGGCTGCTCCTGTTGAAATATAACAGGAAGATATTTGAGATCACACTTGAAACATGTCCTAATTTTTCTTTCTACAGCACTAACCATCATTTCTATGACAAAATGAACCCCATCATGTTGTTCCTTTTTAAATTAAATGTTTTAAGAGTTACCAGTTTATTCCAATCAAGATGGCTTCAGGTGTGCCATACTTTTGTCATAAGTAAGGCTGTTAGCACTCTAGTTGTTCTTTAGAACACTCTGGGAAGCTGCAGTAGAACACAAAGGCATCAACTGACAGGCTGCTCCTGTTGAAATGTAACAGGAAGATATTTGAGATCTCACTTAAAACATGTCCTAATTTTTCTTTCTACAGCACTAACCATAATTTCTATGGCAAAATGAACCCCCTAATTTTGTTCCTTTTTAAATTAAATGTTTTAAGTGTTACCAGTTTATTCCAATCAAGATGGCTTCAGGTGTGCCATACTTTTGTCATAAGTAAGACTGTTAGCTCTCTAGTTGTTCTTTAGAACACTCTGGGAAGCTGCTGTAGAACACAAAGGCATCAACTGACAGGCTGCTCCTGTTGAAATATAACAGGAAGATATTTGAGATCTCACTCAAAACATGTCCTAATTTTTCTTTCTACAGCACTAACCATAATTTCTATGACAAAATGAACCCCCTCATTTTGTTCCTTTTTAAATTAAATGTTTTAAGAGTTACCAGTTTATTCCAATCAAGATGGCTTCAGGTGTGCCATAATTTTGTCATAAGTAAGACTGTTAGTGCTCTAGTTGTTCTTTAGAACACTCTGGGAAGCTGCAGTAGAACACAAAGGCATCAACTGACAGGCTGCTCCTGTTGAAATATAACAGGAAGATATTTGAGATCACACTTGAAACATGTCCTAATTTTTCTTTCTACAGCACTAACCATAATTTCTATGACAAAATGAACCCCATCATTTTGTTCCTTTTTAAATTAAATGTTTTAAGTGTTACCAGTTTATTCCAATCAAGATGGCTTCAGGTGTGCCATGCTTTTGTCACAAGTAAGGCTGTTAGCACTCTAGCTGTTCTTTAGAACACTCTGGGAAGCTGCAGTAGAACACAAAGGAATCAACTGACAGTCTCTGCCCTTGTTGGATGTACATGTTTTACTGAAAATGTCAGACTTCATTCTCACATGACTGAGAAAGATAATGTGAATTTACAGAAAATATGCTCTCATTTTAGCTTCTGGAGCACCTTCCAAAACTGTATGGGACAAGCATGTGAAAATAGTTTTTTCTCAAACATGATTCATGATATCCCAGCAGAAGGTTTTTCACAGGGTAAAATCACCTTAGAACACACCACAATTCCTGAAATTAGTATGGTACCATCAACAAATGAATTCTAATGTAACTAAAGTCAGTTATCACCCTTTATAGTTCTCCTTTTGGTAACCCTCAAAATCTTTGATTCACTACAATGCATTTCAATGGGGTACTATCATTTATATTGGTCCCAAGATGGCTGCCAGCAATTCCAGGATGAAGTGCTGACAGCCAATCAGATCTCACGATGACAGGTGTGGTTAGGCTCCGCCCAGATATATATGTGTTTTCTTTTTCAAATTTCTCAGGAACTACTAAACGGATTTACACCATTTAACCAAAAGGCATGACTCTGAACCAAGGGCTACCTTTTTGCCAAATTTGGTGTAATTCCGTTGAGCAGTTTGGGCTGTAGCTGCGATGAAAGGTTCCTATGGAAAATTGCATGGGGAAAACACGTTTTGGGACCCCCCTTTTTTCTCGGCCCCCACTTGACGAATCACCCTGAGACTTTCAGGATAGCAGAGGACCAGAGCGCCCCACGAGTTTTGAAAATTTCGCGAAGATTCGTCAACCGGCGCCAAAGTTATTTCAAATAGAATGTTGTGGATTTCCTATGGAAAATAGGTCCTAACTATAACTATCTACTGGCGACCGCCAGTAGATAATATATATACATATATATATACATATATATATATATATATATATTATCTACTGGCGGTCGCCAGTAGATAGTTATAGTTACAACCTATTATCCATAGGAAATCCACGACATTCTATTTGAAATAACTCTCTTGCCGGTTGACGTATCTTCGCAAAATTTTCAAACTTTATGGCCCGCTCCGGTCCGCTCCTACCCTGAAAGTCTCGGGGATTCGTCAGCGAGGCCGAGAAAAAGGGGGTCCCAAAACGCGTTTTCCCCATGCAATTTTCCATAGGAAACTTTAGACACGGCTACAGCCCGAACTGCTGAACGGAATTACACCAAATTTGGCAAAGAGGTAGTTCTTGGTTCAGAAAGAACCCTTTTTGTTAAATGGTGTAAATCCGTTCAGTAGTTGCTGAGAAAATCAAAAGTAAAAAGATAGTGATATCTATGGCCGAGTAGGGTCCGCGTACCCTCAGCGCACCCTGCGCGCACCGTCCCGATCACGAGCTGCATGTTAATTGGCTGTCAGATGGCTGTCAACATTCCGATTCAGGAAATGTTGGCAGCCATTTTATCCCTCGGTAGAACCGAGGGACAGAAACAAGTGCGCAAAGCGCACAAAGGGAGCAGGGTAGAAACACCCTGACCCCTAGGTTTGCTCAGGGGTCCCACAAGGACCCCCTGGGCAAAAAATAAATAAAAAAATTAAAAAAATCGGCAGGATGCGCTCAGGGTGCGCGAATCCTGCCGAAAATCGAAGCGCGGTCTCCCGCGCTCGATTGCATTTGCCCCGGGTGGCCCAAGTCCCGGGAGCATGGTGAGGGGTTAAATTTATGTATGGGGGGCCTCAAGGGCCCCCTAAGCCCCGGGGACCGCCACCCCCGGGGCTTTCTTTGGAAAATGGTGCGGGAGGGCTCTGAGCCCTCCCGCAGCTCCAGGGACCACCACCTCCCGGGGCTTCTTTTTTGCCATTTAAAAACATGTGTGGGGGGCTCCAGCCCCCACACGCCCGAGACCGCCACCTCCCCAGGGCACTAACAAATTAAAATGGGGGTCCGTTTTGGACCCCGAAGCCCCGGGGACCACCACCTCCCCGGGGCTGTGCTGATGTAGGGAGGGGGGCCGCGCGGCCCCCTCCTGGAGCCCTTGATGGCCCTGGGGACCGCCACCCCCAGGGCCGGCTCCTGCAGTGTCCCGGGGTGCCTACCCCGGGACACTGTAGTTTGCTATGGCAGGACGGGAGCCTCGCGGCTCCCGTCCTGCCATACTAAACTGCTTTGGATATTGGAAGAGAGAGCAGGGAAACCTGCTCTCTCTTCCAATATCCAAAGCACATTGCTTTTCCACATGGGGAGCAGCATGTTAGCTGCTCCCCATGTGTAAAGCAATGCCGGCTCCCGTAGGACACGGGGAGCCGGCGGGACTGTGGGGGTTTGGGGACCCCCACAGTCCCCAACGAGAGGCCAGCCCCGGGGGATGGGGTCCCCGGGGCAAGTAATGGCCCGGGAGGGGGCCACGCGGCCCCCTCCCCAAAAAATAATTAAAAAAAAAAACGGAAAGGCCGGCCCCGGGGGATGGGGTCCCCGGGGCCATAAATGGCCTGAGGAGGGGGGCCACGCAGCCCCCCTCCAAAGAAAAAAAAAAAAAACGAGGCCATGCCCTGGGGGATGGGGTCCCCGGGGCCAATACAGGCCCAGGGAAGGGGGGCCACGCGGCCCCCTTCCCGTTTTTTTTTTAAATATTTAATTAAAAAAAGGGGTAAGGCCCTGGGGGATGGGGTCCCCAGGGCATAAAAACTGGAAAAAGGAAGGGGGCCACAGAGCCCCCTTCAGGGGACAAAAAAAAATTTTAAAAACGATCTGGCCCGCAGGCCCCGCCCCCTTCCTTCACCACTCTGCAAACGCGCCCCTGGCGCGTTTGCAGATGAGAAGTAATTCCCGTTCAATACTGGAGGTCCCTGGGGGCCAACTAGCCCACCAGGAACCTCCAGTATGCGCCAGGGGCTGCCTTGCATAGAGGTGTACAGAGGCCACGCCCCTTTTACACCTCTCTGCAACGCAGCTCTGTGGCGCTTAATGGAGGTAGCTGGTGGGCTAGTTGCACCCCAGGGACCCTCAGGATTTAAGGGGACTTAATCCTCCGACTTAAAACGCGCCACGGGGCGCGTTTGCACAGTGGTGAAGGGAGGGGCGGGGCTTCAGGTGACATGTGTGCAAACAGGCCCCGTGGCGCGTTTTAAGATGGGGAATTAAATCCCCTTCAATCCTGAGGGTCTCTGGGGCCAACTAGCCCAACAGGTACATCCAGAAAGCGCCACAGAGCTGCGTTGCAGAGAGGTGTAAAGGGGTGTGGCCTCTCTACACGTCTCTGCAACGCAGCCTCTGGCGCATACTGGAGGTTCCTGGTGGGCTAGTTGGCCCGTAGGGACCCACATGATTCAAGGGGACTTAATCCCCCAACTTAAAACGCGCCACGGGGCGCGTTTGCACAGATGTCACCTCAGGCCCCGCCCCCTCCCTTCACCATTGTGCAAATATTCTTCTAAAATCATCCGAAATACGAATTCCGATTTACTCACCTGTTATAAGGAGAGACCTCAGTGCTGTATCTTTCAGCCCAGTACTAATCCTGAAAAGTAATTTTAACCGTACTTACCAGTAACTTGAATTTCCTTCCATAGGATATCATTGACTGGTTTCACTTGGAAATTCTTCTAAGTGTGGAGTTTTGGAACTTTAAAATATTCCTCTAAAATCAGCCGAAATACGAATTCCGATTTACTCACCTGTTATCAGGAGAGACCTCAGTGCTGCATCTTTCAGCCCAGTACTAATCCTGAAAAGTAATTTTAACCGTACTTACCAGTAACTTGAATTTCCTTCCATAGGATATCATTGCCTGCTTTTTGCTGAAAAAGTTTCTAAGTCTTGATTTTTGAAACATACAAATATTCCTCTAAAATCAGCCGTAATCCGAATTCCGATTTACTCACCTGTTATAAGGAGAGACCTCAGTGCTGCATCTTTTAGCCCAGTACTGGTCCTGAAAAGTAATTTTAACCGTACTTACCAGTAACTTGAATTTCCTTCCATAGGCTAACATTGACTGGTTTCACTTGGAAATTCTTCTAAGTGTGGAGTTTTGGAACTTTAAAATATTCATCTTTAATCAGCCAAAATACGAATTCCGATTTACTCACCTGTTATCAGGAGAGACCTCAGTGCTGCATCTTTCAGCCCAGTACTAATCCTGAAAAGTAATTTTAACCGTACTTACCAGTAACTTGAATTTCCTTCATAGGCTAACATTGACTGGTTTCACTTGGAAATTCTTCTAAGTGTGGAGTTTTGGAACTTTATAATATTCCTCTAAAATCAACCAAAGTACGAATTCCAATTTACTCACCTTTTATCAGGAGAGAACCCAGTGCTGCATCTTTTAGCCCAGCACTGACCCTGAAAAGTAATTTTAACCGTACTTACCAGTAACTTATATTTTCTTCCATAGGAATCCATTGTCTGGTTTTCAGCAGAAAAGTTTCAAAGTGTCGATTTTCACAAACTACAAATATTCCTAAAAAATCGCCTGTATGACTTAAACGCATTCTTTCAACTGTTTACAGGAGATGCACCAGTGCTGGATCCAGGATCCAACACTGAGTAAGAAAAAGTAACGTTAACAGTTTTTAACTTCTAAGTGAATTTCCTTCCATAGGATAACATTGGTGATTCTATGAGAAAAAGTTTCTAAGTGTGAACTTTTAAAGTACAATAATATTCCTTAAAAATCACGACTGTAACCAAAACGCTTTTACTCAACTGTTTACAGGAGATGTCCCAGGACTGAATCTAGGATCCAGTCCTGTGGTTAGAAAAGTAATCCATAAAGTAACTAATTGCATTTAACTAGAAATTCACATTGAGCTGAATGTTGCATTGTGTTTGAAAATGTGTTGCCCATTGCAACAACTGTAACTACTGTACTTAAAAGTCTATTGCCTATGTGCAAAGTATTTAAACTAAAGTAATTCATTCTGAGAAAGTATTTTTGTAATGTAATGTATAATGTAATTACAATGTAATTTAAAAAATAAAATATGTAAAAAAAATTGTTTCTAAAAATGTATGAAAAACATTTATATAACAATTAATACATTTAAAAATTGACATTTACAAAACCTTTGAAATTCACTGAAAAAACCGTAGGTTTCAGACATGTTATAGTTACAAATTAGCATTTAAAAAACCTTTGAAATTCACTGAAAAAACCATAGGTTTCATGGACGTTATAGTTACAAATTAGCATTTAAAAACCTTTGAAATTCACTGAAAAAACCATAGGTTTTAGGGACAGTTATAGTTAGTTGGACATTGCACTCGTACAAAACCCGTGAAATTCCCCGTTATAGTTAGTCCAGCTAACTATAACTCGCGCCCCGCAATGCACTGCTGATGACGTCACATATTACATCACTCATGACATGGTCAGTGACATCACTGATGACATCACTGATGACATCTCAAATGACATCACTGATGACATCATCCACGTGATAATCTGATGCACCTCCTCACACCCTAATATAACCTTTGATACACCCACTCTAAAATACAGACTGCCATTCGCAAAACCATAGACACTCCAACACCAATAACTACATACCCACTCACTGATTCTTAGGTCTACGCACACATCCACTCACTCACCCGTACAGTCACTCATACTTATGGTCACTCAGTACAGGACTATCATATGCACTCATACTCCTATATAGACACTCAAACACCGCCACTCATCCATAGAGGTACTCACACACCTAGTCAGTCATGCAAATAATTAAACACACTACCATTTACTCACCTATACAGTTATACACACACCAGCTCACTTACTCATACAAATACTAGCACATTCTTACGCTCTTATGCAATCACTGATACAAGCACACACTCATCCATACAGCCACTATCACAATCACTCACTCTCGCTTAGAGCTATTTATATACTCCAACACACATATATACTGCCTTTCACATATGTAGTTACTCACACATGTACCACTGGGACATACATTCACTCACTAACACACTCTTACACACACTTACCCACCCATACAGTCTATCACAGATGCACTCTTGAAACCATCCACCCAGTGAATCACCCACTCACACATCTATGCACAGAGTTGCACACACCCCTCCCACACAAACACTCAGGCACCCATACAGATACTCAGACAAGCATTCAATAACTCATATAGACACTCATGTAGCTATTCACAAACACATGCAGCCACTTACACAGCAACAGACAGACGGATACAGACATTCACCCAGTTTAGTCACTAACCCATGCATTCAGTAAGATACGTTAAATCACTCACTTATAGAGTCAGTCACGCACCTACTAAATCATCCATACAGACCCTTACACACCCACTCATTCTTCAATACGTCTTTTCCTATATATATTAAAAATATTTAAACTTTACAGAAACACACAGTCACTGGATGATGTCATCAGTGATGTCATCAGTGATGTCATTTGAGATGTCATCAGTGATGTCATCAGTGATGTCACTGACCATGTCATGAGTGATGTAATATGTGACGTCATCAGCAGTGCATTGCGGGGCGCGAGTTATAGTTAGCTGGACTAACTATAACGGGGGAATTTCACGGGTTTTGTACGAGTGCAATGTCCAACTAACTATAACTGTCCCTAAAACCTATGGTTTTTCAGTGAATATATATATATATATATATATATATATATATATATATTGGCGGTTGCCAGTAGATAGTTATAGTTAGGACCAGGTTCCATAGGAAAAGCATTTTCTGACTTGACTATTCTCAGACACAGTCACAGACTCATGGACCCAATCACAGACCCACTGAGAGTCATGCATCCACTCACTGATGTACTCAAAGACTCATACACCCACTCACAAATCTGCGCCCACTCACAAACCTACTCACACAGTCATGCACCCACTCGTATACCTACTCAGAGACGCATGCCCAGTCACAGGCCCACTGAGAGACTCACAATCCACTCACAGACCTACTCAGACAGTTATGATGCACCTATCCAAGGAATGTATCACTGATGCAAAAAAAAGAGAGTGAATTGCACAGCATTGCCTTTATTTTGATAACAATTTAATGCAAATAAGAATTGTTGTAGGATTGTAAGATTCTACACAACACTTTGTGTTGCGGTTGCCTCACCAAAAGCCATACTAACACAACTCAAAGTGTTAAGCAATTTTGCTCTAAATGTTGAAGCTGAAATTGAATTTAGTAACATGTAAGTGTGAAATATTGTCAGACTATATCATATAATAAAGTAATAACATAATTTATTTTACTGAAATAGAAAACATGTTTTGTTCAATACATAAATACAGCTGATCTTTGTTTTTCATCTTCTATTTCAGAGGAAGAACAAGTTTCTCCTGAGCTACAGGCTGCCACTCGTGGGTCTCCTGACCTCCACTTCAACCTCCCCTGCTTGAGTGATGTGAACATCAATGATATCCTGGAAGTTCTCAATGGTTCTCCTCCCATCCTAGCAAGGGATGAAAACATTGCTGTGTCTCCAGCACTTTTTCACCTGTAACACTTGCCCAGCATGCTTTAGAGTATCATGATTATCCAGAAGTAGACTTTGAAAGAAAAGTGTATATGGTACAGCTGTGGATGAAGGAACAGGTCATGTCAGGGATGGAAACATTGTTGAGCACTCTAGAAGAAGTCCAGAGGTGTCTGAGCCCCAACAATAGCTTGGCTGAGGCTATCACAGATATCCATTCTTGGCTCCATGGAACTGATGAGTCTCTAGCTGACATTGCTGGTATCATGAAAGAGAGGAGCGAAAAGCTACAGGCTTCTCCTGCATGGAATAGTGATGTTGTCAAGGTCAAGCAGCTATGGCTTAACAGTTCCTCCATCCAGTCTTTCTAACATTGAATGGAGTTCAAGATGGACTCCTTCATTACCACCATGAGTGCCCTCAATAGAAATATTGTTGCTGTATTACAAAATCAGTAGTCCCTTGCCAGGGCATATTATGCAAGCTTCAGAGAACTCACTAATGTTTTATCCACCTTGCAACTTACATCTTAGTCCTCTGATGAATTGGCATTAGGCAAAGGTCCTCCAATGCCTACTCCTCAACCACAAGGTAAGGAGCATGCATAATCATCAGAGGATGGAGATGCAGGACTCACTAGTTGGCGACGTAGGGCTGCTAAATGAACATTTGTGAGTTGCTCTTGACCAGTTTCCTTCTTGGTCCGGTTATGGCCACTGTTGTTGCTCGACTGTTTATTTTGAAAACATATTGATGTTAGAAAGCATCCTTCTTAAATAATTGTAATTTGTAACATTGTTTTCAGTTTTTTTTTTACATGAAACATTTGTTTGTATTGTAAACATATTAATTGGTGTAATGGTTTTCCTCTTTTGTAAAGT
Organism: Calotriton arnoldi; assembly: GCA_963921515.1. Taxonomy (NCBI): domain Eukaryota; kingdom Metazoa; phylum Chordata; class Amphibia; order Caudata; family Salamandridae; genus Calotriton; species Calotriton arnoldi. Next base: position 1,293,639 of record CAWUFW010002810.1, on the reverse strand, counting down.
TGAGTTTCCTTTTTGTGTCAAAAACGGTACTCATCTATTAAGTTTAATTTAACAAATTTGTTGACTGTAGATGCATATTGTTTTTTGTGTCTTTATTTCTAACAAACATTTTCCCATGTTTGAAACATTGCCAGGGATTTTTTTAGGATAGTCCTTAATAGACTTATAACCCTACTTTGTTTTGGACTAACACTGACAAATTTGAAGCAAATCTTAATGTTAAAGGGCAGATAGGTTAACGTGTCGCTTATTCTCCCATAAGTACAACACATGTATCTGATTAAGGCATGCATGTCTTTAGAAATAGCATTAACATAAAAATACTATTTTTTGCTTACATATATTCACATATGTTGAAGTTTCTAATATAACACATATCTAAAAATGATTCAGAACTACATGACTCCTATTCACCCTCTCATTAAAGCTACCCCTATTTTGAAGGCCAAACATCAACTTACAGTTCATTAGTGCTAATCAGTAGTAAAATGCTTGTGCTGCAACTTTAACAATTTGCCAATGAATAAACATTTGACTGCCATTTGTGAATGATCTATACTTTAAACATATATTTGTCACTTGTTTGGCTGGGCCAGTAAGTTAACTATCTACATAGTTAAGCATTAGCCTTTGTGGAAGTCAGAGCAGGTGCACCAAAAACATGCATTTTTTCCTACCATAGTAGATGTAATTGCCATCTTAGTGACCACACTTCAACCTATGTGATTCTACCCTTGTGACATTTAGAAACATAATTTTTTACAAACATTTTACTAAGTACATTTAAGCAGTGTTTGGAGGATTTACAATTCGTATAAGTACATTTTTCTTAATAAACATGTCCATACTTCTATAAGGATGGATTTAATATAATACTATAAGGATGACTGCCTGCCCCATAGGTAAACAATAAACGACATCCAGAATTTGATCACAGCTGGAACTGGAACATTGTTTGTGTCCTCTACTCAGGCTGGGTCCAATCACAGTGTTTGTGGAAAGTGGCCCTGACGTGATTTACATTTCCCACAAAGGAGATTTAACATATCTACTTGTACAATAATGTATGTGTTACAGTATATTTGAAAAGTTAAATAAATATGTAGGCATTTCTTTTAGCATGCCATACAGTAACAGCAGGATTATTGTGTATGTTGACTGATTCAAAATATCTTCACATTGCTTATGGTGTCTAAAACATTTGACCACACACAGGCTGATTGTGTACATAAATGAATTACGCACTATGCACAATTAGCCTTGGTATTTTGTCCCCTTGTCTACTGAGGTAACTGCAAGGCTCATTGTTTTTGCCTTCAGTTCTAGCTACCCACAACTGTTATTTCAGAATTACCTGTTACTACTGCACTGGACTTTGAACCTGGTGCTGTCCTCTGCATAATTGTGGGTTTAGGCACCAGTGTTATTCACAAGGCCAATGTCCCTTGTTTGGCCTTAAATAATCATAACAGCTCAACAAAACTCTTTATTCAAAGAATATGAGCTTTGAAAATGGATGCAAGATCACCAGTTGCCTGCATAGTAATTCCAGCAATGGTGCGTTGTTGTTCAAAAAGTGATTGCTGTACATCTTGCTCTGAGTTTTAGCACAGGATTTTTAGGTCAAGCGTGAGCCAGTGTGCAAGCGCTGCTTTGCGAAGAACTGTGGTAGTTCAGTACGGAGAGAAGCTTCGCTCACCCCCCCGCCCTTATTTTTCATTGGCTTGTGAGTCTGTCCTTTGTAAATACTGTCTTCTGATTCATTATGAGGCTTGTTAGTCCCTCCTTAGTACAGCCATGTCATCATTTGTATCGTCCCATGGCAACTGGCCCCTTTACTTGGTTGTTACACGGGCGTGTACTATTTCGTTTAAGCCGCCGCTTTATCCAGTGGGCAGCCTGGCCGCCTGGTCCTGGGAGCTGCCAGAGATCGTCCGGGTGGTGCGGATCCTCTGGAAGTCCAAGGTTGCGCTGCAGGGCCCGTGGCCCAGGGAGCAGCTGGAGCCGGAGGCCGCCGCAGGAGACGGACCAGGTAAATGTGCTTGTTTTCTTTCTTGGCAATCAAGCCCTGGCGAGGGTCGCCTTCCTTCATCTCTCTCTTCTTGGGTTTCCGCTCGGCTGCGTGTAACATGAGCATCGCCCGAGTTCACATATGGGTCCCTAACGCACAGTGAGCGCAGAGTTTACTGGAAGGATGGTGGGGGGCGGTACAGCCGAGCCTTTCTTCCAGAGCTACCCCTACCGTCCTGCTGCCCATCTCGGAGACGCATTGTCAGTCAGGGACGCGGAGCTGCTACCAACACAGCTCACACGGCGGCCACACACCGAGCAGGAAGCAGCAAGTTCGAACAAGTCCAAGGGTTTAAGTGCTGGGTCAAACAACCTGATACTAAAATACAACTCACTTCTTCCAGTGCAAACTTTTTGTTCTTCCCTTCTCTGTTCATTCTGCCCAGAAAACGTCAAAGGCAAGCGTGGACCCGTCTCTCTTCAGCAAAGAAAAATGTTCAATGTCACGACCCCGCTGCACACATGAGAAGGAGAATAATACTAAATTCCCTAACTGAGCGCTTGATGGGGTACACATCTCAGAAACAGCAAAACGAAGAGATGTTATATTTGGTAGCTTCTACTCCGTACCACTCCATACCCTTTCTCTAGCTCCTCAAAAGGAAATAGCAAGTTGCTAAAATCAATGGTCCTCCAGTGTTCTGTTTTCCAAGTCCTGCATCTTTAAGGATCATCAAGAGACATTCCAGAAGGCTGCTTTGTTTTATGACATCTGCCTGTGGTTGGAGCTCTTATGTGACATCATTCACAGGGTGGCCCTTTAATGAACTAAATGGGGGGGGGAGGCAGCAAGGGATTAATTAACCTATGGTGCGGGTGGGATGTCATTGAGCTGCTCTCGGTCATTCTAAAGAATTAACATCTTGGAATGGAAGCATGAGGTTATGTTGTGTTACGTCATTGTATGGTGTGATATCTTCTGTTTCTTTGGGGTGACGTCATGGAATGCTGTAATAATCTGTTATGGCTTCTGGTGGTGCTGCAGTAGTGGCATGTGGTGCTATTGTATATTATTTTGTTACAGCATGTTTTGTCCTTCTATTTATTGTAATGTAATGTCAAATTGTTAGGAAGTCTAGAAATGCAAACAAGAAAAAAACAACAAGACAAGCATTTAAAGCTATACTATACACACCACGTTTGGGGTAGTTCGGGCTATATACACACCAATACTCATAAAGCTTGCCCTGTCCCTTCAGAAGATAAATTAATGTTGTTACGATATTTCTTCCTACGAGATTCTATTGAAGTTATGATTTGCTGTGGTGGTATGCTGAGATGGAGTTCTTGTGCATTATGTCGTGGTATATTTTGTTATGGTATGTTATATTGCATTACTGTAATTTATATCATGATATCGCATATAATGACACAATTATATGTGACTCGTGTTTAAATAGTCTGTTATCTATGTCATCTAGCCATCTGCTCTTAAACCGAAATATCTACTTTTTTCTGAGTCATACCCCACGTATCCAGTGGCCTAAAGTTACCAGTGTGTGACATTTGGCCGCTATACAAAACCCTTAACAAGATAAATAAAGCCATGCCGCGATAGTGGTTTGCAGTTTTGTGCTGATATAACAGTGTGTTGTTTCAATGTAATGATGCTATGTTTTCATATTATCATGTTACAATGTTCTGTTACGAGGTTATGTTCTGATGTCATGATTTGATATGCTGTTGTTGTGTGGCGTTAGGGTGATGTGGTGTGGCGCTCATTGCTGTGGTACATCACGGCATTTTACGCTCTGCAGGATTTAAAATACACCGGGATGGCACCAAAATGCCTTCAGGGGTTCTGCTGCCCCCCACAATTTTGTGTCGTGTAGTGTGCCAGCTCTTCCAGATCATAAACACCGTTCTGCCTTACTGCTAACTATGATGACCTGGGATTGTTCACTGTGAGGAGCAGATAGACCTATGCTATTTGAAGGTATTAACTGTACAGTGCCACTTCATCAACTATATTGTATCAGAGTGTACAACCCTAACATTCTTAATTGTATTGGCACCTCAAAAATCACAACATTTAGAACGTCAACCAGTTGAACTATCACACACTACAATAGGAAAAGGAGGTTGTCACGCCAAAAGGTGCACCCTCAATCAAAAAGCACACCAAGGGGCCCATTAGGATGGCGGGCGGAGGCACCACCGCACAGTGCTGGCAGTGGCGGAAAATGCCATTTACCGCACGCCAGCAGCGGTCTCCACACCCGCCATATTAGTATGGTCAAACACAGCCCATTTCCCGTCCGCCGTGGTGCGACGCGAACCGCCATAAAAATGCGCTGTCTACCGCGGCGGTGGGAGCCAATGGAGAGCCACCGCCGTGCAGAATGACGTTCCGACCGCCGTACAAATCAGGATGCCCCAAACAGCCAGTCGCACTGCAGCGGAGAAACCGCCCAACCAGAGACGGCGGAAGCACGACAGCGGAGCGTGAAACCTGATTCCCTGTCTCATCCGCCCAGTCCCGACCGCAATGGATCCAGCTCTACATGTCTTCCTGGCGCTGTACCTGATACACTACCAGCAACTCATGCACCGTCGCGGACGTCGCCGCAGGTACGCAATAACACAACTCCGCACACAACAACAACACACAATTCATGGGCAGATATAGGGTTCCTGTGCACACCAGACACCCTGGTGGGTACAGGAACACATCCAGGAGTGTACCCACTCATGTCCCACCCCTCCGCATCCAGGTCACCCACCAACCGCGATCTTGATGTAATGTCCCGGTCACGTCACCGCAGCGGTGAAGACGTGGGAAAACATGCGCACAATACAGAAGGCAGGGCCAGCGCCAGGCATGGGCAGTGCACAAAGATCATAGGGCCACACCTCCACCCTCCACACAACAGGCCCCCACCCCAAACATGAAGGGACATGCCATGTACCAACCCTATGCTCCTCCATGCACAATAACCAGCCAGGTAAACCCACACCCTGCACCACACACAAAACAACTAGGGAGACAGCACAGCAGGTGGGGCTGCAGAGGAACACACAGCACAGAAGCACAGGGCCAGGGCAACCCACACACCACACCTACACCACACTCATAGCAAGAAAACAGAGTCCAAGCACAAAATTAACACTCATACAGATAAGGAACAATCACTCACCTGAACACACAGCCTGCCAAGTCACACAGACATACCCCACACTGACACACAGCCACATACACAGACCAGATGTCAGCAGCAATGGAGGACAACAAATAGGAAATCTAAAGTGAGGTGCACACAAATGGAAGGCCAAGGAGCTAACCACTAAGCATGTGTACACCACATGCAAGAGAAGGAACATATAACAACACCCTCAGCCCATCAAATCACACATGGCTGGCACAGTGAGTGAAGTCAAACCACAGTCACCTCAGTGCAACAACTCAGGGAGACAGCAAGGGAGCCCATGTACAGGCACAGGGATGAAAGGAAGGGTCTGAAGTCAAACAGTGAACAGCCACATATCTGTATCCAACTACCTGACAGGTGTATGTCAGCAGCACAACACACAGGGCCCATTGTAACACTCCATGACTGTCAAACACAAGTAGGAACCTTCACACATACCCCACCCCCCTCACACCTGCAGCACACAACACCAGTGTCCAACACACAGAAGGATGCCAATAATGTCCAGTCAATACACTGACAAACAACCACACTCCCTGGGGGGTATCCACAAACATCACACACACACACCCAGGGATGCCTGAACCAATGCTTGCACAAAACCAACAGCCAAACACAAAACTCCATAACAACACACACAGAAGTACAACCAGACCTGACCTGTGCAGCAAAACTGTGGGAAGGCAATGGGAGCCCAGACAGAACAGGAGTACACAACCTCATCAGTCAGGAACAATGCACAGACAACATACCACAACACAGACAAGAAGTGCATCACCACAAAACAATCATGGACACAAACTGGGAGAAATGGGCCTACAATGATACACAGACAGACATACCACACCACCCATAAAGCCAACATGGTGTCATAATGTACCACATGCTTGCACATGCACAATAATGACAACTGACAGCTCAAATATGAGAGGAGAAAACACCCAGGTAGCACCCAAAACAAGCCCAGGAACAAGAATAGCCCTAAGTGCATGTGACAGACACACAAGTAATGCACACTACACTGGCAAGACACAACTGACTGAAACACAACACACCAACAAAACACACACACTGACATGCAAATAGAACAACACACACAGAGCATCTGTCAGCTGCAAGAGACAACACAGCCCAAACACTGCCCACATCCACATCAAACACACAACAGATGCACATGCCAATACATCACATTGCAAACACAGCAGGACATCAGGGGATGCACACCAGGCAAGGACAAGGCAACATACACTCACAGCACTGCATGCACGACAAGCAGTGTGTGCACACTAAACCTACCAGTTCCACACAGATATGAGTGACACACCATGAACACCCACACCAATCAGCACAGCACACAGACAACATCACACTCAGGAAGTGAAGCAGTACCTCAGCAAACACACATACAGCTAACACAACACCCACAGATGCACAAGTCTGGGACACCCAGGTGAAAACAACATGACCAGAGGACTGTGCAGCACAAACAGTTGAACTGCATATGAACAACCATGGCTGCAAAACAGTACCAGAAAATCACATATAACCAATAGGGAAACTGTCATGAGTGGCACATTGGTCCTGTGCACAGATCAGCACCACAAAGCATAGTGTATAAATGAATTGATGGGGAGGCACACACACTGGCAACCCAAGGGGACAGCTGACCTGAGAGTGAAGTGTTGTGTACGTCAGTAGTGGACATGGCAGGAGTGCACCATACACAAATAGATGGAGTGCAGACTCACAATGGGTAGGCATCAGAAGCACAGATAGGGGATGGTATGACTCCACACCCCACATGCCATACTGGAGGCAAAAAGGCCCAAGTGACAGCAATGCATGAGAAAACACACCCACAATGTCAGTGTGGCCGAGCAGGTCTGCACAGTGACCACAAAGAGTATCAAGACACATGGCTGATCAACAAAACACAACACTGAATTGCCAGTCACACACTCTGCATACCCACAATTGCCACCAACAACAAGTTGGAGTCCCCCAGAAGTGCAAGGACACACCAACACACTGCACAGTGCACAACCTACAACTCCCACATGTGCACACAATCACAAGCACAGGACTGACCAATCAAACAAACAGGCACTCAAATCCTGGCTGACACATGTGTGCAGTTGACATTGCAGGGGCACACACACATCAACACTACCGACAAAGTCACCCCCTTCACACTGCACACTTCTTGACCACCCAAGTGCACACATAGAAATCAACCCATGTGACTAGGATGACTGGCCATCACAAGATGACCATACACCAACACTGCTGTGCACACATCAAGTAAGATCACACATACATGATGACCCTGGCCAGCCTGCCTGCAATCCTGTGGATAGAATCCTACCTTGTGCTGGCAGTGCATACAAACATGACGTGTACAACATAGCTAACCTGACAAAAGAATGAGTATGATAACAGTAGTTCATCACAAACCACCATCATTGCACCCCCAAGCCTCAGAGTCAACAAAAACTGAAGTGCCTGTCACCCCTGTAAAACCCTTAAAAAGTGAGACAAGCCATTGGCAATGTTGAAGTAGCATACAGAGCATGTGTCACCGTAAACCATACCCACACAAAAAACCCTTTATTCAGCAAGGACACTGACAAAACAAACAACAGGAGTAACTGTCTTTATTCACATATTACACAGATAGGCACCAATAGTAGACAAGAGCAAGGCCAGTGGCCAGCACAAAGTGCAGATGAGGCACATGAGAAGCTGCACAGGGAAGGGGCACACAGCAGTGAACATCAAGGCCAGTGGCCAGTCCAAGGTGCAGATGAGGCACATGAGAAGCTGCACAGGGAAGGGGCACACAGCAGTGAACATCAAGGCTAGTGGCCAGTCCAAGGTGCAGATGAGGTACATGAGAAGCTGCACAGGGAAGGGGCAAACAGCAGTGAACATCAAGGCCAGTGGCCAGTCCAAGGTGCAGATGAGGTACATGAGAAGCTGCACAGGGAAGGGGCAAACAGCAGTGAACATCAAGGCCAGTGGCCAGTCCAAGGTGCAGATGAGGTACATGAGAAGCTGCACAGGGAATGTGTGTGACTGTACCCTGCCATGGTCAGCAACACAGTCAGGGGGCTAACAATGGGCAGTCCAGGCACCGCTGTGGGAGAGACAGGTGTGTGAGGGGGACTTCCACTCAGACTTGGCTGTCAGTCGGACTGGGAGGTGGCTGAGTGTCGGGGACAGTTGGAGGACTGGACCGGGAGAGAGAGGCCCAGCTGAGGTAGAGCCATCAGTGGCTTTGGAAGCCGGAGGGCTGCTTGGACCAGGTGGTGTGGTGGCACGTGCAGGTGGAGTCATGCTGCCGTGAGACACAGTGTGGGTGGGAGATTGTGGAGGGGTGCCTTTCCACTTCTTGGGGATTCTAAATGGCTTCCCTGTCTTGGTACTAGTGGTAAGTGGGGCGGACACAACAGGCACACTCACCACCAAAGCTACATCAGGTGCAGACGGTGGCCCTCCCTCTGGGGACATGCTGGATCCAGCGGTACACTTGGCCTGGCCTTGCCTTTGCCCCTCCATCCCCTGTTTACCAGGTGTCCCCCCTACAAGGCCCTCCTTTCCCTGCTTCACAGGGCTCTGGATGGGAGTTGAGGTCGTGGGTGAATCTGCCTTGGAGCTTTTCTTATGTGTACTCTTAGCAGGCACCAGCTTCTCAGCAGGCACAGAAACTGTCTGCTTGTCTTTGCGAGACGCTTTTGGGACAGGACAGTCCTTGGCTGGGGATGCCTCTGAGGCATGTGAGCCTGAGGCCTGCTTCTTGGCTTTATTGCCCTGGGTGTCGCCTGACGGGCTTTTGCCTTTGCGCTCTGGTGGGGCTTTAGTTTTCTGTGGGGATGGTGTCTGCGCCCTGGACCGCTTGGGCTGCTGCTGCTGTGTGCTGCGTGTGCTGTATCTTGCCCTTGAGGTCTGTGGTGTGTGGTCACTATTGTCAGATGTAGCCACTGGCAGGGGGGAGGCCAAAGGGACTGGAGCTGGACTCTGTGACTGTGCCAGCTGAATGGCTGTCGTCACTATGGAGGACAAAGCTTGGACAGTCCGGTGTAGCCCACCCACGTCTGAATGAATGCCCTCCATGAAAGCAACGACCTGTGCCAATTTTTTGTCGTGGTCTAGGAAGGCGTTGATGAGAGTTGTCTGGCCCACACACAGCTGGCGCAAAAGGTCCACAGACTCAACACTGAGGGCAGCAGGGGAGACAGGGGCAGGGGCAGCGGTGCCTGGGGTGAAGGACACTCTTCCCTTCTTACTGGTGCAAACACGGCCAACACAAGTGGAAGTAGGTGGGAGGGTGGGCGCTGGACGCTGTGTGGTGGAAGAGGATGCAGAGTTCCCGCTCCCTGTGCCCGCCAACAGAGATGTGTCACCGCTGGTGTCAGATGACGTTGAGGTTGGTGTCTCTGGCTGTGATTCCTCAAGCAGACTCCTGTCCCCCTCCGAGGCGGTTGTTACATCAGTGTCACTGTGCTCGTGTGTAGCAGTCGTGCTTGATGCCTCACCACTGGTGTCCGTCCTTCCTTGCCGACGGGAGATGCTGCATGAGAGAGAGAGATGTAGGGTCAGTTCATTGACATCAACACAACCATCATATGCAAGCAAAGCACTAAACAAGATAATGATATCTCCATGTTGCACACCACCCTGTGCAGTAACATTGTGCAACCTCTATTCTGAATTCGAATTCTGCGTGTTATCAAGCAAACGTGGCATAAGTGAGCCATGTGATGACCACACAGCCAAATTTCCTGCCGGTGGCTCCGTTTAACCAGACACACAAATACCTCTGAGCACACCTAGGGCCCTGAGGGGGGCAAAGATGTACCTCCCAACATGTTGCCACTGTCACATCTGGAGGGAGCAGAAGGGGACAACACAGATACAGACTACAACATAACAGTCCACAATGTCCATGAGCACATGCCATCCACCATGTCGTACTTTGGGACCAAAATACAGTCGCACATTGGTGTCAGATGTCTAGTCCTCACAAATCTGAGGTCAGGCAATGCACACATTGATGAAAGCACACTCAGATGATGCACATTGACGTTCCCTTCCATGGGATTTCCATGACTACCCCAATGCAGACGATGCTAGAAGGCCACGACTCAGAATGCAATGTCAAGGGCCATTACCCCAATGAGATGAGAAAGTACAGGTAGGGAATATGCATGACAGCTGCACCCAACACAGAGGCCACTTACAAGCCACTGGATCACACTACCAACATCACTGGGCCCAGCGATGGCCCAGGCTGTGAACACATGCAGCCACTCACAACCAAAGTCACCCTTCCCAGAATACTCACCCCCAGCTTGCTGCTGATGCTCCTTCAAACGTGCATCCAGCTCAGGCTGTGTCACAGCTAAGATGCGGGCCATCAGTGGTGTCACGCTCCTGCGCACCAACCTGCCAGTCCGAGGGAGCAGCCCCAGCATCATCTCCGCCACGTTCTTGCTCAGCCGGCAGATTTGAGAGCGTAAACAGTGCCTACACATGCGAGTCTGTACACATGCTGGTGGAAATGGAAGGGGCTGTGCACAATAGTATGACAATCTGCTGTGTCATAGATGAATGACCTCCAAGAGTGTCAACCTCGGGTATTGACATCCTGAGCATAGTGCTGAACTATAGATGATGTCAATTTTGAGTCAGACACAATTCCATCACTACCCTCTGGACGAAAACCCTTGCTAAGGCCACAGATGAGCCTGTGAAGGACATCAGGGACCCATACAGCCATTCACACAAGCAATTACTGTCCTGACTCCTGCATTACCAACTTGCTGCGTCACTGTATGGCTGACAAGACAATACATGTCCCTCCAATTCTGATGTTCAGGCAGGGAAACGTGTGAAATAGGCTACACACCCCTTTCACCTGGTGACAGCATGCTAGGCAGTGCATGACACAAACCCACACTCTCAGGCACATACTGCACCACATCAACGTCATGTGTGCACCCCCTGCACTCTCACTTCCACTCTGAAACACTTACCACGACATTTGGAGCACCATACAGCCTCCCATACTGTGTGAGCACCTCGTCCACAAGGACCTCCAGCTCCTCGGTGGTGAAGGGACTGGCACGGATCTTCTCAGTCCTCGACATCACTGTGTCCAGGAGACAGGAGCAGCAGCAATTGGTGGTGAGGCGTGGCAGGCAGCAGGTTCTGGAGACAGGAGCAGCAGCAGTTGGTGGTGAGAGGTGGCAGGCAGCAGGCTCTGGAGACAGGAGCAGCAGCAGTTGGTGGTGAGGGGTGGCAGGCAGCAGACTCTGGAGACAGGAGCAGCAGCAGTTGGTGGTGAGGGGTGGCAGGCAGCAGGCTCTGGAGACAGGAGCAGCAGCAGTTGGTGGTGAGGGGTGGCATGCAGCAGGCTCTGGAAGCTGTGGAAATGTGAGGCTCTTGCCCACACATATATAGCCCCCTGGGGTAGTTTCAGTGGTTCTAAGCTGCTGAAATTGCTGTGTCAGGTCAGCCTTTTTCAAATGCATCCAATGGCTGGCTCCGAGGTGGTGGAGCACGCCTACCGCGATTTTCAAAATTGCATTGGGCTACCGCGATTGCGGTTCCCATTGGCTGTAAGGGCATGGTCCATGGCGGTGACACACCACAGGGGCCAGGCAGTAGCTACCGCGATATGTGTGCCATGCATTTGAGCCAGTGACCGTGAAGTGGGTGGCGGAGCGTGCCAACCACCATTTGACCATGTATATATGCCAAACACTACCGCGATTGTGGCTTGGGCATTGGCAGTGACACACTGCAGGGGCCAGGCGGTAGCTACCGCGATATGTGTGCCATGCCTTGCTAAGAATGACCGGGATTTGGGTGGCGGAGCATGCCAACCGCCATTTGACCATGTGTATATGCCAAACACTACCGCGATTGTGGCTGGGGCATTGGCGGTGACACACTGCAGGGGCCAGGCGGTAGCTACCGCGATATGTGTGCCATGCCTTGCTAAGAATGACCGGGATTTGGGTGGCGGAGCATGCCAACCGCTATTTGACCATGTGTATATGCCAAAAACTACCGCGATTGTGGCTGGGGCATTGGCGGTGACACACCGCTGGGGCCAGGCGGTAGCTACCGCGATTTGTGTGCCATGCATTTGAGCCAGTGACCATGAATTGGGTGGTGGAGCATGCCAACCGCCATTTGACCATGTGTATGTGCCAAACACTACCGCGATTGTGGCTGGGGCATTGGCGGTGACACACTGCAGGGGCCAGGCGGTAGCTACAGCGATATGTGTGCCATGCCTTGCTAAGAATGACCGGGATTTGGGTGTCAGATCACATTGACAGCACTTATGGGCACGTCATGCAGTGTGAATGGCCAAAGGCAAGTCCTCCACAGTGCACAGTAGACACATGATTCATGGCACAAGATTGTGTACTCCATGCCAATTTGACCTTTACACCACTGCTGACTACACATGCCATGTTGTTGTATATGATTAGAAACATTTGCATGTACTCACATGTCACTTGTGATTTTCTGGGCATGTACACAGAACAGTGTTGTGATGGACTCTCCAATGGGTACACATGTCAATGTGTGAAAGGGCTGAGCAACTCACAGTGATGAATGTCTCACTACGCAATGTGCAGATTTGACTGTCTACTTTTCCTGGCTCATGCACATACTTGTCAATAAACGCACAGTGTTGGGTCATTGTATGGTTGATGTGTGCCCTGTGTGACTTACGCAAGAAGGTGTGGCAGGTACAGCAGCTATGTAGGAGACAGTAGTGTTGCAGTTTCACACATATGCTATTGGTACTACTCTCTGGGCTGCCCATGCAAGATGTGGCCATGTCCCTTTGTGCATTCACATAGTCGGATATTGTTTGTGAGATGCTAGCTGTGTGAAAAGTGGACAGGTGTACGGATGGTGTAGCTGAAGGTGTCCCTACAAGTAAGTTGTTTTGTAAGGTGTACTGTGATGCTAGTCATTGTTTCCATTGTGTCAGTCAAAACGTAAGTTGTCAGACACATTTATTTATTTTTATTTATTTTAGGAGTTTTATATAGCGCTAGCTGGACCCGAGGGTATCAGAGCGCTTCACAACAGGTAACTTATAAGCAAACAAGCAGTGCAGAAATCATAGTAGAGCATAGAGATTCGCGATGGGTAGAGTTCGAACAGAGGAGTGATTGAGCGGAAGGAAGCATGAAGAGTGCAGGTCACACAGAACGAGTAGCCGATAAGATTTCTTGTTCAGGGCGGAGGGAGGGGATAGGATTTCCAGCAGGGGTCCGGGGGTAGAGGATGTCAGTGTCACAGGACACAGAGTTAAAGTCAGATGGAGTGGCGGCTAAGGTACTTCCATGGATCCTATCGGTTCGCTAGTGAGCAGTCGAGGAAGAGGACTTTGAGCAGGCTTTTGAATTTTGCAAAAGAGGGGATCGTTCTGATGTGGGGGGGGATGGAGTTCAGGATTTTGGGGGCATTACCAGCAAACGACCTGCCCGCGGTTTTTTGTTTGCGTGTTTTTAGCGGGATGAGTAGCAGAGTATTGGAGCTCCTGAGGTTCCTGGACTGGCCGGCCCTTTTGAGTTTGGCGGCCAGGTATTCCGGTTTGCCTGTGTGAAGGGCTTTGTGCGTGAGGCAGGCTTTTCTGAAGCTGGCCCGCATTTCAATTGGGAACCATTTTAGTTCTCTGAGTGCGGGCGAGATGTGGTCGAATTTCTTAGTTCCGGTGACCATTCTGGCTGCTGCATTGAAGGTTGTTTTGAGGGGGTGAGGTGGGATTTTGCTGTACCGGTCAGGGTTGCAATCCCGTAGTCGAGTCTGGACAGCACCAGTGCTTGGGTGGCTTGTTGAAGGTCCTTGGGCGGGAGGAAGGGTTTTATTTTGTGCAGTAGCTTCAAATTCAGGAAGGCGCTTTTAGCGGAACTTGTAATGTGTTTGTTCATGTCCAGTTTCGGGTCTAGGGTGATACCTAGAGATTTTACCGATTGCGCCAGGGTGAGGTTACCATTGAGAGCATCAATAGCTTGGAGCCATTCTGCAATTTGGGGGTTCTCATCTTTTTTGGAGATGTGGAGTATTTCCGTTTTCTCTTGATTGAGTTTTAGATGATTACTTGAGAGCCAATGTTGTACCTCTCTGAGCGTGGCGTTGAGTCTCTGGATGTCATCAATGAAGGTGGTTTCCAGATATAACTGTGTGTCGTCAGCATATAGGTGGCAAGGGATGTTGGATTTTCTGAGTAGAGTGGTAAGGGGTTCAATGTAGATGTTGAAAAGCTGAGGGGAGAGCACTGACCCTTGTGGAACACCCCTGTTAACGGGGTGAAGGTCGGACTCAAAGTTTTTGATTTTTATTCTTTGTGAGCGGTTGTGGAGGAAGGAAGAGAACCAGTGTAGGACCGTCTCTTCAAGACCTGCCCTTTCTTGTAGAACCTTGATGAGAAGTTTGTGGTCGACCGTATAGAATGCAGCTGATAGATCCAAGAGAATGAGAAGGCAACACTGGTCCGAGTCGAGTGACTTGTGTAAATCGTCTATGACATTAAGGATCGCGGTTTCAGTGCTGCAGCCTTTTCTGAAGCCCGATTGGTGGGGATCTAGAAGGTTGATGTTGTCCAAGTGTTGGGTCAGTTGTGGAAGTACACATCTTTCCAGGATTTTGGACAGAAGAGGTAGGTTTGAGACAGGTCTGAAGTTATTCGGATCCTCAGTGTCTAGGCCGGGCTTTTTCAGCAGTGGCGTGACTTGACCGACTTTGAGGCAGTCTGGTACGACTCCTGATCTTAGGGAGCTGTTTATGATCTTGCACCATAGCGGGGCTAGGACGAGCTTCAGGTCCTTGGTCAGTTGAGGGGGTAGCTGATCAAGGGCGTGGGATGAGGGCTTAGCGCTGGAGATTAGTTTGACTATCTCTGCTTCCTGAATGGGAATGAAGGAGGACCAGTGTTTTGGGGGGTTCATGGAGGCGCTGGTTTCAAGCATCGGGTTCTCGGTGGAGGGGATGTGATTGGTGCCTAGTGAGAGATCGATCTTGGCAATTTTGTCGTTGAAAAAGATGGCGAAGTTGTCACACAGTTCTTTGGATGCCTGAATTGGGGAGGCAACGGGCTTGTGTGTTTGTTTCCTGATGATATTGAAGAGCTCTTTAGGTCTGTTTTTTGCATTGTCTAGCGCGGAGCAGAAGAAAGATTTTTTTTGTTCTTAATGTGCTTTTTGTACTTCCTGCGGGCTGCTTGGAGTTGATCGCGGTGGATGGCGGTGGGATTGTTCCTCCAGAGTCTTTCTGAGGCTCTTAGTTGTCTTCTTTCTTCATTGATGTCAGTGGTGAACCATGATCTGGATGGAATGCTCCTGTCTTTTTTTAGTTTCAGAGGAGCTAGTTGGTCCAGGATGAGCGTCATATTTGAGTTGTAGAGAGAGGTGAGTTCGGTAGTGGGGAGGTGCTCAGTGATGTTGGGGAGGAGCGAGCTTACCCTTTCTTCTAGTTCCGCTTGAGGGATCTGAGCTGTGTTTCTAATCCATTTGGGTGGGTCCTGCGTGGGGGGTTGAGTTGGGACCGATTGGTTGATGTGAAATAAAATGATGTGGTGGTCGGACCAGTCTACGGGAAGGATGTGGTCGATGGTAATTGGGCAATAATTGCGTCCAGGGTTGCTCCTCTGTGATGAGTTTCTTCTGAGCAGTGTTGGGTCAGATTATTTTCTAGTAGGAGGTTATTTAGGGTTTGAATTAGCGAGTTATTTGTTTCATTCCACCTTAGGTTGAGGTCGCCAAGAATTATGTTGTTTGAGTTTCCGAGTGAGCAATGGGCAATCAGGTCGGAGAGGTGTTCCCCGAATGCGGCGGTATTGCCTGGGGGGTGATACAGGAGGTGGCAAAGTGTTGGCCTGTTGTCACTTGTCTTGATGTTGGCTGTGAGACATTCAAAGGAGCTGTACAGGCAAGAGGCAGTTTCCGTAATGGAGATGTTATTCTTGTGTATGATTGCTATACCTCCTCCTCTTTGAACTTTTCTGTCTTTGTTGATCATTTTGAATCCAGGAGGCACCAGCATGTCCAAGTTAGGGTAGGAGAGATTGTTGAGCCAAGTCTCCGTGATGAATGCTATGTCTATATCGTGGGAGAGGATGGCTTCTGCTAGTTCGGTTGCATGTTTAGAGGCTGATCTGCAGTTTAGGAGCATGCAGTTGATGGGGGACCCTTCCTTGCTCTGATTCTTTGTAGATGGGGCCCTAAGTAGAGAAGTGAGGTGAGCAGGGGGTCTTGGGGCTTTCGGTGGAGGGTGGTCTCTTCCAACTCCAGTAATCACTTGGATCTTAGATTTGGGGGAGGTAGTGGAGGGAGAGTCGTTGGTTGAGGCTAGATCTGCCGCTTCCAGAGAGGACAGTGTGGCTTTTGATCTTCTGAGTCTCTCTAAGCGTTTCTCAGTAACCTTTCTTCTAGGGGTCGATGGCCGGGACCTGAGGGGGGCAGGGAGCCCGCTAGGGGGCGGCACCTTGGCAGGCCAGAGTTGGGTGAGATTTGGCGCTGTGGTGGGGGGATGTATGGGCTTTCGGACCGTGTCCAGGTTAGTTAAAATTTCGTTCAGGCCTCGGATTAGGATTTCAAGCTGAGTTTCAAGGTGGGTGAGGCAATGCATCAAGCTATCCGAGGTGGGAGGGAGGGTGTCTTGGGCAGAGTTGACCAAGGAGGTGGGGGACGGGTCCAAGTTGTGGTGGCTATTGGAGGAGGAGCTACCTGATTTATCTCTGGGAGGGATCATGGGCAGGAGGAGCACTGGCTCGTGTCGTGGATTGGGCTTCGTGTGGCCTGAGGGAGGAGTAGAGTCGTAGGGAGTCTGTGGTTGGGAGTATGGCTCATTCCTGGTTGGCTGGTTGGGATGGAAGGGGAGGGTCGTCCGCCAGGGGGGATGGGGTCGTTATTCAGAGGAGCATAGTTGCGGGAAGTGTCTCGCGGGGGCGGGGAGGAGGTTCTCGTAGAGGATGTGAGAAGGGTCTGGCGCCTCACCTGGCGAGGCAGGCTCACTGGGGGGAAGGGAGGGGTCGGGCCAGGTCGAATAATGTGCAAGGGGGCCTTTTTTAGCGAGGGGAAGCTTGTATCAGGACTGTGCCATTCGTGTAGATGGTTATGGAGATGTTCCCGCTCTGCGTCTGGCGGTTAGAGAGAGAGGTCGTCAGTTTGCAGCTATGGGATCTGATGGTAGTTTTGGAGATGTGGAGATGTGTTGTGAAGATGGCGTTCCAGTTGTCGGGTCTTTCAGTATGGAAGATAAGATCCATTTTTATCTGCCCTTTGGAGGAGCAGTGGTAAGTGTCAGCGAATAGTGTTTCAGGGTGCTGTCTAATCAGTCTATGTTTGAAATTTCTCTTCGCTTTACTTGAGAGGTTGGAGGGGAAATTAATCGCGAAGGAGTTCGGCCCGAGAAGTTTCAGGTAATTCAGTGTTCGGGGGTTGTCAACAATTAGCGTGGCCGGTGGCATTTTGTCTGGGTTCGGAGGGAGGGGGATTCCCTATGGGGTGGAATAGAAGTGTTGCCATGAGGAGAAGAGAGTGCTTCTAGTCGGGTGGGGGCGTTGGGGAGGTCGTGGTCTACCCTCCCGGGAGAAAGGATCACGTAGTGAGAGGAGGGGCGGAGTGGGACTTCTCTAGGACCAGGTTTGAGGGTCTGTGCTAGGTTGATATCCTGGGAGGGGGGCCTGTATCATTGATGGTGCCCTCTATGGGGTGGCAGAGACACCTCTGCAAAGCTACATCGGCAGTTCAGAGATTAGGTCCAGGGTGGCCATTATGGGGACAGGCACCCGGGGGCTGCCTACACTGACCTGTGGGTCCTTGTTAAGATGTCCGGTGAGTCGGAGAGGCATTGGTTCAGGGCCCTCTTGCGGCCAGTCCATACTTTGGCTTGGCGAGGTCTCGACGACTCCACTGACGCATCCGGGAGAGCTCGGTGTTTCGGCCGAGGGCGGCCATCTTGGGGTCAGGCTGGGAGCAAGTGGCGTTGGTAGTTGGGATTTTAGAGTTAATATCTCCACATCTCCACATCTCCTGGTGGATTGCGTTGACATGTGTCCTCTTTCATCTCACCTAGGAGGAGACCAAATCTGCATCGTCCCTTCACAGTGCTGGCAGACATGGAGGATGAGGAGGTCATACGGAAATTCCGGCTGGATCGAGATACCCTCCAAGACCTATGTGCTATGTTGGAGCCCCACCTGCAGCCTCGGAGGACACATCCGGGTGCTTTCACACCAACGTCTAAGGTGATGGCGGCCCTGCATTTTTTTGCTTCTGGATCTTTCCAGTACACGGTGTCCAGCGCAGGTGGGATGTCGCAACCTATGTTCAGTATGGTGCTACGGGATGTCCTGTCCACTATGATGATCTACAAGGACAGATATATCCATTTCCCCAGGAGGCATGAATTGGCGGCTGTGAAGGGAGATTTTTATGCACTTGGGCACATCCCCAATGTTGTTGGTGCCATTGACTGCACACATGTTGGCCTGGTTCCACCACAGGCACGGGAGCACATCTACAGGAATAGGAAACATATCCATTCCATCAATGTGCAGGTGGTGTGCCAGGCCGATATGA
The DNA here is from genome assembly GCA_963921515.1 of Calotriton arnoldi. Taxonomy (NCBI): domain Eukaryota; kingdom Metazoa; phylum Chordata; class Amphibia; order Caudata; family Salamandridae; genus Calotriton; species Calotriton arnoldi. The sequence continues at coordinate 1,274,807 of CAWUFW010002810.1, read as the reverse complement.
TCATCTCACACGTCTGTGCCAAATTTCCTGGCTCGGCCCATGACTCGTACATCATGCGTAACAGCATTGTGCCACAGCTGATGGATAATCTGCTTCCGGAGCGTGCATGGATTGTGGGTGAGTACGCAGTGTCAAGTAGCGTGCTGTGTGTGTGACATGCTGTCCTCTGCCACAGTTGTATTACAAAGTTGGTCTGTGTATCTCCCACCTAGGTGATTCTGCATATCCCAACCGTCCTTGGTTGCTGAGCCCACTGCGGAATCCCAGGACCCCAAGTGAAGTCCGCTACAATGATGCCCATGGGAGGACACTTCGTGTGGTGGAGCGTACTTTTGGTCTCCTGAAGTCACGGTTTCGCTGCCTGGACAGGACCGGAGGTGCACTGATGTACTCGCCCAAAAAGGTGTGTCAGATTGTAGTAGCATGCTGCATGCTCCACAACCTGGCCTTGCACAAGGAGATCCCCCTGCTCCTGGAGGCTGATGAGCAGCCGAGGCCCCCGCCTGCAAACCAACCCATGTCCAGTGATAAGGATAGTGGAGAGGAGGAAGGTGTCGACCTGCGTCAACAGCTCATCAACCGCTACTTCACTTGAAGGTGAGTGACAATGTACAACAGACCCATTGTCTGCTCATGTCGTTGTTGGTGAAAAGGTCTATGTGAGCTTTGTGACTGCAGCCTGTTGTTGACTCAGTGCTGGCTGCCAATGTTTCTTGGACAGGGTAGTTTGGCACAGTTGCAGGATGTCTAAGTCGGTACTGTTGCTCATTGTGATGTGTGCATATTGGAGTACCTTGATGACAGGTGTTGTGTGATGGCTATGATGCCACCGCCTGACTAGTGAATATTGTTATGTTGTGTTTTCCCAGGTCCCATCAGCCTCTCCTTGCCTACAAACAATCCGTGCTCCTGGTTCATTGTACTCATGGTGAACATTGCACATCCTGTGATTAAAACACGGAGCAGACACAACGACATTGGTGTGTAAGGAGTGTTTATTTACAATGGGTACATGTGACAGTGGAGTGAATATTTACTAAAAGGTGAATGGTGAAGCAATGAGTTGTCAGTGATGGAAGATGAGACAATCGAGTAGTCACCACATAGATGTGGTGACCCAGTCCAACAGACGGATGCCATTAACATGGCAGTGTGGGGAAGGACAGTCTACAAAGTCAATGGCAGGGTGAAGAGGGGTGCCATCATGGCTGGCTCCTTGACTGGCGTTTGGCAGGTGCTTTGCCACGGGATACTCCCAGGGACTTCTTAGGACGGCCCCTTGATCGTTTTGCAGGGGGGGCCTCTGCTGCAGGGCCAGTGGGGTCTGAGGAGTCCCCCCTCTCCGTGGCCGCAGGGGAGGATGTGGAACTGTCATCCTGCGGGCCACCGGAGGGAGGTGGAGGTGTTGTTTGTGCCGCAGGCCTGTCCCTGAGAACCTCCACTAGCTGGCCCAAGAGGTCCACGATTTGGCCCATGCAGGTGTCTATGGACCTCAGCAGCAGGTGGAGCTCACGGGAATCTTCCTGAGCCTGGCCCATTTGTCCCTGGGCCCGTTCATAGGCCCCAAGGACTCTGGTGATGTTGGACAGGGCTTCGGTCCCAGTGTCCGTTTGGCTCAGACTCCTCCTTGCCCTACCATCTGCCCTGCTGTGACGGACCTGTTGTGTCACCACTGCACGCACCCGCCTACTCTCCCTGCCCTCCTCTGTTGGTGGGGTGGGGTGGTCATCCTCTGGTGCAGGGAGAGTGTTGCAGGCAGCACTGGTGGTGGTGGTGGTGGTGGAGGCCGCACAGGTAGTTACAGCAGGGGTCAGAGTAGTTGTTGTTGTTGCTGATGTGGTGGCGGGGGGGACAGTGGGGTCCTGAGACCTGCTGCGCCTTTGCATGCCAGATGGCCTGGCTTCAAGCTCCGCATCCTCGAACTCCAGGGAGTCATCATCAGTGAGTCCATGTTCCGGGGGTGGAGGCTGGCTCTGCAGGTTGGTGTTGTCATCCTCTGCAGTCAGTTCATGGTCACCTGTGGGACAGAGGGGAAATGGTCATTGACGTGCACCCCTCAGGCTTGTTGTTCGATGTATCTTATTTACAGGTCATGCAACACACAGTTTACTAGTTCGCACATTGCATGTCTGCACAGTAAGGTGCATCTTGACATGATGTGGAGGTACTTACATTAATTTTCCATGGTGTGACATGTCAATGGATACCATGCCCCACGTGCAGATTTTGTGATTACGAGGACATGTTGTCATCTGACAACTTGCGGGAATGCGACTTGATGTGCGGCATCTTTGCTGATTACAGTGCCTGGCATGCGTTACATCTGCGCATGAACTAGCCATTGTCATCTCATGCATACCTTTGTCATGTCCTGTGCTTTGATTTATTTGTTCTAAAGACCATGCTTGCTTTGTTTTCATATGGTCCTTCAAGCTCAGCCCACATGGATCTTACAGATAGCATTCAGTGCTGTACATGTCTGGGCCCTGATTCACTTCAACATGGTATTTGGTGAGTCACACTTTTGTTTCTGTGACAGTTACATACGCTTAGCTGTCTGTACACTGTAATTTGATATTGTATCTGTGTCAATTTTGTTGGGATGTGAGGGCTGGTGTTGTTATATGGCTCCATGCATTTTGAGAGGAATGGTGGTGTGCATACACTGTCTACTTACCTGTTCTGTTGTCACATTGGGGTGGACTTTCTGAAACACATCTCTCTGGCTGTGTGTTTAAGTGCTACTTCCTGCTCAGGGGTGGGACAGGGGTGCCTGGTGGGAGTTGTTGTGCAGGCCTCCCACCCCCAAACAGCCCTCCCTGGGAAGATGGCTACCTACCTGTTAGGTGAGGGTGAACCATAAAATAGCTGCCAAATGTTTATGGGTGGGTGTGGAGTGCTCCATCCTGCTCAGGGGTGGGACAGGGGGCCTGGTGGGAGTTGTTGTGCAGGGCTCCCACCCCCCAAACACCCCTTCCTGTGAAGATGGCTACCTACCTGTGAGTTTGGTTCTTGTTATACGATGGCTGCCACATGCTTCTGGGTGTGGGGGGAGTGCTACCTCCTGCTCAGGGGTGGGACAGGGGTGCCTGATGGGAGTTGTAGTGCAGGCCTCCCACCCCCAAACAGCCCTCCCTGGGAAGATGGCTACCTACCTGTTAGATGAAGGTGAACAATGCAATGGCTGCCACATGCTTCTGGGTGTGGGGGGAGTGCTCCATCCTTCTCGGGGGTGGGACAGGGGTGCCTGGTGGGTGTTGTAGTGCAGGCCTCCCACCCCCAAACAGCCCTCCCTGGGAAGATGGCTACCTACCTGTTAGATGAAGGTGAACAATGCAATGGCTGCCACATGCTTCTGGGTGTGGGGGGAGTGCTACATCCTGTTCAGGGGTGGGACAGGGGTGCCTGGTGGGAGTTGTAGTGCAGGCCTCCCACCTCCAAACAGCCCTCCCTGGGAAGATGGCTACCTACCTGTTAGATGAAGGTGAACAATGCAATGGCTGCCACATGCTTCTGGGTGTGGGGGGAGTGCTACATCCTGCTCAGGGGTGGGACAGGGGTGCCTGGTGGGAGTTGTCGTGCAGGCCTCCCACCCCCAAACAGCCCTCCCTGGGAAGATGGCTACCTACCTGTTAGATGAAGGTGAACAATGCAATGGCTGCCACATGCTTCTGGGTGTGGGGGGAGTGCTACATCCTGCTTAGGGGTGGGACAGGGGTGCCTGGTGGGAGTTGTAGTACAGGCCTCCCACCCCCAAACAGCCCTCCCTGGGAAGATGGCTACCTACCTGTTAGATGAAGCTGACAATGCAATGGCTGCCAGATGCTTCTGGGTGTGGGGGGAGTGCTACATCCTGCTCAGGGGTGGGACAGGGGTGCCTAGTGGGAGTTGTGGTGCAGGCCTCCCACCCCAAACAGCCCTCCCTGGGAAGATGGCTACCTACCTGTTAGATGAAGCTGATCAATGCAATGGCTGCCACATGCTTCTGGATGTGGGGGAGTGCTATATCCTGCTCAGGGGTGGGACAGGGGGGCCTGGTGGGAGTTGTAGTGCAGACCTCCCACCCCCAAACAGCCCTCCCTGGGAAGATGGCTACCTACCTGTTAGATGAAGGTAAACAATGCAATGGCTGCCACATGCTTCTAGATGTGGGGGAGTGCTACATCCTGATCAGGTGTGGGACAGAGGGGCCTGGTGGGAGTTGTGGTGCAGGCCTCCCACCCCCAAACTGCCCTCCCTGGGAAGATGACTACCTACCTGTTAGGTGAGGGTGAACCTTACAATGGCTGCCACATGCTTCTGGGTGGGTGTGGAGTGCTCCATCCTGCTCTGGGGTTGGACAGGGGGCCTGGTGGGAGTTGTTGTGCAGGCCTCCCACCCCTCAACAGCCCTCCCTGGGCAGATGGCTAACTACCTGTCATCAGCCAGGCTATCTTGAATCCTGTGGCACAGGGTCAGACTGATTTGCATATGGCCATGTCTGAACTGGGGTGGTGGAGTGAGCTAAAGAATGATGATGGATTAAACCCAGATCAGTTGACTGGGGGTGAGTGTTTGATTTGCTCAAGCGCTCCGTCCATCATCCCCTTTGGTATCGCTTTGTTCGCCCTAAGTTGGCAGGGTATGCCCAGACGTGGGTCCCTTGCTCACTTTGCCACTGGATTCAAGCTAGCCTGGCTGATGACGGCTGAATAGCCAGAAACCGGTCCCAGGATGCTTGTTTCCGGTCCAGGGAAGACATGGCTTGGCAGTTCGGGCTGGACTGTTCCCATGAGGCACAGGGTCAGACTGATTTGCATATGGCCATGTCTGAACTGGGGTGGTGGAGTGAGCTAAAGAATGATGATGGATTAAACCCAGATCAGTTGACTGGGGGTGAGTGTTTGATTTGCTCAAGCGCTCCGTCCATCATCCCCTTTGGTATCGCTTTGTTCGCCCTAAGTTGGCAGGGTATGCCCAGACGTGGGTCCCTTGCTCACTTTGCCACTGGATTCAAGCTAGCCTGGCTGATGACGGCTGAATAGCCAGAAACCGGTCCCAGGATGCTTGTTTCCGGTCCAGGGAAGACATGGCTTGGCAGTTCGGGCTGGACTGTTCCCATGAGGCACAGGGTCAGACTGATTTGGATATGGCCATGTCTGAACTGGGGTGGTGGAGTGAGCTAAAGAATGATGATGGATTAAACCCAGATCAGTTGACTGGGGGTGAGTGTTTGATTTGCTCAAGCGCTCCGTCCATCATCCCCTTTGGAATCGCATAATGCAACCTACAGCATGTGCCCACCCCTCCCTTCTCGCTTTTTCCATCCTATTAAGCATATGTTACCAAACTATTGTACAGTTCTGCATTGCATTCTAGTTTAGGAGATTCTCGCATTTAGGAGAGTTTGAGCTATTGGCATTGTAAATGACAATAGCTGAAACTCTCGCAAATGCGACACCTATTGCTTTACAAATATTGTTTTGTGGGTTGTTTCCAAGCGCCCCATGCCCCTCTTGCACTTAATAGAGGCCACGCCCCTTTCTTTAGACGCAGTTCATGCAAGCGTAGCGTGGAGCGCTTAGAAACGAACAATATTTGCAATTCAATAGGTCTCGCATTTGCGAAAAATTAAGCTATTGATATTTACAGTGGCAATAGCTCAAACTCTCCTAAATGCGAGACCTATTGCATTGCAAATGCTTGTTTTTCCAGTAGTCAGTCGCAATAAAGGTATCTACCCTCGTGACTCACCCTTTGGTTACATTCTGCTGACTTTTACTTTTTAATTTTAGTAATTTATACAACACAAAATCACTGGCCATGTCTAATTTTTACATAATGTCAAACACAAATTAAAAAACATCTTAAAGTACTCATAAACACCCATTGGATTATCATTTTTATAAAATGAATTTGAAATGATACAATTCCACCTATCTTTAACATATTAATTAATTCTCATAATGCAGTTGATTGAAAAATATTTATTGTGTTTACTTTTATATCGTTTTTTTAAATGGCATTGGTTTTATTTCAACAAATCTAAATATAAGTATTTCATAATTACCATACATGTAGGATGAACATATTTCACATATATAATAATGGCATACTAGCATCAATGCTAAATTATATCAAATTTTTATTGTCTATATAATTTTAGTATTATGCACATTAACATTTAAAAAATCAACTGAAGTTTTAATGTCATGTTTATTTTAAATGTTGACAATATTATATTTAACATGAATGTTTTCATGTAGAATGTTTTTTACAATTTTCTTAATTTTAATATTTTTCACTTTATAAAAACACACTTTTTTAAATATAAGTTATACTTTACATATCAACAGATTTGATAATATAATAAAATTGTTGTACATTAATCAACATTCATTATAAATATTTTCATACAGTTAGAACATTATTTGCTGAAAAATATGCATATAGTTTGTTGTATTAATTTAAAAATTTATTCTACAGCATTTGCGTTATTTTTTAACTTACTAATATGACCATGCATCACTGTTCCCGATGCATTGTCACGCATCTACTTATTGAGCGGGATTGAGTGGAAAAAGTCACGCAGTACTAACAAATCGTCATTGCGTACACAGGAAATGACTCAAAGAGCGTGAAAACCAAGGGACATGTTTTTGCAAGTTACTTACATTTTCTCTTTTGTGTGCTGGTGGTGTTTTGGAGTGTAGAGGGTGTTTTGTCGATATTGAGCTGCTTGTGCTGTGATTTTGTGTCTGTTGTTGTGCTTGTTTAGTGTAGTATGGTCTTCGTATAGCAATTTTATCAATTGTATACATATTATGTGTTCTGGGAATTCGTTTGTTCAAGTATATCTTTCTATTTAGTGTGTAGTTGGGGCTTTAAATTCTGAGTGAGTTTAGGGGTTTGTTAGGGTGTTTGATTTACAATATTTATGCGTTTGGAAAGTAGGAATATGCCTGGGAGAGTGAGGGCTTCCACTTTCAATGAAAGGGAGGTAGGTTACTTAACTTGGTTGATCATGCACTACCTCCCTTGTGTGCTTGCTACTGCTGGTAGCGTCAGCCAGGGTTACCCACTGAGGGAAAGGCAAGTGCAGTGGGAGCACATTCTGAAACATTTATTGCCATTGACTATTGTTCAACGTATAGTTCAGCAACTGCAACATAGTTGTGCGGATGTTGTATTGAGGGAATCAGACTAGCTGGACCATGTTAGCATTGAGGTTACTGGTCCAGTTGGGAAGTAATATGCTTTTTTTCTATGTGTTTAATACATTTCCAATTTCCAAATTTAGGTTGTATTTCTGATTATTCGCCAAACATACAACAATTTTGCTTTACATCAATTAACATTAATAACATAAATTAAAGTTGTTTTTTTATTTGAGGTAATAATTACTTAGCATTGTGTGCCAAATTGTTTCAAAATTTTATTTAAAAATAATTATTTTGTAACTTGAGTGTGTTACTTTAGTATGAAATGTTGACTGAATTCATTGCTATTAATATCCTTAATTCATCAGGATGTTTCAAATCAGCCTAAATATATATATTGCTTACCAAATCATTAAGGCTCTCATTAGGATATCAGAGGTTTCCGAAAGACATCCTTGGTTTGAATTCCGACCGCTGTATTAGGATTACGGTGGTCGGAATTCAAAACGGCCAGTCATTCCGGCCATTTGGTTAGCCAGTCGGAAACCAAACATAATCACGTGCAGGCGGTATTTCCGCCGTCGGGATTATGATGTCAGTTTCCGACAGGCTTTCCATATTGGGCTTTCCAACATGGAAAGCCTGTCGGAAAGCAACTTAGGGGGCCCCTAGCAGGTCCCCCCTCTCTCTCGGCCTCCGGTTGGGGGCTGAATCCCAGCACCGTGTTGTAGGCACCATGAGGTGCCTGGCACATGGTGCAGGGATTTACAGTGACTCCCATTTCTCAATGGGAGCTTGTGCTGCGGCCGGTTTCCAACCGCTGCACAAGCTCCCAAAGGGAAATGGGAGTCTGTGACCACACCATGTGCGGTCGCATCGTAATTGCGGTTTCGGACCACCGACCCGAGGTTGGTTGCCTCAAAACCGCAGGGATGTCGGTCAGAGGAAACATCCTAATCAGCCCCAAAATGTGTATATGGTTCATATTTTTTAGGTGGACACTGTCCTTTTGACAATGAAGAAATTGCCTCCTTTAGCGATTCTGGTGCTGCTGGTGAGTATTAAACAATATTTATGTATAGATCTAACAGGAGGTGACTTTGTGTTATTTTAAACGTGGCAATAATATGTTTTTACATTTTTTATTTTTTTATTGTTAATTGCAAACCTGTAGCAATGTGATATGAATTTGACAAGATAACAATACTTTACAATCTTATTAACAACTTTTTTTCTTTTCAATTATACCTTCATAAAGTGGATTTACTATAAATTTGTGTTGTGGATGCATTACATTTTTGTTACTCCTCCAATCCAAAATCCATTTTAATATTTAGTAAGCCACGCAAAGTAGATGTGCATGGCTTGGTAAATGCAAAGTAAGGCTGCACAGTCTATAGCTTTGCCTTCCATTACCTTGTGTTAGGGAGGCATTCCATGGATGTACATGTGTGTTCCCGTGCATACACCCATGTCATTTTACGCAAACCCATAGTTATGAATATTTATGAGCATAGTCCTGTGCCTCCCTGAGACTGGGGTAACAAGAATAAATATCTTTATTTTTCCCTGTTACTTCCCCTTTGCCTGTGTGCTGTATTCTGCAGCAGACCTAAATAGAGGAATTAGCCTCAAAGGAGATATTTGTGGACAATATGCCAATTCCTGCAAACAAACTATACTGTCCAAAATGCAGGCACCCTTGCATCATGGCGCAAGGTAGGCTGTGTTGGCCCTAGGCAGCCATAAGTGCCCGTATGCAGAGAGAGAGCTGAACAGAGCGATATCTTATCAAATATGGAAAAGTTCATCTCTCTCCTGGTCACATTGCCTGAACTGTTATGAAATCTGTGCCTAACAATTTATGTGCAATTATTGTTTTGAAAAATTACCCAATGCATGATGTAACACATTAAATAACACATGTGGTTACACTACATGCCAAACACAGGTAAAGAGTTGGATCTCATAGACAAATACAATGGTCAGTTTATTTCATCAACGTGCCTAGTTGCTCTTTGCGATATTCATATGCAACCCTGCAACCTTTAACATATAGTGAAAATGGAACTACGATATGTGTATGATCACAACGTGAGGAAGGACTACCTTATTAAAAATGTGTTAAACATTTCAAGAGGTTTATATTTTTATATTATTCTACGTATTGCATAATGTGGCACACATTGAAGAGAAGCAATGAAACAAGTAGATGTTATATTTTTGATTTTTAGATTCTCTATATGAATAGCAATTCTGAAGATCACATTGAGGTGGGTTGTAATGTGGTGTGTGGTGAGGTTGCAGGTAATGCAAACTAACAAGTTCATATTTTTTGACTGACATCCTATGAATTGTTTTCAGATAAGTCCATAGTGTTGAGCTACATAATCCTGGTGGTTCAATGTAATGTCACTGATTTATGGGGGATTGTCTAGATTATTTATGTATTTCAGAATGCATCTTCTGTACCTTTATACAGGTATGATAGACTTAACTTATCTGTTCCATATGATGGTTATGTTGATCAAAATTCTCCTAGTGTTAATGTTGTGTGAGGCTGTGCATCCAAGTTTATTTTATCTCAAGGTGTACAGACTTTTTTTGGTTAAAAATGATTAATCAAAATGTACACATGATTACTAGCTGTTATTGTTGACTAGTTGAAATTCATCTGCTCTTCACTTAATTACATGCAGGGCATTATGTTGATCAGGGTGTATGGATTATTATCAAAGACGGAAAATAATAGTTAGTAGTCTGCATGTGAATGCATATTTCAAGTGTGGGTGTATCATGTTAGCAAGAGTCATTTAGCTGATATTGAATTATGCTTGCAATAATGTCACATAAAAATGATGCTTATGACATACTGTTTATGTATTAAAAAAAGTGGGTCAGATTTACTAAACATTCAAGCAATGCATTAAGGCAGGTTGCTGTGCTGCATTAAACGAAAGGGAGAGAGCAGAATTACTAACATATGCCAAATTATTCTTTCTTGTAGCGCTGGCACAATTCTGGTTGCCTAACACCAATGCAGGCACACTTGCACCATGACGCAAAGGTCCGTGCGTTGTGTTCAAGATTTTTTTTTGGCAGGAATAGATGCCTTCCTGCTACTCAAAATTTGCTTTGAGCCTCATTCTTCTTTGTATGTGTGATGCAGAATACAGCACACATCCCAAGAAGAAGTAACAAGGAGAAATAAAGATATTTCACTTTGTATAGCTGCCTTTGGTAGGCACAACATTCTGGTGCAAACCCATGTTTTTACAAATATGGGCTTGCAACAAAATACTTGGGTGAGTGCACTGTAACATCAATGCTCCACCCTTGCAATATCTACCTGGCACAAAGTAATGCAAGGCAGGGCAATGCGCTGTGTTGTGTGACTTTGTATTTACTAAGGCATGTAACATCACAGAAATAAGCTTGTTGTGGCTTAGCAAATCCCAGAATGTTTTTTGGTTTGGGCTGTGGCTAAAGATTTACAAAATAACAATGCAAATTCTTAGTTAATCAGGGCATTATTTTTTTTAGAAAAAAAAAGTCACAATACGTATTCCTTTATTTATAAAAATTGTACACAGCAACTGTTTTATGTAGGCTACATTTTGTACATTTATATGAAATCATGAGCTTTGTTTACTTGATTTCATATTTAATTTTTAACCAAAAATAAAAAATAAATGATATTCTAGTTCATTATGATGATCAGAATTCTTCTGAGGAAATTGAGAAAAAACAAACCTACAGATCTAATAATGAATGGAATATAAGTTTATACATTTTTTGATTTATTACATTTTAATAATATCATTAAGATTGAAATGCTTGGCAATGTATTAATAAGTAAACTTTTAAGCATTATTTTTAAACATTACTTTTTACCTTTAATTTAACAAATAGGAAAAGTCAAGTGAGAAGAAAAATTACACCTAGGTCCCTTTGTCCTAGTCCCATTCATCATTAATGAGGTATTTCTACCTAGCAAGATAGAAAAAAATTAGAAGAATGCTATGTTCATGCCCCTACCATAAGTGGTAGCCTAGAAAGGCTAAAATCACCCAGCATTCGTCCTGTTTTTTCTTTCTAGTAGACATGAACAAAGAGAAGGTGGACTCTGCAGGGATTGGTCCGCTAAGTGTGGATGATTTCTGGGCACCGGGTCAGCTCAGCGGACTCGTGTGGTGCTGATGTCTCTCCTGCACTGCTGGGCTTTGGCAGGAGAGACACGAAGGTATTGGCACAATTGGGTGCAGCCAGATGCTCTCATAGTCCGCTTTTTCTTTCAGAAGGTGTGGCTTGGCTCCACTTCCGTGTTGCAGTCCGCACATGCCCGAGGAACGGGAGTTCATGCATGTTGAAGCGCTTCTTTGGCTCCAGGAGGTGCAGCGGTAGCTTTAAAATCAGCGGGTCCAGGTAGATCTGCATAGCAATTTGGGAATATTGCAGTGACTACAATTATTGGAGATCGTTTGGAACAACTCTTTCCTGTAGATTTTGTGCAGATATGGGGAAGCACTCTTACAAGAGGAAACAAGCCTCTTCTTCTTCTGATTCCTCTTCTTCCTCTCCTGTGAGGAGGAGGTCTGGGGTTATGATGAGCACCTGAAGCGCTTGATCAGAGAGACATTACTGGAATTGCCTCCAGAAAAAAAAGGTGCAACAGGAGTCGTTCAGAGCTCATTCTTCTGGGTCCTCTGGGTCAGACGAGGAGACTCTTGGACCAAAAGAACAAAGGGATAAATATATAGGCAAGGAGGTATTGCCTGAGCTATTGACATATGTGAAAGACAAAATGTGGTTTCAGGTGGAGATGGTGCCTGAGACCTCGTCTTCTGGTTTACTGAGGCAATTCCAGAGAGCCTCAGAGTTGGATTTTCCAGTTCACCCTTTTATTTTGGAGGTCTTAAAATCAGAGTGGAAAGACCTGGACAAGATGATGTTGCCCCGCTTCATGGCTAAGTTATATCCCCTTAAAGAAATGAATTTCAGTTTGCCAGATTCCATTCCTATTGATTCCTTTGTGGCCAGGGTGGTGGGCAGAACCTCCCTGATGGAGGATGCCATTATTAAGGACATGACAGATACGAAGGTTGACTCGGCCTTCACGAAGGTGTATTCCGGCTCTCATTTGGTGTTGAGAGCTGGAATTTATGGTTCTTATGTCTCTCAATCCTTGTTTACTGATATGAAGAAATTATTCAGTGCTGTTGATAACTCTTCTGACTGTTCCTCTTTACTGGATAACATAGAGAAGCAAGCTGCATTCATTTCAGGCATTGTTTTTGATAGACTTCTGCTCTAACTCGGGATGGTTGTATCACTGCCAGGCATTACCTATTCCTGAAAGACTGGCGCACTGATACTACCCAAAAATCTTCTGCCTTGAGACTTCTTTTTTAGGGTTCATAGATGTTTGGGTCAGAATTAGAGGAAAGACTGAATACGTTGTTCAAAGAAAAAAAACATTCTTCATGCTTGAAGCAATCAGGCTCGGACAAGGTGACCTCTCAGAAGCGCCCTTTCTTTCATCAACCCTCTCATCGTCAGCAGCAGCATACCCCACAGAGGAAGTTCTATCCTAGGAAGGGAGGGTAGAAGAAGCCACAGTCTCCCCCTAAGCGTTCCTAACTATATGAACAGTTACTCTGGGTGTGCGGTTGGAGGCAGACTTCTTAACTTCAGGGCAGTGTGGGAGGTATCTACTTCCAATGAATGGGTTCTCCACACCATCAGAGAGGGTTACAGGATTGAGTTTGTGACTCCCCCTTGGGATTCTGGAGTGAGGCCAACTTTGTGGCCCAGGATGGCAAAGAAGCAACTGGCTTTTTCTCAGAGGAAGGAGCCCCTGCTCCTGCAACAAGCTATTGTGAGGGTGCTTTGGGCTGAGCAGGGCCAGGGGTATTACTCTGTGGTCTTTATGGTGGAGTAGTCATCTGGGGGATTTTGGATGATCCTGCATCTGAAGCCTCTGAACAAGTTTGTGCAGATGTTGCCATTCAAGATAGAAACTTTACAGCGGGTGATTCCTCTTGTCATTAAGAACCATTCTAGCATACTACCATGTGCCCATCCATCCCAGTGATAAGAAGTGCCTGAGGTTTTGCATTTGGAACCAGCATTTTCCATTTCGGGTCCTACCCTTCGGCCTCAAGACGGCTCCACGAGTCTTCAACAAGGTGGTGGCTGCCCTTACTGCCTTGTTCCATCTTTAGGGGATCTGCATCTACCCATATCTGGACGGCGGGCTTTTCCATGCTCCTTCCCAGGCCCAGTTTTGTCAGAGATCGAGGTGGTTTGCCAAGAAGCCAAGAAGCATGGGTTTATCCTTAATTTGAAGAAGTGCAGGATGGTCCCTTCGCAGGATCTGTGCTTCATTGGGGCCAGATTTCAGACAAACCTCAACAAGGTCTTCCTGCCACACTCCAGGGTGTTGGTCTTGTAGTCTCTGGCTCTCCAGGCATTCAACAGCCAGTCCCTTCCAGTGAGGGTTTGGTTGAAGCTCCTGGGGCATAAGGCAGCGGTGTTCACAGTCCCGTGGGCCAGGTTCCACCTCTGGCCGTTTTGGACTAATCTACATGCCTGGTGGCGTCCGTCTTCAGTGGATTTCCTCATTCAGGTTGAAGTAACTCTGGATATTCAGCAGCAGCTTCTGTGGTGACTAGATTCCTCCTTTCTGTAAAAGGGGGTTTGGCTGCAGCAGGAACCCCCTAAAATAATAACAACGGATGCCAGCTCATTTGGTTGGGTGGCTACTCTGGAGGGGAGGTCTCTCCAAGACAGGTGGTCCCTCCCAGACAGCAGGTTCTCCTCCAACTGGATGGAACTCATGGCCATATTTCAAGCTCGTTTGGGGTTTCAACAGGTTCTGGAGGCTTGAAATCTGGTGGTCCAGATAGACAATATGGTGGCTATGGCATATCTCAACAAGCAGGAAGGATCCAGGTCCTGGTCCTTGAATCAGGTTGTGGCCCAGTTTTTCAGATGGGCAGAGTGTCACCTAGTGTCCTTTCATGCAGTTCACAACAGAGGGGTGGAGAATGCGGTGGCAGATTCCCTCAGCAGTGTATCCCCTACCTCTCAGGAAAAGTCCCTAACCAAAGGTGTCTATCTCCAGATTCGTGCTAGGTTTGGGAAGCTGAGTCTGGATCTGTGTACCACCCACAACAATGCCCAGGTTCCAAGCTTTTTTGCAAGGGTTCCTCAGGAGGGGGCTTGGGGGGTGGATGCTTCCCTGACCCCCTGGCTTTGGTCTCTTCTGTATACATTTCCCCCATTCCTCTGATTCCCAAGCTTCTGGCGAAGTTGTGGGAGGAGTCCAGGGATTTTCTTTTGGTGGTCCCCTTTTGGTCTCAGCAGTCATGGTTTACTCTTCGGCCTTTGAACGGACAGTGGTATTGAGTTAGGTGAAACGGCGCCACTCAGGAAAATCGCACATATATTAGTTTCAATAGATCCTAAATTCTGAACGGTGCTGTAAGGTGAGGAGAACCACCAACCTCCCCCAAAATTACGGCCAAGACCACTGAATACACAAAGGAAATCCTCAGCACACGTTTGTAGTGTATCTAAACATTTATCTGCACATTGCATGCATAAATATTAACACAGTATTTTGAGTTTCTTGTTTTTCTTTCTTTATTCTTATAGTTTCTCTTCAGCCGACACGTGTTTCATCGCATACACTGGGAAATCGTCCCATGACTTTCTCAAGGCTGAATAAACACAAACAAAAGACTGATGTAACACCATACATACACTGGTGTACATTATCACATTAGAAGTACCCCATGTCTAGAGGTATAATTATACACCTCTAAGGAGAAACATGTGGTAAAACGCACAAGGTAGAACAAATGAACATGACACTCATGCCAATCAAGGGCCCAACCTTACTATTAAGCCAAACTATAGGGGGTGAAAAAGTGAAATCCATGATCACCTGGTGATTGGTGATGGAGAAAAAACAATTGTGACGACAAAGTGAAAAGGCTAAATACCAATCTGTGACCGTGTGCTGGTTCAAAAACTGTGATGACACTTATCTGGCATTGATTAAAGAACAGCCTAAATAGGGACTGCAGATTGTCAGATGCAAGCACCAAATCACATAAAACAGACAATAAGTGATGGAAGAGTGATCAACATATCCACCTTAAAGCCCAAAGTCATGCGTATGTGAGAACGCATTTCAAATACCTCTACAATCTTTGGTATATTCTTCTGTGAAATTAAGGAAACCTATCATTAGAACAAACTCCTCGTGTGTATGCCTACTTCCATTTCTAAATCTGCCACACAGATGGAGAACCTACTTCTTATGTGGTGATAATTCCAACCCACAAATGGTAAAATACATGTCTTCTGCTTTAAAATCGGTTCTTCATTCAGGAAAGGTCTCCGTCTGACCAATCCACGAGCTCTGAAAATATATATATATCCGGGGATGTAATAATGTATAAACTCCTCCAAAGAAATACTCGTATCTATCATTAGGTAAGATCCATACAATACTGTAAGTGCACATATCTCAACTTTCAAGCCAGAAATCAATAGACACAAGGGCGCAGCGCCGCCTTATTCATCCCATAACACACCAACCAGAACCTTTTGAGGTCATGCTTGCTTGTTCAAAATGCAAACGTGTGTCCCCGCTTGCATATCCATTATGTTGTCAGAGTAGCAACACGTGCGTTAACGTATCTATGATAGAACCGTATATGTCCCATCAAGATCCCAACACAAATCCATATGTACTGCACCCAAATGGTACACAGCTATTTAACAGATGTCTCCATAACACATGCCCAATTCACACAAGTATACTATCTCAAACTCCCTGCGTAGTCCCTCAAAGTGTAACAATGTATCCACAGTCAATTATCTCTTAGCGTACGGACAGCTCCGTCATCAACGTAGTCCAAAAACCGTGACTCTCGAGTACGAGAACACAGAGGGAATGAGTGTTTCCGCCTTTATACAATCTCTCCCAGCTAGGAGTCATCAAAATAGAAGAAGGACACATATTGTCTCCAAAACGGGTGCCATCTTGAACTTCCCTATAGGCACCAAAATCTTCAAAATCCTCATGCAGCAGCACTGTATTCAAAACCCTTACAGTTCTATCTGACCTAAATTATGTCATATGGCTGTACTACTTATAGTGTTCTGTTTATAGTGCAAAATGTTCAGCAAATTGATCGTGATTAAAATTGTACCAAAAATGGGTGCCATCTTAAAACGTATTTCACTGTGTTTATGGTGACATGCTTACCAAAATCGAGTAGGCAAATACCACCTTTAAGTGTATGAAAGGGCGCACGGTCACTTTCAAAATTCATTAAGATGGTGCGACAAATCATCTAAAACCAGTGTCGGTTGTGTTATATTAAAGCTGCATTTTTTCATCCCCTAGACAACTTCAATTAGATTTAAGTTCCTATATTTTCTATATAAGAAAAATATAACCGGAAAGTAGACAACGATTTTTAACAGAAGAGAAAAATAAAAGTGTACAATTTGAGTTACGAAACGAGGAAACCGAAATCATTTCTTATATTACATACATTTGATAACTATTATCCACACAAAAAATGCAGTAATAAGCATTTCACCTTCCCAAAAAATAATGCAGCTCCTGATCCACATTTAATCCAATCTCAGTAGTACGAAGCTTGAGAATCCAACGAGCCTCACGTCTTCGTAAGGCCAGTTCTCTGTTGCCCCCTCTGGGGTGTCTCTGAGTTCGTTCTATGCCATAAAATGAGAAGTGTTTATTAGTGGTTTGTGAGGGGCAGAGTGCGATGTGTGCTGCAATAGGATATCTAATGTCCCCTTGTTTCACCGCTCTCATGTGTTCCCCCATTCTTTCACGTAATGTCCTTAAGGTGCTACCCACATATCTTTTGTCACACCTGCACTCGATAATGTATACAACAAATTTAGTCAAGCAGTTTATATTGGTACCAATTCTGTACGTTTGGTCTCCTGGGCCCTTAAAATGTGTCTTTCTGCTGCAGGCCCACTTACATATACTGCAGTGCCCACAGCCATAAAAACCTTTTGTACGTTGTGTAAGCCAACTCTCTTTCATCCCAATTCTAGGATAACTAGGGCTCAGTAAATTTCTCAGTGAGCCTCCTCGTCTATAAGTAATGTCTGGTCTGTCTGAAATCGCATCACTGAGTGATTTGTCAGCTCTCCGAATGTGCCAATGCTTGTTGAGACTGCGTACTAGCAACCCCGACCAAGCGTTGTACCCAGTCACCATACGTATCTTCTAATTTTTCTCACTAGGTTTGGTGCGTTCCCTCAAAGTGTCCTGTCTCTTTACACCATTTATTCTCTGTTCAGCTTTCCTGAGTGTATTTTTGCCATAGCCCCTTCTCTGTAAGCGGGCCAACACACCTTTCTTACTTTCCTCAGATTCCGGATCTTGGCTGCAATTCCGTCTAACCCTGATTAGTTCTCCAAAGGGAATAGACCTAATTTGGTGAGCAGGATGAGCACTGGACGCATGCAACAGTGCGTTGCACGCTGTCTTTTTACGAAACAATCTGCTCTGGATCTTGTTCTCCTTGATATAAAGTTCAACATCTAAAAAGGAGATCATGTTTGTGCTGAACTCAAAGGTGAATCTGATGTTATATTCATTTTCATTGATGTATTTGAAAAAATCCATCAGTTTATTTGTCGTGCCTGTCCAAATCATGAGGCAATCATCGATGTACCTGCCCCAATACAGGATACAGTCATTCCATTCGGATCCCATCGGACCCCAGATTCTCATCTCTTCGAGCCAACCCATAAACAGGTTGGCATACGAAGGAGAAAATCTGTAGCCCATGGCAACCCCCTGTTTCTGCCTGTACCACTTTTCTTTGAACAAAAAAACATTATTGTCCAAAATGAGTTCAATGATACTGATCAGCATCTCTGTGTGATTCCAGGCACTGGCTGACCTAGTGTTGAGTATCTTTCTGATGGCACGCAAACCAATCTCTCTTCTAATACTTGTGTACAATGCCGTAACATCTAGGGTAACCAAAGTCATGTTTTCTTCCCAATTCAGGTCTGTCAGTATCCCTAGAATATGTTTTGTGTTACGGATGTACGAAGGTAAGTTTTTGATCATTGGTTTCAGAAATGTGTCCACATATTCCGATATCCTTTCGGTCGGCCCATCATTACCAGATATGATGGGTCTCCCGGGAGGAGATGAAAGGTCCTTGTGTATCTTAGGAAGCGTGTAAATGCACGGGTATCTCGGACGGTCAACACTCAAATAAGCCAGCTCATTGTCATCCAGCAAACCCAACCCATGCCATTGTCTCAAATGTCTGTTTATGTGGTCTGTCAGAGCCCAAATGGGATTGGTCGTAAGAGGCTCATAACATTCCTGATCATTCAATTGCGAGAGGATGTCAAGTTCATAGTCCGTACTTTGCATAATAACTATGTTACCCCCCTTGTCCGCCTCACGTATCGTGATGCTCTGATCACTCATAAGGTTCTTTAGTTCTTGACGTTCTCTATGTGTCAAGTTGTCTATCATACTACCTGTATGTTTCCTTTTGTCCATATATTTGTCAAGGTCTAAGAGCACCAGTTTATGGAAGATATCTATATTATTACCTGTGAAGAGAGTCGGTGTCCATTTAGACTTTTCCTTCAAGTTACTGGTGATACTAAGATCGCTAACTATGTGCAAATCTCGCATGATCATATCCGAGGTTACCACCTCGTCTTCACAATTAGTTAGTGATACTAACAATCTGGTGTCCAATACATCCTGTATCGAAAGTGCACTAGAGGCAAAAACCCCATGACTTGGTTGCAAATTTCAACATTTGAAAATGTTTCTTAATTTTCATCCGTCTAACAAATTTATATAGATCTATTTTGAGATCACAAATATCACCAATACTGTTAGGGCAAAAACTCATACCCTTAGTCAGAACAGATAAAGCATCATCAGAAAAACATTTGCCAGTCAAATTCACTACATTTATATCATCTACTTCTTCAGGTTCCAGGATCTGGTTCTCACCCATGGCCGCTCCTCTCCCTGAGCCCCCTCTCTTTCCCCTCCTTGTTTTGCCACCGGTACGGGGCGCCTGTTCTCTCTGTTGCCTTTCTTTATTCTCTGAACCTCCTGTAAAAAACGATTCTCGCTATTAGGTGCATTGTTAGGACCCTCCCCCCTGTCTGACTCACTGCCACTGGTCAGAACAGTCTCCAATGACGTGGAACTCGAACTGATTGATTGCCCCTCCTTAGGTCTCTGCTGATTGTCTTTAGGTACTAAGTGATCGTACTTTTTAGCAAAAGTGAAGATCCTGCCGTTTAGATAATCTTGCTCATCCCTCCTTAGTTTCCTGGTTTTTCTCTGTTTAATGTCAGATAGATGACGTTGCATCACGTCATTCAATATTGCAAAATTCTTTTCGGTTGCCTCTGCCAAATTCAACTGTTTGATCTCCTGTTCTAATAAATCTATATCTTTCTGTAATTGTGAGACCTTCCTCTCACAATTTTCAATGAGAATCCCCATTAATCTGTTGGAATTCTCTGTTAGTTCCTTCTCCCAGGATTTCCTTTATGGTTTACTCTTCTCCAGTCCCTGGTGGTTCAGGGTCCTTGGTTTTTGCCTCTCTTCCCCTCTCCTCTGCAGGTGTCTCATGTTCTCTCACTCCAGAGGCTACTCCTCTCAGTGTGGATGTTGAAAGGAGGGGGTTACAGAACAAGGGTTTGCCTAGACATCTAGCTATTGCCATTCAGCAGTCTAGTAAGCCTTCTACCCTTCTACCCTGAAGTCGTATGGTCGTCACTGGGGTCATTTTCAGCGGTGGTAATTGTCCTTGAACCTTTCTCCCTTTGACTGTCCTTTGAACTGTATTCTTCAGCTTTTTGTGATGGGTTTAAGAAGAAACTTGCTGTGTCTGCTTTGAGGGCTCTATGGGCTGCTATTAAAGCATTCAGGTCTCCCTGGGGCAATCTGGCTGACTCTGATGATCTAGTGGCTTGTTTGTTGAAGAGTTTCTCTATCTCCAGGCCTTTTGTGTGTCCTTTATACCCATTATGGGGCTTGCCTTTGGTGCTTAGGGTGCTGGTTTTACATTGTTTTGAGCCACTTGATTGTGGATGTTAAGTTTCTGATGATTAAGGTAGTCTTCTTGGTCGCCATCACGTCTGATAGATGCCTGGGTGAATTGAGTGCATTGTTGGTGAAGGAGACATTTCTTTTCTTCTGTGATGATGGTATTGTGTTGCGTTTGGACCCTTCTTTTTTGCTGAAGGTTTCCTCCCAATTTCACAGGACTCAGGAAATTGTGTTGCCTGCTTTGGTTAGGGAGTCTGAGTCACTGGGCGATTTTCAATGGCAACTGTTGGATGTATGGAGGACTCTTTGGGTGTATGCGAAGCGATCTAAATTCTTTACTTGTTCTGAATCTTTTTGTTTCCTTTGGTTCCTCCAATAGGGTGAAAAGGCTTCCTTGTTGTTCATTAGTCACTGGATTAAGCAGGTGATCTCCATGGCGTACTCTTTGTCCGGCTCGCCTCCTCCTGAAGGGGTCAGGGGAATTCCACTCATGGGATGTCAGCTTCTTGGGCAGAAATCTATGTGGTTTCCATTGCTGAGATTTGTTGGGCTGCCACTTGGGATTCTCTGAATACGTTTGTGCGTCATTATCACTGGCATAATGTGTTGTTAGATGGTATCAATTTTGGTGTGGGTGTGTTGTAATCTGCATTGTCTTGAGTTTCTCTCATGTGTTATTCTTAAATAAATCACGTTTAGGGTTTTGCAATCAAATGTGGCCTATGTGTTCATTTTACCTTCTGGTGGTAGCTGCGCTTAATGGCCAGCTTGGGGTTGCTGTGGTATTCTTCATTAGTAATGAATGGGATGAGGACAAGTGGGACCTGAGAGTAATGTCATATTACACACCGGTAATCGTCATTACTCCTGGTCCTATTGTCCTTGCCCCATTCCTCATGCCCCTCCCTCCAATCAACCTGGCCTTCTGTTGGTGGAAACTTGGGATTTTAGAAGGAATGCTGGGTGAGTATAGCCTTTATAGGCCACCTCCTTATGGGTGGGGCATATACGCAGCATTCTTCTTGTTTATTTCTGTCTTGTGAGGTAGAAGAACCACATTAGTGAAAAATGAAACTAGGACAATATATGACCAGGAATAATTAAGATTACCAGTAAGTAATAAAACATTATGCAGCACGAAAGGCAATATAAAAGTGTCTGCTAAAAATGGCTTGTTGGTTCTGCAAATTGTGGAAGCTCTATAAGAAAGTCAAAACAGAAAGTTAAGCAGCCAGAAGTAGGCCTAGCACTGGAAGTTCTCGCAGCAGACTGTGTCCAGGAAACATCCATCCCACCACAGATGTAAGGCAACACAGAGGTAGTCAACAACCCCAACCAACATCCACAATCTCACAACATCTTCAATGAAAGAAGAATATTGGCTTGTACCAATTCAACTTTCAAAAACAATCTGTTATTAAAAAATGTGAATAAATATTTTAAACAAGAAGCAAACAAATTAAGAAACCAACTGTTTGTTGCATGGGTCTGAGGAGGCACTATAAATAAAGGCACAAAAAAATATAATTTTAAAATATTTTACAGTGACCACTGAGAGGTGTGTCTATGGTAATGGGCAACACCTACCCAATGAGGGTAGGTGTTGCTCCAGTAAGCCCCACTTTGTGGGCTTACTGGAGGTAACAGGTAGGCTAGTTGGCCCCTAAGGACCCCCAGCAGTGAAGGGGACTTCATCCCCTAACCAAGAACGCTCCAGGAGGCACGTTTGCAGACTGTTAGAGAAAAGGGGCATGGCCTGCTATCAGAACTCAGCAATCCTGCTATGTGGGACTTACTAAAGGTAATAGGAGGGGTAGTTGGCCCCCACGGACATCCTTGGGGGCCAACTACCCCTCCTGTTACCTCCAGTAAGTCCTACACAGCAGGATTGCTAAGAGGTCCTCGGAGGCCAGGCCCCCTTTGTCCACCACTCTACAAAAACGCCTCCATTACGTATTTATTAGTGGTTAATTGTGGACATTTTCTTGCGTGCAGCCTTCAAAGAAGGAAGTTTTTCCGAAACGCGTCAGGCAATGCCATGTTGTGCAACTTACTGAAGCGGCTCCTATGAAATAAAGGTTCTTTCAAAGAGTGCACTTCATCTGGGGCAACTCCTTGATGTTTGATTAATACGGCTGGCCCGACCGTGGAGTGCACCACCACGGGATCTCAGCGGGCTGCAGGTGGCTTATTGGGGCAGTATTTTGTGGATTGAAGGACCGAGTGAAGGAGCACGCTTTTGGGTGAGACTTGCACAACAATAAAAAAGCACTTTTGAACACGTAATGGAATGGCGGCCCACATGGACATTACTAAAGACCACCAATCCCATAAAACTTTGCACTGGCTTTATACTCATTTGAGGACTATGATGTTTTAAAGGGTAATTATTGGTGGCTAATTGTGGACATTTTCTTACGTGCAGCCTTTCGAAGAAGGAAGTTTTTCCGAAACGCCTCAGGCGATGCCATGTTGTGCAACTTACCGAAGCAGCTCCTATGAAATAGAGGTTCTTTCAAAGAGTGCAATTCATCTGGGGGCAACTCCTTGATGTTTGATATATATATATATATATATATATATATATATATATATATCACAGAAAAAACCATAGGTTTTAGGGACAGTTATAGTTAGTTGGACATTGCACTCGTACAAAACCCGTGAAATTCCCCGTTATAGTTAGTTCAGGTAACTATAACTCGCGCCCCGCAATGCACTGCTGATGACGTCACATATTACATCACTCATGACATGGTCAGTAACATCACTGATGACATCACTGATGACATCTCAAATGACATCATCCAGTGACTGTGTGTTTCTGTAAAGTTTAAATATGTTTAATATATATAGGGAAAGGCGTATTGAAGAATGAGTGGGTGTATAAGTGTCTGAATGGATGATTTAGTAGGTGCGTGACTAACTCTATAAGTGAGTGATTAAACGTATCTTACTGAATGCATGGGTTAGTGACTAAACTGGGTGAATGTCTGTATCCGTTTGTCTGTTGCTGTGTAAGTGGCAGCATGGGTTTGTGAATAGCTACATGAGTGTCTATATGAGTTATTGATTGGTTGTCTGAGTATCTGTATGGGTGCCTGAGTGTTTGTGTGGGTGGGGTGTGTGCGACTCTGTGCATAGATGTGTGAGTGGGTGATTCACTGGATGGATGGTTACAAGAGTCCATCTGTGATAGACTGTATGGGTGGGTAAGTGTGTGTAAGAGTGTGTTAGTGAGTGAATGTATGTCCCAGTGGTACATGTGTGAGTAACTACGTATGTGAAAGGCAGTATATATGTGTGTTGGAGTATATAAATACCTATAAGCGAGAGTGTGTGATTGTGATAGTGACTGTATGGATGAGTGTGTGCTTGTATCAGAGATTGTATAAGAGCGTAAGAATGTGCTAGTATTTGTATGAGTAAGTGAGCTGGTGTGTATAACTGTATAGGTGAGTAAATGGGTGTGTGCTTAATTTTTGCATGACTGACTAGGTGTGTGAGTACCTCTATGGATGAGTGGCGGTGTGTGAGTGTTTATATAGGTGTATGAGTGCATATACTAGTCCTGTACTGAGTGACTATAAGTATGAGTGACTGTATGGGTGAGTGAGTAGATGTGTGTGTGTAGACCTAAGAATCAGTGAGTGTGTATATAGTAATTGGTGTTGGAGTGTCTATGGTTTTGACAATGGCAGTCTGTAATTTACAGTGGGTGTATCAAAATTTATATTAGGGTGTGAGAAGATGCATCAAATTATCACATGGATGATGTCATCAGTGATGTCATCAGTGATGTCATTTGAGATGTCATCAGTGATGTCACTGACCATGTCATGAGTGATGTAATATGTGACGTCATCAGCAGTGCATTGCGGGGCGCGAGTTATAGTTACCTGAACTAACTATAACGGGGGAATTTCACGGGTTTTGTACGAGTGCAATGTCCAACTAACTATAACTGTCCCTAAAACCTATGGTTTTTTCTGTGAATTTGTAAGGTTTTTTAAATGCTAATTTCTAACTATAACGTGCCTGAAACCTATGGTTTTTTCAGTGAATTTCAAAGGTTTTTTAAATGCTAATTCCTAACTATAACATGTCTGAAACCTATGGTTTTTTTCAGTGAATTTCAAAGGTTTTGTAAATGACTATTTTTAAATGTATTAATTGTTATATTTATTTTTTTGATACTGATTTACTACATTTTTTTAAACTATTTATTTTTAGATATTTTATTTTTTAAAATACATTGTAATTACATTATACATTACATTACAAAATATACTTTCTCAGAATGAATTACTTTAGTTTAAATACTTTGCAAATAGGCAATAGACTTTTAAGTACAGTAGTTACAGTTGTTGCAATGGGCAACACAATTTCAAACACAATGCAACATTGAGCTCAATGTGAATTTCAAGTTAAATGCAATTAGTTACTTTATGGATTACTTTTCTAACCACAGGAATGGATCCTAGATTCAGTCCTTGGACATCTCCTGTAAACAGTTGAGTAAAGCGTTTTGGTTACAGTAGTGATTTTTAAGGAATATTATTGTATTTTAAAAGTTGACACTTAGAAACTTTTCACATAGAATCACCAATGCTATCCTATGGGAGAAAATTCACTTAGCAGGTAAGTAGTGTTATCGTTACTTTTTCTTACTCAGTGGTGGATCTTGGATCCAGCACTGGTGCATCTCCTGTAAACAGTTGAAAGAATGCGTTTAAGTTATACAGGCGATTTTTAAGGAATATTTGTAGTTTGTGAAAATCGACACTTTGAAACTTTTCTGCTGAAAACCAGACAATGGATTCCTATGGAAGGAAATACAAGTTACTGGTAAATACGGTTAGAATTACTTTTCAGGGTCAGTGCTGGGCTAAAAGATGCAGCACTGGGTTCTCTCCTGATAACAGGTGAGTAAATCGGAATTCGTAGTTCGGCTGATTTTAGAGGAATATTATAAAGTTCCAAAACTCCACACAGAAGAATTTCCAAGTGAAACCAGTCAATGTTAGCCTATGGAAGGAAATTCAAGTTACTGGTAAGTACGGTTAAAATTACTTTTCAGGATCAGTACTGGGCTCAAAGATGCAGCACTGAGGTCTCTCCTGACAACAGGTGAGTAAATCGGAATTCGTAGTTCTGCTGATTTTAGAGGAATATTTGTATGTTTCAAAAATCGACACAGAAACTTTTTCAGCAAAAAGCAGGCAATGATATCCTATGGAAGGAAATTCAATTTACTGGTAAGTACGGTTAGAATTACTTTTCAAGGTCAGTGCTGGGCTAAAAGATGCAGCACTGGGTTCTCTCCTGATAACAGGTGAGTAAATCGGAATTCGTAGTTCGGCTGATTTTAGAGGAATATTATAAAGTTCCAAAACTCCACACTTAGAAGAATTTCCAAGTGAAACCAGTCAATGTTAGCCTATGGAAGGAAATTCAAATTACTGGTAAGTGCGGTTAAAATTACTTTTCAGGATCAGTATTGGGCTCAAAGATGCAGCACTGAGGCCTCTCCTGATAACAGGTGAGTAAATCGGAATTCGTAGATCGGCTGATTTTAGAGGAATATTTGTATGTTACAAAAATCGACACTTAGAAACTTTTTCAGCAAAAAGCAGGCAAAGATATCCTATGGAAGGAAATTCAAGTTACTGGTAAGTACAGTTAAAATTACTTTTCAGGATCAGTACTGGGCTGAAAGATGCAGCACTGAGGTCTCTCCTGATAACAGGTGAGTAAATCGGAATTCGCATTTTGGCTGATTTTAGAGGAATATTATAAAGTTCCAAAACTCCACACTTAGAAGAATTTCCAAGTGAAACCAGTCAATGTTAGCCTATGGAAGGAAATTCAAGTTACTGGTAAGTACGGTTAAAATTACTTTTCAGGATCAGTACTGGGCTCAAAGATGCAGCACTGAGGTCTCTCCTGATAACAGGTGAGTAAATCGGAATTCGTAGTTCGGCTGATTTTAGAGGAATATTTGCACAATGGTGAAGGGAGGGCGGGGCCTGAGGTGACATCTGTGCAAACGCGCCCCGTGGCGCGTTTTAAGTTGGGGGATTAAGTCCCCTTGAATCATGAGGGTCCCTGGGGTCCAACTAGCCCACCCTGTACCTCCAGTATGCGCCAGGGAGCTGCGTTGCAGAGAGGTGTTCAGAGGCCACGCCCCTTTTTGCACCTCTCTGCAACGCAGCTCTGTGGCTTTCTGGACGTACCTGGTGGGCTAGTTGGCCCCAGGGACCCTCAGGATTGAAGGGATTTCATTCCCCATCTTAAAATGCGCCACGGGGCCTGTTTGCACACATGTCACCTGAAGCCCCGCCCCTTCCTTCACCACTGTGCAAACGCGCCCCGTGGCGCGTTTTAATTTGGGGGATTAAGTCCCCTTGAATCCTGAGGGTCCCTGGAGTCAAACTAGCCCACCATGTACCTCCAAAAGCGCCACAGAGCTGCGTTGCAGAGAGGTGTATAAAGGGGCGTGGCCTCTGTACACCTCTCTGCAACACAGCCCCTGGCGCATACTGGAGGTTCCTGGTGGGCTAGTTGGCCCCAGGGACCCCCAGTATTCAAGGGGAATTACTTCCCTTCTTAAAACGCGCCAGGGGCGCGTTTGCACACTGCTGCAGGGAGGGGGCGGGGCCTCCGGCACAATGCCGTTTTTTTTCCTTTTTTTTTATGCGAGGGGGGCTGCATGGCCCCCTTCCCTCTGCCACTTTTGGCCCCGGGGACCCCATCCTCCGGGGCCTGAGCATTTTTTTTTTTTTTTAAACGGGAAGGGGGCCGCGTGGCCCCCCTTTCCTGGGCCTCTATTGGCCCCGGGGACCCCATCCCCCGGGGCATGCCCTCTTTTTTAATTTAAAAAAAAAAATATTTGGAGGGGGGCTGCGTGGCCCCCCTCCTCATTCCATTTAAGGCCCCGGGGACCACATCCCCCGGGCCGGCCTTGCCCTTTTTTTTTTTTTTTTTTAATTGGGATGGGGGGCTGCGTGGCCCCCCACCCGGGCCACTTATGGCCCCGGGGACCCCATCCCCCGGGGCCTGGCCTCTCGTTGGAGACTGTGGGGGGGTCCCCAATCCCCCCACAGTCCCAGCCAGCTCCCCGCCTCCTGCGGGAGCCGGCATTGCTTTTCCACATGGGGAGCAGCTAACATGCTGCTCCCCGTGTGGAAAAGCAATTGGGTTTGCATTTTGAAAGAGAGAGCAGGTTTCAGGGTGTTTCTACCCTGCCCCCTTTGTGCATTTGCACACTTGCGATTTTTTTTTTTCGGCGGAATTCGCGCACCCTAAGCGCATCCCGCCGATTTAAAAAAATGCTTTTTCTGTCCAGGGGTCCTTGTGGGACCCCCTGAGCAGACCTAGGGAGTCAGGGTGTTTCTACCCTGCCCCCTTTTGCGCTTTGCGCACTTGTTTCTGTCCCTCGGTTCTACCGAGGGACAAAATGGCTGCCAACACTTCCTGATTTGGAGTGTTGTCAGCCAATTAGCATGCAGCTCGTGATCGGGAGGGTACGCGGACCCTACTCGGCCATAGATATATATGTGATTTTATTTGTGATTTTCTCAGAAACTACTGAACGGATTTACACCATTTAAGCAAAAGGCACGACACTGAACCAAGGGCTACCTCTTTGCCAAATTTGGTGTAATTCCGTTCAGCAGTTCGGGCTGTAGCCGCGATGAAAGGATCATATGGAAAAATGAATGGGGAAAACGCGTTTTGGGACCCCCCTTTTTTCTCGGCCCCCGCTTGACGAATCAACTTGAGACTTTCAGGGTAGGAGCGGAGCGGAGCGCCCCAACAAGTTGGAAGCTTTCGCGAAGATTCGTCAACTGGCGCAAGAGTTATTTCAAATAGAATGTTGCGGATTTCCTATGGAAAATAGGTTTTAACTATAACTATCTACTGGCGACCGCCAGTAGATATATATATATATATATATATATATATATATATATATATATATATATATATATATATATATATATATATACATTGTTTAAATCCGGCACACAGTCAACAGTAGATACGACAGAAGAGAGTAATATTCAGGAAAATCAGGGGCAAATACCAGTTGGTCTAAACTCCGCAGACGAGACATAATAAGCCGACCAATCGACACAAGGTTATCTGTCTCCACCAAATCTTAAGGTGTGAAGACCGTGTGCCACTTTTGGAATCTAATAACGGACACTACAAATTAAGCTCCGTTTTGAACTTCCTCTACAAATCTGACCTACAGTGATATGTGTGTATACATACGAATTAACTGAGGACCATATTCGCCGATAAGGTGAAGTAACGGTGGATCTTCATAGACCACATGACAAAAAAATTTTAATGCTATTTTGAAGGATCGGTTATGTGAATATCACCCCCCTTTTCTCACACACGACTAGCGGTGTATCAAATTTTAAACCTGTTGAGAGAGAGACAAGCATTGTATATGTCCTGATGAAGGTGGTACTTCAATAATTTTCTACCACCGAAACGCGTCGACGCCTGTACTTTTACATTGGGTTATATCCAGGAACAGCCTCATGTCTAAAATGAATAGACTAATGGTGTCCATGTATTTGATTCCTGTTAGGAATAACCTTTTCTTGATGAAATTAAGTGTTTCACATATATTTCTTTGTCTCTCATGATGTTTTAAATGTTTTTTAATGTATGAATTCATGTATTTTACTATTGTCATTTTTTTTAATGTGATTTCAATTCATTTTTAATAAACCCCGATTGTGTTATACATTTGAGTGTTTTATTTTTGTGTGATATACGGTTGCTTTTTGTGTTCAGCTTTGTGTCTTTATCCATATGGAAGTATTTGTATGTGTGATACAATAGTGTATACTTGGTTGTGAATTTGGTTGATTGTATATTTGGTTTAAGGTGGATTTCTGTGCATGTCCAAGAGAGTTTTTTCTTTATATTTGCAAATACCAAAACAACTCATCTTTCAAGTGGAACGCTTATATAAAAAAGAGATAA
This sequence comes from Calotriton arnoldi, assembly GCA_963921515.1. Taxonomy (NCBI): domain Eukaryota; kingdom Metazoa; phylum Chordata; class Amphibia; order Caudata; family Salamandridae; genus Calotriton; species Calotriton arnoldi. The sequence continues at coordinate 1,245,548 of CAWUFW010002810.1, read as the reverse complement.
ATAAAAGCTGGGAGGCCATAGCCCTTGAGAAATATATAGAGGTGAATCGAGTCCCGAGAGGACTTCGGATTTTTACGATGCCTACACACCCTGACACGAAAACAGCTTTAATAGAAGAATGGGGGCATAACAACATGGAATGTTCAATGAACATGATGAGACTACTCATAAAACATGCCAAAATAGACTTGGATGAGATAACTAAAAGTATTGAGGAACTGGAAGCATGAATTAAAACACACACAAACAAAGAGGGAGTGAACAAATTACGTAAAGAAATGGTAACACGCTTGGAAAAATACGAGATAGAAATCCAAGAGCGCAAGCAAAGGCAATTCAAAAGAGATGAGGCTGATTATACACATGGAAGGATATTAACATTTGCCAAAAGATTTGATGCGCTAAAGAGAAACTACTCAACAAATAAAAATATATACAGCGCGACTGGGGAAATTACAAGTGAGTCTGACATAAGTGAAGGAGAAACACCAATCGGTACAAGTTCAGTCATGAAACCGACTTTTTTAGAAGAAATGAGGTTGATGCATTTCGACCAAACAATACAAAGAGGAAGATGCAGCGGGAGAGGAACAAATTGAGGACGAGGCAGAGGCAGAGGAGATTCGGAATCCTCCACAAATCAAGAAAGACAAGAAGATCAAGAAGGAAGAAGAAAATATCAACTTTGCAGTCTGAAGAAGTAACGGATAATAACTTAATAGTAAACTTATCACAACACAAGTTAACGGAGGAAGAAGTAACGCTATTGAATAAAGGACTCTCCTTTTGCCCGGAAAAACATTTTGATTACACCCAAACAAAAATTGATTTGTATAAGTATACGAGGAAACTGAAATTGGCAAAAGCAAATGTGACTAAAAGATCAGGAGAAGAAATAACACAGATATTGGAAAATGTGGAACAAGAAAATACTGAGTTAACTATTGATCAAATTCCGCACTTGCAAACTATGTTTGAACTAATGTTCAACTTAGAAGAAGGAGAAATATTGGAGCAGCAAATCCTTCAAGAATTGTCACTAGAAACGGACAAGCATCCCCCCACTGGCCTAAAGAAAAAGTCAAGGTTTTTCCCGGCAATGTCACCTGGAAACAAGTTTGACTTATTTGCGGAAGCAGTAACAGGAGAACTAGACAAAATGGAAAAAATCAGACATCCGAATCGGAAAGAAAATCTAACATGCTAAGAAAGGAAAGCACTGAGACCATTAATGGAGAATAATACATTGATAATCAAACCCACGGACAAGGGGGGAAATATTGTCCTGTTGGACAAGGATTCCTATAAAAAGGAAGCATACAGGTAACTAAATGATGTTACCAAGTACACCAAGCTCCAGAAAAATCCAATCAATGAGATGACTATCAATCTAAATTAAAAATTAAAAAACTGGCATGTAAGAAATCTGATTGATTATAATGAATTACAATTTTTAACAAACGACTTTCCAACTATCCCAACAATCTATTTTCTCCCCAAAACACACAAGTCTCTCATCAATCCACCAGGTCGTCCTATTGTTTCTTCATGTAACTCACTGTATGAGAAAATGTCAGATTATGTGGATTATTTTCTAGCACCCATTGCACAGAATTTGAATTCTTACATTCGTGACACTGGAGACTTCCTAAGAATTTTAACAGGAATAACCTGGAATCAAGAATACATATTGGCAACCATAGATGTGGTCTCCTTATACACATCGATTGAACATCAGGTGGGCTTAAAAGCGTGTACATATTTCCTACAACAGAGAAACATATCTGAATTGGAACACACCAAAATGCTACTATCTGTGATAGAGATCTGTCTGACCAATAACATTTTTCTTTTTAATCATGATTTGTACAGGCAAGACTGCGGAACTGCAATGGGCATTTCCTTTTCGCCCAATTACGCCAATATTACAATGGGGTGGTGGGAGAAGGAAATGGCCTGGAACACACAGAATCAAGCTCAGATTGACAAAATAATTTTATGTGTCAGATCCATTGACGATTTGTTTTTAATTTGGAACGGAACAGAGAGAGAATTTAAAGAGTATTTTAACACACTGAATGAAAATGATATAGGCTTGAGATTCACCTGCACAACAAGTACCAAAGGCATCTCATTTTTGGATACCTGGATATATATTGAAGGAGATCAAATTCATTCAACACTGTACTGAAAAGAAACGTCAACAAATAGCATTCTACATGGCACAAGCTTTCACCCAAGATCTCTCCTGGAAAGCATCCCATATGGGGAATTCACAAGGATGAAAAGAAATTGCTCGAAAGCAAGTGATGTGGAGGAAAAAATTAAAGAAACATCATTGAGATTAAAAAGTAGAGGTTATAAAGAAACCACACTACGGAGAGGCAGACAAAAAATTCGTAAAAAAACGAACTAAAACCTTAATCTCTAAAAAAGAAAAAGAAAAACTAACAGGAAGCTCCCAAGAACAGAAGGCACCAAGATGCATCATTACCTACAGTAAAGAAAGTGGGACAATCATAAAAAATATCGAAAATATTGGCATTTAATATCAAATCACCCAGATATTGGCTCCCTGCTTGGATCACGTCCACTGATCACATATAGAAAACCAGAATCAATCAAAGACTTAGGGGCCGATTTCGATTCGGGCCGGAAAACATACCGACCGACTCGGTACGTGAATTTAGTCCGACCGACTCGGACCGGCGCCACACGACCCGGGTAGTACGATGAAATGCATGTGAAATCCGACAGACTCGGACAGAATACAAAACGACCAAAAGAGCCGGACGGAAACAAGCCATCCGGCCGGGAAATCACGCGAAACGAACCGACCGACACGCACTCGGATTGAACCCGAACGAAACGTACCCGCGAACTCCGACCCGCGTAGTACGATGCTGTGCGTGCAAAACACGACCGACTCGCCCGGAGCACAAGCCGTACGACCGACACGCATACAAAACCCAGCCGAAGCAACCCAATACTACGCGACCGACTCGGACGCCGCATATGAAACCTAGCTGACACACAGCGGGAACGAGTCGGACAAGATCGCACCAGACAACTGCAGCGTCCTACTCGGACACAAGAACGACTCCTACATGCACCAAAACCACCAAGGAAAAATTAGAATAAAAAGGGCCAAACAAGCAACCACAAAGCCAATAAATACAGGGAGGGGAAAAAAAATGGAACAAGGACACACCTCCAACTCCACCTACATAAAGGCCACAAATCCCTACCACGATCCTTTGCAAATTCCACTGACCTGCCAGCACACAACACCATCACACAGCAACCACAGACACACTCACAGCTCATACATCACACAAGCCACACACCATTACCACACCCACATATAGCACCCTCACACACACCCAGCTAAACCTACATTCACCCCCCCCCACTTGCACACACATACACATCAATCACCACCACCAGCCATCACCATGCCCCCAAAGAAGAACCATAAGTTCCTAGATAGTGAATTGGAAGTCCTGGTAGACGAGATCCTGAGGGTAGAGCCACAGTTGTTTGGTACATTGGTACAACAGACCCCCATGTCGCAGAAAACCAAGATGTGGGCGAGGATTGTCGACAGGGTGAACGCACAATCACCATGTTTGCGCACAAAGGGAGACATCCAGAACAGGTGGTATGATGTGCGCAGGAGGGTCCGGGACCTACTCAAAAAGGACTACCTCCTCAGCCAGCACTCCGGCAGTGGCCCTCCTGCAAAACCAGTATACCTCAGGCCCTGGGAGGAGAAGGTGCGGGCCATCCTACCACCAGTGAGCGTATACGGACTAACAGACATCCCAGAGCCTGGTGAGTACACAATTAATATACACAATATGGTGTGACAACACACACACATCACAGTCAAAGGGATAGGCAAACCATGCACCCTTAGCAAATACACAGCAACCAAAAGATATTCATCCCAAGATGTGAATGCTAGTCAGACAAACACAATACCTCCCATCTCATAGTGATATGTAACTGTGTCATGACATGTACAAACCTAACAACAAATACAGCAAGGCAGTGGCACAAATAGAACCAACAAACACTCCCAGATATTTTAACACCACTAGAACACCACCTCACAGGGAAGCTCACTGAAAGGAAGGAATTCTGTGTATGCTGGTTAAGTCAGTGTAGCCAATAGCATGATGGGAGTGGTAGTCACAGATATTGCTCAGCCTCACAATTGGCCCATCAACACCCCTCTCAACCATGCTCACATCACAGGGAGTGGAAAAGGACTCACAAGATGGCTGACACTGGGTACTGCTGGGGGAGCACAAGGCCCTGCTGGGAACTGTGCAACAACCAACAGCAGGACACCACTGACTGACATCCTGAAAGACAACTTGCACTCCCTGCAATGGAAGCACGTTCCATGGTGGGATATCTGGCTGGGTGGGAAGGAGGACTCACAGCACTGACCATAGTTACAAGGACCTCCCCTCACACACCCCCTCAACACTAACTCCACATAACCCACCTGGGAGAATGCAATGCCTCACATCCTAACTGAAGATGCCACAAAGAACCACCACCCTGGGTTATGCTATGTGAAGCACAGGGACACTCTTGGGACTTGTAGCCAAACAACTGCCAGGACAACACTCCCAGCCATCCTGTCAGCACAGGCACCCCACCCCACAGGGAAGCAGAGTCAAAAGGAAGGAAGGATGGGCATGCTGGGAAGGGGGTGGAGGCAATAGCATGATGGGAGTTGTAGGCACAGATATTGCTCACCCTCACAATTGGCCCATCAACACCACTCTCAACCATGCTCACATCACAGGGAGTGGAAAAGGACTCACAAGATGGCTGACACTGGGTACTGCTGGGGGAGCACAAGGCCCTGCTGGGAACTGTGCAACAACCAACAGCAGGCCACCACTGACTGACATCCTGAAAGACAACTTGCACTCCCTGCAATGGAAGCACGTTCCATGGTGGGATATCTGGCTGGGTGGGAAGGAGGACTCACAGCACTGACCATAGTTACAAGGACCTCCCCTCACACACACCCTCAACACTAACTCCACATAACCCACCTGGGAGAATGCAATGCCTCACATCCTAACTGAAGATCCCACAAAGAACCACCACCCTGGGTTATGCTGTGTGAAGCACAGGGACACTCTTGGGACTTGTAGCCAAACAACTGCCAGGACAACACTCCCAGCCATCCTGTCAGCACAGGCACCCCACCCCACAGGGAAGCAGAGTCAAAAGGAAGGAAGGATGGGCATGCTGGGAAGGGGGGTGGAGGCAATAGCATGATGGGAGTTGTAGGCACAGATATTGCTCACCCTCACAATTGGCCCATCAACACCACTCTCAACCATGCTCACATCACAGGGAGTGGAAAAGGACTCACAAGATGGCTGACACTGGGTACTGCTGGGGGAGCACAAGGCCCTGCTGGGAACTGTGCAACAACCAACAGCAGGACACCACTGACTGACATCCTGAAAGACAACTTGCACTCCCTGCAATGGAAGCACGCTTCATGGTGGGATAACTGGGCTGGGGGAGAAGGAGGCCTGGATGGCAACCAAATACCACCAATGCTGGTCATGCACACACCTCAACATACACATTGACATGCCACAGGTTGGCAGGACAATGTGCTACACCAATATCACTCTCTGACTGTCACAATTTAGGAGAATGCAATGTCCTGGCCCACATCCAGAGGTACAGTCACAACTGTCAGGTGTTTGAACAATTGATGCCAGTAGAAACATAACATACAATCTGTGTCTCTCCCCAAAACAGGTGATGATGGGGACACAGCAGCAGACGAGGAGGAGTCCCTGTCCCAAGCTCCGGGGAGCACTGAGCTCACTGGTGTGGATCAGCCACTGCACTCCTCGGATGGCGATGAACCAGCTGGACCCTCCGGTGTGAGTCATCATGCAGCACCAGCAGGACCAACATCTGCACCCCCTGCACCCACCCCTACAACAACTGCCAACACACAGGCCACCCCTGCCAACACGGACAGACCAAGGACCACAGATGACAACAGCGCAGGGACCCAGGGCCAAACTGGAGCTGGTGACAACGAGCCCAGGAACAACACCCAAGTGGGCCCACGGTCACCTGTGCGTGCCACCGCAGGTCCTGCATGTGTCGCCAGGGGTGGTGGGAGGGGTGGTAGACATAGGTCGCTCTTTGCAGAGGGGTCTGGACTGCATGATGACCCACAACTGGCATGCATCGCGGATGCGTACCAGACTAGCACCGGAGAGGTCAGCCAGGTAGTGGGGATCCTCAAGGACATACAACAGCAGCAGGCTGCCGATCATGCCCGCTTGGACTCCCACATGTCCCGTGTCGACACACACATGTCACATGTCGAGACACACATGTCACGTGTCGAGACACACATGTCTGGCATGGAGTCCAAGTGGGACACATTGGAACAACTGACAGCGGTGCATAGGGACATACTGACATGCCTCCGCCAGATCAGCACCAACATGGCCTCACCTCCCCGTGTGCCCACAACAACTGCTGCTGAAACAACTGCAAATGCCATAGGGAGGGAGGAGGACTCTGGCAGAGAGTCCCCTGCACCGCCGCAGCCTGCACCTGAGGGTCCCCCCCCAAGAAGAGGGGCCGTCCGAAGGGGCCAAACTGAGAGGCTGATGGCCATCTACATCCCCCAGGAAGCCATCACATGTTCTGGAATTTTCCTCTGTGTGCAAACCGCACGCCCTGTCGAAGACAACCCAACTCTCACACATGACATGAGGAGCCCTAGTTGGCCAAATTAATCAGATGACTGTGGACTTTACTCTGGATATTTCAGCTACCAAGACTTCCAATACACATGGGAACTTTGGATTCCAATTTCTATGTACAGCACCCACCATCCTGTGCACCATCCTCACACCTGTATGTAAATAAACTCACCAATACACCATATCTGCCTCTGTTGTGATTCCAACGTGGTTTTTGTCATGTAGATGGTGATCTGCTAAATGACACTGTGCATGCTAACTGCTACAGCAAGTCCAACACCGTCATGTCAGTCATGGCGACGTGACACATATGAGGGAGACACACCACTTGGGCCACACAACACATACACACCAGGGCCATCAGACTCATCACCTATACTGATGTTGCAACGAAATACAGTGGAATGCACAGACACGCCACCTATTCACAGTCACTGTCAACTAGACTACAGGTGCAGTGAGCAAATGTCAGTCAGATGTGTGACTACAGACAACGCACATCCCAAAGTGAAGCACAGGTTTATTACACATTTGCAACATGTTGTTTCCACTACAAATGCAAGCTAATCCAACCTGGCTGTGGCCACAAAGTCAAAAATTCAGAAGATAGAAAGTCCAGGCGTGTGTGGCACATCACCTGTAGGGAAACGACTGCTTCCACCTTGGAAGTCGAATCATGGATTCGGGGGATCCAAGTTGATCAGACAACTCCGGCAGCACCCTGTGAAGGACAGACATGACACACAGTCAAAACCACTGAAGAACAGCACAGAACGGCAATACTCATGTCTAATACATGTCACAAGATAACTGCACAAAACCAAGTTAGCATGTCAACACTGTTGGGCAGTACAGACCACCTGCAAGGACACATCGCTGCACGCATCCAGTCAAGTAGCACATGGTCACACTCAAACAGCACCAGAGCACCACACACACATTTCATGCAAACTCAAATCATTTACATCACAACCCTCTGGAGACTCACATTCAGCTGAAGAAGTTGGTGATGAGCTGTGTGCGGACATCACCATCATCATCATCTTCACTGGCATCGTGACCCAGGCCAGGATCTTCCACAGGTGACGGACGTTGGTCATCGTCATCCAGGATGATAGGCAACTCCTTCCGCACTGCCAGGTTGTGTAGCATGCAGCAGACGATGACAATCTTGCACACCTTTGCTGGGGCATATGGGAGGGCCCCTCCTGTCTTGTCCAGGCAGCGGAAGCGGCTCTTCAGGAGACCAAAGGTCCGCTCAATCACCCTCCTCGTCTGACCATGTGCCTCATTGTAGCGCATCTGGGCTGGTGTCACAGGGTTCCTGAGGGGTGTCAGCAACCACGGCATGTTGGGGTATCCCGAGTCACCTACAGACAGACAATTGCACATTAGCCGATTTGAAAATGTGTGCGGAAAACAACATAGCAGAACACACACAATGGTACAAAGTCAGTACACACCAACAAGCCAGGCACGCTGGTTCGGCATCTGTGACATCATCCTCGGGATGCGACTACTCCTCATCACGTAGGCATCGTGTGCCGAACCGGGGAAACGGGCACACACATGTGAGATGGTCATATCTGCAAGACATACCACCAGAGCATTGATCGAATGGTAATGTTTACGGTTCCGGTATGCCTGCTCATGTGCCTGTGGTGGTATCAAAGCCACATGTGTCCCATCAATGGAGCCAATTACATGTGGCATCCTCCCCAGGGCATAGAAGTCACTCTTGACGTCAGTGAGTCGTTGACGTGTTGGGAAATAGATGTACTGGTTGAGGTATCTCAACATTGCCCCCAAAACATCACGTAGCACACGGCTGAACATAGTCTGTGACATCCCACCAGTAGTTGCCACAGTGTGTTGAAAGGTACCGGTGGCAAAGAAGTGTAGGGCTGCCATCACCTTCACCTTGGGGGTCAGCGCTGTAGGATACGGCCGGCCAGGCTGCAAATGTGGGTCCAACTGCACTGCCAAATCCTCAATCAGCTGCCTGGTGAAGCGGTACCGTCGGATGCTGTCACGTTCCACCATCGTTGCCATGTCTGGGAATGGTCGATGGACAGCAGGAGCCCTGCAGTGCATAGGTGAAGAAAGCAAGATTGTCAGTCACCCCACCTATGTACCGTTCACCATACTCAATTTCACATGATACATCATCAACAAACACAAGTACTTGATGTGTGTGTTGTTCCGTTTGGACATATATGGCACCTACATGGACATCATCTAACATCTCTGTTCAACAAGTGTTGACAACAGGTTCCAGGGTGTGCTATGGGACACCATTAGGCTGTGTCACAGTACCCATTAACTGCTCTCACGTTCCACACACATACCACAGTGACATGTCTGGAAAGATGCTCCACAGGCATCACAGCTCATTGACAGGTAGATTCCCAGGGACCCTGTCTTGCCACATGGACACTGGCATGACATGGCGTCTCATGTACACGTCAGAAAAACTAACATGACACCCACAGGTAGTGGCCCCTGTAGCCTCTGCAGGACAGACATGGACGTCTGTGACACACACACCCACACCATCAAAGTTCATGCACAAACCACGTGGATGTGGAGACTGTCTCCCATTGTGCACATGGAGTCAGAGACATGTGATACACAACATGCACACAGACTGTGGAGGGACATCACTATTGTTGGAATGGCCCACCCTGTGACGTACATGCCTTCCCACATGTGAGCCTGGGGGTATGTGACATGTCATACACATACACAACCTGGAAATGTGACCATGACACATGCTCAGAAATGAAAAGTTGCACACCACAGTGGTCAGGTGCACAACACACAAAGGACCCTGTCCCCATGAACACGTGCACAGCCTGGGTGTGTCTGCCCCCAAGTGCCACCCCAAAATCCACATGTTCACCCCCATACACAGATAAGGTTATGCTGCCACATATGCCTTATATACACTGTGGACTGGGTGTGGTGTTGTAGGTGTGCCCCTGAGTCCCTGGAAAGTAAATGTGGCTGGCATAGGTTCACCAGTGACCAGCATGGTGACATATGTGTGAGACCTGTCCAGGGACGCATTGTAGAGCAATGGACCGATCGGTGTGCCCGGCCGGCCCATTGCATTGTATGTGAGCGGGTACGCGTTGTATGCCTGGTACGCGTTGTAGAGCAATGGACCGATCGGTGTGCCCGGCTGGCCCATTGCATTGTATGTGAGCGGGTACGCGTTGTAGGGCAATGGACCGATCGGTGTGCCCGGCCGGCCCATTGCATTGTATGTGAGCGGGTACGCGTTGTATGCCTGGTACTCGTTGTAGAGCAATGGACCGATCGGTGTGCCCGGCTGGCCCATTGCATTGTATGTGAGCGGGTACGCGTTGTAGGGCAATGGACCGATCGGTGTGCCCGGCCGGCCCATTGCATTGTATGTGAGTGGGTACGCGTTGTATGCCTGGTACGCGTTGTAGAGCAATGGACCGATCGGTGTGCCCGGCCGGCCCATTGCATTGTATGTGAGCGGGTACGCGTTGTATGCCTGGTACGCGTTGTACAGCAATGGACCGATCGGTGTGCCCAGCCGGCCCATTGCATTGTATGTGAGCGGGTACGCGTTGTATGCCTGGTACGCGTTGTAGAGCAATGGACCGATCGGTGTGCCCGGCCGGCCTATTGCATTGTATGTTAGCGGGTACGCATTGTAGGGCAATGGACCGATCGGTGTGCCCGGCCGGCCCATTGCATTGTATGTGAGCGGGTACGCGTTGTATGCCTGGTACGCGTTGTAGAGCAATGGACCGATCGGTGTGCCCGGCCGGCCCATTGCATTGTATGTGAGCGGGTACGCGTTGTATGCCTGGTACGCGTTGTAGAGCAATGGACCGATCGGTGTGCCTGGCCGGCCCATTGCATTGTATGTGAGCGGGTACGCGTTGTAGGGCAATGGACCGATCGGTGTGCCCGGCCGGCCCATTGCATTGTATGTGAGCGGGTACGCGTTGTATGCCTGGTACGCGTTGTAGAGCAATGGACCGATCGGTGTGCCCAGCCGGCCCATTGCATTGTATGTGAGTGGGTACGCGTTGTAGGGCAATGGACCAATCGGTGTGCCCGGCTGGCCCATTGCATTGTATGTGAGCGGGTACGCGTTGTATGCCTGGTACGCGTTGTACAGCAATGGACCGATCGGTGTGCCCGGCCGGCCCATTGCATTGTATGTGAGCGGGTACGCGTTGTATTCCTGGTACGCGTTGTACAGCAATGGACAGAACGGTGCGCACACATTGGCTGGGGCCTGGCATGGCAACGGACGCGTTTTCGAAGCTCCAACGAGTCTGATGCAGTGAATTTAGTTGGCCAGCCACAACAATGTTGCAAAATCATGGGTGTCATGAAGTTGAAGATTTGAAGGATGCTGTGGGCGTGTATTAGTGCTGCTATTCCATGGATTGGGCAAATTCAGAAGATGCAAACGACTTGGACCTATCACTTTGGACACATGGGACAGTATCTGCCTCTGCAGCACACATATAATGCTGGCTGTTCCCCTGAGAGCTCACTTGCCTGCACTACATGCTCCAGGACGACATCTGCCACCAACACTGCTGCTGTTTATGCATCCTCTGGCTCCTGCAATGGCACGTACTGTGGATAGAGCCCCAGCCTTCAGCCTTGAGGAGAACCAGGCCCTGCTGGACAGCCTCCTTCCACAGTACAGCAAGCTGTATGGGAAACCAGGGGAGCAGGTGAGTGTGCTGACCACTGCCTCACTAATTGTGCATGTTGTCTGACTAGCAGGGCTTTCAGTGTGCACACCACTGGCTAGCATGCCCACTGAGTGGTTGTCACACCCCAAAGTGTGTAGTCACATGCACTGAACTGGTACAGTGCAGTAACAGTGCATTCCAACTAGGTTTACTTCCCATGCAATGATACCATGTAGTGACTGCTGGCAAACTGTTCATAGCCATTGTTGCACAGTCTGTGTACATCATATGCCCCTGTGATTGAGACATGTATATCCAACTGTGTGATGCACGTATATGTTGCATGTGTAGTAATGGCCTTTTCACTTTGTCATCCTCACAGGTTGATGCCCACCAGAAGCAGGAAATCTGGCTGACCATCGCCCGGAAAGTAAGATCCGTGGGGGTCTACAGGCGCAGGATCCGCAACTGCCAGAAGAGGTGGCAGGACCTTCGTGGCTGGACCCGGAGGATCGCAAGGGTCCAGCTGAAGCTGTCGCCTCCTCGCAGGAGGGGCGGACACCGGACCCTGACCCCCACATGCTCCGGATCCTGGCGGTGGTCTTCCCTGACCTGGATGGGCAGCTGAAGGACAGACAGCAGCAAGGAGGGGGTGAGTCCATGACTGCACTGTGCACTTTGTCTGACATGCTATGTGCCCTCCTCTGGCCTGGTTAAACTTCCACAGTACATCAGTCATGTGGTCCAGGACCCATGTCCCTCATTTGTGACATGCCCACTTCTCCTCTGATACGCATATGTGTGGCCCTTATAGTCAGGAAATTGTGTCATTTGGGGACTGTGTCATTGCATTTAGCTTTGCTCAAGCTGGGGGACAGCATTTGTTCCCGTGACTATGTTGTGCGATTCATGGGTGGGTCAATAGCTTACACAATGCCTAAGTTCTGACATGTAATCTGGGTGTAACTTTGATATGTGGTCCGCTTGCTGCTCTGACTCACCACATGTCCCACATGTCCCTGGGGAATTTGGCACACACCCATGCTGCTGGTGGGAACAATGTTTGGGCCTCAGGAGTATGTGTATCCAGTGTGTCACACATGCTTAGCCACCTGCCTACTGTCCAGGACTCATCCCTCTTACAGGTGGAGCTGGACAGTCATGCCTACTCCAGGGCATGCAATGCACTCTGTACTCCCACTCCCGTGTATCATCTGGCATGTTGTGATCAGTGTAATGTACCCTCAGGTGTCTGCCTCTGTCTCATTGTGCTCTGTCTTCGTTGTCAGGACTACTGGTATGTTTATCGGTTAGGGCTCAGCATGCCATCTGAGATGTGACCATGATAGACGATACTTCTGTGACTTATAGGTGTCTGATCACTTGACTGTGCACACAGGTGTTTGCGACTGTGACTTTCAGTCAGCTGTATTGTCATTCACAGCACACTGTGAGGTGCTCATGTTCAGAGAGTTGTGTTTCATGTCCCCCATATGTCCAGTTGGTATGACGTGGACAAATAGTAGTACAGATGATGTGGTATTTGGGGGATGGACATGTGCACTTGTCAGTCACATAACTTGCATTCCCCATGCTCTCGGATTGTGACACAGTGCAGACTGTTGTTGGCTGGCTGCCATGGCCATGTGACTTGAGACAGTAATGTATGACTTTGCACGCATTCCTGTGTCATGGCATTCAACTTCCTGAGACTGATCCTGCAGGGGAGTGACATGTGCAACATTCACCCCATTGTGGCATTGACTATCCGGACATGGGTGCATCATGGTGTCTGGTGCTGGTATGCATCACATGCATTTCTATTTAGACTGTGGCCATCCCTTTATCCGGACACCTGCACTGACTCAGTGGCAGGAGATGTGATGTGTGCATGTTCACATACTTCACCGTGTTCCCTGCAATGTCCAACAACTGTGTAGGTGGTGCATGTGTCCACACTGGGGTCTTACCATCAGACAGGCACCGGACAGATGGGTGCAAGGGCAGGAGGGGTGTGAGTCCCATGGTTGACCATCAGACTGACAATTGGCTTCCCCGAATCTGTGTGAGGACTTTAGGCAATGTTCAACTAAGGATGCCAGGGCTTGCTCTGTAATGTGCTGTACTTACTGTGGTGTGTGCGGTCAGTGCAGGTGACTGATGTTTGTCTGTTTCCCTAATTGTTTGCAGATACATCCACGGCCACAGGAGGGGACACCTCCACGGACCAGGAGGAGCAGCGGAGCCAGACTGGGTCAGCATCCGAGGACTGGTCAGAGGGACCCAGTGGCACGGAGGGCGAGGGGAGCCACACCGAGGAGTCCTCAGCACCTTCCACCTCAGCTGAGGACCACAGCAGCTCGGAGGATGACTCCCTTGTGGAGGCGGGTGTCAGCAGCCACCAAAGGCCAGCTAGTCTGTCTGGCCCCGCCACCACCACCACCACCACCGCCCTCCCATTGGCTCCCATTCCTGAGGTCCGTGGAGGCTCCCGTACTCGGGAGCGTGTCTCCTTCGTGCCAGGCACCGCAGCCCCTGCCCCTGTGTCCCCTGCTGCCCTGAGTGAGGAGTCTGTGTACCTCCTTCGGCAGCTCCATGTAGGGCAGACAGCAATGCTGAGTGTCCTCCATGCACACACCACTCTGTTGACACAGCTGGTGTCGTTCATGGAGGGCATCTCAACGGGTATGTCTGCCCTACAGAGGAGCAATAAGTCCATGGACTCCTCCCTGACGGCAGCAGTGTCCCTCCTCCAACAGTCCCTCACCCCTCCCACCTCTGCCCCATCCACACTTCCTGCCCCCCTACCTGTCCAAAGCACATGCACACCTGCACAGTCACCCAAACACACAGACATGAGCAGCACAGACACACCCAAGAGAAAGGCAAGATGTGCACACACGCATCCTCAGGGGACTGATACCACAGACACAGGGGATGGGGAACACACACACACACACAGGCAACCACAGTCACTCCGCAATCCTCAAGATCCTCTCCCTCCAAGACCCCTTCCCTTGCCTCACCTGCAACCCCACCTGATCAGCAGCTCTTCCTCAGTGACCTCGGCCTCTTCCCCTCCAATCCCGCTGATCCAGCACACCGGGGGAAGAGGAACTCCACCCACACAGAGGGGAGTGCCCCTCGCCCCCGGACACCCTCCCCCAGGCGCAGGCAGAGTGAGCCCCCACCCGCAAGTCCCCCGGTCCCGGAAGAGCAAGACCCCGCCACCGCCCTGCAAGTCAACCACCCAGTCTCTCACCTCCATCCCCCAGGCCACCACTACACAGGTTCCACCGCCACACCCTGCCCCAGGTTCCCCCACACACCGATACCGCATCCCCAAACTGCTTAGGCCCTCCCCCTGCCACTTGCTCTTCCACCCCCAAACCAGACGCTCTGCCTGTTTGTGCCACTGGTGTGGAGACCGTGTCCCCCCTCTGTCCTGCCCAGCTCTTCTGCCCCCCTTCCACTACCTTGGAGTCATGCACTGCGGTGGAGTCCACAACCACCCCGTCTGCCTCGGGCACTGCATTGGGGACCCAGTCCACTCCATCTGACCAGCCCACTGCAGTGGTTGCAGCACCAACACCATCTGACTTGAGCCCTGCGGTGGTGCCAGCCCCCTGAGTCAGACACCTCCACTGCAGTTGCCGGTGACACTCCTGCACCCACCTCCCCTTCACTGTCTCCTTCTGGCATCCCCTGATCCTGTCCCTGCGGTGCCTGGCCTGCCCCTCGTATGCCCCTCCAAGGGGATGTCCCCTGTCCGTACCTGTGCAGGCAAGCAATTGTTGACAAGTTGTCACACATCACCCTGTTGGGACTGTATATTTGGACTGGCCATTGGCCTTAGTTTATTTTGGACTTTTGATTTGAGTTGCACACTTGCTGAATAAAGCCTATTTTTGTTTACTTGTGGTTAATCTTTGGAGGTACATGATGTAGATGTGTAGAATCATGCATTTGCTGTTGTAATAGTGTTCAGATCAGGTAAATGAAGTTTTGCTGTGATGGGCTCCATGTGGTCCATGGGATATGTGTCCTAATCTAGTCTGGATCTATAGCATCCTTTGCTGCAGTCTGAGGGTGTAATGTTCAGCATTTGACACAGGGATGTACGTTTAGCATTTGTAGATTACCATCTTTGTCCTACACTGATGCACATCTGGTGGGCTTACCACTGTCCAATGTTCCTAGTACCCTGACTGTGTGCCCGTCTCCAATGGACATGCAGTTTAGCACATCAAATTTGGAGGACTCATTTGTGTACACAGTGCAAGTTGCTTGACACGTGTCTTGGGTGTATGCAGATGACTGACGTGACACTCCCGTGCCCAGGCTGATATGAGCAGAGCCTTCAGTGTGTTGTAGTTGTTGACTCACTGACAGAGTGTTCTGCTGACATGTTTGAGTCATGCACAGACAAGGTTTGGCACAGCTGACCTTCCACAGGAGTGGAGTGCCCTCATGGCAGTGCGTGATTCCGTGATATAGGCTGTGCCCATGTTGTGTGTTGTGTAGGCATGTCTGCGCGTGTTCCCTTCTCCTTTTCCTACACAGGCTGTGTCCCTACGGATGTTCCTGTTTGTGATGCTTGCTGAGTTGTTCTGTGTTCATCCAGCATCTTGGACCTGGTTACTCCGGGATGTGGGTGCATGGCAAACTAATGTTCATGAGGTTGTCATACCTAGTTGTCTTTGTTGTCAGGGCTGGGGATGTGGGCAAACGCAGATGGGACACAGTCAGGATTCCTCTTGGCACTTATTGGTTACACGAGTAATGTGATTTTCTGTTTGTGTATGCTATCAGTGATTGTGACACGTTGTGTGTGTGACTGCTGCCACTCCTCAGGGTCAGAGCTGCAATGTTGGAAGTTGTCTATGTGTGTCCTTTGTGGGTCAGCTTGGCTTATTCATTGGTGTGTGACTATGGCCAGGATCCCATTGTTTGGGGTGGATTTCACGTCATGCCCATGTACGGCATACTGTGCAGTGTGTCAGACATTCACAAGTATTGTTGACTGGCCATGTGTGATGGGTTTCTGCACCTTATTTCCCCCCACCACCCCTGGGAATGTCATGGGTGCATGTGCAATGTCAGCAGTCCATGTGAGCTTCAACGCTGCACATTGGTGGAGTTCAAGGTGTGTGGCGTTGAGTGTGTGCAAATGTGAGTTGTTGCACGGCTGGGGCACTACCTCCATATTTTCCTTGGCTGGCAGGCCGTGCTGAGTGCTTTGTGCTTGTATAGGTGTGATGGTAGTTTGTTGCTCAGGACACATGGCTGTGGTTCACAGTGTGGATGATATCTACCTTTGTCATCACAGTGTGATTGTCATGCAGGCTAGTGTCACCACAATGTGGGGTCCCTGGGGGAGTGCTGTGGTGGTTCGGTCTCTTGCTGTGTGTGTTGCTGTTCCTACAAGCTTGTGTGACATGTGTAATTTGGGCTCCCTCTCATCTCACAATGCCTGTTTGCCCACATAGGGAATCCAATCCATGAGTTACTTTTGTTTGTGACTGTGTTGACATCTGTGTATCAGTGAATCTGGCCTCCTCATGGGTTGTGTGTTTGCCTGGGGACACTGGCACACAACCCCCTCACCTGTTGTGTATGATATGCAGTGTGAGTCTGCCTATTTGTGTTAGTGCTTTTGCACCACTGCATTGGCATATCTTTAGTTTGCCATTGGCTGTATGTTGTTTGTTGGCTTTCCCCTGCTGGCCCTGGGACTGCTAGGTCATCAGTCAGCACATTGATCATGGTTAGTATGTCCCATTGCTGCCATGGTATGGTATTTGTTCACCTGACATCTACAGTCTCCACAGGATATCTACATTTGTGTGTCCATTGGTGCAGATAAGTGGGTCTGCATTATGATGTTCACTTCTGTCATTGTGTTATTTGTGAATGTAGACAATGTGGGCCCCCATGGCTGATGTTTGTGTGCACATGGCCAGAACGATGTGTCATTGGCACTGCACTGCTTGCCTCACACAATCTATGTTGCTATGGGACACAAGCACTACAATGCCACTGTAGTGTTTGGTGTTGTGTGGCCAGGAATAATCCCTGCAGTTATGTTTTTGCAGCTTTCACCAGGACTACACTTCCCTTTTGGGCACTGTGGTGATGGGGCTTTGGGCCCCATTACCACACTGTTCAAAATGTGCTTCAGCTATGGAGCACACACTTCCCTTTGGGCACTGTGGTGATGGGGCTTTGGGCCCCATTGCCACACTGTTCAAAATGTGCTTCAGCTATGGAGCACACACTTCCCTTTTGGGCACTGTGGTGATGGGGCTTTGGGCCCCATTGCCACACTGTTCAAAATGTGCTTCAGCTATGGAGGACACACTTCCCTTATGGGCACTGTGGTGATGGGGCTTTGGGCCACATTGCCACAGTGGTCATGGTCTGCTTGCATTGTGTAGGCCACACAACAATTATGTGTGACACATGTGTTAGTGGGTCACATTGTATGTTCAATGTCATGTTCAGTGTTGAATGCATTTGACACAGACCACACACGCTTGTCATGGTGTTGGAGGCTGGGATGTAATTTACAGACAGTCCTTATGTGGGAGTATGCTAGTTGTGTCATGCATTACCCATCCTATGAGTAGGGGTGGTTGTAGTGACAGGCATCCAGCCCCCCATGAGTGGTGATGGTATTAGTGGTAGGCATCCATCCCCCTAAGGGTGGGTATGGTAGTAGTGGCATGCATCCAGCCCCCCATGAGTGGGGATGGTAGTAGTGACAGGCATCCAGGCCCCCCTGGGTAGGGGTGGTAGTAGTGACAGGCATCCATCCCCCTAAGGGTGGGGATGGTAGTAGTGGTAGGCATCCAGCCCCCCATGAGTGGGGATGGTAGTAGTGGTAGGCATCCAGCCCCCCATGAGTGGGGATGGTAGTAGTGGTAGGCATCCAGCCCCCCATGAGTGGGGATGGTAGTAGTGACAGGCATCCAGGCCCCCCTGGGTAGGGGTGGTAGTAGTGACAGGCATCCATCCCCCTAAGGGTGGGTATGGTAGTAGTGGCAGGCATCCAGGCCCCCCTGGGTAGGGGTGGTAGTAGTGGTAGGCATCCAGCCCCCATGAGTGGGGATGGTAGTAGTGGTAGGCATCCAGCCCCCCATGAGTGGGGATGGTAGTAGTGGTAGGCATCCAGCCCCCCATGAGTGGGGATGGTAGTAGTGACAGGCATCCAGGCCCCCCTGGGTAGGGGTGGTAGTAGTGACAGGCATCCAGCCCCCATGAGTGGGGATGGTAGTAGTGGTAGGCATCCAGCCCCCATGAGTGGGGATGGTAGTAGTGGTAGGCATCCAGCCCCCCATGAGTGGGGATGGTAGTAGTGGTAGGCATCCAGCCCCCATGAGTGGGGACGGTAGTAGTGGTAGGCATCCAGCCCCCCATGAGTGGGGACGGTAGTAGTGGTAGGCATCCAGCCCCCCATGAGTGGGGATGGTAGTAGTGACAGGCATCCAGGCCCCCTGGGTAGGGGTGGTAGTAGTGACAGGCATCCATCCCCTAAGGGTGGGTATGGTAGTAGTGGCAGGCATCCAGGCCCCCTGGGTAGGGGTGGTAGTAGTGACAGGCATCCATCCCCCTAAGGGTGGGTATGGTAGTAGTGGCAGGCATCCAGGCCCCCCTTGGTAGGGGTGGTAGTAGTGGTAGGCATCCAGCCCCCCATGAGTGGGGATGGTAGTAGTGACAGGCATCCAGCCCCCCATGAGTGGGGATGGTAGTAGTGACAGGCATCCAGGCCCCCCTGGGTAGGGGTGGTAGTAGTGGCAGGCATCCAGCCCCCTATGGGTGTGTATGGTATTGGTGTTGGCCATCCCACCCCTATGGTTCTGCTGTTGCTGGTGTACGTTATTTGTGCATCCCTATGTGTGTGTGACATATTTCGTGTACGTGTGGTTTGTTAGTATTGTTGGTGTTTGACTTACCGTCTGCGCCATACGCGTCCGTGCCGGTCCCGGTAATAGATGTAGAGTATTGGTAGGACCTGCGCAATGGGATTCATGCTTGGATCGTCTCGTTCGGGTTTCTCGTGTCTTCGAGTCGTACTCATAGCAGGCTTGTTCGTCTCATAGCCGTGGATCGTCTTGTGGCGCGAAACGGAGCTTATGTACGGCTCGCCCGGATGCTCAAACGTGCCAGACGTAGCGACGAGTTCGGCGCGTACGGAAGACGCATCGTACTAGTCCGGCCGGAAGGTGCTGTGTATTTGGTTCCGTGCGACTCGATTCGGCGTTTACGGATCCGGCTCGGATGGGGTACAGGAGCTGGAATGGGTAAGTACGGCTCGCTCGGAATCTGGGCTGTTATGCGCATCGTACTTGTTCGTTCGGTAGAGTGTTCGAGTCGGTCGGAAAACACGTGTTCGGCTGGTATTTTTTCCGGACGAATACTGTTAGGTGCGCTTCCAGCCGACATCGGAATCGACCCCTTAGTAGTAAGAAGTCACTTCCAGGAAGAAACATCTACCAACTGGTTGCAAAAACAACAGCAAGGATTTGTAAAGTGTAATGTGTGCAAAGCCTGCAAAATTGATGAAAATTGCAAAAGTATACAAGACTTCCAAGGAAACAAAATTGACATCAAACAGAAAATCACGTGCTCCACGAAATTTGTAATATACATTATTAAATGTAAATGTGGTATGCAATACATTGGAAGCACCATCTGCATGCTTAAAAAGAGAATTCTCGAACATGTACGAGCAGTAAAGAACAAGGATCAAACGTATGCCACTGCAAAGCACATGATGGCATGTCAAAATGGTGATTGGAGGGCCATGAACTTTTTTGGAATCCACGCAATACAAAGTAATGAGAGAGGAGGTGATAGGATTTGAAAACTGCGCCAGATGGAATCAAGATACATAATCAAATTGAAAACTAAGACCCCTCATGGAATTAACAACAATGAGGAATTGCATGTACATCTGGAATAAAAAGGAAGAAAGAAAATGAAATGTGGAAGAAAAAGAACTGGAACATAATGGAATGAACTCCTGTTGCATGAACAAACCTTATGGGCACTAATCCCAATACTGGAAAAAAGAAATCCAAACTATAAGTATGGTCAGGAATAGAAATACTTTATGGCTGCGGCTGGAAAAATAACGAGCCATACAAATATATATATTTATATATATATGTGTATATATATATATATGTATATATATATATACATATATGTGTATGTATATATATATATATATATATATATATATATATATATACATATATATATTTGCATAGGATTATCCCAATCAAAAACAATCATCCAGCACTCCAACAGGTATTGGTCACTCTGTAGTTTATTTTATGACGGTTACATCAACGCGTTTCCTCAGTCTCACGCTGCCTTGTTCATGATGCCAGAGCGCCATTTTTTTCTCATTAAAATACTCATTACAATAGAGAACACTGACGAGGGACTTAATTCACAACGACCATCATGCAGCCCACTTTTACTTGCAAAGCGGCTGCCATCTTAAAACATGTCTTATTTGAATGAATAATAGTTATAAGAACAGTTCAACTTATTACATGTCCTTCATAACATTCCTTTTACAGAAACGGATATTTACTTATTACTAAAATAACGGGACATTAATGATAAAAAACAGCAGAAAAGTCTGGAGAATCACAGATTCATAACAACATTCAACATCAAACATAAAGAAATCAGATCCATTTTGAATAGACATTGGTATCTGATAAGGGATGATCCAGTATTGGGCTCTAAAGTAAATAAACACCCAGATATTACCTATAGGAAATCTAAATCATTAAAAGACTTGATTGTGAAAAGTGAATATCAGGAGATGAAAGGGGGGGCCCCTACTTGGCTCCAACAGAAACCAGGTTTTAAAAAATGTTTTAAATGCAAGGCGTGCCAACATGGCATGAATCGCACTGATTTTAGGACATTTTTTTAATAAGACCATCACCATCAAGAGTTTTCTAACCTGTAGATCTAGCTTTGTTGTTTACCTATTACAATGTTCCTGGTTTAAGATTTATATAGGAAGTAAAACCCTACCAGTGTATAAGAGAATTTTGCAACACAGGAGAGCGATTGTAAATCAGGATAGAACTTATCCGATTGCAAGACATTTTGAAATCCATCATCAAAGTAATCCCTCTAGCTTACAGTATAGCTGTATAGCAGAAATCCCCCAAAAAAGAAGAGGTGGGGATAGGGAAAAGGAACTCAGAAAATTAGAAACATACTTTATACTGGAGTTCAATAGCAATGAGCCTCATGGGCTGAATGTAGATGAGGACTTATATACCTGCTTATACTAAAACGAAGATGGAAATAAGAGAATGAGGATGAACCTGCACATAGTGAAACCATTTGTTCTTTTTTAGATTTTATTTTTGTAAGAACGTAAAACGAGGAAGTGGCCATAAGCAACTGATGGAACCATTTTTTGAGGTAGTTATTTTATATTGAGGATGATACAGTTCAATTATAGGAAGCATAACTTGGAAGAAAAAAAGGAATGAGAGACCTCTTAAACCAAAGTATTTAGTGATATTTGAAATATCTTTTAAGTGTTTTTAGTAAGTATATGACATATGTTTTAAAAAAAAAATTCCCCTTTTTTTAGAGAAACAATATACTGTAAAGCACCTCCACTTTCAGTAGTCTAGCACTGTAGATAAGTATTCAAGATTCATGAGAAAATGAATTGTTTCTTGTATACTAAAGCACTGGCACTTTATTTAGAGGATAAGTTTATAAGAGATATCGTGTAATAATAGAAATAGTCCTCTTCCTTCATGTGCATTTTAAGGTATATGAAGGTTATATTTCCTTGAAGGATTGAAATATAATATGCTTATAAGCATTTGCACTTTAAAAAGTCTAGTACTGTAGAAGAATATGCAGATTTCAGTTAAGGGAACTGACTGACTTGCACTCAAGCACTAGCACTTTATTATCAAGAATTGTACTGTACATAATATGCACTGGCACCTTTATATAATAATCATCAAACGAGGTTTGCACATGCACTTTGATTGATAAATTAATCGCCGAAAGAATGAATATATGAAACGGGTATGAAATCAAAACTTAAGGGCAATGATGCAACTATAACTTGATCAACTAAAATACTGGACTGAGAACGCCAGGAATGTATGTTTCTGCGAAGTATAGGAATCCAGATATGTTGACTGTTTGTATCATTAATGTCCCGTTATTTTAGTAATAAGTAAATATCCGTTTCTGTAAAAGTAATGTTATGAAGGACATGTAATAAGTTGAACTGTTCTTATAACTATTATTCATTCAAATAAGACATGTTGTAAGATGGCAGCCGCTTTGCAAGTAAAAGTGGGCTGCGTGATGGTCGTTGTGAATTAAGTCCCTCATCAGTGTTCTCTATTGTAATGAGTATTTTAATGAGAAAGAAATGGCGCTCTGGCATCGTGAACAAGGCAGCATGAGACTGCTGAAACGCGTTGATGTAACCGTCATAAAATAAACTAGCGAGTGACCAATACCTCATGGAGTGCTGGATGATTGTTTTTGATCGGGATAATCCTATGCAAATATTTAGAAACGTGGCAAAACGTTTCATGACCGGCACCACCGACGCTTTGGAAGCACGCCAGTGTAAATCGCCAACCTGCATCATATATATATATATATATATATATATATATATATATATATATATATATATATATATATATATCACACATAACCCTTCTTCATAATGATTCCTGCTTTGCTGAATCAAAGAAATGGAACGGACTCCTCTTTCTTGTGCATATAAATTTATTCTGTGCGCTGTGCTGCCATGACGCGTTTCGGCCTCGCAGGGCCTTGATCACATGGTGTGCCACCGTTACCTCCCCTTATTTAACGTGCCAAGTGTCTCAATGAATATAGAAGATAGACTACATGTCTACCGTTGCCTAATGCACGCATTTTCCAAATACACATCATTGTGAGTATAGGTCCTACATTTTGCACAATATGTGCAAATTACGCAAATAATCTGTATAAATACAGGAAAGTAAATGCAAACATAGTAAATAGCAATTGTAAAAAACATTTTTTATATAGGTAAATAACTGTAAAATACGAACTTGTACCTATTTTTAAAAAAAATGTTTAAAAATTGATAAATTGCTTTTTTAAAAGGACCACTTAGAATTACATGTGCAAAAAGATACAAAAAACGTATATCAGGGAAATACCGCCCCTGTGGGCCTCTACCCTCCCGCTTGTAAACATTAGACCTAAAGTGCATAAGTGTGCAAAAAGAACCTTAAGTGCTAATCTGCATGGATAGATTCTAATACAGAAAAAAGTGCCAAGTGCAGGATTAAAAATTTAATTGTAAAATGTATAAGTTCCTGAAGAACCTATGTTTACAATAAAATGGGGATATAGTACTCAATGAATGTGTGCGATAGCAGCTGATTAAGAAGATTCTATACTTTCTAATGGCATAGTGTTTCTTTCTTTTTCTTATAGTTATGTTTGAAGACTTATGATTAGGTGGTAATGTTGTGAATTTAAAGCCATGTATATAAGTCCTCAGTGGTGTTTAAACAATGGGGACTTTTGCTGTCCATCTCTAGGATATACCTTGTTTCAAGCCTTCTTAGACTGGCTTCTCTATTTCCGCCTCGTCTCTGGTGGGGAACAGTATCTACCACAAAATATTTCAAGTGGTCCAAGTTGTTATCGTGGACCTCCTTGAAGTGGCGCGCCACCGGATAGGTCATGTCTGAGTTAGTGATAGCCCTTATTGCTGGAGAATTCTCTTGTGGACCTGCAGTTTTGTGCTGCCCACATACCGCAGTCCACAAGAGCACTCCAGCACATATATAGCGTACTCTGTTTTACAGGTTATGAATTTGTCTATTGTCTCAGGTCTTTCTCTGAACGGGGTATTGTAAGTGGTCTTGCTTACGCCATACTTGCATGCCTTGCATGTTGGGCATTTCACAAAACCCTTACAACCAGTTAGCCAACTGGTACCGGATTGTATTTCGGGACTACTTTTTACCAGTAAATCACAGGTACTGGGTGCCCTCCTGAATGTTATTAGGGGTGATTCTGGAAGTATGACACCTAATATGGGATCGCTACGTACTAGGTGCCAATTCCTTTTGATAGTGATAGCCCTTAGATGCTGGAGAATTCTCTTGTGGACCTGCAGTTTTGTGCTGCCCACATACCGCAGTCCACAAGAGCATTCCAGCACATATATAGCGTACTCTGTTTTACAGGTTATGAATTTGTCTATTGTCTCAGGTCTGTCTCTGAACGGGGTATTGTAAGTGGTCTTGCTTACGCCATACTTGCATGCCTTGCATGTTGGGCATTTCACAAAACCCTTATGACCAGTTAGCCAACTGGTACCGGATTGTATTTCGGGACTACTTTTTACCAGTAAATCACAGATACTGGGTGCCCTCCTGAATGTTATTAGGGGTGATTCTGGAAGTATGACACCTAATATGGGATCGCAACGTACTAGGTGCCAATTCCTTTTGATAATTCTAGTAATACTGTCCCTTTGTTGGTTATAGGTGATGATTAACCTTGGACTTTCTGGTTTTTGACCTGAATTTTGAATCTGCTTGACCTTGCTATTGGATGGCTTAAATAGCAGGTCATCCCTGGACAATGTTGTAGTACGATTGATGGCTATATCTATGATGTTTTCAGAGTACCCTCTAGCAAGGAAACAGGATTTGCACTCTTGCTGTGCTATCTTAAGATCTCGTTCATTGCTGCAGATTCTGCGGATCCTTAGCATTTCCCCATACAGAATGCTATTGATTGTGTGTTTCGGGTGGAAACTTGTCGAGTGCAATACTGTGTTTCCAGTGGTTGGTTTCCAATGTAGCTTGGTCTGCAGACTGTTGTTACTTATATAGACCTCTACATCCAGGAAACATACTGTGTTCTTGCTGATAGTATTTGTCAGGTGCAAATTGATATTGTTGTTGTTAAGTTCCCTGACAAATTCTTCTGCACTGTGCATGTCTCCCTGCCAAATCACGAATAAATCGTCGCTGTATCGGACCCATTTGATGACATGATTGGCCATAACCTCAGCATACATTTTGGATATAACCATCTCCTCCCACCACCCCATGTGGAGGCAGGCGTAGCTAGGGGAGAAACTAGCCCCCATAGCTACGCCTCTTACTTGTTGGTATATCTGTTGCTGAAACAAAAAATAATTATTCTCAAGGCAGAATTTTGTAAGGTCAATGATCATTTTGTTGTGCATATGCAGTTCAATTGGCCTAGTGCCCAAAAAATGTTCCAGTGCTCGGATGCCATCACCATGATTTATGGATGTATATAGATTGGATACATCTAGTGATAGTAACAGATAATCCTCTTGCCATGGGATCCTGTTTATCTGTCTCTGGAAGTCCGTGGTGTCTTGTATGTACGAAGGCAAGGATTTTACCAGATCTTGTAAGAGGGAGTCGATGTATACGGACACATTTTCCAATAAACTCTGTTTTGCTGAGATAATTGGTCTTCCGGGCGGCCTAAGAATGTCCTTGTGCACCTTCGGTATGAAGTAAATAATCAGCAGTAGTGGGTAATCTTTTTTTAGAAACTTATATTCATCTTGGTTTATCATGTTCATGCTTTTCCATGCCAGGAGTTTGGAAAACAGATCATTTTGCGCTGTTATTACATTTTGTTTGCTGCTAAGTTTGTAGCAACCTCGATCACTCAGTTGTTTGGTGGCTTCCTCAAGGTATTGTTGCTTCGGCCACAATACCACGTTGCCACCTTTGTCGGAGTTTCTCACAACTATGGAATCGTTTTTTTGTAATTTCTGTACCAATTGGTGATATTTGTGTTGTTTGGCGCTATATTTCCTTTTGTTTGAAAGTGTGATGATATTTAGTTTCTTAATTTCTGCTGTAACCTGTTCATTGAAAGTGTCTATGCCGTCCCAGGCCATGATTGGTACAAAAGACGATTTAGGTTTGAATCCAGAATCTATTGTCGCTGTGACATTGATACCCTGCAGATTCATAAATGACTGAGTTGGTTCCAATTGCTGCTGGTTGGATTCAACGTGTTCAAGGGCGTGCAGGGTACGATATAGGTTGACGTCTGAGGCAGTGAGTATGCTAACAGTGCTTGGAGAGGCCTCTCCTGTGTTTTGTTTGGAAGGTTTATTTTGCTTCAGGAGATGAAATTTTTGCAATTTCAATTTGCGTATAAATTTGTAAATATCCACTCTGGTTTGCGGATAATCGAAGTTGTGTTCTGGACAAAAAGAAAGTCCTAGTGCTAGCAGTTGTTGTTCTGCATGGTCCAGTGTGGCGTCGGAGAGATTGATTATGGTGTTGGCGTCAGCTGTGCATTGCTCTACTTGCGTCGCCAACTTCTGTTTGTTCTCTTGTTGTCCCCGCGCATTTTGGCGCCTTCTCCATCTTCTTTCGCGCCGCTTGACATTTCTCCTTTGTTGGGCCCCATGTATGTCTTTCTGGGGTGCAGGGTCTGGCGCCTATCTTCTCTTAAAAAATTCAATTCAACGCTTAGGGTGGGTTTATTTTTCTTTACAATTGTTCCTCCCGTTTGCCCTGTGTGTAATTCCGCTTCCGATTCTGTGTCGATGGAAGAACTTAAATCTGACATCGATGACATTGCTTGTGCCTCACGGCTAGTACCGGCTATTACTCCTCTGTTGTTTCTGGGACCTGTTTCTTAGTATGTTGCCCTCGCTGCCTCATATTTCCGGGCAAATGTGAAAATTTGTCCTTGGTCGTAATCGTTCTTGCCTCACTGAAACTTGAACGTTTTTCTTTTCTTGATGACGTGCTCCTCTTTCTTCAGGCGCGCCATCATTTCCTCCCGATTTTTCGATATACCCATGCTTCCTTCTATTGTCTCGATTTGTTGGTTTATTGAGTCAATTTGCTTCTGCAGTTCTTTCCTATCAATATCAGCACACTTTACTAAAATCTCCACCAACCTGCGAGATGATTCTAGGTTGCTCTCTGCCCATTCCCGTAACATGTCCTGGTTCGGACTGTCGTAACTTGGGGCTAACATGATTCGCAATCCACGAGGGATCCGCCCCACTTCTAAATACTTGGGGGCAGATTTACAAGCCCCCTGCGCCACCAGTACGTCACTTTTCGTGACGTACTGGTGGCGCAGGTGGCTCCTCTATATTTACAAGGAGAGGAAAAGCCACCATGCGTGACTTTTCCTCTCCTTGTAAATACTGATCCCTTCACACGCAGCACTTTGCGGGGAAGGGGCGTTCTATGGGTGTTGCAGTGGGTGTTCCCACGCAACACTCATGGAACTGAGACTCAACTCCAGAATTACGTGAAATCGTAACTCTGGAGATGCGTCAGTATGCTACGCCACCCTAGAGGTGGCATAGCGAGCGCAATGAGGAGAAATGTTTTCATTTCTCCTCGTTTTTCCTCTTTCAATGCGTGCTGCATTCTACAGCACGCATTGGAAGAGGAAAATGCCTGTAGTGATTGTTTTTGTGCAGGAAGGTGCCCCTTCCTGCACAAAAACAATCTCCCACGACGCAGAGCATCCTTGCACCATGGTGCAAGGGTGCCTGCGCCGGCGCATGACAGCAGTTTGTGCGCCAGCGCAGGGGGAAGCACAGAGATGCGACATATTCTTGTAAATATGTCGCATCCCTGTGCTTTCCAGACTAACGCAGCACGGCGCAGCAAAATGACTTGCTGCATTGTGCTGCGTTAGTTTAACGTAAATCTGCCCCTTGGAGAGGGACTTATGCTCCCACCACTTGGCTTGCTCTGATTTCATGAGCTTCTCTAGTTTCTTGTATTGCTCTTTTACGTTAGATGGAATACTGTTTTGGCTGTTGTCACTGTTTTTCGGTAATGTTGGTATACTGGCTTTCTCAACACACATTTCCTCAGCCACTTGCTCCCTATCGCGTAACACCTCAGCAGCCATTATCAGCGCTATATCGGTTAACTGTGTGGGTGCTCCCTCTTTTGCCTTTGCTTTTGCTTTTCAGTATTTCCCTTGCACACCTCTCACCGGACGTTTGCAAACAATCCTACCTTCGTGTTTGGGCGTGTAACGATCGCGTCCTCCAACACGGGCTCCACTCCTCAATCACCCTAGGTTTAATCCTTCTTGCGTATTCCGGGGGCTGTTGCGGCTTTCTCCTCCAGGAGATTTTTCCGTTTCCGGTTCACCAACGGTTTAGCTTCCTGCCACTTGCCCAGAACGAGAGGGGGTCCGTAAAGTCCAAGGAAGCCAACTTGGAATATATCACACATAACCCTTCTTCATAACGATTCCTGCTTTGCTGAATCAAAGAAATGGAACAGACTCCTCTTTCTTGTGCATATAAATTTATTCCGTGTGCTGTGCTGCCATGACGCGTTTCGGCCTCGCAGGGCCTTGATCACATTGTGTGCCACCGTTACCTCCCCTTATTTAAAGTGCCAAGTGTCTCAATGAATATAGAAGATAGACTACACGTCTACCGTTGCCTAATGCACGCATTTTCCAAATACACATCATTGTGAGTATAGGTCCTACATTCTCCACAATATGTGCAAATTACGCAAATAATATATGCACCTGTCGTCGAGCGCGCTGCAGCGAGGATCCAATAGTTTTTAAAATATATATATATATTGCTGGGAGGGCATTGTTGGTATTGCTGCTGTCTCCCAATAAAAGAAGGTTCAAACAAACGTCGTGTGAGGCCCCTCAAGTTTGTGAGCACTTTCGATTGGAATATATATATATTATCTACTGGCGGTCGCCAGTAGATAGTTATAGTTAGGATCTATTTTCCATAGGAAATTCGCGACATTCTATTTGAAATAACGTTGGCGCCGGTTGACGAATCTTCGCGAAGTTTCCAACTTGTTGGGGCGCTCCGGTCCGCTCCTATCCTGAAAGTCTCGGGGTGATACGTCTAGCGGGGGCCGAGAAAAAGGGGGTCCCAAAACGCGTTTTCCCCATTCATTTTTCCATAGGAACCTTTAGTCGCAGCTACAGCCCGAACTGCTGAACAGAATTACACCAAATTTGGCAAAGAGGTAGCCCTTGGTTCAGTGTCGTGCCTTTTGCTTAAATGGTGTAAATCCGTTCAGTAGTTTCTGAGAAAATCACAAGTAAAGTCACATATATATCTATGGCTGAGTAGGGTCCGCATACCCTGAGCGCACCCTGCGCGCACCGTCCCGATCACGAGCTGCATGCTAATTGGCTGTCAAGTGGCTGTCAACACTCCAAATCAGGAAGTGTTGGCAGCCATTTGTCCCTCGGTAGAACCGAGGCACAGAAACAAGTGCGCAAAACGCACAAAGGGGGCAGGGTAGAAACACCCTGACCCCTAGGTCTGCTCAGGGGGTCCCACAAGGACCCCTGGGCAGAAAAAGCATTTTTTTAAAAAAATCTGCGTGATGCGCTTAGGGTGCGCGGATCCCGACGAGAAAAAAAATGAAACAAGTGCGCAAAGTGCAAAAGGGGGCAGGGTAGAAACACCCTGACCCCCTAAGTCTGCTCAGGGGGTCCCACAGACTTCACCACTGTGCAAACGCGCCCTGTAGCGCGTTTTAAGAGGTAGTTTTAATCCCCCTGCCCTATTATGTACTAGGGACTTACAGAGGAGGTCATGCTAATCACCGGGGTACCCCAATGCATAGTGTTCCCTAGTGTATGTAGGTGTTTTCACTGTATTCTAAGTGTCTTTTAGCATAGCACTGGCTCAGGTTAGTCAGAGTCAGTTACCACCAGTACCCGTCTGAAAAAGTTGTCGGCACAGGATGATTTTGCAACAAGGCCTCTTTCTGCTCCTCTGTTGGTTCTTTCTGCACATCTTTTGCTTCTTTCTGTGCGTTTTTCTTCTTTCTTCACATGTCCTACCTCTGTAGGCATAGTTAGAAACTAGCATTTAAAAACCTTTGAAATTCACTTAAAAAATCATAGGTTTCAGGCACGTTATAGTTAGAAATTAGCATTTAAAAAACCTTTGAAATTCACTGAAAAAACCATAGGTTTCAGACACGTTATAGTTAGAAATTAGCATTTAAAAAACCTTTGAAATTCACTGAAAAACCATAGGTTTTAGGGACAGTTATAGTTAGTTGGACATTTCACTCGTACAAAACCATAGAAATTCCCCGTTATAGTTAGTTCAGCTAACTATAACTCGCGCCCCGCAATGCACTGCTGATGACGTCACATATTACATCACTCATGACATGGTCAGTGACATCACTCATGACATCACTGATGACATCTCAAATGACATCACTGATGACATCATCCATGTGATAATTTCATGCATCTTCTCACACCCTAATATAACTTTTGATACACCCACTCTAAATTACAGACTGCCATTCTCAAAACCATACACACTCCAATACCAATACCTACATACCCACTCACTGATTCTTAGGTCTACACACACACACATCTACTCACTCACCCGTACAGTCACTCATACTTACAGTCACTCAGTACAGGACTATCATATGCACTCATACACCTATATAAACACTCACACACCGCCACTCATCCATAGAGGTACTCACACACCTAGTCAGTCATGCAAAAAATTAATCACACACCCATTTACTCACCTATACAGTTATACACACACCAGCTCACTTACTCATACAAATACTAGCACATTCTTACGCTCTTATACAATAACTGATACAAGCACACACGCATCCATACAGCCACTCTCACAATCACACACTCTCACTTATAGCCATTTAAATACTCTAACACACATATATACTGCCTTTTACATATGTAGTTACTCGCACATGTACCACTGAGATATACATTCACTCACTAACACACCCATACACACACTCACCCACCCAAGCAGTCCATCACAGATGCACTCTTGAAATCATGCACCCAGTGAATCACCCACTCACACATCTATGTACAGTCACACCCACCCCACCCACACAAACACTCAGGCAGCCATACAGATACTCATAGAACCAATCAATAACCCATATAGACACTCATGTAGCTATTCGCAAATTCATGCATCCACTTACACACCAACAAACAGACGGATACAGACATTCACACAGTTTAGTCACTAACCCATGCATTCAGTAAGATACGTTTAATCACTCACTTGTAGAGTCAGTCACGCACGTACTAAATCATCCATTCAGACACTTATACACCCACTCATTCTTCAATACGCCTTTCCCTATATATATTAAACATATTTAAACTTTACAGAAACACACAGTCACTGGATGATGTCATCAGTGATGTCATCAGTGATGTCATTTGAGATGTCATCAGTGATGTCATCAGTGATGTCACTGACCATGTCATGAGTGATGTAATATGTGACGTCATCAGCAGTGCATTGCGGGCGCGAGTTATAGTTAGCTGAACTAACTATAACGGGGGAATTTCTATGGTTTTGTACGAGTGAAATGTCCAACTAACTATAACTGTCCCTAAAACCTATGGTTTTTTCAGTGAATATATATATATATATATATCAATCATGCAATCCTTTGTCTTCCCCCAAAAGGATCGAAGCAGACATCATATGCAGAAAAATCAAATATGTTTTATTTACCTTCCACACAACGCGTTTCGGCCGACCACAGCGGCCTTGGTCACATGACATGCACGCATAGCATCCTGCTTTTACGTTTTTCATTCCATAAAAAGAAAGACAAGACTCGCAAACCCTACTCTTATGTTTCGGCGCTTACATATTAATTGATTTTCCACACTCTATTTTGCTCAAATCACCTTATTAACAAAATAATAATCATTGTAGTTTTTCCAACCGAGCTTGAGTTGCCCAAACATCATCACGAAATTATTTCATCACATGCGACACCGTATCAGTCTGATAATGCCATACTTAAAGTACATGTTGGGTTGAGCATATTTGTGGGAATTCCATAAAATCCACGCATTTGCCCCATGTGGGCAATTACTACACCAACCTGTGCAAAGTTATTCAACATGGATGATACAGTCTCAAATCATATCAGATACTATTGTTATCCAGATACATAGTGAAACACAATTCATTCTAGTTACTCAGAAATTGAGCCCAAGTTGGCAAATGCTACATCCACGACATCAATTAAACAATTCCCTAATGTCCAATTTCTATCTGCTGGTGGCCTTTATTATCGCCCTATACTTTTTCCATTCATCTCGTGGTTAGATGAATTTTGAGTGTGAAAACTAAAGAAACTTAGAAAAGACAACCAAGAATAATGGAAAGAAAAAACAAGGAAAGAACCATGGCGTCAATAAAAACAACCAGCTACAGTCTAGCCCAACTGGGCACTCACATACTCATAACCATATACATTTTAGAGGCAGGAATGTAATTCTTTAAACCATTTGGTACTTTACAATCCAGGTTGATTATGTACCTAGTCTCAAGCTTCCTTAATGCTTTTACCCAATCTCCTCCCCTTCTACTCACGGGTACCACATCAATGATATAATATCTGAATGGCTTTGGGTTATTCTGATGATGTAGCACAATGACACATCTCTGGGTACATTTGATCACTATTAGTAATGGCGAGAATATGTTGTAGTAGCCTTTTGTGCACAGCCAATGTAGGGCTGCCCACATATCTCAAATTGCATGTACACTTGAGCACATATACTGTGTGCTCTGTCCTGCAGCTGTATGCACCTCTTATTTCGAAAAGGTTTGCATTGAATGGTGACATGTATGGAGTAGTATTCTGATCTATAGTACTCGCCCTACACCTTGAACATTTCCTGAAACCAACCCGGGGTCGCAGCCATGTCGTCTGACTCAATAGTTCTGGACTACTGAGTACGAGGGCATCCTTGAGTGACGGCACTCCTTTGTATGTAATCTGAGGGTATTTAGGTAAGAGTTTGCCTATTACTGGATCAGTTTTTACCACCTGCCAGTTTCTCATAAATAAGGCTCTCAACTTCCTCTCTTGGTTGTTAAAGAGGCAATGAATCTTACTGTTGCTTCCCCCTCCTCTGACTTACACTTGCTTTGTTTAGCAAACAATAAGGTCTCCCTGTCTCATTCGTTTGTGGATTTCTGTGCATCCTCTACCATTTTTTGTTGGTACCCCCACTGTACAAATCTTTTTTTTAAATCTACCTGACAGAATGATGTGTCAACTGACGTGCTGCATTTCGTTTTGCATGCAGCATCTCGCCATATGAAACGCTCATTTTGGTATGATTGGAATGAAAGTTGGATGCATGTAAAGTTGTGTTGCCTGCCATTATTTTCCTGTGTAAGCGAGTTTCCAATTTACCATTGTGTACATAGACTTCCAAATCAAGAAATGTTACACTCGTATTGTGTAAATTGTAGATTAAGAGTGTTAACATTTATTTCCCTAACATGCTGTTCTGCAGATTCCACTGATCCTTTCCATACCACAAATAAATCATCATTAAATCTGGTCCAGACCACAATGTGGTTGTCCCATGCCTCTCCGTGGTTCTTGCGGAGCACCTATTCCTCCCACCAGCCAACATGCAAGCATGCATAGCTGGGGGTGAAACAGGTGCCCTTTGCAATCCCCCAGACCTGTTGGTACAGCTCTCCTCCAAATAAGAAGATGTTACTCTCCAGACATCTCCTTGCCATAGTTAATAACATTTGTTTGTGATTGTACAAACAACCTTGTCTGCTCTGCAGAAAGTAATTCATTTCCCTCAAGCCATCCTCATGGCAGATGCTTGTGTGCAATATTGTACTATCAAAAGAAATTATGACATGATCATTTTCCATGGGAATATCACATATTTGTATCAGGAAATCCACACTGTCTTTAACGTAGGAGAAGAGATTCTTTACATGTTGCTGTAAGAAGTAGTCAATATATTTTGACCTGTTTTCAAGCAAGCAACCTTGTGCCGATATTATGGGATGCCATGGAGGTACCTGTGCATCTTTATGAACTTTTGAGATCAAGTGTAACACTTGGGTTTTTGGATTGTTCTTCCACAAGTACATGTATTCCTCATGTGTGATAAGGCCCTCATTCCGCCAACTTTCAAGTTCTGCTATGTTTCGTTGTTGGATTTGATGCAGCACGCTGCGATCACATTTCACATAACATCTCCCATCTCTAACTTGTTTGTGTGCTTCCTGTACATACATGTTCATTGGCCACAGCACAATGTTCCCACACTTGTCAGAATTTCTCACAACAATCTGCTTGTTCGTTTTGCAATTTTGCTA
This sequence comes from Calotriton arnoldi, assembly GCA_963921515.1. NCBI lineage: Eukaryota > Metazoa > Chordata > Amphibia > Caudata > Salamandridae > Calotriton > Calotriton arnoldi. Next base: position 1,210,815 of record CAWUFW010002810.1, on the reverse strand, counting down.
CAAACCTTTTGTATGTCAGGATGGCCGCTAAGTTGGCAGGGTATGCCCAGACGTGGGTCCCTTGCTCACTTTGCCACTGGATTCAAGATAGCCTGGCTGATGACGGCTGTAAGCCAGAAACCGGTCCCAGGATGCTTGTTTCCGGTCCAGGGAAGACATGGCTTGGCAGTTCGGGCTGGACTGTTCCCATGAGGCATAGGGTCAGACTGATTTGCATATGGCCATGTCTGAACTGGGGTGGCGGAGTGAGCTAAAGAATGATGATGGATTAAACCCAGATCAGTTGACTGGGGGTGAGTGCTTGCATTGTTCAACACTCCGTCCATCATTCCCTTTGGTTTTGCTAGGTACTCGGTCTAGACAAAGGAACTTAACTAAATCTCCGTTGCTATTGTGATACAATTCAAAGTGCTTAGCTACTGGATAGGTGAAATCCTTATTAGTAATAGCGCATATGTTCTAAAATGCATTTTTGGGAAGGATGTGTTGCACTTTCAATATATTGTTTATTGCATGGCCATGTTATGCTATAAACAGTGTAGTCTGAATTGCAAGCCATGAGCTGATTTATTCTGATTGATTTTGTCTGCCCTGGTACTTTGTAATCTTTCACTTTTGTGACTGAATTTGCATGCCTTACATTTTGTGCACGGGAAGAACCCTCCTATTGCTTCTTTTATAGATTTTTTCACCCTAGTGCTGAAGTGACTATGTACTAGCAGATCCTTAAATGAGATGATATGTCTATATGTCACCAATGGATGACTAGGCACTGTGGTGCCCAATATCTGTCTGACTGCAGGATATGCCAATTCTTTTTAAGGATTAAAAAACTTTTTTGATGCATTTTCAGAAAAATCTGTGATCAGCCTTAGTTTAGTACTACCTCTTCCTTTACTTTTTCTGCAACCATTCTTCTAGGTTTTTTGTACTGTACCTTAACCTTAGCTGTTTTTAAAACTGTTGCTAGATATCCATGTAATTGAAACCTCCTAGTCATTTCACTGACAGTTGTTTCATACTCCATCTCCTTCATACAGTTCTGTTTTAGACATAGGAGCTCGCCGTAGGGGATGCTCCACTTCAATCTTCATGAGTTCCCTCCTTTGGGCTTGCTATGCAGTGATGTACATATCCTCTGCTCTTTTATAAATACTTTGAGATCCAAAAACGTTACCTCTTGGGAGCTTATGTGGCTGGTGAAATGAAATTCAACGTATTTTGACTTAGAGTGGTAATATATTCCTGCACTGTCTCTTTAGTGCCTTTCCAAATTATGAAAAGGTCATCTATGTACCTGACCCACAATATGACCTTTTCATCCCAAAATTCATACTGTTAGGACCAGGCCACCTGCTTCTCCCACCAGCCTATGAATAAATTTGCATAGCTGGAGGCAAAGCAGGTGCCCATAGCTGCACCATGTATTTGCCGATAATGCTGTCCTACAAACAAGAAAATGTTATTCATCAATCAAAATATGATAAATTGTATTAGCATTCTATTGAACTCATAGTGCTTCAATGCTCTACTGCACAGGAAAACGTCCACTGCTTTTACACCATCTGCATGTCCTATGCTGGTATATAGACTGGAAATGTCCATTGTGATCATCAAAAAATGCTCCTCTCACACCACATTTTTGCATTAGCTTTAAAAAGTCTTTCTTATCTCTGATATATGAGTTCAAGTCTCTGACAAAGGGGAAGAGATACTAGCCTACATAAATTGAAGTATGTTCTAACAAGCTCAATTTTGATTAAATATGGGGGCAACCTGGGGGGCATGTAGGAAGTTTGTGTATCTTTGGTATATGATAAAAGGTAGGAGTTTGCCGATATTCCCACCTAAGAAACTGAAATTCCTCAACATCAAGCATCCCCTTGTCTCACCAATCTTCCAACAAATCACAAACACTCCGTATGCTTGTTGTATATTCTTCTCTTTGAATGGGCTCATAGCATTCTTGATCACTTAGTTGTCACAATGTCTCCTGTCCATAATAATATTTTGTTTGTAATACATTGTTTCCTCCTTTGTCAGAAGGTTTGATTGCTATCATTTCATCATTTTTCAGACATTCAATCATTTTCCATTGATCTCTAGTTATGTTGTATTCCTTGACCTTTTCCCATCTAGATCTCAAATTTTCCAACTCCTTATTAACCAGTTCATGGAATGTGTCCCCCGTATCATGCGTAGTTTGCGGAATATATTGCGACTTAGGTTTGAATTGGCTTTTGCCCCCACATTGGGTTATTCCCACATGTTTCAAAGATCCAATTGTAATGTCCTGCTCTTCCTGTGAATTGAAAGGTAGTTCTTGTTGGACGCTTTCTAAGGTAAGTAACTGTTTAGATCTTCCCCTGTCAGAATATCTGTTGGATACCTCCTACTACTTTCCTCATTTGTTGCAATGCTTCCTTTTGCATGTATTGTTTGCGTAATTTCAGTTTCCTAATACATTTTAACAAATCAATCCAGGTTTGGGTGTAATTAAGTTTCATGGTTGGACAAAATGTTAACCTCAATTGTAAAACAGACAATTCAGCCTTAGTGAGTGTCCTAGTGGCTAAGTTAATCACTGCTAAGTTCTTCTTGCTTACTTTTTCTTGCCTCCCCATTTGTTTCTGGTTTCTCTCAGCACTTTCATATCTGACTTGTTTTCGGTATTTCTTTGGGGTCCATCTGTTTTCCCTGTGCTTTTTGTCACCGGTGATCTGATTCGCTGTGATGTTTTTTGCCACATTTCCAGCATCAGTTGATATTTGTGGAAAAAAAGCTTCCTCTGGCTTTCTTATAGTTGAAGCGCCAGTTCCTTCTCCTTCTGAGAAATCAGTATCCGTATCCATTTCTGGTTCTGATATATCCTTGGTTTCTTGAGTTAGTTAGTTTCTTGTTTTATTCAGTTCCTTGCCAGGGATATCAAATTTCTTTGCGAAAGTGAGTACCCGCCCAAGTTTATAATCTCTCCTGTCTCTGGCATACTTGCTTTACTTGCGTTGTTTTATGCAATCTTCATATGTGGTGAGCCTAATCTTCATTAATTGTCATAGCTAATCCAACTTGTTGTTGTCTGGGTGTCCGGCTATCTCGTCTTCCAATTGCTCAATCTCTTTAACAAATTTCTCCCTGCCGCTCCATTCCAATTTAATCAAGATTTGTAACATCCCTTTGCCCACTCTTGTAGCAGTTGTGAATCTAGGTTCTGATAAGAAGGTATGGTATATATTCTTAGTCCCTGTTGGACCCTGTTCACATCCAAATAGCTTTGTAACGAGGTGGCTTCTCACCATTTTCTTGTTTCTCTCTCAAACAGTTTCTTCAGGTTGTCACTTGTTTTCGTGCCGCTTCACTGAACATTTTCTTCAGTTTAACTAGTCATTGTATACGACCCCTCGCTACAGCCGCTGCTTCACAATCCACACTTAAATACTTAAATGAGCAAAAGCCCATTGGAGTCAGTCCAGTGATCGTGAGTCCTCTGACTCAACAATCCTCGATGTTCAACCAACGGGCTGAGTCTTCAAGTAGTTTGCCACTACTGTTGTTTGCACTGATCGGCATCCATTATCAGGCAGCAACGGTTCTGGCAGCTTTGCGTTTAAACTTGTAAAACTGTTTCCACCAACTGCTGCTGATACTCCAGGGTGGGTGCCTCTGTCCATTAGGGTGGACTTGCGACCGCCTTCGTTTTCCACAAAACGATGTGACAGGCACTCGCGGGGTTCCTTGATTTCTTTATTTTACTTCATTTCGCTAAACAAACAAACGTGTTTCAGCGACTCACCTTTCTCAGTATTTACCATTTAAAAATATTTTGCATTGTTATTGGAGGGCCTTTTTGTATCTTAATGAAAATAAACAGAGGACTGCTAGATGCAGTACATACAGCCTCTCTACATAGCAGCCATCTTGCTAGTCTTATGCTTTACGCTCTGCGTGCAATCTTTGTACATGGCAGCCATCTTACTTGTAGAGACAGACTATATCCAAATTATACTTAACATACATCTCCTCATATACAAGTAGGGGTGACCTTACTTTAACTATTCTCACTTTGCATGGTTAAGGCATGCATTGTATAACTCCTTCCCCTCAGGCTCTGAAGCTGTTAGTGCAGCTTCATGAGCATGTTATTACTTCTTATGAATAGATATCTCGTGCATAAGCATTTGCCTTTAAATGATGCTGCTTCTGCATTGTGTGTGACCGATTTTATATATCACCATTATGACATTGTCCCTCTTCCAAGTCCAATTTAGTGTGCTCATGGTGGAGGTGTGAAATATAGAGAAAAAAATATCATCTTACCACAATATCATAGTTAAAATATTGAGGAACAAAATATCAACAGGTAAGTATATGTAGGTAAGAATAGATTACTATACTTACCTGCACATATATGTACCATGTACCTTGATGATACTTATATCTTCAAAGTGCGTAGACGTGGGATTGCAAATAGTATATTTATACTAACTTATATTCACTTCCTCCTCGATATTTTGGTTACGTTATTGTATAGTATTGTATTGTATTGTATTGTATTCTATTTCATTACATTACTTTATATTATATTATATTATATTATATCATCACATTCCCCACACCTGAGCTCTGTGTAATGATGTATGCTTATCCTCTATCCAATGAATAAATGAACACCTCATTTTTCAGAAGTGGGGAATGTTCTGAATCACGCAACTGACCTCTCCAGCATGGAACTTTGAGAGGAGCTGAACCGTGCAGGAACTCGAGGTTGACAAATAACTAATGAATGAAAGTTCATGGTCAGTGAAAAGACAGTTTACGACAATGTTTTCTCCTTTTAAGATATTGATTACTGATTATGTTGGTTTTGTGTAACATTGTGATGATTTTAGTTACTAAGCAATAACGTTATTCATTCATTCATTCATTCAGTCAGTCAGATCTCCAACTCCTACGGCCACTCTTGGTTTGACACGTAATATCAGCAATATTCTGCAGTTGCTGTTACTAAATATAGTTTTCAAAATATTTCTATATTATTCTATTTCACCTTTTTATGATGGGCTGACTGTTGGGTTCACACTCTTTTGGTGGAACCTTGATAAGTGTGGTTTGCATGACTGACACCGTGACATTGGTGGTATAGATAGCTTCATTAAATTACCTGTTGGCCAAGAAGTTAGAGATTAGACCTACAGGTCGTCAAGTTCCAAAAAAGATGGAGTTCACACTCATTGTGAGAACCACATCTGTTTTGAGATTTTAAATGAGCTTTTCCAGGAAAGAACACAATTTTAACGGATTATGATTTAGAACAACATACATAGGTCGAATTAAGCTATTTGTGATTTAAAATTCCCCTTGAAAGATATGTCTGATATATTTTCGGACTTTCATGGGCCATTACAGGATCACAAACGTGTTTTAATAGATACACAATTATGTGCAGAAGGTTGAGCAACAGAATTTCCACCGCACATTTATGCCCTCTGTTATTATGAGGAACAAATCATTCGGAATCATGCCATGCGTGCACTGAACACTTAGCTCTTGCCTGGAATCTGCCAAGGGCTCATTGGCTCCTAATTGGCCCGCATTTGTAGTGTAGGGGGGGAATGGGGGGGTAGCTCTCATTTTAAACGCACGTTTTGTACGTCTGCTGTAATGCATTTTAATACTAGCTCCAAGCTGGACTCTCTTTTCAGTGTTAAGTTTCCTCATTATATATTTAACAGACTGAGGGCAAAAACATGCGTTTTGTTTTTTTTAGTTTAAAGAAAATATAAATGTCAAATGTGAAAATATATAAACATTACACACAGGTGTCATTACTACTTTGAAAACTTTAAAACTGATTCAACTTTCTCAAAATTTCTTACCGATAAAACATGTTGAGAGGATGTGGCATAATGGTCAGCGCTGCCAAGTTTTTGCAGCTGGGGAACCAGGTTCGAGTCGTGGCATCTACTCAACATCCTGTAATTCTGGGCAAATCACTTAGGGCCTAATTACGACTTTGGCCGTATGGGAGCAGGCTGCCGCGATTCTGCCCCGCTTCCACACCGCAATAGTCGACAGCCGCCTGCCCGCCATATTACGAGTTTCCTCGTGGTCTGGCAGGCAGTGCTTTGGTGGTACCGTGGAGGTGCAGTTCTAAAGACCATATGTGATCTTTAGAACTGCAGCTCTGAGGGAGTGCCAAAGCCCATCCCTGCACGGCATTTGACTGTGCAGTCCATGCCGTGCAGGAACAGGGGTGCATGCACAGAGGGGGGCACAACATGTGCCCCATGCATGCACCCCCATGCACAGGGGCACCAGGAAGCCCTGTAGGGCCCCCTTACTTTCCTCACTACCACACTTTTCATGGCATGCTCACACCATAAAAACTGTGCAGGTCTGGAAAGTTGTAATATGCTGGGCGGTGCAGTAGCAGCAGAGCCAGCATATTTCTGCCCCAGACTGCTGTGCCACCGCCGAGGGTCACGGATCCCCGGCAGTTGTGGAGGTTGCTGCGCTCCCATGGCGGTCTGACAGTGGTCAGACCACCGTATTACAACCGCACCGCCACCGCTGCACCACCGTGAGTTTGTCGGTCCACGGATGGCCAGATTCATAATCAGAACCTTAATCTCCAGTGCCTAAAAATGAACTTATCATTGTGTAATGTAACTGGTGCTCATGTAAAGCTCTCCAATACTTTTGGGTCGAGTTTGCGCTAAATAGAACTGCAAAACAAAACGTTCTTTTAACATTGTCATTTATTCAAAATTGTACTGCCATTTTAGCCATTTCTGTTCCTATTTTTAAGGATTGGCAGCATGTTAACATACACATATCTTCTCTAAACCCTAAATTTAATTCCTACATATACTGCTTTGCTGACTCAATCCAATGCACTATAGAAATATCTATGATATGTGCTTGTCCTTCGCATATGAGTTAAGGTTCAGCCCAGAACCAGATTTTAGATATAAAATAATAATAATAATAATAAAAATATTAAAAGCAGTCAATACAGAATCACCACCTAGGTTGGAAAGAAAAGTTGTTCCATTTTGTTCAACCTGTGTAGCTTTCCCCATTGTAAGGCCCAATGATTCTTTTAATAATGGCACTTACAGGAGATTCAATTCCCCTCTTGACCATGACCATCAATTTGGTAAAATGTGAGGGGTAGCGGTAGTGATATCACCCACCCTTTGACTCCACAGTGACATCACAGGATGTAATATCATGCTATCATTGATCCTGTGACATCACAAGAAAATATATCATGTTACCTGGATAACAATACAGAGACTGGCATCCCTGAAAAAACTCTACAATACATGAAGGATTTATAGATTCACAAGAAATCAGCCTGGCAGAAAATAGTATTGATTAGTTACCATACTCTTTTCACTAGGGTGCTGCAGTCATCTGCCAGGGGAGCATCAAATACCTACCAAGTACAGATCAGTAGGTGTACAGATTGAGAGGTAGATAAAACTTAGAAGTACATGTCCAACCTTTAAATTACTGTGAACCCTGCCCTATGGGCTACCTAGGATCATCCTTAGGAGTGAAGTATATGCAATACATGGGGAGTTTAAGGCTTGGCAAGGGGGTTAGATTACCAAGTCGATTTGGAGGTTTAAAACTGCATTCTGGCTGCAATGACAGAGTTGGGACATGTTTTAAAGGGCTACTTAAGCAGGTGGCACAATATGTGCTGCAGGCCAACTAGTAGTATTTAATTTATAGGCCCCGGGTATATGGTATATCACTCTACAAGGGACTCATAAGTAAATTAAATATGTCAACCAGGCGTAAGAAAATGTTACCGTGTTTAGGGAAGAGAGCACAAGCACTTTATCACTGGTTAGCAGTGGTAAAGTGCACAGGGTCCTAAGGCCAACAAAAATGTATTTCAGCACAAAGTGGAGGCAAAGGCAAAAAGTTTGGGTAAGACCACTCTATAGATGACAGATCTAATGCCTCCATGTGAGGAGGGCTCTACAGACCTAATAAAGATCTGGACACAGAAAAGATAGGAGTGGTGGAGGCATAGGTCTCTGCAAGTAGGTTAGTGAATAGCATTGTGTAGTAAATCAGTAGTACTTCTGTAGTGCTACTTTAAATACTACAAAATGCAGTTTGTGAATCAGCCCCATTGTGTCTTGGCTATAGCAGTGAATACCGTATTTTAGAATTTAAGCTTAGTCATGTGCATATAGGGTGATCATGCACAACACATCTTGTACTCAAGATTCTCTCAGTCAGTAGCGCAAAACTCCTTGAGAGTAAATGATAAAGAAAACAGCATCATCCTTTTGGAGATAAAATCTATGTGGCTTTGTGGTCCCATGTTAAAAGTGACGCACGAGCAGCGCAAGGGGCTTGTAAATAATCCACTACATAGGCATAGTGATGCGTTCATGTGTTTAAACATTTTAATATCTCTCACCTTTCCTCCACATGATCTATTGCCCCAGAAACACACTAAACATCTTCTTAGGATACTTTATTAAAACCCTCCAGTCCAGCCAAAATAAAATGTGAATATGATTTCTAAATTATAAGCTACTGTAGAAGTGCAGTAGGTGAATTTAGCTCAGTTCCACCAATATGAGTCTAGCAGGTAGCATTGATAGTCACACTCTCCAGTGATCAGTGAACAGTGGGAACCAGCCTCGGCAGCCTATGGGCACTGAATAGGCTGGAATCATACAGATAGTTATGCACATTGTGAATCAGCTGTATTTTGTTTCTGAAAGTTTCATTGCTCAGTGCCACTCAAGGTCGATGGCACCCACAAGGAAGTCCCACCTTGCTGCAAGCAAGGCCCCACCACTGCCAGGTTGTGAAAACTTTGTAACAAATTCAGGTGTGTCATATGGCATAGCTGAAGCAGCAGGATTGTGAAGGAAACTGCAAACAGTGGGAAGATGAACTTGAAGCAGGGCACTTTCAGGTTTTCTCCTCATGCTTCGTTCTGCATGTTGGTTTTCAGTTGTGAGCAGTAGTGCAGCAGAGCTTTTTATAACTAAATTACATGAATTACATGAATGAATTACCTCTAAAAACGCCCAGAGCCTCATTAAATTACGGCACAAGTATAAGAAAGTCACACTTAGGTTAAAATAATGTCAGGACTGGGACAATATTTCTGCAGAGAGTTCAGAATTCTGTGGGCAAACTGAACACAAAGAAATGTTAGTGTGTTTAGTTTGCCCGCACTGTAAGAGGAATAGTACTCCTGATGACTCTGTCCCTGTCTGGCTGAAAAGTTTAACTTTGCTCTAACGTTCCTGCTTCCTGGGCCCTTTCATTCAGATGATAATGGCTGTGTGGGTTTCCTTACTTGTGCCTCGTTTTAATGTACACAGTGCAGCAGCTCTGGGGCTGTGGCAAGGCAAGTTGATGAAGAGGTCGTCGGCAATTTAAAAACAAAGGTAATCAGTTTGCTTGATGTTTTTCTACTGTTGATTGTGCTGCTGACGTCAGGGGTCGCAAAGGCATCGCCAAGGGTCGCAAACAATAAGTCTGGGGTAGCTGATACTCCCTCTGAGGACCACTAAGTGACGTCCATGGTCTTAACTAAGGCCACTATATGGGTGCCCCACATACTATTAGAGGAATTATCTTGTCACTGAATCCAGAAATTGGCCTAACAATAACCACCCATATCTGTGATTAAACCTTATCAGTCCTAACATGGTGGTCTTCACTAGACTTTTTTACCTCACTCTGTGAGACACAGGACAGTCAATTATCGATCAGACATCCCAAGGAGCAATACACATAAACCATCTCAAGGTTTACCATCTGTGGGAACTTTTTCAGGATTCCCAAAGTCAGACAGGGGTTACAGGTCCTCGATTGTAACAATAAGGTCTTTTACTACTGGTGTCCTGGGGCTTTACCTTATTATTGAGCTCTAAATTGAACACCAGGTACACTTGAGTGCTTAGCCCTTCAGTCAGTGAATTGCCCTCTGGATGATATTGCCCCCCTTGCACAGTCCCTTTCTGTCCATTCTGTCATTCAAAGGGTAGGCCGAGGCTGCAGGTGCTCTGCAGCTGGCCCCAGTGAGGTGTGTATCTGAGAACGGTCAACTAAACAGGGATCACTGTGACTCTGCCCCAGTCGATGAGGTTGTGGTTCATGACTAGTGCCCCTGTGTCCACGTTTCTTCAGGTAAAAGCAGGCAGTGCCAATTCCAGATGGAGGAAGGCCTTCACTGGGTCGCGCCCCCCATGTTTGGGTGGAATGTTCTTTTCATGATCTTTCTCTGACCCAGACGCAAGCCCACCAATAAAACAAGCTAGGAGCTCACCCTGGTTTGCAGTGGTGAGTATGAAGTATTGGCCACGTCCCCTTCCACAATGGGGGATGCCATCTTCCTTGGCACAGCATCTCTTCCAGTTCTCTGGTTCATCAGTGGAGCTCTCCAAATGCATTCAGGAATCTTAAGCACCCCATGCTTCTTCTTTGTGTCGCATCTCTTGAGCATAAACCCCATACAGTTGATTTCCACAATTGCCATGGGGGTTTTGGCTTCAGCACACGCTGCGGGCCTTGTGGGCACAATGCCTGGGATACCAACCTTCCTTCATATTCCAGAAACCAGTTTCCTGGTTAGAGCGGAACGCCTAAAATGCCACCTTTGTTATTGCAAGGTCGTCACTGAGACAGCAAGGGTCATTGAGAAAGCTAGACACCTGAGCACTGCCTTCCCTCTACAAATCTCATTATTTACTGTACCAATGCAGGCATTATCATGGCTGCAGGGAATTAAGCAAGGTGAAGTCATGTAGAATATTCATATTTATATGT